>JALGBA010000413.1:187500-802500 GCA_023970755.1 Azemiops feae
GGTTTCCTGCCTGAGCAGGGGGTTGGACTCGATGACCTCCAAGGTCCCTTCCAACTTTATTATTATTATTATAAAATAGGAAGGGAAATTTGCCAGCTATTGTCAAGTTTGTCATGAATCTTAAAATTTCACAGCTGAGAACACACACACTTCATCCTACCTGTATATCAAATATTTTTTCTCAGTTTACCACTTTTGGCCCAGTTTGGTATAGTGGTTAAGGTACTGGCCTAGAAACCAGGAGTTCTAGTCCTGCTTTAGCATGAAATCTAGTTGGGTCATGCGTTGGGTAACAATTCCTCCACCTAAGCAATCAAATCTGCAAATGCTGAGTATCAAATATGGAAATACGGCATGGAAGATTTAAGATTGGATTAGAATTTTTTTTTTAGTCCCACCTTTATTACTTTATTAGTAACTCAAGGCATTGAACATGCCTAATACTCCTTCCTCATATTTGCCTCCCAACAAAACCTGAGGAGGGTTGACTGGCCCAAAGTCACCCAACTAGATTTCATGGCTAAGGTGGACTAGAACTCACCATCTCCTGGTGATTGGCCCAAAGTCACCCAACCAGCTTTCATGCTAAAGCAGGACTAGAACTCCTGGTTTCATGCTAAAGCAGTTCCATTGGGGTGTTATTGATCAACCCCCCTATAGCCCAGATGTAATGTTGTAGTTTTCTAATGTGTATAATAAAAATTCTGTATCTGCGCGAGTCTGTCATTGATAACCAAACGGGGGTTTATTTCCGAATTGCCCTCGTATAAATCTTTACTGCCAATGTGCTCCCTTGATGGAGATAGTGAATTAAAATGGAACTAGAGTCGCTCTGTAAGGGAGATGGGTGGTTACTAATTTTGATAGGAAGGAAGAAAGGGAGGGAGGGAGGGAGGGAGGGAGGGAGGGAGGAAGGAAGGAAGGAAGGAAGGAAGGAAGGAAGGAAGGAAGGAAGGAAGGAAGGAAGGAAGGAAGGAAGGAAGGAAGGAGTAATAGCAATAGCACTTAGACTTATATACCGCTTCACAGTGTTTTACAGCACTCTCTAAGCAGTTTACAGAGTCAGCATATTTGCCCCCAACAATCTGGGTCCTCATTTTACTGACCTGGGAAGGATGGAAGGCTGAGTCAACCTTGAGCTGGTCAGGATCGAACTCCTGCATTCTAACCACTTTGCCACCATGGCTCTAAGTACAGGCCGTCCTCGACTTACAACAGTTCATTTAGCGACCATTCAAATTTACAACAGCACTGACTTATGACCGTTTTTCACACTCGTGATCATGTGATCAGCATCCCCCTGGTCACATGATCAAAATTCGGACGCTTGCCAACTGACTCATATTTATGACGGTTACAGTGTCCCAGGGTCATGTGATCCCCTTTGGTGACCTTCTGACAAGCAAAGCCAACGGGGAAACCTCATTCACTTAACAACCTTGTTATTAACAACTGCAGTCATTCACTTAAAAACTGCGGCAGGAAAAGTCGGAAAATGGGGCAAACCTCACTTAACAAATGTCTTATTTAGCAACAGAAATCTGAGGCTCGGTTGTGGTCGTAAGTCGAGGACTACCTGTAAGGGAGTGGGGAAACTGTAATCATTTACTATATGTTCATCCTCTTGATCAGCGGTTACCCTCGATCAGTCCTCTGTTACAGATTCTGATTAAAATCTGCCTGTGATGAATCCCCGTGGCTGGATCTTAGACTGGTGGCAATTTATTTGTTGATTCATCATGTTATATAACCACCCATCTCGCATCATATTTATATTTATAATCTCCTATACCTGATTCTGGGGAGCCTACAATATTGTGAATTTGACAATATTGGAGAGACATCATCACAGTGGCTAAGTACAATTGTTACTGATTTACTCCTTTTTAACCTGGGGGGTGAAAACTGGGAAAGTCAGACATAGTAAATCACGCCTGCCTAAGGATTGTGACAAAGACAGAGAGAAAAAATTTCTTCCGAGATATTAAAGGAATATATCCTGAGGTGACTATATGAATCTGTCCATCAACTTGGCCATTAATTTTTGTTGTTGTTGCTGTAGTGAAATACTTTTGCTTGTATTGATCTCAGTTCCAGTTTGGACATTCAAGATATTCTGAACTGAAAGCTAAATCCACCGAAAGAAGGAAAGTCAGCGTTTGTTGACCCAATTAAATGTCAACGTGCCTAAATATGCTAATTAGGCTGTCAATACCTGGATTTGGGTCAGGTTTTCAGATCTGTGGGATGTTTTGTAAACATCCTAGCAAAGATGCACCATGAGGGACAATCCACTATAGTGTAATATCACTAGCAGTATCAGTAGGGGAAAGAAAGAAAGAAAGAAAGAAAGAAAGAAAGAAAGAAAGAAAGAAAGAAAGAAAGAAAGAAAGAAAGAAAGAAAGAAAGAAAGAAAGAAAGAAAGAAAGAAAGAAAGAAAGAAAGAAGAAGAAAGAAGAAAGAAAGAAAAAAAGAAAGAAGAAAGAAGAAAAGAAAGAGGAGGGAGGGAAGGGAAGAGAAGAGGAAGGAAGAAGGAAGGAAAGGAGAGGGAGGAGAGAAGGGAGGGAGGGGTGGGAGAGAGGGAAGGGAGGGTGGAAGGGAGGGAGGGAGGGAAGAAGGAAAGGGAGGAGGAAGGAAAGGGGTGAGGAGGGAGGGGGGGAAGGAAGGAAGGGAAGGAAGGAAGGAAGGAAGGAGGAAGGAGGGATGGGAAGGGAGGGAGGGAGGGAGGAAGGAAGGAAGGAAGGAAGGAGGAAGGGAGGGAAGGAAGGGACGGGGAAGGGAGGGAGGGAGGGAGGGAGGAAGGAAGGAAGGAAGTTGGCTGATTAAAAAGGAAAGGAAGGAAAACTATTTTAAGAAAGAAGAGTACTAGTATTAGACAGGTGGGGTTGGATGGAAAATCTTTTTTGTGCTGGTTCGATTGTCACGTGCTGATCATCAATTAAAAAAGTGTTGTGACTTAACATCTTCCCAAAATATACTCTACCAACTATTACTGATTATATAAATTAAAATTACATCATTCTCTTGAGTCCCGAGTCCACCAGGTCTCAGAGTCCATCACCTGAAGCTTTTTTAGGATACCCCTTAGAATTCAGGTAAGTACTCAACTTATGACCACAACTGAGCCCAACATTTCTGCTGCTAAGCGAGCTATATGCTAAGTGAGTTTTGCCCCATTTTAGGGCCTTTCTTGCCACAGCTATCAAGTGAATCACTGAAGCTGTTAAGTTAGTAACACGGCTGTTAAGTGAATCTGGCTTCCCCATTGACTTTGCTTGCCAGAAGGTCGCAAAAGGGATCATGTGGGCCTGGGACAGTGCAACCGTCACCAATACATGCCAGTTGCCAAGCGTCTAAATTTTGATCGTGTGACCATGGGGATGCTGCAATGGTCGCGAGTGTGAAAAATGGCCATAAGGCACTTTTTGCCATGCTGTTGTAACTTTGAACGGTCACTGAATGAATCAGTAAGTTGAGAACTACCTGTATTGCCACTTGCCCCTTTTGCAATTGGGAGATTTGCCCCAAAGAAATGAAGCATTTTGGACGAGTTGTACTCCTTTGGATCTGTTCCCACCGCCTTCCTTTTGCAACTGTGCGATGATAGCTGGAAAACAACAAAAATAACAAAGCTCCTCGGAATTACTCCGGCCCTTAGCAAGCTTGTCAGTACAATGTAATGATGAATAATCCATAGCCCTACAGGTGCCCACCCACAAATGTAGAAAAATTTCACTTAAGAGGAACTCTGTCTTGGCCAACTGCTGGCAACGGCTTGCAGACCAATGGCTTGTGAGAAGGCTCCTGAGGAGCAGTGGGTGTAAAGGGGAAGCAAATTGTGCCTTAGTTCAACTCAACAATTCCCTCCCACACTGTGGGGGCTGTGCTTTGAAACGCACCCTGGATTGCTTTGCCCAATTTCCCTGAACTGCTCTTGGCAGCTGAAATTTGTGCTCAGGCGGTGCGCCAACACGTCTCCTGAAAGTTTGGACAGCTAAAGAGACTTTTAAAAAACACAGGGATGTATTTATAGCGTTGAGGCCTCCACATCGTATGATTCTTCACACTCAAGATGGCCCATCAGCCATACCTGGCAGCTGACGTGAAGATGATCTACCATATGGCTGGTCTAGAACTTGTGATAACACACCTCCCTGTTACAGCTGCAGAAAAGAGAGAGGATAACATAAATCCCGAGAGTTGAAAGGGGCCCTTGATGTGACCCAAATCTGCAGAAATCCAGAGTGAAGCATCTGCAAAAGATGTAGTACGTTGGATTCAACATAACAGATTGGAAATCAATTAGACTTTATAACAGACCTGCATAAATGCAAACAACCACTAGATGGCAGGAAAGAATGAGAGCTTTCTGGATTTCTTACTGCCATCTAAGGACCACAAGTATGTTTGCAGCCCAGAGACTTTACCATAGCTTTAATTGACACAATACCTTAACTGTTGCATGGAAATATATTTTGAAGGGAATTTCAAGGAGGGAAGCGATATTTGGGAATGCAATCTGAGGAGGAAATGTATCAGAGCCCATATACTTGCAGTGGAGAAGCTTAATCCACATTGAGCTAAGGCATGATCCACTTTTCTCAGAATTAATCTGGCTATACTTAGTGCTCATTTCTATTCTAATTCACTTCTACTGGAGTCAGTTTGGCCTCAAGTGGTCTCAGAAGAAGAAAAAAAGGGAGGCACTGAAGAGGTAATGTGTCATACAAGTAGTTCTGGACTTACAACTGGTCACTAAGCAACCCTTCGAATTTACAACATACCTGAAAAAGGTCTTATAACCCGGAACTGAAGTTCTGATAGCCGTCACCCTGAACAATCACATGACCACTGTAGGAGATGACCAGGCTGAGCCTGATGGAAGGGTCAAATGTGTTATCAGTCTCAAGTTCCTTCACACTCACAAAAGATCTAAGTCCAGCCCACTTGAATTCCATTGACTCCTATCTACCACCAATTTGCTTTGACTGTTAGTAGTTCCAATTCCTGTAGAGAGCTTAAGCATTTGAAATGCCTGGGTCTCCTGATTTCTCTGGCGCTTGACAACTACATTTTGAGAGCTTGGCAATACAGCCGCATTTTCGGCCTTTTGCTGTGACTCACTGTCACATGATCCTGTTTTACAATGGTTTTGCTAAAAACCACCACTTACTTCCAGTTTTTGGCAAAACTGGGCCCTAGTGAATAATGGGTTCGCTTAATGAACACCACTTACGCTAAAATAACCCAGCGCTTAACAATTCAGCCGTTCTTTTTACAACCACATTGTCAAACCTTGTCAGCCATGTTTCTTCGCTTCTCGGTTGCCACAGCAATGGGAGGAGGGAGATGCATTATTTTAGTTTAGTCAAAACAATAACTTTCTTGTGGGAACCAAGGTCAAGCAGTCTAAATGATTGGCGGGCTGGAGCTACCATTAGGAAGCCCGCCGAAGGTGTTAATTGGGGATTGTGATTTATGACACATTAGTGGGTGGGGAGTTCAACTTTTACTTTGTAACTTTTGTGGGGGGGGGTAACTTTCAGTCTTGGTTTCACCTTTGTTCATGCTGATATTATGTAGCCATTAAAATTGTTCTTTGAGGAAAGCAATTGCCTCAGAGTTCTTATTTCTTCTGGTCTCATCTATCGGAACCATGACACACATTTGCTTAACGACTGTCATAAAAAAGTCATAAAACATGTAAGTCACACAACTGACCCGTTTTCTAGCTATTGTAACTTACAGCTGTAATGGCCAGGCTCCATTATGGTTGTAACTCAAGGACTATTTGTACCAAGGCTCACAACTTAAATCTTTGAGAAAGAAATAACTTTTTACTAAATTCTGTGGTCATGACTGGATAGCACTAGAGACTCATCACCTGATGTCTGAGAAGAACATCTGACACCTTTGTGGCAGCTCCTGATGGCACAAATATGTACTTCAGGACTGAGAGATCCTTTTAAGTTCTACTTGGATTTCAATCTGTAACTTTCAGCATATATACCAGATATTCAGTGACTATATATCCCTTTTATAGCCATGCTTAATACAGGAAGTCCTCAGCTTACGACCACAATTGAGCCCAAAGTTTCTGTTGCTAAGCGAGACCTTTAAGTTGCAGGATCCAACCTGGGTTGGTCACCGGGACCAGAGGCTTTGCCTTCCGAGTTTTCAGACTTATGCTGGAGCCCATCTTCCAGTGAACCTCTCTCTCAGTTAAGTGAATTTACTTAAGTGAAATTTCCCCCATTTTACAATAGCAACAGCAATAGCACTTCGACTTATATCCTACTTCACAGTGCTTTACAGCCCTCTCTAAGCGGTTTACAGAGTCAGCCTATTTGCCCCCAACAATCTGGGTCCTCATTTTAAGGACCTCGGAAGGATGGAAGGCTGAGTCAACCTTGAGCCGGTCAGGATCGAACTCCTGAAGTGAGCAGTGAGTTAGCCTGCAGTACTGCATTCTAGCCACTGTGCCACCATGGGTCCAGTCTTTCTTGCCACAGTTGTTAAGTGAATCACTGCAATTAGTGACATGGTTGTTAAGTGAATCTGGCTTCCCCATTGACTTTGCTCGTCAGAAGGTCACAAAAGGTGATCACATGACTCCGGGACACTGCAACCGTCATAAATATGAGCCAATTGCCAAGTGTCTGAATTTTGATCATGTGACCATGGGGATGCTGCAGCAGTCATAAGTGTGAAAAATGGTCATAAGTCACTTCTTTCAGTGACTTCAAACAATCAATAAATGAACTGTTGAAACCTGAGGACTATTATATCTGAATGTAATATCTGAAAATCGTGTTTTCCATCAGCTGCTTTTTCCAAGGATATGAGAGACTTGGAGAACATCTCTGTTCCACACTTACAGAACGTACCTGCATAAAACACTGCATTTTTTCCTTGTAAAATCCTTCCTGATTCAGTGCCGTCTTCCTGAAAATTCAAACATGTACACGCACAATTGCTGTGTTTATCCTAATTACTCTAATTGCTACACGGTGGGGTTTGCAAACAGTAGCAAACTCTTAAAACCACCTAATTGCGCCTGTTATATTAATTGCAAATGGCCCTGGACTTTACATTTCTTCCTATTGCAACACGGCTATCTGAATCTTTTTTTTTTTTTTTGCTGCTCTTCTCCAAAGGTTAAGAGTCAGTACTAAAATTAGTATCAACCCTTCAGAATTCTGGAATGGGCCATTCAGCTCTTGATGCAATAAATTAAGCTACCAGGGATTAATGGATGGGGCGCTGTGGGAATTTCCTCTGACTTAATCAGGGGCATAACCTCAAAGTGACAGGAGAGAAGTTCAAAAGTAATGTTAGGAAGTATGATTTCACAGAAAAAGTAGTGGGACCGACTTCCAGCAGAGGTAGCGGGTCAGTTATTCAATAACTGAGTTTAAACATGCTTGGGATAAGCACATGTCCATCCTCTGACAAATATTAAAAATAAAAAATAAAATAAAAAAATAAACATAATAATTAAATATAATAAATAGTATGCATAAATTTAAAAGAAAATAACAAAAAACTCAAAAGACCAGTAGGTCTTTTTCTGTTGTCAGTTTGCTATGTTTCTAATCCTACTAAGGCCAGGTGGATGTGAGCGTTTGGTCTATCCAGATCTGGGGCTATTCCTTCTCTGACCTTGGATGGAGTAGCACTTCTCCTTTCAAAATTGGTATGAAATCTGGAGGTCTTTCTGGACTTTTAGCTTCTGATTGAAGAGCAGGGGTCATCTGTGGCCAGGCCTTTGCACAACTTCATGTGGTGTGCCAGTTGTGCCCTTTCTAAATCAGGAACAATTACTCTTGGCCTAGTCACCTCATGGCTTGATTACTGCAACACACTCTACATGTGTGCCCTTGAAGACCACCCAGAACTTCAAATGATCCAGAATGCAGCAGGATGGGCAAGGATGGACCTGCCTTGGAATGTATGTATGTATGTATGTACTGTATGTATGTATTAAAATTATCTGTCTATCTATCTATCTGTCTGTCTGCCTGTCTGTCTGTCTGTCTATCTACCTACCTACCTACCTACCTACCTACCTATCATCTGTCTGTCTGTCTGTCTGTCTGTCTGTCTGTCTGTCTGTCTGTCTGTCTGTCTGTCTGTCTGTCTGTCTGTCTATCTATCTATCTATCTATCTATCTATCTATCTATCTATCTATCTACCTGTCTACCTACCATCTATCTATCTATCTATCTATCTATCTATCTATCTATCTATCTATCTATCTATCTATCTATCTATCTATCTACCTACCTATCATCCATCCATCCATCCATCCATCCATCCATCCATCCATCCATCCATCCATCCATCCATCCATCTATCCATCTATCCATCTATCCATCTATCCATCTATCCATCTATCTATCTATCTATCTATCTATCTATCTATCTATCTATCTATCTATCTATCTATCTATCTAATTTATATGCCACCTATTTCATTTTCAAGCAACTCTGGATGGCTTACAGCATCATGAGTTCAAGTCCAGCCTTAGCCATGAAAGCCAGCTGGATGACTTTGGGCCAATCACCCTCCCTTTCAGACCAACCCACCTCACAGGGTTCTTGTTGTTGTGGGGGAAAACAGGAGAAGGAAGGCGTGTTGGATATGTTTGCTACCTTGAGTTATTTGTAAAAATAATAAAGGCAGACTATAAATAAATAAATAAATAAATAAATAGGATCTTCTCCTAATCTACTGACCACCTCCAGAATGGCATGCCCTCATGGGGGCCCTAAGCCAGTTGGCAGAGCCAAATTTTTAAGCTGGGGACAGAGAGGGCATGAACCACGGCAGAAAAGCCTCTTCTCCAGATCTCCTGAAAGCCGGCTGAGTCACTTTGGGTCAATCACTAGGAGACGGTGAATTCTAGCTCCTGCCTCAGCATGAAAGCTGGCTGGTGACTTTGGGCCAATCACTGTCTCTCCCCCCAACCCCCCTCAAGGGTTATTGTTGTGGGGAGAAAGGGGGCAGGAAGGAGTATTAGATACATTCACTAACTTGAATTACTTATAAAGTACAAAGACTAAATCAAATAAACATTGCTATCCAAACTGTCCAGTAACAAATCCTGCTCAGCAGAGCTGTCACATCTAAACTGCAAAGTTTCCAAGGGCCTTTTAATCCCCCTCTTTGCCAAATGGAGCATAACCCCAGTTGAGGTTATTCCTGCCCTGCCTAAAGGTTTCTGAAAATCCTAGTCAAGACACTAGAGTTATAAAGTCGAAACTTGGCAAAACTTGTACATTTCCAAAGCGAAACCTGGTTTTAAAAAAAGCTACAGATTTTCTTGATATTTAAAATAATAATAATTAAGAAATATCTTCTGTATGTAGACTAGGCAAGCTTAATGGGCCCTTCATTTTTTCCATTTGCCTTTTGAAAAATCTCCCTCGCTGTTTGGAATACCTCTACAGAAATGCCAGTGAAAATCACATTTTCCTGCCTGCCCACTTTCTCCACGTAGAGTTATTACTCGGCATTAAGTAGGTTCTGGGCTAATGAAATTTGTACATCGGTTTTAATGATCATCAATTTGTAGTGGTGATTTGCCAATCTGGCTGTTTTCAAGCTCGATGGAAATTTTTACAGTTTCCAGTCGGTGTTCAGCTCACATCATCATTTTGCAGCCCTTGGCAACCAACAATTTATGAGAGAAAGTGCTGCTTTTTTGTATGTTATATAAAACGTGTGAGGCGGGGGGGGACGACGATTTATTATCATGGCACCAAAAGATGGAAGTTTGGGATCTCCCACAAGGGTACAATATACAGGTAGTCCTCGACTTACGACCACAATTGAGCCCAAAATTTCCGTTGCTAAGCAAGACAGTTGTTAAGTGAATTTGGCCCCGTTTTATGACCTTTCTTGCCACAGTTGTTAACTGAATCACTGCAGTTAAGTTAGTAACACGATTGTTAAGTGAATCTGGCTTCCCCATTGACTTTGTTTGTCAGAAGGCCGCAAAGGGTGATCACGTGACCCCGGGACATTGCAACCGTCATGAGTACATGTCAGTTGCCAAGTGTCCAAATTTTGATCACATGACTACGGGAATGCCGCAATGGTCATTGTGTAAAATAAAGGTCATAAGTCACTTTTTTCAGTGTCATTATAACTTGTCAGTTGAAAACTACCTCTATGTTCCTCAGTTTTCAAAGGATGACTAACCTAGAATCAACATGGCCAATTGCATTATGATTTCATGTGTTCAATGTTAACCCAGGGAACTGGGTTAATTTGTAAAACCATGGTTTAAATGAGTTGATTAAAAATGCAGTTTAAGCCATTCTACCCTAATCTTGTGTTCTCACAATGAGCTGAAGTCCCAACATCTGGAGAGCATCAGGAAAAATAAGGAAAAAGTATCTATCTCTGATCCTCCATTTTGGATTCAGAAGTGAAAAGTAAGCTGCTAATAATTCTAAAACTGAGCTTGTACTTTTTAAATATGATGGGAGTGTCACAGAATTCCCATATCTGGTCATGCCATATTAAATGTACTCAAAACATTGAACTTTAATAACTGCTATAAAACGTATTCTAAGTTTCCTGAAAGGCATCATGAATATTCATCTGTGCGTCAGAAGTGGAAATCTACATGATTTATTTTCAGGTTTTCTAAGACTTCCTATGGATGATGCAAGTTTTGGATTATAATTTTTTTTGGGGGGGCGAGGGAACTAAGTCTACTCAAAGAATGGATGACGTTAGAGTCCAAACTTTAAGGAACAAAGGGCTATGCTCTTTGACCTTGTCAATATTTTCTTCCAACAAGAAAATATTCAAAAATGAATCATGTAAAGTGTGGAGTTTATTTTTCCAGACAAAAAATATGCATAGGACCAGCTACTTATTGGTTTATGCTTGGCACGGATGTTGCACTGTGTGACAATGTCATTTCTTTGATTCCGTCTTAATGTTATAAAGCCAGCCAATAAGGGCTTATTAATAAACCACAACTAAACATACTGTGTGCTTGAATTTGAATTGAGGTCAGTGGTCAGGTCCTTCCATTCATGCCTTCTCCACAACCTCCATCTGCTCCTTGTTCTCATTACGGGCGTCTGTAGCAGAGTGGACAAAATAAGGTATAATGGCATTTTTTTAATGTCCCTTTTTAAACTTTGCCTGTTGTTCCCCTCCTGCACCTCCTTTCTTTTAATTTTGAATTTTGTTATTTTTTGAAATTTAATCGTTGTTTTTTTTTAAAGTTATGCCAGCCACAGACATGCAGCTGAGGCCTTACTCCATTTTAATGTGTGTAGCTTCCACTGTAAGTGCAGGTCTTGAACTGCATTTACATAAGCCCAGCTTCCTGGGCACTAATTTATTACTTTGTAAGGTAGTCCTTGACATACAACATTTACTGACCATTCGGAGTTAACAACGGGACTGAAAAAAGTGACTTATGATCGTTTGTCACAACCTGTAAGGACCTACCTAAAGCTAAGCCACCCAAGAAAGCAGAACTCTTGAAACAGGCCTTGCCTCAAAAGGAACTTTTATTAGGGGCTAGTGACAGCAGGGATTCAAGGCGAGGTCTGGGGAAAAACCTGCAAAAGCAATATAATAAAAGCAGCATTCAATACTGTGGGAGGTCAGCCCCCCAGAGAAGGAAATATTAAAAGGGCAGAAAAATATATTTCCTCAGAGGATCTTAAAGAGACAGAAAAGCATGCCCAGTTTTTCTTAATAGCCCCAGGTCTGCCTCCCCCAAGCAGAAACCAGCTCTGTACAAATGCAGATGTAAACCATCAGGAAAATTGGAGCTAGGAGATTAGGAAGACAAAGACCTAAAATCTGCATACCCCACCTGAGACAGGACATGGTAGGATTAACTCACAAAGGCCAAAGGGCACACCCAAACTCAGGTCAGAATACATGACACAGGAAATAGCCTCAAAACAGGAACAGGAAATAACCAAACAAAAGGCTCCAGAGGGTATAAAAAAACCTATACCCTACATGTGCTAGGACGGTCCTTTTCTCTCCTCTTTGCTGCCAGAACCATCTTCCTGTCTGGCTCTCCTCTCCAATAAACTACAACCTTCTTCCCAAAGCAGTTGCCATGTTTATTCCCAGCTTGGATAAACCAGGATGAAGACTTTTCTTTCAACAATACATTCATTCAAGGTCTCTCTCGCTTTCGTTTCCTTCTGGCTCCAAGCGCAAACCGCAAACCGTCTCTTAGATCAGGGCTTTTCAACCTGTGGTACGCGTACCACTTGTGGTACATTAACGAGTGGCAGGTGGTACGCAGCCCTGCCTAGCCAAGTGTAGTGGGGGAGAGAAAGAGCCAGCACAGACAAAGACTTACAGTGAGAGAGTCCTTTGGAGCTGCAGAGGCACGGAGGAGAGAAGGAGGGAGGGAGGGAGATGGAGAGTGGAAGGATTCTTATGTGCTTTTGTGACTTTCAAGTTCTGGGATTTGTGCAATGTGGGCTTTGTGTTCTTAAGGAGTGTTTGGCAATTTCTATTTGGCTGATGTCTTGTGTTAGCTTCTATTGCTCTGCTATTGTTAGCTGTAAGTTTTGCTGCAAGGGATTTTGAAGTATTTTTCTCCTGAATGGATTTTGCCTGTAGATTCCTTTATGAATGGAGCCATTTGGGGAGGCTGCCTTAGCCGGCAGCCAATACTTACTACATTTTTTTTTCTTCCTTACTTTCCTTTCTAGCCAGTAGCTAATTCTTAAAGGGAAATGTGCCCTTTTAAGCTAGTTCACTCAGCAGTTTGTCTTTTCTGTTTCTGGAGGCTTTTCCTTGTTTGATGAATATATGGAAGAGAAAAAATATGGGGTTTTTTTTTCCTCCAAATTCTTCCTTCAGAAGGAGGTGGGCATGAAAAAGAGAGAGGGAGGGAGGGAAGGAGGGAGGGAGGGAAGTCCTGCCTTAGCACTTGGCCACCAGCAGCCCTGCCATTGACTTTACTTGTCAAAAGGTTGCAAAAGGGGATCACATGACCCTGGGACACTGTGACCATCATAAATATGAATCAGTTGCCAAGCATCCAAATATAAATCACATGACCCTGGGCATGCTGCAGTGGTCATAAGTGTGAAAATGGTCATAAGTCATTTCAGTGCAATTGCAACTTTGAACAGGGGTTTTTTTTTGGTCATCAAGTTTTTGACACCTTGCAAGGTGGTACTCGAATATTGCCATATCCTAAAAGTGGTACAATCGGTGAAAAGGTTGAAAAGCCCTGTCTTAGATAAGGGTGAGGCATTCCATCCCCTGGGGGGAAGGGCATCATCGCAGGACAGTGCAAAGCTATCCCAAAAGCTCCCCCCTCCCAACAGAATGGCAGGTCACAAAGAAGGTTTACAAATTCAACAATATGCAAATGGAAAGAATACATTTCTTTAGGAGCCTAACACAACCATTGTAGCATCCCCGTGGTCATGTCATCAAAGTTCAGATGTTTATGATAGCTGCAGTGTCCTGGGGTCCTGTGATCCCCTTTTGTGACCTTCTAGCCAGCAACGTCAATGGGGAAGGCAGATTCACTTAACAACCGTGTTACTAACCACTGCAGTGATTCACTTAACAACCGTGGCAAGAAAGGTCGCAAAATGGGGCAAAATTCCCTTAATAAGTGTCTCGCTTAGCAACAGAAATTTTGCACTTGATTTGGTCACGAGTTGAGGACTACCTGTATTTATTTTATTTATATCCCGCCTTTATTTTATACAAAACTCAAGGTGGCAAACATATCTAATAGTTCTTCCTTCTCCTATTTCTCCCCACAACAGCCCTGTGAGGTAGGGTTCGGCTGAGACAGAGGGGGACTGGCCCAAAGTCACCAAGCCAGCTTCCATGCCTAGAGCAGTACTAGAATTCATGATCTCCTGGTTTATTAAAGAGTTTCACCATGGAACATCTTGATCCCATTATCTGTAAGAGATAAAGTGCCTAAGAAAGAGACACAGGGCCTTATCTATGATGATAACACAGTTGGTAAACTTCCCCCATCTTTATCATCCTCTAAAGCAGTGTTTCTCAACCTTGGAAACTTGTGTGAACTTCAATTCCCAGAATTCCCCAACCAGCAAAGGATTCTAGGGATTCTGGAAGTTGAAGTTCACATCTCTTAAAGCTGGCAAGGTTGAAAAGAACTGCTCTAAAGAGTGATTTTCACTCAACTTCAGTCCAAACATCACTTGCCAACTTTTCCCCCCAGTGGATGCCAATTACCTTCAACTCATCCTTAACTGTACGACCCTTCACAAATTATTTTGCCCCTTAATCCAAGGACGCCATTTAAGGGCACCATGATTACCTGCCACCAAGGAAACCAGGATTTTTACAGTGATTAGGAGTAAAAGCATAACAATGGTGAGCAATTCAGATAGCTAATTTTATATAGTTTTCTGCCAGAGCAATTCAACCCAGCCATGGCTAAAAGCCCTTAAAACATTTTTTGCTCTTTTTGTTTCTCCCACAATTTCAGATGTACTTTTAAAACTATTTCCTCCTTTACAACTGTTGCCCCTTTTTGTTTCCTACTAACAGTACAGGTAGTCCTCAACTTACAACCACAATTGAGTCCTGTTGAAATAAAAATCATCAAGGTCCAGTCCAAGCTGGGAATAATCAAAATGGAGACTGCTTTAGAAAGAAGTTTGTAGTTTATTGAAGGGCAGAGCCAGAGAGAAAGATGGCTCTGGGAAAGCTGACCACATGTAGCTGGGAGTGGTCGGTTTTTATATACTTTCTGGGGCTTTTGAGGTTGTTTCCTGTTGCTGTTTGAGGCTTTGTATTTCCTGTGTCATGTACTTTGACCCGAGTCCGAGTGTGCCCTTTTGATATTGGTGGGTTAATCCTATTACGTCCCCAAAGGTCATGTCTTAGAATTTGGGTGGGGTATGTAGATTTTAGAGGTCTTTGTCTTCCTAATCTCATCAGCTTCTAGCTTCTTGGCCCCAACCTTCCTGAATGGATTATTACATCTGCATTTCTAAAAGGTGGTTTCTGCTGAGTTTTCTGGCTGGGGGGAGGAAGAAGTTTCTGCCTTTTAAAGATCTTCTCCATTATTCCTTTGGAGAAATATATTCTGCCTTTTTAATATTTCCCAAAATATTTATTTCTCTGGATTCTTCCCACAGCCCAAAATTTAAGTTGTTAAGTGAAACATTTGTTAAGTGAGTTTTGCCCCATTTTACGACCTTTCTTGCCACCGTTGTTAAGTGAACCACTGCAGCTGCTAAGTTAGTAACACAGCCATTAAGTGAATCTGGCTTCTCCATTGACTTTGCTTGCCCAGAAGGTCACAAAAGATGATCATATAACCCCCGGGACGCTGCAATCGTCATAAGTATGAGTCAGTTGCCAAGCTTCTGAATTTTGATCGCATAACCATAGGGAAGGTCACAACGGTCGTTAAGTGTGAAAAACGGTCATAAGTCCCTCCGTGCCCTTGTAACTTTGAACGGTCACTAAACGAACTGTCGTTAAGTCGAGGACTACCTCTGCCGTCTCCTGACGACTCTTGATTTGCGCCGCTGTTGCAAACTAACCTGGGAAATCGATTTGAATGCAAGAGAGCCAAACTCTCCAGGAAAAAAAAAAGGGAAAAAACAGCCGGCTGAAATTCACCGGATCGATTCCGGGCAAACTGGATCTCTGTTCCAGGAATCCGCCCCGCGGGGGGGGGACGGACACGCGCTGCAGCCAAGGCGCCGCGTCAAACGTCTCGGAGCCCGGGGAAAGGGAACAAACAACCTTAGCCCTTCACACGTGACACGCAAGGGCGGGCCCAGCCGAGCCCCGCTGTTCCGGTTACTGGTTACCGCCGGGGACAGACAGGGCTCGGCAGGCTCTTGTGAATCCGGCGCGCCCGTCTCTCCGCTACGATCGCCCTGCGCGGTGCCATGGCGCGTTGGGCAGCCCTGCTCGCCTTGTGTCTGGCCGTCCTCCTGCAGGTCGGGCCATGCACGGCCGACACCCCGGCCAACTGCACCTTTGAAGACCTGGAGGGCACCTGGGTGCTCCAGGTGAGAAGCGGGCAGGGGGCCCCGACCCGGGAGATCAATTGCTCCGACGCGGGTAAGTCGCGCGTCTTTCTACTCGCCGCCTTTGGGACTTCTTCCTTCCTTCCTTCCTTCCTTCCTTCAGGAAAGAAACAGAAAAAAATCAGAACTTTGCAATGGGAAACAAACACGCAAATTCAACCGTTCCCAGTCGGTTTAACGCATAAGTGCTTTTTCCAAAAGGCAACTGGACTTTCTTGGGGGTTTTTTTCTTTGAAAAGTTTCGCTTATGGTACAAAAAACCTCTTCACTTCATTTCTTGAGAAGCGAAGCCTTTTCAAAGAAAAAACCACAAGAAAGCCCAGTTGCCTTTTGGAAAAAGCAGAAATAGAAATAGAATAGACAAGAGTTGGAAAGGATCTTAGAGGTCTTCTAGTCCAACCCCCCACCCCCGCTCAAGCTGGAGAACCTATACCATTTCAGACAAGTGACTGTCCAGTCTCTTCTTAAAAACCTCCAGTGATGGAGTACCCATGATTTCTGGAGGCAAGCTGTTCCACTGGTTAATTGTCCTCACTGTTAGAAAGTTTCTCCTTAATTCCAGGTTGCTTCTCTCTTTGATTAGTTTCCATCCATTGTTTCTCGTGGAAAAAAAATGATACCATGATTTGGGGTTTTAATGTCTGATTTTACTGCAACAGAGAGAGTCGGAAGTCA
This sequence comes from Azemiops feae, assembly GCA_023970755.1. Taxonomy (NCBI): domain Eukaryota; kingdom Metazoa; phylum Chordata; class Lepidosauria; order Squamata; family Viperidae; genus Azemiops; species Azemiops feae. The sequence goes on from JALGBA010000413.1 coordinate 204,227, forward strand.
ATGCCTTTTGTTTCTTCCCCTCCCTTTCTTCACACCTTTTTTGTTTCCCCTTTTTCTACTGTTCCCTACTATTTGCTTTTGCATTCTCACATTTTATGTTATAAATGAATAAAACTAAATAATAAAAAAAGCAGGGACAGGCACGTTTTTTGCCACTGAAAATTGAAAGAGAAAGGAAGAGGAAGGACATTCAGTGACATCACAAGATTGGCTAGGACTGAAATTAGTGCAGTTTTTGCATGTATGTACAGCAGTGGTCTCCAACCTTGGTGACTTATAACCGTTTTTCACACTTACAACCACTGCAGTGTCAGATTCAGATTCAGAATAGAGCTGGAAGGGACCTTGGAGGTCTTCCAGTCCAACCCCCTGCTCAAGTAGGGGACCCTATACAATTTGAGACAGGTGGCAGTCCAGTCCCTTCTTAAAAACCTCCAGTGATGAAGCACCTACAACTTCTGAAGGCAAGCCGTTCCACTGCTTAATTGTCCTCACTGTCAGTAAGTTTCTCCTTAATTCCAGGTTGCTTCTCTCCTTGATTAGTTTCCATCCATTGTTTCTTGTCCTGCCTTCAGGCGCTTTGGAGAATAGCTTGACCCCCTTCTTCTTTGTGACAGCCCCTCAAATACTGGAATACTGCTATCATGTCACCCCTATTTCCTCTTTTCTTTAGACTAGCCAAACCCAAATCCTGCAGCCGTTTTTCATATGTTTTAGTCTCCAGGCCTTTGATCACATTTAAGACAACCATGACCTGGATGATTGAGAATCTCCATAGACAGTCGATTTAACCTACCCTAGTTTTTTTCCCCTCTGCAATAATCAGCTCATTGAACACGACTCGACAGGGATAGCCATCTAGGTCGCCTCTCACCACCGAATTACAAATCCCATCGTTCCCAGTTTGTGTGAATATTGCATGTTGGAAGCTGTAACTAAACATAGTTCGGTGATGCCAGGCTGGGGCTTATCCATCATGTTAAACCAAGTTAAAATGAGTTTGGATAATTTGCAATTCAGCATTCTAGAAACACAATGGCTGTCTTTTAAGATGAAACCAATCATCCCCGTGACTCACGATATGGTTGATTGATTTGGACCTTGTGGATTGTGCAAACAGAAGAATTGTTTTGACAATCTGGTTATGCAAGCACTTTTCCTCCATTCCGATTCAGTGCCTCCTAATTCTCATTTTCCACTTGAACTGAAGAGACGCACAAACTTGGGAAATATATTCGGGTGGTCAAAACCAAACCTGTTGCCTTCAAGAAATATTTCTGGATCGGCCTTCCTTCAGCAGAGATGCTACTTGGACCAGTTTTGTAGTTCCATGTTTGGGATAACGGAATGCTTAAAGTCGCTTGATAGTGAGCTGGGCGGCATATAAATTTAATATTTTTAAAAAATAAATAAATAAGGAGTCTTCCAGTGATTTTGCCATCATTCACACTTTTGCCAGTTTCCTGTGGCCCATATGCCACCACCCACCCCACCTTTTCCTATCAGTTTGTTTATCTGCCTCTCCTTACCTCTCCCCCCTTGGTTAATGGCCTTGGTTTCCCTCCCCCCCCCCAATATTTGGCTTATCAGTCTTTAACTAGAGCAAGACCTACCCTTCTCAATCCAAACCAAACTCATGTTCAGGGGTGTCCAACCCTGGCCACTTTAAGACCTGTGGACTTCAACTCCCAGAATTCCTCAGCCAGCCATGCTGGGGATCTGGGGATTCTGGGAGTTGAAGTCCACAGGTTTTAAAGTGGCCCAGGTAGGATATCTCTGCTCATATTTCAATGCTGGTTCAGGCCACCCCAAATGAGCTGTCCATACAGTATGTGTGCATAAGGCAGTATAGTTAATAACGGGCAATAGTACCTAACTCAACACTGAAGCCTCATTTAATTCAGCATACAATTAACTCCTCCTTAATCTATTGCTTAAAACCTTTGCAGCTGGTGTCCTCTTTCCTATTCCCCAACTAAAACCATAGGAACCGTGTTGTTGTTTTTTAAATCAGCAAAGTCCATCTGAAGTCCAAATTTGGGGAATGTTTACAAGGAGGGGATAATTGCTTTGCAGTATTTAGTATCAGAGGTACAGTATGTTGCTATTTCCAGCGTCAAGGTTAATAGCTGTGGTTTCCCTTCATGTGATGATAGTAGGATGTCTTAAGCAGAAATTTCAGTGGTTTCTGCTTGGGTGTCAGGCCTCTTAAACTTCCTCTTCTTCCTCCCTGCTATCGCTATATTTTTGTTCTTGGGTTTTTAACCTTCTTTCTGGACATCTGTGCTCTTGCTTGATGCTTATTAGCAAAAATCAGGTTTTCAAGTCCCTAAAAATGACAGTTATCACTTGTATCTAGAGAAGTGCATAACTATTATGATTAGGGGACTGGAGGCTAAAACATATAAAGAACGGTTGCTGGAATTGGGTTGTTGTTGTTAGTTGCGAAGTCGTGTCCGACCTATTGTGACCCCATGGACAACGTTCCCCCATGGACAACGTTCCTATCCTCTACCATCTTCTGCAGTCCATTTAAGCTCAGGCCTACTGCTTCAGTGACTCCATCCAGCCACCTCATTCTCTCTCGTTCCCTTCTTCTATTGCGTTCAATCTTTCCCAGCATTAGGCTCTTCTCCAGTGAGTCCTTCCTTCTCATTTGGTGGCCAAAGTATTTGAGTTTCAACTTCAGGATCTGGCCTTCCAAAGAGCAGTCGGGGTTGATCTCCTCTAGGACTGACCGGTTTGCAGTCCAAGGGACTTGCAGGAGTCTTCTCCAGCACCATAGTTCAAAGGCCTCAATTCTTTGGCGCTCAGCCTTTCTTATGGTCCAACTTTCACAGCCATACATTGCAACTGGGAAAACCATGGCCTTGACTATATGTACTTTTGTTGGCAGGGTGATATTTCTGCTTTTTAGTATGCTGTCTAGATTTGCCATAGCTTTCCTCCCCAGGAGCAAGCGTCTTCTAATTTCTTGGCTGCAGTCACCATCTGCGGTGATCTTGGAGCCCAGGAAGATAAAATCTGTCACTACCTCCATTTCTTCCCCATCTGTTTAGTTGTGTTCCAATATTTGAGGGGCTGCCGCAAAGAAAAGGGGATCAACCTATTTTCCAAAGCACCAGAAGGCAAGACAAGAAACTGTGGATGGAAACAAATCAAGGAGAGAAGCAACCTAGAACTAAGGAGGAATTTCCTGACAGTAAGAACAATTAATCAGTGGAACGGCTTGCCTACAGACGTTGTGGGTGCTCCAACACTGGAAGTTTTTAAGAAGAGGTTGGACAACCATTTGTCTGAAATGGTATTGGGTTTCCTGCCTGAGCAGGGGGTTGGACTACAAGACCTCCAAGGTCCCTTCCAACTCTTTGTCATTCTGTATTCTGTATTCATTAATGAACGCCAAGTTAGCTTTGTATTTTTGCAGCTTAGTTTGCTCCAGAGGAGGATGGGAGAAGGCAGTCCTTTGAGGAAGATAAAAATAAATAGTATTTTCTTTTATTGCCACTATACTGACCTAAAAATATAATTGAGATCAGCGGGGAGGAAAACATTCCAACTCTATAGAACTGACAATCCTTTTTCTATGCATTTCAACTCTTTTTGGTCTTTACCCAATGTGCCTTACTGTAAGTGTACATCTAACCCTCGACATACAACCACAATTGGGATCAGCCAGGAGGCTTTTCTAACTGAGTCGTGCCCAATTTTATGACCTGTTTTGCCACAGTTGTTAGGTGAATCACTGCAGTTGTTAAGTGAATCACACAGTTGTTAAGTGAATCTGGCTTTCTCCATTGACTTTGCCTGTCAGAAGCTGGCTGGGAAGATCACAAATAATCACATGACTCTGGAATGCTGCAACTGTTGTAAATACAGGTAGTCCTCGACTTACAACAGTTCATTTAGTGACCGTTCCGAGTTACAACGGCACTGAAAAAAGTGGCTTATGCCATTTTTCACACGACCGTTGCAGCATCCCCCTGGTCACGTGATCAGAATTCAGAATCTTGGCAACTGACTCATATTTATGACGGTTGCAGGGTCCCGGGATCCTGTGATCGCCTTTTGCGACCCTCTGACAAGCAAAGTCAATGGGGAAGTCAGATTCACTCAAGAATCGTGTTACTAACTTAACAACTGCAGTAATTCACTTAACAACTGCACCAAGAAAGGTCGTAAAATGAGGCAAAACTCACTTCACAAATGTTTTGCTTAGCAACAGAAATTTTGGGCTTGAGAACTATCGGTAGATGTCAGTTGCCAGCATCCAAATTTTGATCACGTGACTCTGGAGATGCTGCGTGTGAAAAAACCGTCATAGGTCACTTTTTTTCAGTGGCATTGTATCCCACCCCAGCTCCAGCAATGCAAAAAAAGTTGCGATGCGTCGCAACACGTCACGTGACGTGGCGAGCTTGACACCCGTGACCTATATAGAAAAGATGGCCATTTATGGATATGGAGAATTTTGCTGTGGGTAAATGGTGGATGCAAACTACCTTCACTTTCTCTGCTAATTCTTGTTTCTAATAAATATAATAATAATAATTATTATTATTAATAATAATTAATAATAATAATAATAATAATAATAATAATAATAATGTTGGAAGGGACCTTGGAGGTCATCTAGTCCAACCCCCTGCTCAGGCAGGAAACCCTATACCATTTCGAACAAATGGCTGTCCAGTCTCTTCTTAAAAACTTCCAGTATTGGAGCATTCACCGCTTCTGGAGGCAGGTTGTTCCACTGATTAATTGTTCTAACTGTCAGGAAGTTTCTCCTTAGTTCTAGGTTGCTTCTCTCCTTGATTAAAATGCAGCTGTGCAGAGCTCAGGCTCAAAGTAAATAAAAGTATATTTCAGTGCACAAGCCAAACTGCTGTCTGTACCTCCTCAACCAAACATGATTTTTCTTGAGATTACACAAAATTTGCAGGAGGCGACCGACCGACCATATCATCTCAGGAAAAAAGCGCTGCTGCTTTAAGAAGAGCGTGAGCAGACATTTCAAAAAACGTAATTTGCCCTGCTGATGTTGATTGCTCAATGGGGACTTGCAAAGGAGAACCAAGAAGGAAATGGTGGTTTCGTTTAGGAACTGAACTGATTTTCCATTTTTCTTTTGTCAACATTTTTGTTAATTCGTGATCACATGCCCTTTAACCAGAGATCTGGGCGGTGGAATTTCCCCAGAGGCTTTTACCAGGTGCAGTCAGCCAGCTGTTTGTATAAAAGGAAAAAAAAAAAAATTAAAGCTGTACTTTGGCATCCTGCAGCTTTAAGTAACAGAAATGGAAATAATTTTTGAACTTGCCTTGTGCCCGAAACTTACTATCGGGTCAGCCAGAATTTCAGTCATGTGAATGGTGTTTTCTTTCTTTCAAGGAAATGTAAGCAGATTTTTGTGCTTACCTTTTGGTTGCTATATTTATATATATGTAGGTCTTTGGTAATTCGGGTTTTCTCCCGTGTAAAATTGGAAGTGTCTTGGCGACGTTTCGACGAAGTCTCATTCGTCATCTTCAGGCTGGTGTCTCTTCGGCCTCGTGCTTCTGGAAGCACGAGGCCGAAGAGACACCAGCCTGAAGATGACGAATGAGACTTCGTCGAAACGTCGCCAAGACACTTCCAATTTTACACGGGAGAAAACCCGAATTACCAAAGACCTACATACAAACACCCGTGAAAACCTCAGAAAACAAATATTTATATATATATATATATATATAATTTTTCTGAAGAATACTTAGCAAATGTTGGGAATTTATGATGAATTCAGGCTTTAGTCCAAAGCTTTAGTATTGTTCAGTTACTGCAATTCTCTCTCTCTCTCTCTCTCTCTCTCTCTCTCTCTCTCCCTCCCTCCCTCCCTCTCTCCCTCTCATGTGTGTATGTACAGGTTGTCCTTGGCTTATAACCATTCATTTAGTGACCGTTTGAAGTTACAACAGCACTGAAAAAAGTGACCGTTTTTCATACTTACCACCGTTGTAGCATCCTCATGGTCATGTGATCAGAATTCAGATGCTTGGCAACTGGCGTGTATTTATGACTGTTGCAGTGACCTTGGATCATGTGATCCTCTCTTGTGAACTGATGAGCAAAGTCAATGGGAAAGCCAGATTCACTTAACAACCATGTTACTAACTTAACATCTGCAGTGATTCACTTAACACTGTGACAAGAAAGGTCGTGAAATGGAGCAAAACTCACTTAACAACTGTCTTGCTTAGCGATGGAAATTTTAGGCTCTGCTCGTCGTCAATCATGCCCTAGTCACCTCCCCAATTGGACTACTGTAATGCATTCTCTCTGGGGCTGCCCTTGAAGAGTACCCAGAAGTTTCTGCTGGGGCTGAATGGAGCTGCACAGGTAGTTTATATATGCCCCTAGATTGACACTCCTTACACCTCTTCTCCATAAGCTTCATTGGTTGACAATTTGCTTCCAGGTCCAATTCAAGGTGCTGGTTATAACCTTTAAAGCCTTTCCTGGCATGGGTCCAGTTTATTTGAAGGACTGCGTCTCTCTGATTACATCTGTCCATCCCAATAGATCTGGAAAAGGAGGCATGTTGTGGGTACCACCCACCAGGGACTTAAATCTGGCGAATCCCAGGTGGCAGGTCTTCTCTACTGTGGCACCTGCCTTATGGAATTTCCTCCCCCCAGGAATGAGATTATTAGAATTGGAATCTTAAATTGGTGTATGAATACAGCCCAGACATGATTAATTGACCTGGTTGATCTTGAAAAAGCGAGGCACAGTGGTCTTGATTAGTACCAGGATGAGAGATTACTGGCAATTTCCAAATATGAATCTAGAAAACAATAGGATTTAGATCAGGGGTAGGCAACCTTGGCTCTTTTATGACTCGTGGACTTCAACTCCCAGAATTCCTGAGCCAGCATGGCTCAGCTTGGAAACCTCTCCCTTTCCCCTCAGCATGGCTGGCTCAGGAATTCTGGGAGTTGAAGTCCACGAGTCATAAAAGAGCCAAGGTTGCCTACTCCTGCTTTAGATCCTTGAGCAATAGAAAATAATATCTGCAGCTCCAGATTGAACTATGGAGTTCTTGGTGCTCGCTCAGCTTGGTTGTTTGCGATGAGACATTTATTTATTCTATTTATTAAATTTGCCCATTTCGCTCTCAGAGCAATTTCATTGCCCCACGCTCATTTGCACTGATGATGGTACCTAGTTGGGTAATGAAATATCTGCAAGCAAACAACCCCAGTTTGGAGAATACCAAGAACCGCATAAATTGTTAAGCATTTCAGCTCAACTAGGAGGAGATTTTATCTTTTTTTTTTTTTAAATGGCAGTGGTGGCGAACCTATGGCATGGGTGCCAGAGGCGGCACCCAGAGCCCTCTCTGTGGGCACGCGTGCCGTCGCCCCAGTCAAAGGCCTTCAGCTGGGTTTTATAAAACCTTTTCGCTTTAGGCCTCCGCCGCCGTGTGCAAAAAAAAAAAAAAAAAAGGTTCAATCAGTCAATTTCGACTTCTCGCAGGGAAAAAAAAAGATCTTGCAAAGTTGGAATTGATTGATTGAACTTTTTAGTCCCACCCTGTCTGCCGTTACCACCGCAGCCACGCCCACCCAATGGGCCACACCCACCCAATGGGCCACACCCACCCGGCACTCGACGATGCATAAGTGGGTTTTGGGTTGCAGTTTGGGCACTCAGTCTCTTAAAGGTTCGCCATCACTGTTTTAGGGCTTTGTTTAAAAATAAAGAACAGAAGACAATGTTCGTAGCATAATCTTTTTTTAAAAAAAATCTCCTTTGTAGATTGTAGGCATCGTTTAAAATAACGCTGCAATATTAACATCTAAAGACATCGTCATCAGAAAGTCATACGATCAAAAGCAAAAGGAAGTAAAATGAACAAAAGAAACATTTGATGCAAGGTCAAACTGAAAAGATAGTATTATTCAGAACATTAAACTAAGCTATACAACAAAAGATAAACTCACAAATACACCAAAAACATTAAGCTGAAAGATTCAAGTATTTTTCTGTTTAAAACAGAACACAATAAAACAGGTCATAAAAGGGATAATAAACATAAAAGGGATACATAAAATTATTATATTATATATTGGACCAGAGTATTTTATAATGCTGAAGAATCTTGTTCTTATCTTTATCAATAACATTCATAAAAAGTACCACATATCATAAATACCTTTTTGTGTCTACCATATTAATATATTTTATCTGTTAATATTTCTGTAGATACTACTGTATATACTGTACTTGGTTTAACCATATGTCAGGTTCTGGGGTAGAATCTAATTTCTATCACTGAGTTATTACCAGTTTATTTACTACCGGCAGAGCAATTAATATATATTTTGATGCAGTTCTTAAGCTGGGCCTCAAACAGATTGACAATAAAACTCTTAAAGGGTCCAAAAAAATATTCAGAATTGGAAAGGGAGATTTACAGTATATGCTTGCATATTTAGTCAGACATTTAAAGCCTGCTTTTTTACCAATTAATCTCAGGTCTGAATTCAGTCAGCTAAAAATAAGGCCAGATAAAAACAGTGGAGTTTTTTTTAAAATAATATTATTGCATATTAAGGAATATGCAGTTAACACTGTTACTGCTATGTCAGCTCTTCATCTTCAGTTAACTGAAAACTTTTTGCTGCTTCATTTTTAGGTCCTGTGGAGAAAAAAATAATTGTACATCTTCAGAAACTTGACATAGCTGAGGACGATCGAGGGAATTACGGCTTTTTCACCATCATTTACAACCAGGGCTTTGAGATTGTCTTGAATAACTACAAGTGGTTTGCGTTTTTTAAGGTAAAAAGAGGACTCCCCTTCCAGAAACTCTTGTGCTATTTATCCCAGAATATATTGGCATTAAAATGTAGCTCCAAAACTAAAATCTTGCTGAGCAGAGCTGGTAAATATTCATTTTATGTTTTTCCCCCCGGCTGTGTAACATAACCGATAGCTACATCTCCCATTTGAAAAGCAAGCAAGGAGCAATCAATACTTAACCCTTGTAAAATACAGAGTTGTATAAAAAAATTGAGGAAAGCAATCAAGCACGATGTGTGGCAATTTGCCGTTTAAAGTATTTCAGGGCAAACTTCATTGGCCGGTAATGAGCATAATAAAGTACATGGGGTGAATTGCCTTCTATGCTATAAGTCTCGAATGGGAATTTCTTTTTGCTTAAAATCCAAAAAATGTTCTTAGCTTAACCACATTAGATTGCACAAGCTTTAATATCTTGGCAAAACTGCTGTTCTTGGGGTTGGAGGGAGCCTGAAGAAGTGAAGCATGTGTGTTGCAAGGCTTTGTGGCGGTGCAGTGGTTAGAATGGTTAATATTGCAGGCTAACTCTGCCCACAGCCTGGAGTTCGATCCTGACCGGCTCAAGGTTGACTCAGCCTTCCATCCTTTCGAGGTTGGTAAAATGAGGACCCAAATTGTTGGGACCAATATGCTGACTCTATAAACCGCTTAGAGAGTGCTGTAAAGCATGGTAAAGCGGTATATAAGTCTTAAGTGCTATTGTTATATGTGGGCCTATACCTCACTGGTGAGACCACACTTGGAATACTGCATCCAGTTCTGGTCACCATGATATAAAAAAAGATGTTGTGACTCTAGAAAGAGTGCGGAGAAGAGCAACAAAGATGATAAAAGGGTCTGAGGCTAAATCATATGATGAACAGTTGAAGGAACTAGGTATGTCTAGCCTATCAAAGAGAAGGATTGGGGGGACATGATAGCTGTCTTCCAGTACTTGAAGGGCTGTCACAGAGAAGAGGGGATTGACTCATTCTCTGAAGCACCAGAGAGCAGGACAAGAAATAATGGGTGGAAGCTTGTTAATGAGAGATCCATCCTAGAAGTAAGAAGACATTTTATGATAGTGAGAACAATTAATCAGTGGAATAGCTTTCCTCCTGGAGTTATGGGTGCTGCATCACTGGACAACCATTTGAGTGGCGTGACATTAGACTCCTTTCTTGAGCAGAGAGTTGGACTTTAGGAGGTCCTCTGAGGTCCTTTCCAACCATATGATTCTATGTTCAACACCACCACCCTCACATCCATTTGAATCCATAATTTGCAGCTTGTGTTAACAAGCGTTTGAATGCATTGTGTGTCAAAACATACTCAAGGATTCTGAAACTGGGTTGCACATTCATTAAGCATCCTTCTGGGGGAGCTCAGAAAATAGATGTTGCCATTTTGCCATCTTCTGCCTACTGTTTCTCTCTCTCTCTCTCTCTCTCTCTCTCTCTCTCTCTCTCTCTCTCTCTCTCTCTCTCTCTCTCTCTCTCTCTCTCTCTCTCTCTCTCTCTCTCTCTCTCCACCGTGGTTTCTAAAAACAGGAGCAAACAATTCTTGGAGTTAGCCCCGTCTCCAGCGCAGAGGTTTTGTTTAATGGCCCTTATTTGCTTCAGAAGCATCTGGAGAGGTCAGAAATGTGATTTTAATCAAGAGCACTAGGCAGCAATTGCAAAATCTTGTGGCAAAGTCAGACCCACTGAAAACACAACCTTCCCCTGGTCCAAAGGTTGTAATTGCTCTACGTTCATACACTGCAGTAATCGGTGTACCGATCAGATGTTTCTCTCCTGAGGTCTTGCAAGCTACACACTTTGGGCTTGGCCTCGTGTCTGTTTGCACAAATGGTAGATCAAGTCACAAGGTGTAAGGCACCAGACTAGAAAGCTGGAGACGGTGAGTTCTAGTCCCGTTTTAGGCATGAAAGCCATTTGGGTGACCTTGGGCGAGTCATTCTCTCTCAACCCAACTCACCTCTCAACAGTTGCTGTGGGGAAAATAGGAGGAAGAAGGTGGCTTGAATATGTTTGCCGCCTTGGGTTATTTATAAAGAAAGAGAGAGAGGGAGGGAGGAAGAAAGAAAGAAAAGAAAGAAAGAGGAAGGAAGGAAGGAAGGAAAGAGAAAAGAAAGAAAGAAAGAAAAAGAAAGAAAGAAAGAAAGAAAGAAAGAAAGAAAGAAAGAAAGAAAGAAAGAAAGAAAGAAAGAGGAAGGGAAGGAAGGAAGGAAGGAAGTTTGGCTGATTAAAAAGGAAATGAAGGAAAACTATTTTAAGAAAGAAGAGAACTATTAGACATGAGGTGGGGTTGGATGGAAAATCTTTCTTGTGCTGGTTCGTTTCTCACACGCTGACCATCAATTAAAAAAGACAATAAAGCTTATCTTATTTGGTGGTTAAAAAAAACCTAGGGTTTATTATTTTTATTTAATATTCTTAATTTCAACTAGGTTTCTTTTAAGAAATAGTAAATCCAATAGATATTTTATTGTTCCAATCAAAACAATAGAACGCATACAAAAATACACAGCGCACTATAAAAAATATCCTCCTTTACTATCAAATTATCCATAATAAGCCAATTACAAGAACTGGAAAATCTCAAATGAGCCATTGTATAGACCGGATTCTGTGTCCTATTGCTACACTTGCCCAGTGGTGATTAACATGCCATTTATGTTAAGCATGCAAATTAAATTCTTAAACCAATGTAAGAAAGATATCCAGTGGAATAACCAACTCTTCACTTATGAAATTGGCACCCTCATAAATTTTAACCACTTTTAATCAGTTGGAATCATAGAATAAGACAGTTGGAAGGGACCTTGGAGGTCTTCTAGCCCAACTCCCTGTTCAAAGAGACTGGACAATGGTCTCTTTGGACAATGGACAATTCTTAAAAACTCCCAGTGTTGGAGCATTCACAACTTCTGCAGGCAAGCTGTTCCACTGGTTAATTGTCCTCACTGTCAGGAAATTTCTCCTTAATTCCAGGTTGCTTCTCTCTTAGATTAGTTTCCAACCATTGTTTCTTGCATTGTCTTCAGGTGCTTTGGAGAATAGCTTGACCCTTTCCTCTTTGTAGGAGCCCCTCAAATATTGTTATTGAGACTGATCTTTGAGAAGGTACAGAACAGTACCCTCTCACACTTTCTTACATGCACACACATTTGGCAAGTTTTAATAGCAGTGAAACTGATGTACTATTTTATATAAAGAACAACAGAGAAGGCCATGTTCAACTACCTTAACTTTCTGCAAACGCACAATCACTGCAATTATAATATTTTCATTTGCCTACTGGGATGAAAGTCCAAAGAATGTAGGCTAAGATTGCATAGTCAAAAAGTATCCATAAGGAAGGCAGTAACAATGAATATCCCAGTGCAAAGGCAGGAATCTAGCCCAGCTTTTTCCTTTTTATACCTTCAAAGGCAAACCACGTAGTGGACAGACACTTTTGCTACAGCTGCCAAAAAAGCCAATGTGCTCCTAGGCTGCATCAACAGAAAGTTGGTATCAAGATCACGTGAAGTGTTAATACCACTTTACAATGCCTTGGTAAGGCCATACTTGGAATACTGCATCCAGTTTTGTTTGCCACGATATAAAAAAGATGTTGAGACTCTGGAAAGAGTGCAGAGAAGAGCAACAAAGATGATTAGGGGACTGGAGGCTAACGCGTATGATGAATGACAGCAGAAATTGGATATGTTTAGTCTTAACAAAGAGAAGGACTAGGGGTGACATGATAACAGTCTTCCAATATTTGAGGGATTGTCACAGAGAAGAGGGGGTTGACCTATTCTCCAAAGCACCTGAGGGCAAGGCAAGAAGTAATGGATGGAAGATCATTAAAGAGTGATCTAACCTAGAACTAAGGAGAAATTCCGTGTCAGTGAGAACAATTAATCAGTGGAACAGCTTGTCTCTAGGAATTGTGAGTGCTCCATCATTAGGTTTTTAAGAAGAGGTTGGAAAGCCATTTGTCCAAAATGTTGTAGGGCTCCTACTTGAGCAAAGTGTTGGACTAGAAGACCTCTTAAGGTCTCTTCCATTATTCTGTAACATGTGGTACAAAATGTAGTACTAGATAGGCACCATCTTTAGCTAACATAATATGAAATATCTGCAGATGGCTTCAATCTGCTTTTCACACCCATTAACAGAGAAGAGTTGGTATTGGCTCTTAGATTTTTCTCCAAATTAGAATCCCGTAAATGCTGTTTAATCACTTCCCTGGCGCCTCTGCTTTGATCAAGGAAAATACATTTTCCTTAGAGAGCCTGTCAAAGGGAAGCTTATCTGACAAAAGTCTTTCCCCGCCAGACCTGGAATGATCAGCTACCATTAACAGATTTAGATGGGTGGGGGGGAAATCAATTTGGACTAGAGATCAAACAGATTTAAAGCCAGACCTAAGCCTTTATTGAATCCAGTCTTGAAGTGTAATAGAGCATTTGGTGCAAACTAGGTAGAACTGAAATTGATGGAAGAAATTTAGCCTGGACATCCTCAAATGGACCCATTATCTTTAGGCATATAAATCTGAGCACAGCAATAGCTGAATTATTTCCTCTCCTCCAAAAACCTTTGAGAGCTGCAGGGACTTAATAATCACCTTTCCAACTCGAAATACCTGTGAACAGCAACAGCACTTCTCAAGGCATTTTTCAGTTAAATAATTGATGCCTACGCTTCCTGCTGTGGAAGGTTGAATAACACCCCAAGTTATTTATAGAGGCTCACTTGTTCATTCTGATTGTTATCCAGTCTCCACCTCCAGAAGATGCTATAACTAATAAGATCATTCAAAGAAAGCCAGTTCAACTTTAGGAGAACTAAATGTTTGGTTTAAAGGAGTGACTTATGGGGCACAGGTAACGTGTGTGCTAAACCAGGGACTTGGCTACGGTGAAGGGAGAACTAACTAACCTGTTTTGAGTAAACCACAACAGCAGAGAACGAGTGTCTGCAGATTCAGAGCCTACCCAAGGTCTGTCTAGAACAGGGGTCTTCAAACTTGGCCCTTTTATGACTTGTGGACCTCAACTTCCCAGAATTCCTCAGCGAACTCTGGGAGTTGAAGTCCACAAATCATAAAAGGGCCAGCTTTGAAGACCGAAAATACATCTTCCTGGTTAGTTGAGGATTTAACCGGTTGTCCGAATGCCTGATCCGTGGCCTTTCTACTCTTAGCTAACCAAAAGATCGTAGTAAGTTTATTTAATACTATCATACAACAAAGCTTACTTAATAACTATCTCGTTTAGTAACAGAAACTTTGCGCTCAATTGTGGTCATAAGTCAAGGACTCCTGTATAGGAAAATGGTTATGTTTACTTCTGGTTGGGTGGGAAGTAGGGTTTTGTAGTATGACTCAGCAATTTCTTGCCTTTAGCCATTATGACTGGAGCTAATGGGAATCAAATTCCAAGACATCAGGTAGATATACGGTAGCCAATCTGTCTTTTAATTCAGGGGTCTCCAACCCCAGGCCATGGCCTGTTCAGAACCGGGTAAGAGTATATGTGTGCTCTCACAGCTCCACCTGCATGCACAGCAGCCAACTGTGTGTGCACCTGGCTCCATTTGTTCAAGCGGCGGGTGTGCGTCAGTGGTGGGATTCAGCCAGTTCGCACCAGTTCGGTAGAACCAATAGCTAATTTTTGGTTCCCCAGGCCCAGAATGGACTTCCGGAAGAGGCATCCACACAGAGAACCGGTTGTTCACCTATTTGAATCCCACCACTGGTGTGCGGGCCTGCCCCTTGTGCAAATGGAGCTACCCTCCCCTCTCCCCCATGCCGGTCCACAAAGCCAGAATGGTTGGAGACCACTGTCTTAATTGATCCAGCCAATCCATAGAATTGTGGGTTCTGAATTGCTACAGGCAGACAATCTATCTAAGCTTCAGATGGAAAAAAAGCACTGTATTTCTCAACCTTGGCAACTTTTAAGATGTGTGGACTTCAACTCCCAGAATTCTCCAGCCAGCAAGGCTAGCTAGGGAATTCTGGGAGTTGAAGTCTACATAACGTAAAGTTACCAAGGTTGAGAAACTCTGATTTAGAAGGTACATTAAAGAGCCAATTTATTTTGCAGTCTTACCCAAATCAGATAACTGGATGCCACCGAGAAACTACAGAGAGTCCTCGATTTACGACCACAATTGAGCCCCAAATTTCTGTTGCTAAGTGACACATTTGTTAAGTGAGTTTTGTCCCATTTTTCACTTAGCAACATACATTTTGGGGTCAATTGTGGTTGTAAGTCAAGGACTACCTGTATTGGAGAAGCCATATGTTACCACCATATTCCCACATTAGAAATATTGGGCACTGTTAGTTCAGTATTATACAGATAACCACTGTAGCCCACTGCTTGAGGGCCATAACCTGGTCTTTTCCAACTTGCTTGAAGGAACTATCCTGGCATCTTTCAACAGAACAGAACAGAACGGAATAGAATAAACAGAGTTGGAAGGGATCTTGGAGGTCTTCTAGTCCAACCCCCTGTTCAGGCAGGAAACCCTATACCATTTCGGACAAATGGCTGTCCAGTCTCTTCTTAAAAACTTCCAGTGTTGGAGCATTCACAACTTCTGGAGGCAGGTTGTGCCACTGATTAATTGTTCTAACTGTCAGGATTAATTGTTCTAACTGTTAATTCTAGATTGCTTCACTCCTTGATTTGTTTTCATCCATTGCTTCTTGCCCTGCCTTCAGGTGCTTTAGAGAATAGCTTGACTCCCTCTTCTTTGTGGCAACCCCTTAGATATTGGAGCACTGCTGTCATGTCACCCCTCGTCCTTCTTTTCATTAAACTAGACATACCCAATTCCAGCAACCGTTCTTTATATGTTTTAGCCTCTAGTCCCCTAATCATCTTTGTTGCTCTTCTCTGCACTCTTTCTAGAGTCTCAACATCGTTTTTAACATCGTGGTGACCAAAACTGGATGCAGTATACCAAGTGTGGCCTTACCAAGGTGTTGTAAAGTGGTATTAACACTTCATGTGATCTTGATTCTATCCTTCTGTTAATGCAGCCAGCCACCTTGGTGTCATCTGCAAATTTGTATGAGTTCCCTATCTATGGTTTACATGTTCTTGCCATCGCTGGCCATGGCGGCTGGGGATGATGGAAACAAGTTGCAAGATAGATGGGGAAACATTACAAAAACAAACAAAAAAACAAAAAACCCGTTTCGTTGCTGCTTCTGCATACGGTAGCATTCTTTGGCTCTGTAACATCTCACATTCATGCCAACGTGATTAATCACCATGGAACAGCCATAAGTGTAACTACTATGTCTCGGGGCAGTGAATTTCATGAATTATACATTGTGTGAAGATATAATGCCACTGAACCGCATCTATTACTATTCAATTGATTGGTCGAATGAGGATTAAGGTCTCGGTGGGGTGGGGGAGAGAGAAATTGGGAAATAAATAAAAAATGAATACAGGAAAAAGATTTTTTTTTAAAAAAAAAACCTGTCTGCTTTCTTCAGAGCCATGCATAATTATCTAGACTGCAATTACATTTCAGCCTTTGGTTCCTAGCTGCCATGATTTATCCAGTTGTACTCTGCATGAGGAAAGGGCTCAGTGGCCTATTAAATTTATTTATGTATTTCTTCGATTTTTATCCCGCCTTTATTACTTTATAAGTAACTCAAGTCAGCAAACATATATAATAATCCTTCCTCTTCCTATTTTCCCCACAGTAATAACCCTGTAAAGTGGGTTGGACTGAGAGGGAGGGACTGGCCCAAAGTCACCAAGCCAGCTTTCATGCCTAAGGTGGCACTAGAATTCACCATCTCCTGGTGATTGGCCCAAAATCACCTGGCTGGCTTTCCTGGCTAAGGTGGGACTAGAACTCACCATCTCCTGGTGATTGGCCCAAAGTCACACAGACGATTTTCATGCCTAAGGTGAGACTGGAACTTACCGTCTCCTGGTGATTGGCCCAAAGTCACACAGACGACTTTCCTGGCTAAGGTGGGACTAGAACTCACCATCTCCTGGTTTCTAGACCAGCATCTTAACCACCTGATGATTGGCCCAAAGTCACCCAGCTGGCTTTCCTGGCTAAGGCAGGACTAGAACTCACCATCTCCTGGTGATTGGCCCAAAATCACCTGGCTGACTTTCCTGTCTAAGGTGGGACTAGAACTCACCATCTCCTGGTGATTGGCCCAAAGTCACACAGACGATTTTCATGCCTAAGGTGGGACTAGAATTCACCGTCTCCTAGTTTCTAGACCAGCATCTTAACCACTACACAAACTGGCCCTCCAAAGAGAGATGTCTACAATGAGAGCAATGTTTGGGAAGTCAAGGTCAAGTTGGCTTTAAAGGCTGCTCTCCTAAAAGTAGGTGGCACAGGGAAAGACAAGGACTCTGATTGTGAATCCCTATTTTGTCTTTAGCCGAACCTTGGTGCTATCTGATCCAAAGAGACCCCCAAGTATACTTCAGGGACCAGATATGCAGAGCATGCTCCATTGGAAAATGGCAGATACAAGCCACCTTTTGTTAAATTCCCATAGCAGAAAGCTACAAATGTTATATTAGGCCTGGTCTCTGTTGCTTGCAATTTTTCACTGTTCCTTTCCATTTCCTATCATTGCTGATCATCTCATCCTTTCCTGCCACCAACGTCTACTTCAACTGAAAAGATCTTCATTTGCCTTTCTACTGTGACATACAGTAAGATAATCCTCTTGCTGTGAAACAATAAACCTATTTTGGCCATTAAGAAATCACGTGAAGTGTTGATACCACTTTATAATGCCTTGGTAAGGCCACACTTGGAATACCGCATCCAGTTTTGGTCACCACAATGTAAAAAAGATGTTGAGACTCTAGAAAGAGTACAGAGAAGAGCAACAAAGATGATTAGGGGACTGGAGGCTAAAACCAATGAAGAACGGTTGCAGGAAGCTGGTATGTCTAATGAAAAGAAAGATTAGGGATGACATGATTGCAATATTCCAATATCTAATATCTGCCACGAAGAAGAGGAGGTTGACTTATTCTCCAAAGCACCTGAAGGCAGGACAAGAAACAATGGATGGAAACTAATCAAGGAGAAAAGCAACCTAGAACTAAGGAGAAATTTCCTGACAAGACAATTAACCAGTGGAACGACTTGCCTTCAGAAGCAGTGAATGCTCCAAAACTGGAGGTTTTTAAGAAGAGACTGGACTGGATTTGTCTGAAATGGGGTTTGGGTTTCCTGCCTGAGCAGGGGGTTGGACTAGATGACCTCCAACGTCTTCCATCTCTGTTATTCTGGATTTAGATTCAGAACAGAACAGCCACCACAATTAATAATGCTCCTGTAGTTTATCTGATTATGAAGAAGGGCTGTTTCTTCCGTCATGGAGAAGATAGAAAGTCACCTTGCAAAGAATTGGATTGCTGGCTCATTTATCCCACTGTGTTTTTTTATATGCCTGCATTCTCTAATGAGATGATCTCCCACGGGATTCATATAGCATAAGACCCAGCACCCAGTGTGATATACTGGTTAAAGTGTTGGATTAGAAGAAACCCAAGTTCAAGTCCATTCTGCAGAGCAGGGGTCCCAAACCCCCGGTCCGTGGATCAGTACCGGGCCGTGGCATGCCAGCAAACTATCCGCACAAACAAGCAGAGCCCCATCTGTGAGATGCAGGCAGCACACAAAACCACACCCCCTCCAGTCCGCGGAAAAACCTCTCTCCACGGAACCGGCCCCTGGTGCCCAAAAGGTTGGGGACCTCTGCTGTAGAGAATAAAGATGACTTTCACGGAGACAAGCCAGATCCAATCCCGGAGCAAAAACACAAAACTCAAAACAATCTAAAGCAAGGAGGAAATAGACAGACACCACCTTAGTTTCACAGGCATATGGGATGGAGAGACAAATCAGACTTAAAAGGTTCTTTTACTACAGCCAGTGTAACAAAGTAGTTTTAACCTCCTTTGGAGTTACTTTCTTGGTCTGGCCTACCTGATGGAACTGACTCTTAGCCGTGGATGACTTTGAGCCAGTCACCCACTCTCAGCCCAACTTCCTGTATGTTAAGACATCCCGAGTGAATGAAATTTACCAGTTTTGTAAATGCAGACAAATAAATCTGAGAGGACCCTATTTTGTGAAAGTCTGGGTATTGGATAACCAGTTGTGTGTTTTTGTAGGATTTCACAAGGGTTGAGCCTTGGAATCTTTTGCGCACCATGCCTCTGTGGAATTGCTGGTATTCTGTCTAAAATCATCTCTACCTTTTCTTCTCTTTCCCCTTTTTAGTATGAAAAACAGGGTTCTACTGTGACAAGTTACTGCAACGAGACGCTACCAGGCTGGGTGCATGATGTCCTGGGCCGTAACTGGGCATGTTTTACTGGAATCAAGGTCTCATCTTCAGGTGCCCAAGTTCGTGTGCATCAACTGCCTCCTTGGAAGAGCTCAAGAAGGTGAGTCCTGTTTAGTAAAACAGCACAGAAGACCTTCTGCTCTGTTGTAATTCAAAAGATTGCAGTCTACTCAGCTGGTTTTCCTTCAAGCCACTATAGTAAACAGTGATTTCCCCCCCCCCCATTTCAGTTAAGTGTCTGCTTAGCAGACAGTCTCCTTACTCTAATACAGGGGTCTCCAAACTTGGCAACTTTAAGACTTGTGGACTTCAACTCCCAGAATTCCTCAGCCAGCCATGCTGGCTGAGGAATTCTGGGAGTTGAAGTCCACAAGTCTTAAAGTCGCCAAGTTTGGAGCGCCCTGCTCTAATATGTCCATTTTGTTAGGAGAGCAGATTGGAGAACCTCAATGGGACATTATTCAATACAACTCAACATTCACGTTTGTTGGTTGATCTTCTTGCGAAGAATGTATTGAGATATGGCAGATCTTGTAAGGATCACGATCAAAGGGGAAAATGTGGCAGAATTCTTGCTTATATATTGTTCGCTTTTATTGATTTGATCAAATGTATTACAGGTAGTTCTTGACGTACGACCACAACTGAGCTCCACATTTTTGCTGTTAAGCAAGAGAGTTGTTAATTGAGTTTTGCCCC
Source organism: Azemiops feae (assembly GCA_023970755.1). Classification (NCBI taxonomy): domain Eukaryota; kingdom Metazoa; phylum Chordata; class Lepidosauria; order Squamata; family Viperidae; genus Azemiops; species Azemiops feae. Next base: position 224,123 of record JALGBA010000413.1, read on the forward strand.
ATTTTAAGTGAATCGCTGGTTAAATTAGTAACCCCGTTGTTAAGTGAATCCGGCTTCCCCATTGACTTTGCTTGTCACAGCTTATATATTGTTCGCTGTGTGCCAGACTCCAGCAGCATTTCAGCCTAGTTATGTTTTAGAGAAGTTAGGGGGCTGAACTTTGGGGCAGTTAGGTTGTAATTGTCAAATACTGGGTTTCACTTAAGTAACTTGACAACCCCTTCTCTCCAGAATTCAGCAGAGGTTCCATGTGACTAGCTACGACTTTGTGAAAGCCATCAATGCTGTTCAGAAATCATGGAGAGCTACTGCCTACAGGGAATATGACAGACTTACTTTACAAGACCTCGTTCGGAGAGCTGGAGGATTAAGATCCAAAACGCCCAGGTAAACCAAGTTACTTGTCAGTGGCTAGATTTAGGGAAAGAGATGTGCCGTGGAGCCCAGAGACATTTTGTTCTTGACTCCTGGCTTATTTGGTGGTTTTCAAAATGGTGACGGTGAGGAAATAAAAGTCAAGATAAAAAAAAGGAAAGGTTTTGGACTGTGCATTTCTTCAAGAGCTATGTCTTTTCTGGAGAAAAGAATGGGTGCAGCAAGCCTTGACAACTACATTTATGTTATTTTAAGTTGGAAGAGGCTTGGAAGTTTTCTAGTCCAACACCTTGCTCAAACAGGAGACCCTACTACACCATTCTAAGACAAAGGGCCGTCCATTCTCATCTTGAAAACCTCTAGTGATGGAGCATCCACAACTTCTGGAGGCAAGCTCTTCCATTGTTTAATTGTTCTCACTGTCAGGAAATTTCTCCTTCGTTCTAGGTTGAAGCACTCTTTGATAATCTTCCATCTGTTACTTCTTATCCTGCCCTCTGGTGCTTTGGAGAATAGATTGATTCCCTCTTCTTTATGGCAACCCCTTATATATTAGAAGACTTGTCATCATGTCACCCCTAATCCTTATCTTCATTAGTTTAGATATACTGAGTTCCTGCAACTGTTCTTCATATGTTTTAGCCCCCAGTCACTTCAGCTAGAAACACTCAAGAACAGCAACTTGGCATTAAGTAGGCAATGACAAACCTCAGTCATCACCAACTCATTAGCCACTGGTGGGTTGTTGTTTTTAATGCCCGAAACACGCTCTTGAGTACATATTAAGGTGGGAAAAACATTCAGTGGGATGGAGGCATTAGCTATAATTTCAGTTCCTTGGTCTCTGTAGCTAAACTCTGTACTGAAGGCAATTTTGTGGTGCAGTATTGAGCAGTTCAAAATCATTACACAGTTTTAAGCACTCTACAGTAATTTTAAAAGGAAATGTTTGTGACCAGCGTTAACAGTCCTTGCTGGAAATGTGTTCAATTTTGCTAAGGGCTTCTTACTTTAGCCTCTAAAATGAAGCGCTTACTCAGGAGGGCAAAAGTGTCAATAATCTTCCTTCATGTGTTTGCTGTGATTTTATTTTACCTCTGCATATAACAAAACTGTTCCTGTGGGAGAAACTCTTGGAAAGAGCTTTTCGCTAGACTAGTAAGACCTCAGACAAAACATCACAAAGCTCATAGCAATTAATTGTTCCATTTGTCAGATTTGAAGGATGCCAGTGTACACATTGCAGGGAGTGTGGTGGTCTAACGGTTAAGATGCTGGACTTGTCGATTGGAAGGTTGGCAGTTTGAGACCCAAGCATGATGGGGTGAGCTCCCGTTGTTTGCCCCAGCTCCTGCCAACCTAGCAGTTTGAAAGCATGCAAATGGGAGTAGATAAATAGGTACAAACCAGTGGTGGGATTCAAATAGGTGAACAACCGGTTCTCTGTGTGGATGCCGCTTCCGGAAGTCCATTCTGGGCCTGGGCAATAAAAAATTAGCTATCGGTTCTGCCAAAGTGGTGCGAACTGGCTGAATCCCACCACTGGTACAAACCCTAACCTACGCTAAGACGGGGATAGCAACAATAATATACATTTGTTCCGTGCAAACACAAGAGGCTGTTAGTATCACTTCACCTGTTGGATTAGAAAAGCATGTAATAATGACAAGCTCTAACTGAATATTAATATTTGCAGTTGGCATTTCCTGCTTGCTTTGTTTTAGTACTGGAGCATTAAAAGGATTAAGAGGTTGAGAACACAAGTGGTTGAGGGGAAAAAATCCGAAAATTATCAAACTACTGGGTTACGGGTGCTATTTTCACAAGTAGCAATAGCACTTAGACTTATATATCACTTCATAGTGCTTTACAGCCCTCTCTAAGCTGTTTATAGAGTTAACATATTGCCCCCAACAATCTGGCTCTTCATTTTACTGACCTCGGAAGGATGGAAGGCTGAGTCAACCTTGAGCCGGTCAGGATCAAACTCCTGGCAGTGAGCAGAATCAGCCTGCAATATTAACCATTGTACCACCATGGCTCCTATTTATAGCAATAGCAATAGCACTTATGGCCCCCAACAATCTGCGTCCTCATTTTACCAACCTCGGAAGGATGGAAGGCTGAGTCAAAGACTTGAGCTGGTCAGGATCGAACTGCTGGCTGTGGGCAGAGTTACCCTGCAATACTGCATTCTAACCACTGCGCCACCACAACTCTTAGTATGACTATGTGTTATTTTATTTATTTATTTTTGATGTTTTGAATTGAGACAAGTATTTATAGATTTTAGGGGGCAGTTAAAGACACTGAGTTTGTCCGCTGGAAAGCTGGCAGCCCAGGTTCAAGACCCGAGCGCTGCGCAACGGGGTGAGCTCCCGTTCCTATCCCAGCTCCTGCCAACCTAGCAGTCTAAAAGTATGAAAATGCGAGCAGATAAATAGGTACCACTTCAGTAGGAAGGTATCAGCATTCTGTGCGCCTAGGCCGGGGTAGGCAACCTTGGCTCTTTTATGACTCGTGGACTTCAACTCCCAGAATTCCTGAGCCAGCCATGCTGAGGGGAAAGGGAGAGGTTTCCAAGCTGAGCCATGCTGGCTCAGGAATTCTGGGAGTTGAAGTCCACGAGTCATAAAAGAGCCAAGGTTGCCTACCCCTGGCCTAGGCGTATAGTCATGCCGGCCACATAACCATCAAAAGGACAACACTGGCTCCCTCGCTTAGGAGACAGAGATGAACACCGCCCCCTAGCGTCAGACCCAACTGGACAAAGGAAATCTTTACCTTTCAATGCACACATTCCTTTTATTTCTTGCAGACCAAAACCTGCCCCCCTAACTTCTGAAATAATCCAAGAGGCTTCTAATCTGCCAGAATCCTGGGACTGGAGAAATGTGAACGGTGTTAATTACGTCAGCCCAGTACGAAACCAAGGTGGGTTCTGTTTCCCCAACCCGGCTTGACTTAAAAACTGTTTTGCAACGCTTTTACAAAAACAAATGTCCTTTTGAGGGCATTCATGGAGTTCTGTGGTTTTGTTTGTGTGTCTGTGCACTTGTGTGTTTGGGATAATTATCAGCCTCGTGGAAAAAAACACTGTGAGTACCTCAGTGGCGGAAAAGGAGCTATTTGTCCATTTCTGGCAATGTTAGTCTGTTGGTGGCAGACAGAATTCAGCTCCAAAGAGCATATTCACTATGTTGGAAGTAAGCTGTAGACTTGAGATAATATTAGTGATTTTGTACTGACCCAAGAAACAGATTGCCATGTCCCAATTTCTTCCCTCCCCCCCCCCTTTTATACTTGTCATTTGTCCTTTTTCAAATACTTGGACATACTAGGACCATCTTATGAATTATTGTAGTGGTATGTAGGAATAACCTTGGGAAACAGGATCAAGAGGCACAGCTAAGGGAGCAGCCAGATAAAAGGCATCTATCTTACCCTACAACAGGAAAATGGATAAGGCAAGAATTCAGAAGGGACCCTCCTTAGTCTCTTAGGCTGTGATGGGGGGGGGAGAAATGTAATTTCAGGCTTGCATGATTCTGATAATGTAACTTTACAATAAAGTAGATTTAGTTCAGCTGGCCTCGTTTCCTTTCTGGGCTACATCACAAGGCTGAATGAGACCTCAGCTGAGAGACCAGCTGACATTTCAACAGATCTGAGTACTGAGTGGGTTGCTTACCAGCCCAGTTCCTTTTTTTTATTATGATTTTTAATCACTTACAGCATAAAATACAAAGATACAAAAGCAAATAATAGGGAACAAAGGTAGGGGAAGGGGAAAAAGAGGAAGTGTGGAAAGGGGATTGTGGTAAAATAAGGCATTAACATCGAACCTCAACATTTTATATTTCTATAGTAAGTATGAACTAGCCGTTTCTATATCAACAAATCAATCTAATCAGTAAAACCCGAAATCATAGTATCATTTTTTCCCACCTCAAGCACAAAGCCCAGAAGCGGTTTCCAAGTAGAAACAAAAGGACTTATATTCTTTTCTTTTATCAAAACAGTCAATTTAGCCATCTCTGTTAATTCCATCAACTTTTTTAGCCATGGTGGGAATCGAAACGTCCTTCCATTTTTGTGCATAGAGCAGTCTTGCTGCCGTCAACATATATAAAATCAGAGTTCCAAATTTTTTTTTCCCCAAGTCTTTTCATTAGACCCAGAAGGAAAGTTTCTGGTTTAATCTTTATATTCACACGTAAGAATTTTCTGCATTAAAATATGAATCCTACTCCAATATTTCTTTGCTTTATCACATGTCCACCATAAATGATAAAAAGTCCCTTCTTACCAATTCAGTTCTGACAGCTGCCAACCCATCTTCAGGGTCACATGACTGCATGTTGGGTGCACGGCAGCCGTCCCGCATTACGGCCATTTGCAGCATCCCACAGTCAAGTGAGCACATTTTACGACAGTTTTGCCGAAAACCAGCACTTGACTTCCAATAATAAAACAGGCCCATTGCAGGCCGTTTTTCACTTTAACGACTGCCTCAAAAACAAGGTCATAAAATCAGGTCACTCATGAGGGTGCCTGTTACTACTTATGATCCTAATGGAGAAGCTCTATTACGGTTGTTGGTCAAAGACAACCTGCATTGTGATACTCCTCAGAAGTACATGGTGTTTGTGTTGTAACACATCTTTTAGTGAAAAAAAGTGACTTGTGATTGTTTTTCACACTTGCAAAAAGCTGTGGTTGTTATGTTGTTACCTTTTACTGTTCTTTTTTCTTTTCTCCTTTACACTATCTCCCTTCCCCCCCTCCCTCTTCTTTTAGTTTTCCACGCTTTTTCCCCCTTGTATTTTCTCCTTTGATAAAAATGAATAAAAAATTTCAAATCAGAAAAAAAATATGATTGTTTTTCACACTGATGACCGTTGTGTAACATCCCCATGGTCACATGATCAAAAATTCAGACACTCGGCAACTGGCATGTACTGAATGACAGTTGCAGTGTCCTGGGGTCGTGATCCCGTTTTGCGGCCTTCTGCTCAGAAACGTCAATGGGAAAGCCGGATTCATTTAAGAACGGTGTTACTAATTTAACAGCTGCAAGGAATCACTGGGGCAAAAAAGGCCATAAAATGGGGCAAAACCATAAAATGGTTAACAACTGTCTCTCTTAGCAAAAGAAGTTTTGAGGTCGTAAGTTGAAGATAGTCAAACTGAGCCCAAAACTTCTGTACAAAGAATCTTGCTCCCATTGGTCAGTTTAAGAGACAGATGTTCTCTGTCGGCTGTCTGTACATTTGCTGCAGAAATAAGATGATTAAACTAAAATGGTACCTTATGTATAGGTGTAATTTTTGAGTGGGAAAAATGTGTTTCCACCTGCTTGGTCACACCTCCTGGTCCTCAAGAGGCAATTTGGCTTCTAAATACCGCCCTCAGTCTGTGGTGTCCTTTCTTTTCTGAGGTACTTGGAATAAGTGAGAGAAAAACATAATTCCACTGCTTTTGACCAGCAGGAAGCTGCCTTGTTCCACCACAACATTTTGTCAGCTTTCAAATGTTCTCAATTAGCAGAAATTCCAGTAGCGAAGCAGAAGAGGCTGAATAAACTTATTTTGCCTAACGCAGTCCTCTCCTTTTGTTGCTAAGCAGCTGATAGCAGCGGCGGCAGCATTTCAGGTTTTTTTTTTTTAAAAAAAAAAGCTGGGATATTAGGCTTTTTTAGAAGTGAGTGTATTTTACTTTATTTATTTAAGAAAAATCTAGCACCTACGCATCCGTTCAGAGTGTAAAGCAGGGGTCTTCAAACCTGGCCCTTTTAGGACTTGTGGACTTCAACTCCCAGAATTCCTCAGCCAGGCACGCTGGCTGAGGAATTCTGGGAGTTGAAGTCCACAAGTCCTAAAAGGGCCAAGTTTGAAGACCCCTGGTGTAAAAGCCAGTTTGGTCTAATGGTTGAGGGACCAGGCAAGAAACCAGGAGACCGTGACTTCTAGTCCTGCCTTGGGTATGAAAACTGATTGACTTTGAGCCAATCATCAGGAGACTGTGAGTTCTAATCCTGCTTATGTATAATGGAGGTGGTTACCCTTTGAAAGCTGAACGCAGTGAAATTTCATTTTAATGTACACTGATTAGTGTACATTTAAAGTGACAATAAAGTTATTGTTCTGTTCTGCTCTGCTCTGTCCAATCCTATCCTTGTCAGAAAAATAATTTGGGGTTTCAACTCAAGCTGCACAAGAATAAACAAAAATGAAATCCAGAGAGCTGTGAGGAAAGGAGAAATATTTATTCCCCAAAGCAAAGAGTTTTGCTTTAAGGGTTAGCTGCAGAGAAATGGGGTTTCAGTAGGATGGTGGTTTTACAGGGGAGCTTGTCCTGGATGTGGAAGCATATACGTGCTGATTCTAGGGCGACACTTGGGGGACGTGGGTGTATGACGCTTATTCTTGTGAACATGCAATTCCACTTTGCAAAACTTTTGAGTTCTAATCCCACTTTAGGCATAAAAGCCGACTGGGTAACTAGCCCAGTCATCAGCAGACTGTGAGTTCCAGTCCTGCCTTAGGTATGAAAGCCAGCTGGGTGATCTTGGGCCAGTAACTCTCTCAGTCCAGTTCATCTCACAGGGTTGTTGTTGTTGTAGGGAAAATGGAAGGAAGAAGGAATATTACATATGTTCACTGCCTTGAGCTCTTTATTAAAAAAAAATAAAGGTAAATAAATAATAAGCCAATAAAATAAAGGGGATTGTTATTTATTTAGTTTGATTAAAAAGTCCTGCAAGAGTTTTCCTCCTCTTCCTCTCCTTCCCTCTCCCTCCCTCTCTCTCGCCCTCTCCCTCCCTCTCTCTCCCTTTCCCTCTCTCTCCCTCCCTCCCTCTCTCTCTCTCTCCCTCTCTCTCTCCCCCCCTCTCTCTCCCTCCCTCCCTCTCTCTCTCTCTCCCTTTCTCTCTCCCTCTCTCTCTCCCTCTCTCTCCCTTCCTCTCCCTCTGCCTCCCTCTCATCCCGGCTCAGAGCTAAGGAGTTTCTGGTTTCAAAGGAGCTTAGTGATTGGCTGACCTTATTCCTCCATTCTTCTCCACAGCCTCCTGTGGCAGCTGCTACGCTTTTGCTTCGATGGGCATGCTGGAAGCCAGGATTCGCATCCTCACCAACAATTCTCAGGCTCCAATCCTGAGCCCTCAGCAAGTTGTTTCCTGCAGTGAATACTCCCAAGGTAAAGTAGGGTGGGTAGCATCTGGACTTTTGGGGGAAAAATAAAAAAAACCTTGGGGCACATTTTGAATTGACCATTGACTGAAGATAAGCAGATGATAAGGATAGGAAGGTCAATGCCTGCATGACAAAGGATATGCCTGCCCGTCATGCTTGTAGAAATAGAGAGAGGGTAAACCTTCTACAGCAGTGGCCCAAATTGTGGGAAACTTTTGGGAAAAGTGTATTTTTGAGGTTTGATGGCTAATAACACCACTTTTCTTTTGAGTAGTACCATAAAATTATATATCAATGGAAAGATAATTTAATCAAGAATGTAACGCAACATAGTTTGTTCAATTATCTGTACTGTATTCTATTAAATGTTATAGCCAAATAACCAGAAAAAGGAAGCACAACTTGCTTAGGTTGATATCAGGTAGCTTTCCATCTGATTGTAGCCAATGAGCATGAGTGTTTAGAGAGCCAATCAGGTGTCATCTTGTTTTGGCCATGAGCCAATCAGATCAGAGTAGGATTCAGTTATTGATGTCGTGTATTGAAGCTGAGAGGAGGACATTTGTCAGTGTGTTATGTGATCGCTATCAAGTTGGTTGGGTTTTTTTGTGTTCTTTCATTTAGTGAGCTTGTAAAACGTAATAAAATTAAAGTCATGGTGCAAAGAGTTGACTGGTCGCCCGGAAGGCGATGTAAAATAGTATTATTAAGTGAACAAGGCTACAGTTATAAAGAAATTAGAAGAAAAATTGGTGGAAACTTAACCAAAGGTGGCATTTCTACTGTACACTTTTCCCAAAAGGTTTCCACAATTTTGGCCATTACTGTAGCACGCAGGAACAATACAGCTGGTGCATAGAACTGTTAACCAAGTTGGCCATTGTGATGGAAGTATTCAGGTTCAAAAGACAAGCTTCAAAACACCTAGAAGTGGAAATGAGCGCCTGCCTACAACTCATTAAAGCACCCATATCTGTCTCCTGGATTTTATTTATTTACTTTAATAATACTTTTAATATTACTTATTAAAATATAGTATAAAATTTAAAAAAAAATACTTTAATAATTCAGGTTGAATTAAGAAATTCAACCTGAATTTCTATGCTGCCCATCTCACCGATAAGGCCACCCTGGAAGGCTTAGAAATGGTAAAAAAGATTAAATTAAAATTCGGAAGAGTTGCATAAAAAAAAAATTATGGTATGGGGTGAGGTCTTTTTGCCTCATCAGTAGGAGCTGTGTTCATAATCCTGCTTGTTTTCATAATCCCGATGTTTTCAACCATGGATAATATTGAAAGAGTCTATGCAGATTCTCAATCATCCACGTCATGGTTGCCCCAAAGGTGCTTTTCCAAAAGTCAACTAGACTTTTCTTGATTTTTTTTTCCCCTTGAAAACATTTCGCTTCTCATCCACGAAGCTTCTTCAGTTCTGAAGAACTGATGAAGCTTCGTGGATGAGAAGCGAAACATTTTCAAAGGAAAAAAAAAAAAACCAAGGAAAGTCCAGTTGCCTTTTGAAAAAGCACCTTTAGGATAATCCTGCTTGTTTTGAAACATCTCTTCCGCCATCAACCTTTTAGTCCTTAGTCAGCAGGTAACTAAAGTACACCTGAAGGCACCAAAGGACAGGAATGGGAAGAAAAAAAGTTAGAAGGGTGATGATGTTGCTCATTCTTATACTCCTGTTAGTCCAGTTTTTCATTCTGAAAGATGCTTGCTTTCTGTTGTACCAGCCTTTGTGATAAGAATCTAGCCCTTTGAGACTTCTTCAAGTTGTACAGTTAATTTCCCAGAATTATTATTATTATTTTCTTTCCTTTTAGGTTGTGATGGTGGATTCCCTTATCTTATTGCTGGAAAATACATACAGGATTTTGGCATAGTTGAGGAGGCCTGCTTTCCTTACAAAGGCAGGGATTCCCCCTGCACTTTTAAGAATGACTGCTATCACTACTACACCTCCGACTATTACTACGTGGGTGGGTTCTATGGGGGGTGCAACGAAGCCTTCATGAAACTGGAGCTCATTAAGCATGGACCGATGGCTGTTGCTTTCGAAGTTTATAATGATTTTATGTACTACTCGGGAGGAATCTACCACCACACCGGTCTGATGGACCCTTTTAACCCTTTTGAACTGACCAATCACGCCGTTCTGCTTGTGGGTTATGGTAATGATCCCCAGACTGGTCAGCCATTTTGGATTGTGAAGAACAGTTGGGGAAGCTCTTGGGGTGAGGAAGGTTATTTCCGGATCCGGAGAGGCTCTGATGAGTGCGCTATAGAGAGCATAGCGGTGGCTTCTACACCTATACCTAAAATATAGTTGTAAAATTACCTCAGGAGACCTCTGTCCAGAGAGCAGGAGTGTCCACCCTACAAGTGCAATGGATGTTAATTACAGCTAGTTCTCGACTTATGACCACAATTGAGCCCATTTCCGTTGCTAAGCAAGACAGTTGTTAAGTGAGTTTTGCCCCAGTCTACGGCCTTTCTTAAGCATTAAGCGATCATTGCAGTTGTAACATGGCTGTTAAGTGAATCCGGCTTCCCCCATTGACTTTGCTTGTTTTGAAGGTTGCAAAACGTGATCACATGACCCCGGGACATTGCAGCCAGCATAAGTACATGTCAGTTTCCAAGCGTCCAAATTTTGATCTCGTAACTGTGGAGACGCAACGGTCGTGAGTGCAAAATGATCTTTTTTTCAGTGCCGTTGTAACATCGAATGGTCACTAAACAAATTGTTGTAAATCGAGGACTACCTGTACATATTTAGAAAATTGAATGGCCTTGCGTTCACTGCCTACGAGGCAAATTTTGTTTTGCTGTTTTTTTCAAACTGTGTTAAATGAAAGCCATAATGGTTAGAAGACCAGGTCAAAGAACTGATCGTAAAACGTGGTGGATTCATCTAACCCAGGGGTCTTCAAACTTGGCAACTTTAAGACTTGTGGACTTCAACTCCCAGAATTCCTCAGCCAGCCCCTGATCTAACCACTCTGATTCTGTTTAGCTATTGCAGTAAGTTGGGATGAAGGAACCTTAACAATAGATTCATGTTCTTAACTTTCAAGCCAGAATTGGCAACCATGATTGGAAGCAAACTTACTAATCATGATCAGTGTTATTTCGGCTTGGTGTGATAAAATGTCCGGTCATGATTAACACTGTTCTGCTGTTACATCAGGAAAGGATAGTGATTAAAATAGACTTGGGTATAATGGTAGTTTGCAATGGAAGCCCAATCACAGCCTGATATTTTCAACCATGGATAATTTAATGCCTATGGAGATTCTCAATCATCCAGGTCACGATTGTCCCAAATGTGCTTTTTGCAAAAGGCAACTGGACTTTCTTGTTTGTTTGTTTTCTTTGAAAATGTTCTGCTTATCCAAGAAACTTCTTTCAATTCTAACATTTAGAGCCAAAGAACTAACATTTAAAACTAACTCAGTTCTAACTGATCTGAGTTAGAACTGAAAAAGCTTCTTGGATGAAAAATGAAGCGTTTTCAAAGAAAAAAAGAAAAACACCAAGAAAGTCCAGAGGCCTTTTGGGGGAAAAAACAAAAACCACCTTTGGAACATGGATGATGTACCTGAAATTAGCCAGTCTCTTAGCCAAATTAATCAGGTTTCTTAGGGTGAAGTGATACATGCCATATTTGAAGAAAATGGTATGTTTTAATGTTTACAATCTAGCTATGAATTCAATTACAATGTATGAAAACTCTGGATATTCAGTGTATTATTCTCCCACAATTTCTTTCCACGTTTAGCAGCCTTTTGTGTTTTTTTCCCCCTTTGATTTTTGCCGGAATTATTTTTCTAATCTGCAGTAGTATTTTTTTAATTGCTGTGCCTTAACAAAAGAAATGAAGAAACTTGAATGTAGAAGAGAGTGTCTTGCATGCAAAATGATTATACTCTACTGTGATATTTTTTTTGTATAAAAAAGGGAAACTTATAAGTATCTTTTTAACAAAATACCTGTGATGACAACATTCATTTGATCCACGGTTTGAGCAATGCAGTTCAACTTTATTGTTTCCTTCTTTTCATGATCTTCAGGGTTTTTATATATATATATATGATTCTAGAAATAAAGAAATGCTTCTGTGCTGCCTTGGGAGTTCTTTAAATAAAGCTTTCTTATTGCCTCTTTTAAAACTCAGTGGGAGGTTGAAGAAGGGGCATGATTTTTTTGTGTCGGAACAACAGAGAGTTGCTACAGTGGAATTACATTTTTTTAAGAACTTTTCTTCCTTGAAATATATTGTCTGACAAATTCGGGGTTTTAATGTAATTTGTTCCTAAAGCATCATAAATTAAGATGTCATATAGTCAGTATGATTGGATTATAACCTATATACTAATTTCTCCCTTGTGTCACATCAAAGCTTAAAATTGGATAACAGTGTTTATCGGGAGGATAATTTGGGACCGCATTTAAGATTTTGGGGCAGCCCTGGGACCTCAGGATTTGGATGCTTGTTGTAAGGGGATGGGCTGTGGTTGTGAGGCTAGAATTTTGAACATAGTAACAGTGTCCTGGTTTCTCTTAGAGGGGATGATATGGCTGTATTCAAGCTAAAATGAAAAGCATGGAAAGCGGAGATCAGTTCTCAAAGAAACCATCTGGGCTTTCATATTCAGCCACCAGCTTCTTTTGGGGGGAGAGTAGAGTAGAATAGGAATAGAATAGAATAGAATAGAATAGAATAGAATAGAATAGAATAGAATAGAATAGAATAGAATAGAATAGAATAGAATAGAATAGAATAGAATAGAATAGAATAGAATAGAATAACAGAGTTGGTAGGAACCTTGAAGGTCTTCTAGTTCAGCCCCCTGTTCAGGCGGGAAACCCTACACCATTTCAGACAAATGGTTGTCCAGTCTCTTCTTAAAAACTTCTAGTGTTGGAGCATTCTCAGCTTCTGGAGGCAGGTTGTTCCACTGATTAATTGTTCTAACTGTCAGGAAATTTCTCCTCAGTTCTAGGTTGCTTCTCTCCTTGATTAGTTTCCATCCATTGCTTCTTGTCCTGCCTTCTGGTGCTTTGGAGAACAGCTTGACTCAGTGTTGGGATTCAGCTGGTTCGCACCAGTTCGGCAGAACCGGTAGCTAATTTTTTGTTGCCCAGGCCCAGAACGGACTTCCGGAAGCAGCATCCACACAGAGAACCGGTTGTACACATATTTGAATCCCACCACTGGCTTGACTCCCTCTTCTTTGTAGCAGCCCCTTAGATAATTGGAAGACTGCTATCATGTCCCCCCTAGTCCTTCTTTTCATTAAACTAGACATACCCAATTCTAGTAACCGTTCTTTATATGTTTTAGCCTCCAGTCCCCTGATCATCTTTGTTGCTCTTCTCTGCACCCTGAATCTCAAAATCTTTTTTACATCGTGGCGACCAAAACCGGATGCAGTATTCCAAGTGCGGCCTTACCAAGGCATTGTAAAGTGGTATCAACACTTCACGTGTTCTTGATTCTATCCCTCTGTTGATGCAGCATACTTCTTCCTGCAACTATCTTAACACCCAAGGAAAGCCTCATTTTATCTCCTATCCAGAACATGAGTCCCATAAAGATTTTTCATGCTATATTGCTGTCTTTCCAGTGGATTAAATAGTCTAAAATAGACATAATTTCAGTAACGGTATTTCCCAACCATGTAGAATAGAAACATACGACTAGATGTTTCAGCTTTTTCTCCCTGCCTTGGGAGATAGACCAATCTCACCGGAGATAAACAAAATCAAACTTTATTTTTAAAGTGTTTTTTTTTCAAAAAAAACACAAAACGTTGAAACGTACACAACAAAACTGAAGCTGTCAAATGAGAGGTGATGGTGGTGAGTAGACTTGACTTACCAAAAAAAAAAAAAAATCAAAACCCGAATTAAAAAAAACAGTGCAAATCATGTCTAAAACTGTTGGCTTATCCTTCTCAGGTTAGATACAGAGATAAATGGTATCTCCATAGCGTTCAAAGGAGACAACAAAAAAACTAGAAAGGAAGCACAAAGACTTCCTTTTCTCCAGCAGCCAACCCTCAGTTGAGCAGTGAGTTATTTATAAAAAATAATAAAGGCAGGATAAAAATAAAAAAAGTAGTTATGTAATGCTTGGATTTTGCTGCCAATGCACGTTTCCCTTTGCAATAGGCCATCTAAATATGGTAACTGATCTTATCCATTTTTTAGGAAATCAGCTGCAATTCCTCTTCCCTTCCTTAGGGCTTCTTAGGGATTTGAAGTCCAAGCAGACCAGTAATAGAAAGAATAGCCATCTGGTTGTGCAGAGAAAATAATTGCAAAGAATTAACTGAAAGGTTAAATCACAAACATTTAAGTCTCAGCTGTGGGAGAATAAAATGCAAGATATATTCCCTTCCTATAATGTGTGCTGAGAATCTTGGAAAAGGCTGATTAAGTGATTTGCAACCAATTGCCAGCTTGCCTTTGAATCAGTAAGGATCTGATATTTTTGAAAGACACACACATACACACAAACACATATGTCTTTGCATATATATTGCAACTGTTTCTAGAAGCTATAACTTTGTTGGGCAAAGTCTAACACTACATATAAAGTTTACTCAAAGCTGTTTACGCTTTGAGATAACGCAATAATTGAGACAGGAAAAAGGAGGATAGTAGAGCTAAATTGGGCTAATGCACACACTGCAGAAGTTGCATACTTTAAAAAGTGTATATAGGGATAGCTGAATAAGGTGGAAAAATGTATTTCTGGCATGTAAGTTGCATAATATGACAAGAATTTTCCAGATTTTTCTTGGATATTTTTGCTATATAATTAGATGCCATAGATTAGAAGGATCCTGGAATGCATGAAGCCCAGAGGCAGGCAGGCTGGCTGTATACACTTAATGACAAGAAAATGCAATCAATACTTATTCAACGGTGAGTCTATAAATACTTCAGTGGTTTTTTTTTAAAAAAATGCCCACAGTCTCCTTGTTGACAAATGCAAGGAATCTATTAGCATTTTCTCTCTACATCTGGCTTCTGCCTCCCCCCCCCCCTTCCAGCATATGCAAACAGAATCCATTTTCCAAGCTCAGCCTGTGGGAAATGAAGCCTACTCTTTATTTATCTAAGCCGTGCCTGAAATATTTCTAAATTAAGATGCACTAAATTGCTACTTGTTCCTCAACGCAAGGGAAAGGAGGGATAACAAAAGCCTTTTTTCTCCGCAGGTATAAAACTCTCTCTTTCTTTCTTGACCTTTCCATGGCAAGAAGCAATAATGATCTCTTCAAATGACACCTTGAAATAGTAATCTAGTGCACTCCGTGGACCAGTTTGACATCAGGACAAGCTATATGGCTTTTCACAGGAGAATTGGGATGTAGCAATCCTTGCATTCAAAGACTTCTGCTCTTTCTTTCACGTTCCTTTAGCCTTGCTGTAACTGGAAATGTTGATTTCCCCATGGAATTGGCCATCAGTACCAGTTGATGGGTCTTATGCCTCCATCCTAAAGAGTGATATCACAATGATTTGCTAGGATAAGCTAGCTTCATGGAATTTACGGCTGCTCTCTTTCTTCAGCAAGTCATAGTTCATCAGCAACATAGATTTGAAATAAAAATAGGAGCTATGATTGAACTTTTTATTATTAGCATATGGCTGTCATGGTGCCGACAGATGGAACTCTTCGAAAGAACTTCGAGGCATTGTTTACCTTGAAGAATCTTTATTTTGAGTAGCATAATATCGGCACCGCATAATCGAAGCCAAAAACTGAATTCCCCTCCCCTGAGCACATAGTATCAAAGCACAATTCCCTCCTCCAATTAATAGTCATAAATCACATTCCCCAATTAGCTTGAAGTGTGGGCTTCCTCTCCAATTCTCCAGCCCGCCAATTCCTTATCAGCTCTGGTTACAATAACCTTGTTTCTCACGCTAGGTGTAGTGTCGTTATGTCTAGCTGGACTCTCGTTCACATCCCCCCTCCCAGCATCATCTAACTCTAAAAGCAAAAGGTAAAAGATGGCTACATTTCCATCTGTTGTCAATGCAAAAACATCCGATGGTAGCAGCGTTGACAATGGCATTGTTACATTAGCCAGGAGACTACAATGCAATTGCAGAGTAGTAATTTGGCTACCTGTTTACCAGCTCTGTCAGGTATACACGTGTACACTTCCCATGGTGCACCACAAGAGGGCGAGCTGGCATCACACCAGAATGAAAGACAAGTGGCTTTCCCTGCAGCAACATGCAAAGCCTTTTTCCCTTCCCAGAGCTGCCTTGCAAACAGGGGCTGCAAATGGGAAGGTTCAGAGGGCAGGAATCTGACTGCCTGCATGGAGCACCAGCTCATCTCCACACCGAAGTGGTACCTATTTATCTACTTGCATAGAAGATGCCTTTGAACTGCAAGGTGGGCAGAAGCTGAGGTAAGTGACGGGAGCTCACCCCAACACAGTGCTAGGACTCAAGCCGCTGGAGCAGAAACCATTCCAGCGTCATTAAGCCACTGTGTCACCGTGCTTCTCAGTTTTAATAACTGATATCTGAACTTGGATAGTTTCCTTCTCTCCCTATTTTCCTGCCTTTATTTTCTAAACTATATCAAACATTTAAAGAATAATTTCATATACCAGGTACGAACAAAATATACAATTGAGCCCAAAATTTATGTTGTTAAGTGAGAAATTTGTTAAGCGAGATTTGCCCCATTTTACGACCTATCCTGCCACATTTGTTAAGTGAATCATTGCAGTTGTTAAATTAGTAACACTGTTGTTACGTGAATCTGGCTTTCCCGTTGACTTTGCTTGTCAGAAGGTCACAAAAGGCGACCACATGACCCCGGGACAATGTGACTGTCATAAATATGAACCAGTTGTCAAGCATCCGAATGTAAGTCACGTGACCATGGGGATGCTGCAACAGTCATAAGTGTGAAAAATGATCGTAAGTCACTTTTTTCAGTGCCATTGCAACTTCGAACAGTCACGAAATGAACTGTTGTAAGTTGAGGACTACCTGCAGTCATCTAGGAGGTCAGAATTTCACTCTGGAATTTCACATATTGTTTTTGAAAAAGTTGCAAAATAGTGAACTCTTGGTCCTGCTGAAAGTCAGGGAGATAATTTCCGGCATCAAAAAGCTCTACTCTGCAGATAAATGGAAGTGAGATGTTCTTAGAGCAGGGGTCTTCCAACTTGGCCCTTTTATGACTTGTGGACTTCAACTCCCAGAATTCCTCAGCCACCGTGCCTGGCTGAGGAATTCTGGGAGTTGAAGTCCACAAGTCATAAAAGGGCCAGGTTTGAAGACCCCTGTCTTAGATGGATGAGTCTGAAAGACCGGTTGTTGTTTTTTGTGAAGGGTCAGTGATGACATGATTTGGAGATGGGAGATATTATGGCCAGATTGTTAGCCTAGGAAGTCTCTACAGGTGTGTTCCACCAGAGGAACATTATTCCTATTTTTACAATTTCATAGATTAACCCATCCTTTGGAATGTTAGTGGCGCAGCTAACTCAGACCTTGGGAGATTTCTTTTCTTCTTTTTTCTTTTAAAACATATGCTTGAGTATCCCGTCATTACACTGCATATATATCCAAGCTGGTGAGATGCAGGCAATGGCATGTTTACTTGCAAGTTTCCTAGCCTGCATAGAACAGTTTGAGCATGCTTGGGATAAACCTGGGTTTGGGTTACACTTGTGACTAAATGGCCAAAATGGGCTACTATGCTTACTATTAGCGGGGAATCCTGCATGTGGCAGAAAAAGTTGCCTTTCTCTTAAAGGTAAAGGTTTTCCCTGTCCAGTCATTTCCAACTCTAGGGGGCAGTGTTCATCTCTGTTTCTTAGCCGAAGGAGCCAGCGTTGTCCGAAGACGCTCCCGTGACCATGTGGCCAGCATGACAATATGCTGAGGTGCAGCGAACTCTTATCTTCCCGTCAAAATGGTGCCTATTTATGTACTCGCATTTGCTTGCTTTCGAGGTCAGCAAGAGCTGAGGCAAATAACGGGAGCTCATCCCATCGTGCGGTGCATGGGTCTCGAACCCAGGCTGTCAGCTGACAAGCTCAGCATCTTTAATCGCTGAGCCATCGTGACCGCTTCATCTTTCTCTGAACTTATTTTTTTTTAAAAACATTGTGTGAAAGTCATATCCACCAAGAGGCTATAGCTGTAATCTATTAAGCCTACTGCAGGCTTAAATTTAAGCTAGAAAGTGCACCTCTAAATAGTAATAGGAGCCTGGATCAACTCATGATCCAGGGGAGATAAGTTAGATTCCATGCCTTGTTCCTGGCTCTTTCATCAGAGAAATATTATGATTGTTGTTGTTGTTAGTTGCGAAGTCGTGTCCGACCCATCGCGACCCCATGGACAACGTTCCTCCAGGCCTTCCTGTCCTACTGTCCATGGGGTTTTCATAGCAAAGATACTGGAGTGGGTTGCCATTTCCTTCTCCAGTGGATCACATTTTGTCAGAACTCTCTCCTATGACCTGTCCGTCTTGGGTGGCTCTGCATGGCATAGCTCATAGCTTCATTGAGTTATGCAAGCCCCTTCGCCACAACAAGGCAGTAATCCATGAAGGAGAATATTCTGATAGGGCTTCTCAAACACAAGTCAAGAAATAATCGGTCCATAGTAAGCACTGGCTCAAAAGGGAAATGAATTGTCAAGAAATCCAAATTTAAAAACTCTATACTACCCCATGGGGGTGGGGGAATCTGCTTATTTTACAGGTAATCTTCAGCTTACAATCATTTGCTTAGCAATGGTTCAAAGTTATAACAGCACAGGGGGAAAAAATGACATGTTCAATCCTCATACAACCATCGCACAAACTTTATGGTCACGCGATAAAAATTGGGTGCTTGGCAACTGGCATTTATTTATGATAGTTGTAACATCCCTTGGTCATGTGATCCAAACTTGGCAACTTTAAGACTTGTGGACTTCAACTCCCAGAATTCCTCAGCCAGCCATGTTGTCCACCAGTCTTAAAGTTGCCAAGTTTGGAGATCCCTGCACTAGCATTTAAGGAGAACATGTTTCAGGTTGTCCCACTGGTGCTTAAGGACAGCATGTTACCTCAGCTGTTGTCCCACCCAAGTTGAACAGAGCTTGCTCCTAAACTTTGCAGAGAACTCAGATTTGTTTCCCATCCCGCATCTAACATCTCTCAAGGTGCAAAATTTGGAGTCATTTTACAGGAACAAGTGGCCTACAATCTCCAAGATGCCTTATTACATTGTCCTTTCATTGCTTCCCAGAATATTTGCTGCTCTACAAAAAGCATATTGAAGGTCCTTTTCAATATTGTATTGCAGCTAAGAGTCGTGCGGGCTGCATTTTAAAATTGTAAAAAAAATCCATTAAAGCATGATTAATGTTAGATAAAAGAGAGATTTGCAGGACTCCTGGCCTCAGGTCTTGTTGCGCCTTCTGATAAAGGCCTACCAAGCTAGCCAAACTTTAAAACAAGATGTTATCTTCCAAGGTCGTGTTCTTTGGCCATCAACAAAATGTTGCTTCCTCTGCTCTCAAACCCTGATGCATATCTCGATAGTAAATTATTTGTGAAACTGCTGCATGTCTTTGGAACATTGCTTTTTATTATAGGTACTTCTTTTCAAAAGGGATCTTGAAATATTTGCTTGAGCAGTCATAATATGTTTGTCTTCAGACTCTTGTCTGAATCAACTCACAATCAGCCTAACAGAATAACAGAATTAGAATAGAACTCCTTCCATTCCCCCACCTTCCAGTCCGAGCTGAAGAAGCTTCTTGGATGAGAAGCGAAACGTCTTCAAAGAAAAATCTTGAAAAAGCACCTTTGGGACAACCATGACCTGGAGGACTGAGAATCTCCATAGACAACAGAGTTGGAAGGGAGCTTGGAGGTCTTCTAGTCTAACCCCTCTGCTCAAGCAGGAGACCTTATACCACAGGTCAGCAACCCGCGGCTCCGGAGCCGCATGTGGCTCTTTGAGCCTTCTCCTGCGGCTCCCAGCCTCCTCCGCCATTTGCAGAGAGAGAGAGAGAGACAGAGTGAGGCACTTGCGCTTCCCTTCTCTCTCTCTCTCTCTCTCTCTCTCTCTCTCTCTCTCTCTCTCTCTCTCTCTCTCTCACACACACACACACACACACACACACACACACTCACACTGAGTGGGGGAAGAGGACTGGCAGACCAAGGGCAGGAGAAAGCCAGCCCAATAAGAATGTGTGTCAGCTTGTCGGAGAACAGCGTGAAGCCAGCTTGCCAGGTGAGCAGAAGATTGGAGAGAGGGAGAGAGGGGGGGGAGAGAGAGAGGGAGGGAGAGGAGAGAGAGAGAACTCATGCACAGCAGTCTCTATTTCTTTTTAATTAAACTCTTCAATCAAGCTCCCCCCCTCCCGCGTGCGCGCGTGTGCGTGCGCACGTTTTGCGGCTCCCAGTGTTTCCTTTTCTCTGGGAACCGGGTCCAAGTGGCTCTTTGAATGTTTAAGGTTGCCGACCCCTGCCTTATACCATTTCAGACAAGTGGCTGTCCAAACTCCAGGGATGGAGCACCCACAACTGCAGCTCACAGCCCTCTTAGCTGCAATGCAATTGTCAGGGCCGCCTCCGATCAATTCCTCGGAAAGAAAACCTCTTGACTCCATAGATTTAGAGAAAAGATACTTTTACTAAGAAAGAACTGAATGCAGCAAAAGTCAAGCAAGGGGTGAAGCAAACATGCGTGAAAAGACAAATTGAAAATAACCCCAGAGCCCATCTACCCCCCCCCAGCAGTCAGGCTAACACAGTCCAATCCTCAGCCAGGAAGCTGTTTTGAGAATGTCTCTGGTCCAGGTGCTCCATACCACCCTCATGCCTGCCATTCCCAGGACGGTTGGCCTTGAAGATGTTAAAACAACCAAAGCTGGCCTCTCTGAGTCCAAGCCTCTCTGTTGGTTCTCAGCAATTCCTCTCACACCATCTGCCCGCTTCCCCACTCCAGTGCGCTCCCACCTTCCCCATTTCCTTGGCACCTGGCAGCAAGCCGAAGGGAAGTGAAGACGGCCAGGCTGACAACAATGTTGCAGAAGACCTTCAATGTGGTTTTTGTGGAGAGGCAAATGTTCTCTCCACAAATGCGATGGAGTGATGAAAGAACAATGTGATAAGGTACCTTGGAGACCGTGGACCCCTTGTTCCCGTAAAGTGACTCCAAACTTAGCAAGTTGAGGGATGGGAGATGTAAAACCAATCTGAGTTCTCTGCTAAGTGTGCACTTAGGAGCAAGCTCTGTGCAACTTGGGTGGAGCGAGAGCTGAGGAAACATCTGTTTTGGGATCCATCTTGGGTCATGTTGTTTGTGGACCAAAGTAAAATTCTGGGAGTTGAAGTCCACAAGTCTTAAAGTTGTCACGTTTAAAGACCCCTGGGTTAGAGTTATGGTTAGGGTTAGGGTTAGGGTTAGGTCTTCTTGAAGCCACGGCCAAAAACTAATGCTAGAGATAGATTCTTGAAGGTTTTCTAAGTCAAGCAGCAATGACAGCTTTTAGTTCGGAGTTGATTTTGGACCACAGTACCGTAAAATACATGGGAAAATCCCATTGCCAATGAAAATTAATCTAGGGTTATGGTTAGGTCTACATGAAGTCATGGATGAAAACTAATGCAAGGGATAGATTCTTAGAGGTTTTCTAAGGAAAGTGACATTGACAGATTTTAGTTTGGGGTTTATTTTGGCACACAGTAAAGCACAGAGGAAGATTCCCATTGGCAAAACAAAAATGAAACTAGGGCTAGGGTTAGGGTTAGGGTTAGAACTACATGGCGTCATGTCCAAAAACTATTATTACGGATATATCGTGAACGGTTTTTAAAGTAAAGAGAGGGTGACGACTTTTTTTGTTCAAAGTTGTTTGTGGACCAGAGGAAAATACAACAGAAAATTCCATGGTCTATGAAAATGAATCTAGGCTTAGGGTTATAGTTAGGATTAGGATTAGGGTTAGGTCTGCTTGGAGTCATTGCCAAAAACTAATGCTAGGGATAGATTCTTAGAGGTTTTCCAAGGAAAGCGACATTGACAGATTTTTCGTTTGCAGTCATATTTGGACAACAGTGAAATAGATGGGAAAAGCCCATTGGTAATGAAAATGAAAAGAGGGTTAAGGTTAGGGTGAGGTCTACTTGGAGTCATGGCCAAATTGGGGGATATATTTTTAGCAGTTGCTCACTTTAAATCAGACTGTTGAACTGGGTGAATAACAATCCTTTTTTGCTTCATTTTCCTGGTTACAGTCTTAAATGGCCCGGTTGATTCTCTGAAGGACTATAGAACATAGCAACTATTTCATGCTTTCCACTTTTTAAAAAAAACAAAACTCTTATTATTTATGGGATGCCAATGTTGTTTTTTCTAAGATATCACCCCCAGCAGCCAAGAAGATAATCAGTTAGGCCTTTGGCGGAAAACTTTGGGGTAAAACCCAGCTGGAAAGTTGAAAAAAAAAAAAAAACCTTGGAAGAAGACAATGACAAATCTCTTCAGTACTGTTGCCAAGACCTCACTGCACAGTCTTTTGATATTTTCAGAAAGCAAAATAAGATATATATTTAAAAAAGCATTGTTTTATGTTTCTGAAGAATGTAAAAGGAATCGCAGCTGATACAGAACATGTTCCTGTTAAACCTCTAATGGTGTCTCCAGTCGCCAAAGGCACAATAGAATAGAACAGTTTTCACCAGCTTCAGGAAAAAACAGAAGGGTAGGAAGTTAACAACAGAAATTTGTTGTAATAACAATAACAGTAATAGTAATAATAATAGTAATAATAATAATAAAGTTGGAAGGGACCTTGGAGGTCATCTAGTCCAATCCCCTGCTCAGGCAGGAAACCCTATACCAGTGGTTCCCAACCTTTTCTATACCCCGCACCCCTAGAACGCTTCTGATATATTTTCGCACCCCTTACAAAAGTTCGAAAGAATGGCAACGAATTATGCATATACACTATAATTTTGAAAACCCAAGTTTTCTCACCCCCTGGAATATCATCTCACACCCACAGGGAGTGAGAGCACCCCTGGTTGGGAACCCCTGCCTATACCATTTCAGACAAATGGCTGTCCAGTCTCTTCTTAAAAACTTCCAGTGTTGGAGCATTCACCGCTTCTGGAGGCAGGTTGTTCCACTGGTTAATTGTTCTAACTGTCAGGAAGTTTCTCCTTAGTTCTAGGTTGCTTCTCTCTTTGGTTAGTTTCCATCCGTTGCTTCTTGTCCTGCCTTCAGGCGCTTTGGAGAATAGCTTGACTCCCTCTTCTTTGTGGCAGCCCTGAGATATTGGAACACTGCTATCATGTCCCCCCTCATCCTTCTCTTCATTAAACTAGACATACCCAATTCCAGCAACCGTTCCTTATATGTTTTAGCCTCCAGTCCCCTGATCATCTTTGTTGCTCTTCTCTGCACTCTTTCTAGAGTCTCAACATCTTTTTTACATCGTGGTGACCAAAACTGGATGCAGGATTCCAAGTGTGGCCTTACCAAGGCATTGTGATTGTAAGTTGAGGACTACTTGCATTCTGACAGAATGGAGAAGGTAAACACCACCTCCCCTCCCATCTCATGACTTCTCAGGTATACAAACTGCCCTTGTAGGGTGCAGTGCGAGTCAGCCAAACAGACAGGTTTTCAGAGAATAAGAGAGTCTTATGAAGTTGAAAGAAGCTGCCAGGAAAATAAACATCATTATTTTCTTCTTCTTCTTCTTTTTTTTTTTAAATATACTTTTATTGAAGATTTCTACATGAATAAAAGATAAACACGCTAACCTATACCGTATATAAAGGAAACAGAAAACTTGAGGGAAATAATACAGATAAAGAAAGAAAAGAAGAAGAAAATAATTAAAGAAGTGACTTCCGATCTTCTTTCCAGCAATAAACAAACTAGTTAACCCTCCTCCCTCTTCAAGATTACTTAGTTCCCGTGGTGGGATTCAAATATGTGAACCACCAGTTCTCTGTGTGGATGCCGCTTCCGGAAATCCATTCTGGGCCTGGGCAACAAAGAAATTAGCTACCAGTTCTGCCGAAGTGGTGCGAACCGGCTGAATCCCACCACTGCTTAGTTCCCCTCTACCCCATATTCAACACTTTTTAATTAGCAAATCCAAAAGTCATCTTTTCATTTCCCCCCCCCCCATTTTCAGTAAAAGTCTATAAAAGATTTCCAGCCTTTTATAAAAGCACTTACAGTTAGTCCTTGACTTACAACCATTCTTTAGTGATTGTTTGTAAGGGAACTGAAAAATAGTGACTTGCAACCAGTCCTCACTCTTACGACCAACGTAGCATCCCCACGGCCATGAGATCAAAATTTGGACACTTGGTCCCAGGGTCACATAAACACCACTTGTAATCTTCCCAGCCAGCTTTCGACAAGCAAAGACAATGAGGAATTTGCTTAATGACTGCATGATTCACTGAACTGCCGTGATTCTCTTAACAACCATGGCAAAAAAAGGTTGTAAAATCCGGCACAACTCACTTTACAACCTTGCTGAACAATTCCAGTCTCAATTATGGTTATAAGTCGAGGACTACCTGCATTGATTTATCCCCAATCAAACAGATAGGTTCTGCCATTTGTGCAAATTCTGCCGTCTTCACAATCCATTCCTCGATTTTCAGTATTTCTCCAGTGTTGTGCCTATAATATAATATAAACCTACAAGCTTCCTCTTTCCACTATGTATTCAAGAGGGACAGTGATTAATCTTTATATGTATTTACATGTAAGGGTGTAGATATATACATACGTTGTATAGTGCGTGTTTATATGTGTGTTATGTATGTGTACACTTTTGAGAGCAGGCAACAGAATTTCAATTTTTAATTTGTGCCTCTGTGCACACATTATCCATCTATAATAATCCTGCTGCAATAAACGTTATGATTTTCAACAAAATCAATAGAAGAGCAATTGGCAATAAAACATTCTCCCGTAAAACAAACAACAACAAGAGTCACAGTTTTTAAGGAGAGATTGGACAAGCATTTGTCTGAAATGGTATAGGGCAGTGATGGCAAACCTTTTAGAGACCGAGTGCCCCAAAACCGGCCCTGCCCCCACTTCGCCCTGCCCTGCCCGCCCCGCCCCCCGCCTGCCCCCGCTCCGCCCCTGCCCGCCCACAGGGCCACTCACTGCCTCCACGGCCTGCCACAGATCGCCCAGGTGGCTCAGCAGCACCATACTTTCGAACTGCTTGATTGGCAGGAGCTGGGGTGAGCACGGGCGCTCACCCTGTCGAATGGCACCGGGTCTCGAATCCGGGCTGTTGGTTTTCCAGTTGACTAGCTCAGCATCTTAACCACGGAGCCACTGCACCTCTCTGCTTGGGACGGTCAGCTACAGAAACTGCATCCATAAACAAACAAACACTAAAGCTACGAGTCGTTAGCATAGAAATTATTCCGAAAGGACCATCCTGTATGGCTTCAGCCTTGGATGGCTTTGACCTTTGCCTTCTAACTTATGATTCCTTCTCATGATTCTTTGCTGCACTGAGGTTGGCTCTGGTCCAGTGCAAATGTCGGAGCAGGACGATCCAGGAAGAGATTTGGCAAAAGATTTAAGACATTTAACACATGATTAAGATAGTAGAAGAGATGTTTCAAAGAATATCTTTTTTTACCCACCACTAGTACAGTGGCCTCCAGTCAAAACATCTGATGTTTATCTGCTAGATCTGCTGATATGCATATGTACCAAGTAAGTCAATCTACAAGCTAATTAGTTTTTTTGTTGCTGTTGTTGTTGTTAAGTCATGTCTGATCCTTTGTGACCCCATGGACCACAGCACATCAGGCACCCTGTTTTCCACTGTCTACCAGAGTTTGCCCAAATTCATGTTCATTGCGACATTGACACTATCTAACCATCTCATCCTCTGCCGTCTCCTTCTCCTTTCACCTTTAGTCTTTCCCAAAATCAGGTCTTTCCCAAGGAGTCCTCTCTTCTCATTAGGTGAGAAGGGTAAGGGTTAGAGCAGGGGTCTTCAAACTTGGCAACTTTAAGACTTGTGGACTTCAACTCCCAGAATTCCTCAGCCAACCATGCTGACTCAGGAATTCTGGGAGTTGAAGTCCACAAGTCATAAAAGAGCCAAGGTTCCCTACCCCTGGGCCAGGATGAACTTTTGGTCATATCCATCCATCCATCCAAGGACATATAATCAGGATAACTATCACCCACAAAGTCAGTTGATTATAAAACAATGTCACAACGTTGCTTTTCCCCATCCATAAACCCACCAAAAGTATTTTTTTTTTCAAAGAGTATAAAAACAGGATTGAGTTAAATTTATTCTACTTCAACATAATCCACTCTCCATACAAAGACTAACTTTTCAAAGCTGGCAAAAAAAAAAAAAAATCCCACTGACTTTTATTTGACTTTGCTTTCTGCTCAACTTTTCTTCTTTTTTAAGAACATGATTATTATTTGAAAACTAAAAATGAAATGATTAATAAGTCTACCCATCTATCTTGTGTTGGATAGGAGCATTTTCCATCAGGAAACCAAGTTGAAAAAGAATACAAATTATATTTGGATTGAACAGGAGATCCACCGTATATTTATGAATGCAAATTCCTTCAACTTTCAGCCAATCAGCATCAAGGGCATTTAGTGACTCAAGAGCTGTTTGATTATAGATATGTTTGATGAATTTACAGTCATTACCCAATGGATGAATGTCTTGATAAAGAATAAAGAAGTACGGAAGAAGATAAAACTCTAACTGACTGGTCTGATTACATCTATCTTGTCCACAAAGCCATTACTGGAGGGAAGGAAAATTCTTTCTTAAACTTTATATTTCCTGTTATGCGCCTGATGCTAAAGCATCAAAGTCACTGATCGTGAAATCATTGTAACAAGCTGACATAACTTGTGATCCACTGAGTCAAAATGCAGGCACAGAACTGTGACCTCTGACCTCTGAAAACGGCTGCTATCGCTACCAGAATATCAAAATACAATAACAGAAAGCAGAAAGCATAAATAATCTGCTCACAGAAATTTCAAGGCTGGTGCCTTTTTTTTGGGGGGGGGGGTGTTATGTCCAATTTCATAAGCTGTTAGAAGACCTGCAATAATAAATCAAGTGAACAATTTTAAACAGGAACCAGATAAAGGGATGCAGGTAAATAAAGAGGTTGGGGAGATGAACTTATCATTCTTTTTGTTTTCCTTTCCTCTTTGAAGGAAGCTGTCAAAGGTCTCCGTGGGTGGAATGGCAATTTGGCAGCATCACCCCGTGAAGGTGGAACCAGACTCTCCACTAATCAGTTTGTTTTGGATTTTGAGTTTATAATTAGGATGTGTCCACAAGTCTGCCTAGCCAGAAAAGGCCCCGGGGATAGTGTCAGCAGGCTGAGGTTGCTGAAGGCCTCAGGCCCATTGGTGGGATTCAGCCGGTTCGCACCACTTCGGCAGAACCGGTAGCTGATTTTTTGTTGCCCAGGCCCAGAATGGACTTCCGGAAGCGGCATCCACACAGAGAACCAGTTGCTCATCTATTTGAATCCCACCACTGCCCAGGCCTCTACAGGTAGTCCTTGACTTATGACCATAATTGAGCCCAAAATTTCTGTCGCTAAGCAAGGAAGTTGCTAAGTGAGTTGCACTCCACTTTGCGACATTTTTGCCATTGTTATTAACAGAATCGCTACGGTTGTTAAATGAATCATGCAGTCATTAAGCGAAACTTGTTTCCCCACCCCCCCAGTGACTTTGCTTGTCGGAAGCTTCCAGGAAGATGGCAAATGACAAATCTGTTGCAGCCATCGTAAATACAATGCCAAGCATCCGAAATTTGATCACGTGACCATGAGGCTGCTGCAAGGGTTGTAAGTGTAAGGACTGATCATAAGTCACTTTTTTTTCAGGGCTGTTGTATTTTGAACGGTCACTAAATGATGGTTGTAACTCGAGGATGACTTGTACTTCATCCCCAATGCCAGTGCTGCTATCATGGCCTTGTGGTGACTCATCACCTTTTTCCACATTTACGACCGTTGCAATATCCCCATGGTCATGTGATCAAAATTCAGATGATTGGTAACTGACTCATATTTATGACCATTGCAGTGTCCCGGGGTCATGTGATCATCTTTGGCGACCCTCTGAACAAGCAAAGTCAAAGGGGAAGCCAGATTCACTTAACAACCATGTTACTAACTTAACAACTGCAGTGATTCACTTAACAAGTGAGGGAAGAAAAGTCGTAAAATGGGGCAAAATTCACTTCACCATTGTCTTGCTTAGCAACAGAATTTTTGGGGCTCAATTGTCGTAAATTGTGAATCCTCAACTTACAACCATTGTTTTTGGATTTTTTTTTTTTTTTAAACTTCTTAGCTGCCCAGAGTCTTTTGGCAGGCTAGAAATGGTGTAAGTAAATAAATGAAGATAAAATAAAAAGCACCCTATTGGACACCGTGCACTTATCTTAAGATTAATCAGCATCTGCAGCAGCATTATTAGAGAATCTATCTAAATTTTGCTCCAGAAGAATAAGATCTTCCAAACTTTACACATTAAAAACCAACAGATTTTACTATTCCATACAGAAGAACACTGGTTCATTTCAGCTTGTTTTATGGAGTTGATTGATTACATCATTTCGAATCTTTGACATGTTTGTTGATGTCCCATTGTTTATAGTGCATAGCTTCAAAGATCCTGACTATATTTCTCAAGGTTGAACCAGGCCAAACCGCAAACTAACCTTACCAAAGACGCTCAGCGCCTCCTGTGTCTCAGGAACCAGCTGTGCAAAATACAGGGCGATTCTGTCAAATCTGAAAGGCTTTGAAGAAGAGACTGGACAGCCCCTTGTCTGGAATGGTAGAGGGTCTCCTGCTTGTGCAGGGGGATGGATTAGAAGATCTCCGAGGTCCCTTCCAACTCTGTTATTCTGTTAAGTTTTGTTAACTCAATGTCAAAAGTGTCTGGACATCCTATAAATTGAATTGCACTGACAACTCTCTGTGAAGAACCATGAATTATAGATGTTTTTGTCCTGCAAAACAACTTCCAGGTTCCTAGGATGTGACCTTTTTTCCTTATAACTTGCCATGACTCCTCCCTACTTCTCCCCAGTCAGTATTCCAGCTGCCACAAAGAAGAGGGGGTCAACTTATTCTCCAAAGCACATGAAGGCAGGGCAAGAAACAGTGCATGGAAACTAATCAAGGAGAGAAACAACCTGGAATTAAGGAGAAACTTCCTGACAGTGAGGACAATCAACCAGTGCTACAGCTTGCCTTCAGAAGCTGTAGGTGCTTCATCACTGGAGGTTTTTAAGAAAAGACTGGACAGCCACCTGTCTGAAATGGTATAGGGTCTCCTGCTTGAGCAGTGAATTTTGCCCCATTTTACGACCTTTCTTGCCACCGTTAAGTGAATCACTGCATTTGTTGTTAGTAACACGATTGTAAAGTGAATCTGGCTTCCCCATTGACTTTACTTGCCAGAAGGTCCCAGCTGGTGATCGCTCCAGCACATTGCAACGGTCATAAATACGAGTCAGTTGCTAAGCATCTGAATTCTTTTTTTAAAAAAAATGTTTTAATTTTATTTATATATAAAATACAAAGAAAAATAGAAAGAGGAAATTAAGGGAGGGGAAATGAGAGGGGAAGAGAAGGCGTGAGGTTCAAGGGAAAAAGAAAAAAAAAGGTATTGACTGCCTGTTTTCTTGCAGATGTTTCATTACCCTAACTAGGTAACATCATCAGTGCTAATAAGAAGTGCTGTTTGCTGTCAGTTTAAGGAGAAGGAGAAATTTCTCTAAGGAGAAATGTCCTGACAGTGAGAACAATGAATCAGTGGAACGACTTGCCTCCAGAACTTGTGGGGGCTCCAACACTGGAGGGTTTTAAGAGTCTGAACAGTCATTTGTCTGGAATGGCATCATAGGGTTTCCTGCCTGAGCAGGGGGTTGGACTAGAAGACCTCCAAGGTCCCTTCCAACTTGGTTATTCTGTCATACTTCCAAGTAAACTTTTAAGAAAAGGGTGCAAGAGCCCGGCCGAGTCAGGAAGGAAGGAAGCCCTCTGGTCGGAATCCCGAAGCGTGAAATGTGATCTCCCAGAGGGGGCCGGAGAGGCGGGGATTCCTTGGCGGCGCCAAATCCCGGGAGGGAGCGAGCGAGAGAGAGCGCTCGGCCGCCCGCTCGCCTTCTGTTTCGGGTCTCCCTCTTCGCCTTCGCTGCTGCGCGCTCCGAGCCTTCTTCCCCTTTCCCCCCCCCCGGCCAGGCTGAGATCCGCCGGAGCAGCGGCGGGGAAAGATGCGCAAGCAGCCGCCGGGCCAACAGGAGCATCTCTACAAGCTGCTGGTGATCGGCGACCTGGGCGTGGGCAAGACCAGCATTATCAAGCGCTACGTCCACCACAACTTCTCCCCGCACTACCGCGCCACCATCGGCGTGGACTTCGCCCTCAAAGTGCTCAGCTGGGACTCGGAGACGGTGGTGAGGCTCCAGCTTTGGGATATCGCCGGTGAGCTTCCCCGGACGCGGGAGGGAGGGCGGGAGGCCGCTGAAGCTTCGGGACAAGCGGAGCGCACGAACAAACTTCGCTCCACGGGCGCGTCTTGCTCTTTTCTTCCCCTCCCTTAGCTGGCTGGTTGGTCTAGGGCAGGTGTCCTCAACCTTAGCAACTTTAAGACTTGTGGACTTCAACTCCCAGAATTCCTCAGCCAGCTTTGCATAAATGATGTACTGTTTATTTGCTGTAGCGTTGCATGCTGTGTGAGCACAGCAAATGGCCTGTTAAACTAGGATTAAGGTTTAGTTGGCTATATCAACCCAGCTCAGTTCTCTGAGCCTTGCCCCTAAGCAAGGAAGCATGATACAACAAATTGTGTAAATCTCTCTGTGACCCTCTTGAATCCACTGGGTCTTATGCCCAAGTAAACCTACATAGTTTTTAGTATTTGAAGCCCTGTTTTAAACCTCTGGATAGAACTCAGAAATCAAGGGTCATCTCGTCCGTCCATTTTGAACCGAAAGTTTGGACTTCTAAAAAAGCGAACTTAAAATGGCAAAGAAATTTTTTGAAGTCTTCTCCGTTTCGGTGAAAAGCATTCTAACTCAGTACTATCACAACGGAGGCCAAAATTTCTGTTGCTAAGTGAGACATTTGTTACATGAGTATTGGCCCATTTTACAACCTTTCCATCCACAGTTGTTAAGTGAATCACTGCAATTGTTAAGTTAGTAGCACGGCTATTAAGTGAATCTGGCTTCCCCGTTGACTTTGCTTATCAAAAGGTGAGATCATAAAACTCGGAACATTTTTTCTGAACTCTGTTGCAGAGGAAGGCAACAGATGTTTCAGCCAACGCTCTCCCTACAACTAATGGTCAGGAATTTCAAGTGACAGTGATACAGTAGTGGCCAAAATTATGGAAACCTTTTGGGAAAAGTGTACAATAGAAATGCCACCTTTGGTTAAGTTTCCACCAATTTTTCTTCTAATTTCTTTATAGCTGTAGCCTTGTTCACTTAATAATTCTATTTTACATCGCTTTCTGGGCGACCAGTCAACTCTTTGCACCATTACTTTAATTTTATTACGTTTTACAGGCTCACTAAATGAAAGAACACAAAAAAACCCAACCAACTTGATAGCGATCACATAACACACTGACAAATGTCCTCCTCTCAGCTTCAATACACGACATCAATAACTGAATCCTACTGTGATCTGATTGGCTCATGGCCAAAACAAGATGACACCTGATTGGCTCTCTAAACACTCATGCTCATTGGCTACAATCAGATGAAGGAAAGCTACCTGATATCAACCTAAGCAAGTTGTGCTTCCTTTTTCTGGTTCTTTGGCTATAACTTTTCATACAATACAGTACAGATAATTGAACAAACTTTGTTGCATTACGTTCTTGATTAAATTATCTTTCCATTGATATATAATTTTATGGTACTACTCCCCCCCAAAAAGTGGTGTTATTAGCCATCAAACCTCAAAAATACACTTTTCCCAAAACGTTTCCACAATTTTGGCCACTGTTGTATAGTTCACAATTTTTAAAAAAGCAATAGCACTTAGACTTATATACTGCTTCATAGAGCTTTACAGCCCTCTCTAAGTGGTTTACAGAGTCAGCATATTGCCCCCATATTTACCGATCTCGGAAAGATGGAAGGCTGAGTCAACCTTGAGCCGGTTAGGATCAAACTCCTGACAGTGAGCTGAATTAGCCTGCAATACAGGTAGTCCTCGACTTACGACCACAGTTGAGCCCAAAATTTATGTTGCTAAGTGAGATATTTGTTAAGTGCGTTTTGCTCCGTTTTAGGACCTTTCTTGCCACCGTTGTGAAGTGAACCACTGCAGTTGTTAAGTTAGTAGCATGGTTGTTAAGCGAATACGGCCTCCCCATTGACTTTGATTGTCGGAAGGTCGCAAAAGGGGATCATGTGACCCCCCCGGGACACTGCAAAGGTCATAAAGATGAACCAGTTTTCAAGCGTCTGAATTTTGATCACATGACCTTGGGGATGCCGCAAGGGTCGTAAGTGTGAAAAATGGTCCTAAGTCCCTTTTTTCAGTGATGTTGTAACTTTCGACGGTCAAATAAATGAACTGTTGTAAGTCGAGACTACCTGGACTATATTCTAACCACTGTGCTACCACGGCTTCTGTCAGAATCACTGTCTGTAAGTCCTAGGAGGCAGACAGTGGCAAACCACTTCCAAAATCTTGCTAGGAAAACAGCAGGGACTTATTCAGGGAATCCCCAGGATTCGATAAAGACTTGAAGGCGTGTGCTGACACACACACACAGACACACAGACACACACACACACACACGGCCACCATATTTGTGGAACAAAGATTGACTGCTCCTTTGCCGGTGCTGCTGTTGTTTTCTTTCTCTAGACTTACATACAATAAAGTAAGACTTGGAGAACAAACTCCAAATGTCTTTCTGGAATTAAGGCACTGTAGGTCTTTGTGCTGGGGTTTTTTTTGGGGGGGGGGCATTGATGATATTAGCTGCACTTCTGCAAGCCTTGTTTTTGTATTTCATACATTCAGCATTGTTCAAAGTCTGTGACTCCTTAAGCTCGGGATCTGGTGCTGCCTAACTCAGAAAGCGGATGTATTTTTTAATTTTGTCCTCTTCTTGAGTTGTTCCACCAAGAGCATGCCACCCATTGTACCAGGGCCTCCTCTTAAATCAGTAGGTTAAAGAGAGAAATCCAGGGTTATATTTTGCTCAGGGCAGGAACGGGCAGCCCCCAAAAACTTTCTGTGCCAACCTCACCAACGTCATGTAGGTAAGATACAATCAAACCAAAGAATGAAAGAAAGAAATTAAATATAGGCAAAAGTACACAGTGCGGATTTGGCATTTGGACACCTTAATTTTAGAAAGGATCACGATAAAATTACACAGATAAAGGTTTGCGAAATCTAGAATACCCCTGATCTGAGATTTAAAAAAAAAACATTTCTGAAGCACAACTACAGGTCCTGTAGTCCTCGACCTATGACCACAAGGGAGCCCAAAATTTATGCTGCTAAGTAAGACATTCGTTAAGTGAGTTTTGCCCCATTTTACGACCTTTCTTGCCACAGTTGCTAAGTGAATTACTGCAGTTGGTAAGTTAGCAAGCCGGTTGTTAATACATTGATTTTGCTTGTCAGAAGGTCGCAAAAGAGGATCATATAACCCCTGGGACACTGTAACCGTCATAAATATGAACCAGTTGCCGAGCCTCTGAATTTTGATCACGTGACCATGGGGGGATGCTGCAAAGGTTGTAACTTCGAAAAATGATCATAAGTCCCTTTTTTCCAGTGCTGTTGTAACTTTGAACTGTCACTAAATGAACTGTTGCAAGTCGAGGACTACCTGTATTAATAATTAGAATAGAATAGAGCTGGAAGGGACCCTGGAGGTCTTCTAGTCCAGCCCCCTGCTCAAGCAAGAGAACCTACACCGTCTCAGACAAGTGACTGTCTAGTCTCTTCTTAAAAATCTCCAATGATGGAGCGCCATGATTTCTGGAGGCCAGCTGTTCCACTGGTTGATTGTCCTCACTGTCAGGAAGTTTCTCCTTAATTCCAGGTTTCTTCTCTCCTTGATCAGTTTCCAACCATTGTTTCTCGTCCTGCCCTCTGGTGCTCTGGTGAACAACCTGGCCCCCTCTGCCTTGTGTTAGCCCCTCAGATACTGGAATACTGCTATCATGTCTCCCCTATTTCTTCTTTTCTTTAGACTAGCCAAACCCAAGTCCCGCAGCCGTTCTTCGTATGTTTTGGTCTCCAGGCCTTTGATCCAGGCCGTTGCTCTTCTCTCAATTTTTTCCAAACTCTCAACATCTTTTTTATGATATCAACATCTTTTTTGTGAATTATATCTAGGATGAATTGTAGGCCGAGATGGGAACGCAAATGCAAAAGGCAGCTTCGTAGCCTTTCTTTGCCCCAGACTGGAGTATTTGGAATCCGTAACTTCATAATAACGTTGAATAATTAGCAATGAAAAGAATTGTAGCTCAGGAGAATGTCTGGAATTCATTAGAGTGCCAACTTCCTCAACGTTTTTTAAAAAAAAATAAAAAAATGGACACAGAATCTAAAGTAAGAACCTTGTGGTTTTACTAACTCCTCTGTGTGCGTAGAAAAGAAGTCTATGGCGAGTCACGTGCTGCAAAATCATAAGATGTGACTTTGAAGCCAACCATCAACGCTTTGGAAATAATTGCCCAAAAGCAGTAGATTTTAATGAGCAGCACAACTGCTGAATTATATCACGAGGAAGAAAGAATTCTAGTATTGTATTTTTGAGGGGGAAAGTATGCTAAGAAATTTAACACGTCAAGAGATAAAGTTGGGTTTCTTTCAAGAAGCAAGATCTTTCCAAAAGAAGTCGTGTAGAAGTCTATGCCTCTTGTGAATATTTGTCAGTCCTTCGAGGGAGACCAGACTCGGAAAATAAAGTTATGGATGCTAATACAGATAGTCCTCAACTTACGACCACAATTGATGCCAAAATTTCTGTCAGGCTTCTACACCTATACCTAAAATATACAGTTGTGGAACGATCTCAGAAGATCTCTGTCCAGAGACCAAGAGTTCCAAGAAGTGCAATGGATGTTCACTGCTAAGGTAGTCCTTGACTTATGATCACATTTGAGTCCATTTCCTTTGCTAAGCGAGGCCGCGGTTCAGTCAGTTTTGCCCCATTTTACGACCTTTCTTGCCCCATTTGTTAAGTGAATCACTACGCTGCTTGTCAGAAGGTCGCAAAAGGTGATCACATGACCTTCAGGACTTACAGCGACTTTTGTAATGGCTGTGGCTTCTTGCTTTTAATCTATAAAGAAGGCAGGTTTGCACTGCGGTGACGAGGAGATCAAAATCATTTCACATGTATTATTGTATTGTAAATTCTACAGGGGTACCAGGCCTGCTTATATTCTGCTTGCAATACGTGCACTTCCAGTAAGGCCAGACAATTTATAAGTGAAGCATTTTCTGGAAGATTCAAAACTCTTTATCACTTGTGCAGTAGCCGAATTCTCTGATGCTGCAATGAAGATAAGGCGTAACCGTCACAGGAATAACCACTTCTGTTCTGTTTATCACTTCAGATTCAATAATGCTAACTGTCTCATTTTAAGAGGTATCTACATGTACACATAACATCATAGACTGTATTATTTTAGAATTACATTTGCACAGGTCACGTTATTCACCAAAGCACCAGAGGCAAGGACAAAAAACAATGATTGGAAACTGACCAAGGAGAGAAGCAACCTGGAATTAAGGAGAAACTTCCTGACAGTGAGGACAATCAACCAGTGGAACAGCTTGCCTCCAGAAATCGTGGGCGCTCCATCACTGGAGATTTTTAAGAAGAGACTGGACATTCACCTGTCTGAGACAGTATAGGTTCTCCTGCTTGAGCAGGGGGCTGGACTAGAAGACCGTGTCAGGGTAAATTTGTCATGGTTGAAGATTGGCTGGCAAACAGGAGTCAGCTAGCTGAACTAGTTCACAGATTAATTTGGATGACCCGGTAGGAGTTCCAATCCAGAATCTCATTGCTTATTTTTGAACTAGAGAGCCAATTTGTCTAGTGCATGGGGTAGGCAACCTTGGCTCTTTTATGACTCGTGGACTTCAACTCTCAGAATTGCTGACTCAGGAATTCTGGGAGTTGAAGTCCATGAGTCATAAAAGAGCCAAGGTTGCCTACCCATGGTAGTGGTTAAGACACCAGTCTAGAAAGCAAGAGACTGTGAGTTCCAGTCCCACCTTGGCGATGAAAGCCATCTGGGTGACTCTGGGCCAATCACCAGGAGACTGTGAGTTCTAGTCCCTCTTTAGGCATAAGAGCCAGCTAGGTGAACGTGGCCAATCACCAGGACACTGTGAGTTCTAGTCCCACCTTAGGCATGAGAGCCAACTGGGTGACTTTGGGGCAGTTCCTCTCTCTCAGCTCAACTCACAGGGTTGTTGTTGTGAGGAAAATAGAAGGAGGAAGGAGGATTAGGTATGTTCACCATCTTGAGTTATTTACAAAGTAATAAAGGAGGATAAACATCTAATGAATAAATAAAAATAGTACTACCCCTTTGAGTCAGGTCAGTTCCATATTTACTAAACAAAACTAATACTTGGAGTTAGGTGTGATGGATATGTTTGCCACCTTGAGTTATTTGTAAAAATGATTAAAGGCAGGATGCAAGTAAGTAAGTAAGTAAGTAAGTAAGTAAGTAAGTAAGTAAGTAAGTAAGTAAGTTAAAGTTAAAGAATGGGCCCATATTTTTAGCCTAGGGTTCTTGGCTGATTTTTTTTTTTATTGCATTTGTCCTTTTAAAAAAATTCTGCCTAGGTATTTTAATCTCTGAGGCTCACATTGAAAACAGCAGCTGTAAAGACTGAATTGACTCATTTTCCATGCCTGATAGTTCCTTCTTTAAAAACAAAGATCTTCAGGAAGCCCAAATTCCTATACAAACCCTCAAAGAGGTATTTAAAAATAGGAGTTGGGTTAAGCATCTTGGAGGATACTCTTTGGAATGCAAATTCAGCACGAGAACATAGCCACAATGCTATCTCAGTTACATCCCCTTAATAATACATCGTATTTCTGAAAGTGGACAGTTTTTCTTTCTGAAATCTGAACGGGAGGGAAATGCAAAGGCATATTGCAAAATGCCCCAAGAATTGAGACCAAATTTTAATGCGTGGAACAGAGAATCTCTAATGCAGATCACCGTGTCTACTTTTCGGAACCGCGCTTTAAAAGATTTGAAAGTTAGAATCCACTTCAAGGAGATCAGTAAAGAAAGTGATATAGAAAGTGGGATTTGTGATGAGAGGCTGAAAGAAGTAGAGGGTTTAGCTCAAGCGAGAGCAGACTTATGAGATGCTGGGTGGTCTTTAGTAGAATAAACTATTGTGATAAAATTGGTTAGGAGAGAGTGATACCACATGTCAAAAATGCCTAGTTTATAGAGGCCTGGATAAAGAAGGACCTTCTGTTTCCTTCTTGTTCTGTTCTTGCAAAGCAGACATCGAGACGAGGCAGGTTCACAACAAAGGATCTCTTTATTAAGTACATTCACAGAACAGAAGCAAGAACTCAATGGCAACAAGCCCTTTTATACTCCCCGTGCAAGGGGATGCACAGCCAATCATTGCAGGCCATTCTCCCGCCTCGCACATGCGCGCGAGGTGGGAGACAGCCTGTCTGGGTCCCGGGCAGACACGTGGTCTGTCCGGGTCTCTGCAACCTTTCTGCAGCTTTCCTGAGCCTTGCTGAATGACTCAGCAAGGCCCAGGACATAACACTTCCATCTATCATGTCTTGGTCTCAAGGATGGTTAAAAAGAGAAGGGTGGGAACCTTAAAGGGCTGTATTGTAAGGAGAACAGATGTAGGAAGGATAGAATCAAGATAACGTGAAGTGTTAATACCACTTCACAAGGCCTTGGTAAGGCCACACTTGGAATACTACATCCAGTTTTGGTCACCACGATGTAAAAAAGATGTTGAGACTCTAGAAAGAGTACAGAGAAGAGCAACAAAGATGATCAGGGGACCGGAGGCTAAAACATATAAGGAACGGTTGCTGGAATTGGGTATGTCTAGTTTAATGAAGAGAAGGACGAGGGGTGACATGATAGCAGTGTTCCAATATCTCAGAGGTTGCCGCAAAGAAGAGGCAGTCAAGCTGTTCTCCAAAGCGCCTGAAGGCAGGACAAGAAGCAATGGATGGAAACTAATCAAGGAGAGAAGCAACCTAGAATTAAGGAGAAATTTTCTGACAGTCAGAACAATTAACCAGTGGAACAACCTGCCTCCAGAAGCGGTGAATGCTCCAACACTGGAAGTTTTTAAGAAGAGACTGGACAGCCATTTGTCTGAAATGGTATAGGGTTTCCTGCCTGAGCAGGGGGTTGGACTAGATGACCTCCAAGGTCCCTTCCATCATCATCATCATCATCATCATCATCATCATTATTATTATATTATTATTATTATTATTATTATTATTATTATTATTATTATTATTATTATTATTATTATTATATTATTATTATTATTATTATTATTATTATTATTATTATTATTATTATTATTATTATTATTATTATTATTATTATTATTATTATTATTATATGCTTGACCATTCTGACAGCATGAAGATGAAAGTCTATTTGTCTAGTAGTGGACAAGAGTAGAAACCAAGAAACTGTGAGTTCTGGACCTGTTTTAGGTGTGAAAGCCGGCTGGGTGACTTTGGGCCAATCACCAGGAGACTGTGAGTTCTAGTCTCACCTTAGGCACGAAAGCCGGCTGGGTGATGTTGGGCCAGTCACTCTCTCTCTCAGCACAACCCACCTCACAGGGTTGTGGGGAGAATAGGAGGAGGAAGGAGGATTGCGTATGTTCACCACCTTGAGTTATTTACAAAGTAATAAAGGGGGATAAACATGTAATAAATAAATAAAAATAGTATATCCTCTTTGAGTCAGGTTAGTTCCATATTTGCTAACCAAAAATAATAATATGAATTATTGTCTTCTTCCTATAATTCTTCTCTGATATTTATATTTTGCAGTTTCATAATCTTGCATATGTATGTACTGTATAAGACTCTGAATTCTTAGGGTCTTGGGCCTTGTTTGCTCAAAATAGATTTGTTTTTGTTCCAAAATATTTAGAGAACTTCTACTCCTTTTCCCCCCATCATAATGATTTCTAAGAAAATTTGGTCTTAGAGGATGATGCTGAAAACATGGATATATTGAGGTTTCACCAGGGCACAAGGAAGCCATCGCTGAAAGGATATGACTGACTAACACAGGATAGATCTACTCCTCAAATGATCCCATCAGTCATAAGCAAAGCTTGAGTTTAGCTTTATCAATGGACAGCTTTGTTATAAAAGAAAAAAATCTGAAGCCACAAAGTGAATTATGGAATTTCAAAATCATGTGAAAAGTATTTTCCCCCTGCTAAAAAAGATGAAATTATGATATTAGAATCTCTGATATTATCTGTGAATGAAAAGACTGTGATGTCCTCAGATGCACTGGCTTTTGGCCTATTATGCTTGGTGGAGTTTATTTTAGATGAAAGAAAAGAAAGAGAAAGAAAGAAAGAAAGAAAGAAAGAAAGAAAGAAAGAAAGAAAGAAAGAGAAAGAGAAAGAAAGAAAGAAAGAAAGAGAGAAAGAAAGAGAAAGAAAGAAAGAAAGAAAGAAAGAAAGAAAGAAAGAAAGAAAGAAAGAAAGAAAGAAAGAAAGAGAAAGAAAGGAAGGAAGGAAGGAAGGAAGGAAGGAAGGAAGGAAGGAAGGGAAAGAGGGAAGGAGGGAAGGAGGGATTGATGGTTCTCACTGTCAGGAAGTTTCTCCTTAGTTCCAGGTTGCTTCTCTCCTTGATTAGTTTCCATCCATTGCTTCTTGTCCTGCCTTCAGGCGCTTTGGAGAATAGCTTGACCGATGATGATGAGAATGGAATGGAATGGAATAGAATAGAATAGAATAGAATAGAATAGAATAGAATAGAATAGAATAGAATAGAATAGCAGAGTTGGAAGGGACTTTGGAGATCTTCTAGTCCAGCCCTCGGCTCAGGCAGAAAGCCCTGTACCAGGGGTAGGCAACCTTGGCTCTTTTATGATTCGTGGACCAACTCCCAGAATTCCTGAGCCAGCCATGCTGAGGGAAAAGGGAGAGGTTTCCAAGCTGAGCCATGCTGGCTCAGGAATTCTGGGAGTTGAAGTCCAAGAGTCATAAAAGAGCCAAGGTTGCCTACCCCTGCCCTATATCATTTCAGACAAGTGACTGTCCAGTCTCTTCTTAAAAACCTCAAAGTGATGGAGTGCCTTCGATTTCTGAAGGCAAGCTGTTCCACTGGTTAATTGTCCTCACTGTTAGGAAGTTTCTCCTTAATTCCAGGTTGCTTCTCTCTTTTTCAGTTTCCAACCATTGTTTCTTGTCCTGCCCTCTGGTGCTTTGGAGAATATTTTGATGCCCTCTGCTTTGTGGCAGCCCCTCAAATACTGGAATACTGCTATCATATCGCCCCATTTTCTTCTTTTCTTTAGATTAGCCAAACTGAAGTCCTGCACTCGTTTTTCATATGTTTTAGTCTCCAGGCCTTTGATCATTTTAGTTGCTCTTCTCTGAACTTTTTCCAAGGTCTCAACATCCTTTTTGTAGTATAGTGACCAGAATTGGTTGCAGTATTCCAGGTGTGGTCTTACTAGGGTTTTATAAAGCAGTACTAATACTTCGCGTGATCTTAATTCTAAGCCTCTGTTTATACAACCCAGGATTGTATTAGCTTTTTTGGCTGCTGCTGCACACTGCTGGCTCATAGTCAAGTGATCGTCCACTAGGACTCCAAGGTCCCTCTCACAGTTACTGTATTTGAGCCAGGTCTCGCCTAATCTGTACTTAAACCTTTGATTTTTCCTGCCTAAATGTAAAACCTTGCTTTTCTCCACATTAAAACTCATTTTGTTGGATAGGGCCCATTGTTCAAGTTTGTCAAGATCTTTTTGGATCCCGAGTTTGTCTTCTGGGGTGTTGGCTATTCCTGTCAGTTTGGTATCATCTGCAAACTTGATGAGCTCCTCTTCTATTCCCTCATCTAAATCATTTATGAAGATATTGAAGAGAACTGGGCCTAAGACGGAGCCTTGTGGTACCCCACTGCTTACCTCCCTCCATTTGGATGTAGTGCCATTGAGGTCTACTCACTGAGTACGGTTTGTCAGCCAGTTACAGATCCATCTGATGGTGTTGTTGTCTAGAACAGAACAGA
Source organism: Azemiops feae (assembly GCA_023970755.1). NCBI lineage: Eukaryota > Metazoa > Chordata > Lepidosauria > Squamata > Viperidae > Azemiops > Azemiops feae. Next base: position 265,084 of record JALGBA010000413.1, read on the forward strand.
ACAGAATAGAGCTGGAAGGGACCTTGGAGGTCTTCTAGTCCAGGGCTTTTCAACCGGTGGTACGCGTACCACTGGTGGTACGCGACCACCTGGCTGGTGGTACGCGGCATCGCCTTCCTCCCCCCCCCTCCCCCCCGCGTCACCTTCCTCCCCCCCCCGCTCCGTTCCTTCCCAGCTCACTTGTTTGTGGAATTCATGCTGCTTGGAGGCAGCCTGCAGGAACCCTACTGAGGGCGTGCGAAGAGCGCAGGCGCAGAGCAAGGCCCCGCCCTCCCCAGGGACTCCTGCAGCAACCAGATTGACTTCTTCTCGTGCAGGATCCCTGTCGCCCTTCTGCCCCTCTTCTTACTTCAGAAGCAAGCCTGAAGGGGACAGAGCTATCCACTCCCTCAGGTAGGGGTTTGAGACCCTTCTTTTCCCCCTTCTCTCTCTCTCTGTTGCGGCCTCACTCTCTTCCATTTTCTTTTCCTCTTCCCCCCCCCCGTTAGCTTGCGATACCCTTCACGGCCCTCAAGTTGCCTCCCAGGGCTCCAGACTTTCCCCCCCTCTCCTCTTACCAAGATGCCCGGCTTTACGGAGGGCAAAGCAAAGCTACAAGCAAGTTAACTGGGCAGGAGCTGGCATCAGCGTCCAGCTCACTTGCTTGCAGAAAGCGAGCAATTGCCAGGAGCCGGTGTAAAAAGGCAGGCGTCTCAAAAGGCAGGCGTCTCCTGCCTGCTTTGCATGGGGCCAGGCTGGAGGGATGCAGGGCTGTAATTTCCCTGAAAGTGGCTGGAAGGGTTTGGCTGGGGGGGGGGGGAGGCGAGAGGCTCTGGCAGGTCTTGGGCTGGTGTTGCGCTTTGTGGGTCTGTGTGTGTTTGTGTGTGTACACACAACGCAGGAGGCTTGCAAGGGGTGAGTGTCTTCCTCCCCCTGGCTCCGCTTCCCCCCCCCACCCTTTCCTCAATTGGCTCAGCAGGAGCAAAGGAATCCAGCCCTTTTTCTCTCTGCAGCCACCAGCACCAGTTCCTTTCTTGTTTTCTGCTTGCTTTCTACAAGCAAGTTAACTGGGCAGGAGCTGGCATCAGCGTCCAGCTCACTTGCTTGCAGAAAGCGAGCAAACGAGATTGCTGGGAGCCGGTGTAAAAGGGCAGGAGTCTGACTGAGTTCTGGAGCCAAGCCGCAAAACTATACCCGGAAGTTGGGAGAAAGGCTATCGCAGCCTTACTGCCATGTGGTTCCACATACTTATGTGAGAAGGCATTTTCTTCCTCCACATGTATAAAAACTAAGGAAAGGAATTGCCTGCAACTGGAATCTGACTTAATTCTGTCAGTAAGCACTCTCCAGCCACGACTGCAAACATTAATGGCAGAGAAGCAGGCACAGGTTTCCCATTAAAAGTGTGGAAAATGGGTACACTTTTTTCCTGTTGTTTTTTTTGTTCAATAAAGTTTTTGACACCTTGGTAAGCTGGTACTCGAATATTGTCATGTCCTAAAGGTGGCACTCTCCTCTGCCTCTGCGCGCGCACAGAGAGGGCTGTAATATTCTCCAGGCTGGGGTCTGGGTGGCATAGCGCTGGACAATGGAAGGGAGGGAGGGAAGGAGAAAAGGACAAAGAAGGAGGGAAGAAAGGAAGGAAAGAAGGGACAATGGGAGAGAGGGAGGGAAGGAGGGCACCCACCCCAGTCCCACCCTCCTCCACCAGAGATCCATGGATCCCCCCCACACAGGCACCCTGCAACCTGAGGGAGGGAGGGATGGACAATGGAAGGGAGGGAAGGAGAAAAGGACAAAGAAGGAGGGAAAGAAGGAAGGAAGGGACAATGGGAGAGAGGGAGGGAAGGAGGGCACCCACCCCAGTCCCACCCTCCTCCATCAGAGACCCATGGATCCCCCCCCACACAGGCACCCTGCAACCTGAGGGAGGGAGGGATGGACAATGGAAGGGAGGGAAGGAGAAAAAGACAAAGAGGAGGGAAAGAAGGAAGGAAGGGACAATGGGAGAGAGGGAGGGAAGGAGGGCACCCACCCCAGTCCCACCCTCCTCCACCAGAGACCCATGGATCCCCCCCACACACAGGCACCCTGCAACCTGAGGGAGGGAGGGATGGACAATGGAAGGGAGGGAAGGAGAAAAGGACAAAGAAGGAGGGAAGAAAGGAAGGAAAGAAAGCAGGAAGGGACAATGGGAGAGAGGGAGGGAAGGAGGGCACCCACCCCAGTCCCACCCTCCTCCACCAGAGACCCATGGATTCCCCCCACACAGGCACCCTGCAACCTGAGTGATGAGCTGCCCCCCCCGCCATTGACTTCGCTTGTCAAAAAGTTGCAAAAGGTGATCACATGACCCTGGGACACTGTGACGGTCATAAGTATGAATCAGTTGCCAAGCATCCGAATGTAAATCACATGACCCTGGGGATGCTGCAACAGTCATAAGTGTGAAAAATGGTCATAAGTCACTTTTTTTAGTGTCGTCGTAACTTTGAACAGTCACTAAGCGAATTGTAAGTCGAGGACTACCTGTACTTTATCATTTTTTTCCTTTTTGCGGGGGGGGGGGTGTCAAGTGTTTGAAACCTTGCTGGGCGACTGGTGGTACTCGGATATTGCCTTATCCTAAAAGTGGTACAATGGGTGAAAAGGTTGAAAAGCCCTGTTCTAGTCCAAGCCCCCACTCAAGCAGGAGAATCTATACCATCTCAGACAATTGACTGTCCAGTCTCCCATTTAAGGAGAACCAGCCCCTAGGAACTGGTGAAATTGGAACTGCCTGTTTTCTGCAGGAGCTGCCCTAAATGGAGGACAGGATGCTGTCAACCTCCAGCTCAGGTCCATTCTAGTCACTCAGTCTGATAGCAGCTCTAATTATTTATGTCTGTTTCCATTATCAAAAGCATTGATTAACTGTGTCAGCATCACCAGCAGCGATTCCTCAAATGATTCTACTGAGAGGGACGGTATGTTTTTTTTTATTTATCTCGACGCCGGCCTCTTCAAATGGATTGCAAGATGAGGTTTTGCAAATAATAGCTTTTTCAATGATCTGTTGTAGCATGACTGCCTGTTCACAGCATAGGGGATCCAAGCTGATTTATTTCATTATTATTATTATTTTAAAAAGGGTTATCTCTCTCATTATTTCATGCAGTGAAATGACACATGTGAGCTCTCTCTCTCTCTCTCTCTCTCTCTCACACACACACACACACACACACGATGGGACATATTATTATTATTATTATTATTATTATTATTATTATTATTATTATTATTATTATTATTATTATTATTATTATTATTATTAACAACAACAACAACAATGTTGCAAGGGACCTTGGAGGTCGTCTAGTCCAACCCCCTGCTCAGGCAGGAAACCCTATACCATTTCAGACAAATGGTTGTCCAATCTCTTCTTTAAAACTTCCAGCGTTGGAGCATTCACAACTTCTGGAGGCAGGTTGTTCCACTGGTTAATTGTTCTGTCAGGAAGTTTCTCCTCAGTTCCAGGTTGCTTCTCTCCTTGACTAGTTTCCATCCATTACTTCTTGTCCTGCCCTCAGGCGCCTTGGAGAATAGCTTGACTCCCTCTTCTTTGTGCCAACCCCTGAGATATTGGAATACTGCTATCATGTCACCCCTAGTCCTTCTTTTCATTAAACTAGACATACCCAATTCCAGCAACCGTTCCTTATATGCTTTAGCCTCCAGTCCCTAATCATCTTTGTTGCCCTTCTCTGCACTCTTTCTAGAGTCTCAACATCTTTTTTACATCGTGGTGACCAAAACTGGATGCAGTATTCCAAGTGTGGCCTTACCAAGGCATTGTAAAGTGGTATTAATACTTCACATGATCTTGATTCTATCCCTCTGTTAATGCAGCCCAGCACTGTGTTGGCTTTTTTGGCAGCTGCAGCACACTGCTGGCTCATATTTAAGTGATTGTCCACTAGGACTCCGAGATCCCTCTCACAGTTACTACTATTGAGCAAGGTACCCCCTATACTATACCTGTACATTTGGTTTTTCTTGCCTAAATGTAGAACCTTACTTTTTTCACCATTGAATTTCATTTTGTTAGATAGCGCCGAGTGTTCAAGTCTGTCCAGATCCTCCTGTATCTTAAGCTTGTCTTCTGGAGTGTTGGCTATTCCTCCCAGCTTGGTGTCGTCTGCAAATTTGATGAGTTTCCCATCTATCCCCTCGTCCAAATCGTTGATGAAGATGTTGAAGAGCACTGGGCCCAGAATAGAGCCCTGGGGCACCCCACTACACACTTCCCTCCATGTAGATGCGGTTCCATTGAGGACCACACGCTGAGTACGGCCGGTCAGCCAGCTACGGATCCATCTGGTGGTGATGCTGTCTAACCCACATTTTTCTATCTTATCAAGTAGTAGGTTGTGATCTACTTTATCAAATGCCTTACTGAAGTCCAAGTAAATGATATCCACAGCATTCCTCTGATCCACTAATTTTGTCACTTGGTCAAAGAATGCAATAAGGTTTGTCTGGCATGATCTGTTTTTGACAAACCCATGTTGGCTTTTAGTAATGATTTTGTTTGCCTCTAGGTGTTCGCTGATTCGTTGTTTGATTATCTTTTCCAGAAAGATGATCAGTCCCCAGATCATCTTTGTTGCTCTTCTCTGTTATCTTAGATCAAACTATCTTCAGTCAGTTGGGTTCAATACCAGTGTCCAGCTATGAATCCGGCTGCCTTTAGGACCGCTGTGTGCCTTTAGCTTGCCTACAGAATGGGGAGGGAAGATGGGGGGGGGAGAGTGGAATCCACAGGTGGTTTAGCATGGTGAGAAACCTGGAGAAGTGGAAGAACCGAGAATGCTTCTCATAACAATTATTGGGAATTCTATTGGACAGTGTGACCGGACCGGTCAGAGGAGAGAGGAGGAGAGTTACTCTTTTAATTAATCGCTTCCCACTTTTTCGTTAGAGCCAACTTTCGCTTTCTAACTTGCCTCTATGATTCAGCCCATTAAAGATAACATTAGAGGACTTTTTGACTCTGGTGTGTATCTTGGTGAGGATTTCAGTTCCCAGCACTTTGTTTTATTGTCTCTCATACAGCTAAGTCCTCGACTTACCATAGTTCATTTAGTGACCGTTCAAAATTACAAAGGCGCCGGGGGAAAAAGTGACATATGAACGTTTTTCACACTTACAGCCGTTGCAGCCTCTCCATGGTCAGGTGACCAAAATTCAGACGCTTGACAGCTGGCTCATACTGATGACATTTGCAGGATCCCGGTGTCAAGTTTTGCGAACTTCTGAAAAGCAAAGTCAACGGGGAAGCCGAGTTCACTTCACAACTGAGTTGCTAACCTAACTGCTAACTGCGTTGACTCACTTTACGACTGTGGCAAGACAGGTTGTAAAATGGGGCAAAATTCACTTAACCACTGCCTTGTTTAGCAACCTAAATTTTGAGCTCAATTGGGGTCGTAACCCGAGGATTACCTGTACTTTCTTGGCATCTGTGACTAAAATTAGTGAAAAACTCCCCAAATGCATATTCTTACATCTACATGTATATGAAATGACATCATCAGAAAGTCTGTTTTTTTTCAATCGCAGTATTGTTCCAGCAAAAAAATTTTTTCGAAAACATACGCTAGCAATAATGTAAGAACTGACAACAAAATGCTTTCCAGATTTCATCAAAGAAATGCGTGACAAGTCATGGGATCTTCGGAGTGCAAGGGTTGTAAGCAGTGGTGGGATTCAAATATGTGAACAAGCGGTTCTCTGTGTGGATGCCGCTTCCGGAAGTCCATTCTGGGCCTGGGCGACAAAAAATTAGCTACCGGTTCTGCCGAAGTGGTGCGAACCGGCTGAATCCCACCACTGGGTTGTACATTTGAAGGAACTGGATTGAAGCCCATTGCTGGAATCAGGAAATAAATTGAGTGTGGAGAAGGAGGAGAGAAAGGAAGAGAAATTGACATGGTCACAGTACACAAAAGCTTGATTGACTACTGTTGTGAAAATTAAAACAAAAACCAGGGCACTCAAATAGCTGGGCAATATGTCTTTCTGAAGCTATATCTCCTTAACGGTTGGAAATGCATGTCGGTGGGCAAGTATCTGAGTTTTGATCATGCAACTGTGGGGATGCTGCGACTGTGTGATTGTAAGCGTGAGGACAGGTTGTAAGTCACTTTTTTCAGTGCTGTTCTAACTTTGAACAGCCGCTAAACGAAGAGTTGTAAGTTGAGGGCCTTGTGGTGATCGGGGAGAAGCCACTGGCTTCTGAGTTGATTTCAGGAGCAGATGCTAGTAATTCAAGAATTAGAGCTGAGTTCAGCCGCCTCAGTCATAAACTTTTTTAGTGGTTTTGCTTCCTTCAGCTGGACAATATGCTGATGTTCTGGATAAGGACATTGCTCGGTTGTGTTGGCTGTTTTTCTGAACTCTGCTTAAATTAGATTTGAGAAGGTCCAACCTTGAACATAAAGTGAGAGCAAAGAACAAGACGGCTGGCCTTTGAATTGTTATTGTCCGTGTATGGTGTGGCAGTAGGTAAATAGAAGTATAGCAAGTATTTGATACGGTGTGAACCTTTCTCTAGTCTAGACAATCTCCACAAAGCATTCTTGAGACTTTGAACAAACATTTCAGCCAGTCCATTTGTAGCTAAATAATATTGGCATCGGTGTTATATGTTTGATTCCATTTCTTTTTCAGGTTGGTCATTATCTGGCTACAATTGGGTTGACTATCACTCAATTTTGGTAGTCTTCAACTTACAACTTATCTGTGTAGTGACTGTTCACAGTTACAATGGCACTGAAAAAAGTGGCTTACAACCAGTGGTGGGATTCAGCCGGTTCGCACCGGTTCGGTAGAACCGGTAGCTAATTTTTTGTTGCCCAGGCCCAGAACGGACTTCCAGAAGCGGCATCCACACAAAGAACCGGTTGTTCACATATTTGAATCCCACCACTGCTTATGTGATCAAAATTTGGACACTTGGCAACTGACATGTATTTATGACAGTTGCAGTGTCCCGGGGTCAGGTGATCACCTTTTGTGACCTTCTGACAAGCAAAGTCAATGGGGGAAGCCGGATTCACTTAACAATCAAATTATTAACTTAACAATTGCAGTCATTCACTTAACAGCTATAGCGAGGAAGGTCATAAAATGGGGCGTAACTCACTTAACAAATGTCTCACTTAGGAACAGAAATTGGAGGCTCAATAGTGGTTGTAAGTCAAGGACTACCTGTACTGTTACCACTGGGGTGGCCGAAGATCTAATTTACAGTAAGCCAGTGGTGGGATTCAGCCAGTTCGCACCACTTCGGCAGAACCGGTAGCTAATTTTTTGTTGCCCAGGCCCAGAACGGACTTCCAGAAGCGGCATCCACACAGAGAATCGGTTGTTCACATATTTGAATCCCACCACTGCTTACAACCGGTCCTTGCACTTATGACTACAATCACACAAATCAAAATTTGGGTACTGGGCAATTGCCATGTATCTATGATGTTTGCAGCATCCCAGAGTCGTGTGATCATCACATAGGGCAGGCATGTCAAACTGCCGGCCTGCGGGCCAGATGCGTCACGACGAAACCGCACCCACCTCATTGCCGGCAATGGGGAAAAAAATCGCATGATGTCACGAGTTTGACATGCCTGACATAGGGCCTTCCCAGCTGGCTTCCAGCAATCAAATTCAATAGAGGAAATCAGATTCGCTTAGCAACTGCAGTGATTTACTTAACCATGGCACGGAAGATCATAAAATCAGGCATGCACACTTAACAACCACTTTACTTAGAAAGGGAAATTCCTGTCCTCATTGTGGCCGTAAGCTGAGGACTACCTGCAGTTGTTCTGGAACACCTGTTCTTGCTAAAACATTTTCTCAATGTATCAATGTTATGTGTCGTATTGTTAAAGTCATTGGAAAAAAGTTTTTTGAATGTGTATCCGCCACAGCTAAAATAGTTACGCCTATACAGTGTTGGTTAAAAGTTTATGAACCCTTTTGAATTTTCCATATTTCTGCAAAAACAAATATGGCCTAAGCTTTGATCTGTTCTCCATACAAGTCCTAAAACTAAATAAAGACAATCCAGTTCAATAAAATGAGTCAAAAACATTGCAGTCTTCATTTACTGCTTGAGGAAAATGATCTAAAGCTACATATTTGTCTGTATGTGAACCTCAATGATTATCAATTCATTTTAAATTAACCCCAAGTGTTTCAGGCAATAGGATCAAGGAGCCATGGTGGCCCAGTGGTTAGAGTGCAGTATTGCAGGCTAACTCTGCCCACAACCAGCAGTTCGATTCTGACCAGCTCAAGGTTGACTCAGCCTTCCATCCTTCTGAGGTCGGTAAAATGGGGACCCATTTGGGGGCAATACCATGACTCTGTAAACTGCTTAGAGAGGGCTGTAAAGCACTGTGAAGCGGCATATAAGTCTAAGTGCTATTGCTAACATAATCAGGTGTGAGATTGGGAGGTCCTGCCTTATTTAAAGAACAACAGAATTCTGAGTATCCACTATCAACATCTGAATTTTATAACACAGGTGTGTGGAAGTATGCCACAGCTTGAACAAAGGAGAGTTCTTTGGACCTCCCAGAAGCAGTTGTTTGTTTATTTATATTTCATTCATTAAATTTATATGTTGCCCATCTCACTGTGGAGTAACTCTGGGCTTGTTGATTTACACCAGACTGGAAAAGGTTACAAAACTCTTTCCAAAAAACTTTAGACTCCATTAATCCACTGTCAAGCAGATTGTGCACAAGTGGAGGCAATTTAGCACCAGGTGTTTGCCAATATAGTTGCTGAAATGTAATTTTGTTGGTTTTAGTTTAGCATCTCTGAAATGTTGCTCCAATTCACAATATATATATATTGGAGCAACATTTCAGAGATGCTAAACTAAAACCAACAAAATATATATCTTGCTAGTTTCATTTCAACTTTCATGCATTAGATTTCAAAATTAGTTATCCCTATTTTACGACTGTTACCAAATTCTTCATCTTGCACAACTGGATTCATTTTAAAGTAATAATTTGGTTGGTTATCTTGAGTTATGGTTGGGTTTTTTTTTTCCTGAGTGACAAGCTGTTTGAAGATATCATACATGCATTTTTGAAGCTTTCTTCTTTAAATCTGCATTGAGCCAGTATGTCTCAACCTCTGCCATAACAATAACACAGTTCATTTGGGCCTGCCACTCTTGGTGCATATACCAGGGGTCTTCAAACTTGGCCCTTTTATGACTTGTGGACTTCAACTCCCAGAATTCCTCAGCCAGCGTGCCTGGCTGAGGAATTCTGGGAGTTGAAGTCCACAAGTCATAAAAGGGCCAAGTTTGAAGACCCCTGGTATATACTGTTGCAAGCTATGTTTGTTTCTACTACTGATTGCAGCTTTATAGTATTTCTAGCAACTGTTTCCATGGAGATAATCATTTCGGATGCTCTCCTAAGTGCTAAATCTGTCTCTTTTGTCTTTTTTTTAAAAAAAGTTTTCTTTCAGAATTCTACAAAACAGCTTCTCAGTTGTTTTGCCCTTTGCCAAATTTGCAATGGTCTGGCAGTGTTTTCCATCTCACAGTGATTTGTGCCTCTTTTTGTCTATGTTAAGTAAGATAGAGTCTGTTTCATGCTTCAAAAGACTTCTTTAGTTTTTTCTTCATGTGGACCAAGTTGTTTATAGGTTAAACTGTACAGAATAAAGAATAATAGAGTTGAAAGAGACCTTGGAGGTCTTCTAGTCCAATCCCCTGCTCAAGCAGGAGACCCTATACCATTTCAAACAAGTGACTGGCCAATCTTTTCTTAAAAGCCTCCAGTGATGGAGCATCCACAACTTCTGAAGGCAAGCTGGTCTTCCCGCAGAATTTTATATAGCATTACAAGACCTACTAAGCCTGATTTTGAAGGAACTGTGTAATGAAATTTTTTCAGAGACAAAAATACTAAATTCATGGATGGAAGCTAATATTACTTTGATACCCAAAGAAGACACTGATTCTACACAAATAAAAAGCTTTAGACCAATATCATTATTAAATGTGGATTATAAAATTTTTGCTTCAGTAATGGCAGAAAGAATGAAGAAATTTTTGACTGAATTTATCTATACCTAAAAGACAAATAAAAAATAATTTAAGGATTATTTTAAACGTTTTGGAATACTATGAAAATCATCCAGGAAAACAGATGGCATTGATATTTCTTGATGCGCAAAAAGCGTTTGATAATTTAAATTGGCAATTTATGTTTCAGCAGTTGATGGAAATGGACTTTGGTAACAATTTTATAAATGCAATTCAAGCAATTTATAATAAACAAATTGTTTATATTGTTAAATGGAGACTACACAGAAAGCTTCGATATTAAAAAAGGCACAAGACAGGGATGTCCATTATCCCCATTGCTATTTACTTTAACACTGGAAGTACTTGTTAGGAATATTAGGCAGGACACGGAGATAAAAGGACTGGAGATAAAAGACCAAAAATATAAATTACAAGCTTTTGCAGATGATTTGGTTTTTATTGTGGAGGAACCACTAGAAACAACCACTAAGTTATTGCAGAAAATAGAAAAATGTAGAGAAGTGGCGGGTTTGAAAATAAATAGAGAAAAGACTAAGGTATTAATAAAAAATTTAACAGAAAAACAGAAAACTTACTTTACAAAAAGGACAGATTTGCAAATAGTTAAAAAAGTGAAATATCTAGGCATTTACCTAACATCAAGATGTACAACATTAAAAGAAGATAATTATGAAAGATTGTTAAAACAAATAAAATTAGATTTGAAAAAGTGGAAAAACCTCCAACTATCACTGCTAGGAAGAATAGCGACAGTCAAGATGAGTATCCTACCGAAACTACTCTTTTTATTTCAAACGATTCCTGTAAAATTGGGAAAGATGTTTTTTGATGATTTAAATGCAACAATATTAAGATTTATATGGCAAGGGAAAAAAGCACGAATTAAAGTCAAAATGTTACAAGAAGCTAAAGATAGTGGAGGATTTGGACTCCCGGATTGGAGACTTTATTATCAAGCAGCTATCTTGCCATGGATTAAAGAATGGATAACACTGAGGAATAAAAGACTTCTTTACCTAGAGGGGCATGACCTACAATTGGGTTGGGAAAAATAAAATACATAGATATTTCCAAAACCATGCTATAAGGAATGTACTGCTTTTAGAATGGGAGAGAATAAAACAAAAAAATTATATTAAAATACCAACAATGGAAGCCTTTGCTTACCCAAATCTAATTAATTATGACAAACTCGTTACGTATAAAGACATTTTGGACAAGGACGGAAAACTTAAAGACAGGCAAGATTTACAACAACAAGGCATTGATTTATCATGGTGGCCTTATCTAAAAATTCAAACAAGTTATGAGAAAGACTTAAAGACAATGGGATTTTATAAAGAACGGACAGAATTTGATCAAATACTTTTGAAAACAGATGAAAATTTGATTAAGAAACTTTATAGATTTCTGCTAAGTCAGAAGATGGAAGAAGAACAAGTAAAAGAGACAATGATAGTTTGGGCAAATATTTTTTGATACCCTATAGCAGTGGTGGCGAACCTATGGCACGGGTGCCAGAGGCGGCACGCAGAGCCCTCTCTGTGGGCACACGCGCCGTCGCCCCAGTCCTAGGCCTTCAGCTGGGTTTTATAAAACCTTTTCGCTTTAGGGCTCTGCCACCGTGTGCAAAAAAAAAAAAGGTTCAATTAATCAATCAATTTCAACTTCTCGCGGAAAAAAAAAAGATCTTGCAAAGTTGGAATTGATTGATTGAACTTTTCCCACCCAGTCTGCCGTTACCACCGCAGCCACGCCCACCCAATGGGCCACACCCACCCAATGGGCCACACCCACCCGGCACTCGACGATGCATAAGTGGATTTTGGGTTGCAGTTTGGGCACTCAGTCTCTAAAAGGTTCGCCATCACTGCCCTATAGAATTAGAAGCTTGGCAAAAGTTATGGGACAAATATTAAACTGACTAAAGCAGCTTCATATAAAGAAAATTTATATAAAATGTTTTATAGATGGCACATGACACCAGTAAGGCTAGCGAAAATGTTTAAAAATGTCTCGAATAATTGTTGGAAATGTAAACAAAAACCAGGTACTTATTACCATATCTGGTGGGTATGTCCCAGTGCAAAGAAATTTTGGTTTAAGATCCATATATGGCTGGAAAAGATGAATACAGATAGAATTTAAGCCAGAACTGTTTTTGTTAGGAATACTAGGATCTAACTATGGGAAAGAGAATGAGTATTTAATATTACATATATTGACAGCTGCGAGAATAGCATTTGCCCAATACTGGAAAAATGAAAATGTTCCATCTGATGAGATTATAATTAGGAAAATTCTAGAATGTGCAGAAATGGATAGACTAACCTTAGAGATTAAAGAGAAAGAAGATTCGGTTTATTTTAAAACATGGGAAAACTTTTACCAATGGTTGGAAAAATGATAGCGAGAAATGATTGTGAAATCTATTAAGATGATTGATGTTTACTAATGAATCGATATGTTTTATAATTATAGTTATTTGTGTTGATGCCAGCTATCTTTATATATTAATCACTCCCATTGAATACTTGTATCCGGACGACAGTTTGTTTGCTAAAGCTCGGATTGTTATTGGGGGTAACCCCTTTGTTGTACCTACCCCCATCCTAATTTTATCCTTGAACCCCATCCCGAACCCCATTATCTATATTGTTTCCTTTTTTGTACCTATCCCTATCCTAATCCCATCTTTCAACCCTACCCTGAACCTTATTGCCTATATTGATTCCTTTTTCCCTTACCCTTATAAAACCTAATAAAATATTGTTTAAAAAAAAAAAGCCTCCAGTGATGGAGCATCCACAACTTCTGGAGGCAGGTTGTTCCACTGGTTAATTGTTCTCACTGTTAGGAATTTTCTCCCTAGTTCTAGGTTGCTTCTCTCCTTGATGAGTTTCCATCCGTTGCTTCTTGTCTTGCCTTCTGGTGCTTTGGAAAATAGGTTGACCCCATCTTCTTCGTGGCTGCTCCAATATTTGAGGGGCTGCCATAATGGATGGAAACTAATCAAAGAGAGAAGTAGCCTAGAACTAAGGAGAAACTTCCTAACAGTGAGAACAATCAACCAATGGAACAGCTAGCCTTCAGAGGTTTTGGGTGCTCCATCACTGAAGGCTTTAATGAAGAGACTGGGCGGCCCCTTGTCTGAAATGGTATATGGTCTCCTGCTTGAGCAGGGGGTTGGACTAGAAGACTTCCAAGATCAACTGACTCATCCATTATCTCTTGATTGTTTATGTCTGTGTCCCTTTCCGTTCCTTTTTCAGCTTTCGCTCAAATCTCTCACAGTGTAGTAGGTGTAGATATGTTAAAAGGTGTCTTTTTATCCTTATAGGTCAAGAAAGGTTTGGGAACATGACACGGGTCTACTACCGAGAAGCTGTGGGAGCTTTTATCGTCTTTGATGTTACCAGGCCAGCTACCTTTGAAGCCGTGACCAAGTGGAAGGAGGATTTGGACACTAAACTGACTCTCCCGAATGGCCAGATGGTGCCAACTGTCCTGTTAGCAAACAAATGTGATCAAGCCCAAGAGTTACTGGTGAATAATGGCTTCAAAATGGACCAGTTCTGCAAGGACAATGGTTTTGTGGGATGGTTCGAAACATCAGCTAAGGTAACTCCCTTCTGTGTCAGGTAATAGTATTGACCCATTGAGTTAGGCTTGGTCATCATTCATTATAAAAATATATATATAAAAAGATGTTGAGACTCTAGAAAGAATACAGAGAAGAGCAACAAAGATGTTTAGGGGACTAGAGGCTAAAACATATGAAGAAGGGATGGAGGAAATGGATACGTCTGGTTTATTGAAAAGGACTTGGGGTGACATGATAGCTGTCTTCCAATATCTAAGGGCCTGCCACAAAGAAGACAGGGTCAACCTCTTCTCCAAAGCGCCTGAAGGCAGGACAAGAAGCAATGGATGGAAACTAATCAAGGAGAGAAGCAACCTAGAACTAAGGAGAAATTGTCTGACAGTTAGAACAATTAATAAGTGGAACAACCTGCCTCCAGAAGTTGTGGATGCTCCAACACTGGAAGTGATATGGTTGCAAAAGAAGAAGCTTTTCAAAGAAACTTGAGGCATTGTTTTCCTTTAAGAATCTTTAATGGCAACATAGCTTCGGCACGTACATAAGCGAAGCCAAAATCTGAATTCCCTTCCCTCATCCCAGAGTATCTGAGCATAACTCACTCCCTCATTTACCAGTCATTAATCACATTCTCCAATTAGTTTGAAGTGTGAACTTTCCCGCCCGTTCCATAACCCGCCATATTTTATCTCCTCGTATTACAACTGACCTTGAAAATACCCTGCTGAGGTACTGTTATGGCTAACTAGTTCCCAAGCACATTCTTCACTCCCCCTCCCGCAACCATCTAATTGTAACTCTAAAGTAATACACAGGTTAAATAGTAAATGTCTGCATCTTCATATTTTGTCAGGCAAGAACATTCGATGTTAGCAGCATTGACAGGAAGTTTTTCAGAAGAAATTGGACAACCGTTTGTCTGAAATGGTTTAGGGTTTTCTGCCTGAGCAGGAGGTTGGACTACAAGACCTCCAAGATCCCTTCCGACTCTGTCATTCTGTTATTAGATTCTACTGCCCAAGGAACAGGAGCTCACTCTGTTGCACAGAGCCTGGCTCTCCAACCCAGGCTGTCAGCTTTCCAGCTGACAAGCTCAGTGTCTTTAACCGCTGACTTCTCTGTGGTTGAAATACAGCTAGCTTGAAAAAGATACCTCCATTTATATTGTGTCCCTTTTAACATTGTTCCTAGTCTCTTAATGCAGGTGTGAATTTGTATCCCGCTTCCAACAGGCTTCATTTTGAGGAGCGCAATGGCTCAGCGGTTAAACAATGCTTATCTTGTCAGCTGGAAAGCTGACAGCCTGGGTTCGCGACCAAAACTCTGTGCAACAGAGTCAGCTCCCATTCCTTGCTCCAGCCCACCTAGCGGTTTGAAAGCATGCAAATGCAAGTAGATAAATAGGTACCACTTTGGTGGGAAGGTAACAGCATTCCGTACACCTTTGGCATACAGCCATATTGGCCACATGAGCATGGAAATTGTCTTCGGACAACACTGGTTCCATTGGCCAAGAAACAGAGATGAGCAAGCACTGTGCCCTGGAATCAAACACGACTAATGCGGAAACTAATAATAATAATAATAAAGTTGGAAGGGACCTTGGAGGTCATCAAGTCCAACCCCCTGCTCAGGCAGGTAACCCTATACCATTTCGGACAAATGGCTGTCCAGTTTCTTCTTAAAAACTTCCAGTGTTGGAGCATTCACTGCTTCTGGAGGCAGGTTGTTCCACTGGTTAATTGTTCTAACTGTCAGGAAGTTTCTCCTTAGTTCTAGGTTGCTTCTCTCTTTGGTTAGTTTCCATCCGTTGCTTCTTGTCTTGCCTTCAGGTGCTTTGGAGAATAGCTTGACTCCCTCTTCTCTGGGGCAGCCCCTGAGATATTGGAACACTGCTATCATATCCCCCCTCGTCGTTCTCTTCATTAAACTAGACATACCCAATTCCATCAACCTTTCCTTATATGTTTTAACCTCCAGTCCCCTAATCATCTTTGTTGCTCTTCTCTGTACTCTTTCTAGAGTCTCAACATCTTTTTTACACCGTGGTGACCAAAACTGGATGCAGTATTCCAAGTGTGGCCTTTTACATTTACCTTTTAATCATTCTTCTCCCATTGCTTTGAAGAGTTTGCATTATGGCACAACTAGTGTCTTAAAAAACATCTTTATCTCCATCCCAATTTATCTCTTTTATTCCATGAGCTTTTTTGCAGAGTTCTCTTCTTTCACCTGATTATTTTAGAAATCTTATTAGCATATCTTTTGGGTTTGGCATGTGATTGAACTTAGAAGGGAAGACTCTATGGGTGAGTTTCACATCATTACCTTGAAGTTTTAAATCTAGTAGCTTGTAATTAAATGTTGATATAAGATACCCAATTTAATTAGTCATTACTGCATGTTTCCTAATGCCTCTAATTCTCAAATTATTTCTGTTTCTGAATATCAACCAAATTCAGTCTCACTTCAGTAATAGTGTTTGAACTTTTCCATATATAGCTTATTTTTCACAGCAACATTGCGTGCTTTGCTCTCCGTCAGGACCATCTTTGAAATTTGAGAAAATAAATCTGTTAAGTCATTTATTAACTGCTTCAAACATCCTTACCGGATCTTTCCAAAGCAAATTGCAGGTCGTCCTTGATTTATGACTGGTCGCTTAAGGACTGTTTGAAATTACGATGGACTTGAAAAAAACGTACGGCCTGTCTTCAAAGTTATGACTGCTGCACTATCCATGAAGTCATGTGAAATGGAGAGATCATTTGGGGGTTGGGGATCTCCTGCACTTCATTTGGAGTTTTTTTTTTTTTTTTTTTTTTGAGTTTTTAATCAGTTCAAAAGAGGCAGCAAATTTCCTCCTGTAACTAGCTTTGCAGTACAGGTAGCCCTCGACTTACAATCACGATTGAGCCCAAAATTTCTGTTGTTAAGTGAAACATTTGTTCAGTGAATTTTGCCCCATTTTACGACTTTTCTTGCCACGGTTGTAAAACCACTGCAGTTGATAAGTTAGTAATCTGGTTAAGTGAATTTGGCTTCCCCGTTGATTTTGCTCGTCAGAAAGTCGCAAAAGGGGATCACGTGACTCTGGGACACTGCAAAGGTCATAAATATGAACCAGTGGCCAAGCGTCTGAATTTTGATCACATGATCATGGGGATGCCGCAAAAGCCGTAACTATGAAAAATGGTCGTAAGGCACATTTTTCCAGTGCCGTTGTAACTTTGAACGGTCACTAAATGAACTGTTGTAAAGATTTCCCTGTCCAGTCTTGTCTGACTCTCGGGGGCAGTGCTCATCTATGTTTCTTAGCCGAGGGAGCCAGCATTGTCTGAAGAGGCTTCTGTGGTCATGTGGCCAGCATGGCTATACACCGAGCCGCATGGAATGCTCTTACCTTCCCACCAAAGTGGTACCTATTTATCTACTCACATTTGCATGCTTTCAAACTGCTAGGTGGGCAGGAGCTGGAGCAAGGGACGGGAGCTCACCCAGTCACGTGGCACTTGGGTCTCGAACCCGGGCTGTCAGCTTTGCAGCTGAGAAGCTCAGCATCTTTAACCACGCCCTCTCTAATTGTCGGCATTAAAACTCATTAAATAAGGTCTCTTTGAATCTTGGTCCCTTGACAAGAGTAGGGCAAGGGGCTTGAGAAATGGTGGTCCTCAGTGCAGAGATCAATGGCATTCATACAGCTAGTTCTCGTCTTAGGACTGCAATTGGGACCAGAATTTCCATTGCTAAGCAAGGTAATTGTTCAGGGAGTTGCATCCAATTTAAGGCCCCAAAGGAGCTTTTTTCGGGAGGCAACTGGACTTCCTTGTTGTTTTTCTTTGAAGACGTTTCGCTTCTCATCCAAGAAGCTTCTTCAGCTCTGACTGGATGGTGGGGGATGGACGGATTTATACTCCTTGCAGACCGCTGGTCATTTGCATTCTTTTAGAGCACGGGTGTCAAACTCGCCGCGTCACGTGACGTGTCACGACGTATCGTGACTTTGTTTGCATTGCTGGAGCTGGGGTGGGCACGGCCTACACATGAGGCAACCGGCCCGCGAGCCGGCAGTCTGACACACTTGTTTTAGAGAGTCGTTGAGGCCACTTGGAGGTTTGTCTGTGTCCTCAGGGTCACCTGAGTGGGGCAAATGGGTGTGGAGCCTTCTTGGCTGCAGGATGTTTTCTGCCCTGTGTCCCTTTGGGACAATCATGACCTGGATGACTGAGAATCTCCATAGACATCCAATTTAAGTGTTAAGGGAGTTATGCCCGATTCTATGAGCTTTTTCTACCACAATTGTGAAGGGAATCATTGCAGTTTTCACACGGGCATTAAGCAAATCCGGCTTCCCCCGTTGATTTTGCTTGTCAGATTCCATCTGGGAAAGTGGCAAATGGCGATCATGTGACCCTGGGAATGCAGCAACTGACATAAATACTTGCTGATGGGCCGATGCCTGAATTTTGTTCACAAGATCATGTAAACCAGGATCTTCAAACTTGGCCCTTTTATGACTTGTGGACTTCAACTCCCAGAGTTCCTCAGCCAGCCATGCTGGCTGAGGAATTCTGGGAGTTGAAGTCCACAAGTCATAAAAGGGCCAAGTTTGAAGACCTCTGATGTAGACCCTGCAACAGTCCTAAATGTTAGGATTGGTTGTCAATCACTTTTTTCAGTGCTGCTGTAATTTCAAATGGTCGCTAAACAAATGGCTGTAAGTCGAGGACGACCTGTACTGTAGCAGAGGGATCAAAGGAGAGGAGAGTTAGGTTACTCCATGCTAACAAAACGTCCGCAGGAAACTAACTGTAGCTTATGAAATTTAAATGCATGAAATTTACCGTCGCTTATGCCTTGTAATAAAAATTGCTAATTGGAACAGGTGCTTTCAGCTTCCTTCAGAGGGATCAGGGAACCCATCCAAAATTGCAAATTGAGAAGGCAACACCAGGCATGCCATTTTGTTAACAGGTACAACTTCAAAAATCCAGATTGCCTAAAACAGAGGTGGGGAACGATGGCCCCGTTATGACTTGTGAACTCCAACTCACCGAGTTCCTGTGTGGAATTCTGGGAGTTGAAGTCCACAAAGTCATGAAAGGGCCATCGTTCCCCACCCGTCGCCTAAAATAACTCTCCCTCTTCAGCTTCAAAACCAACAGAATTTTGTGTCCCTCTAAAATAAAACAGCGGTGGGATTCAGCCGGTTCGCACCACTTCGGCAGAATCGGTAGCTAATTTTTTTGTTGCCCAAGCCTTGAATGGACTTCTGGAAGTGGTATCTACACAGAGAAACGGTTGTTCACATATTTGAATCCCACCACTGAAGTAAAACTACAGTACTGTATGAAACTAGGCATAGTTTTATAGCTTGGGATTGCAGCATCATAAATCCTAAAAAGATTTGCATGGCTGGTCATAAACTATTTCATCCGGAAGAGAGAATGGCCCATAAAAAGTAATAAAGGCACACTTTGTCAGTAAAAGAAAACTAGGTACTCAGATTTAAGGGAATTTATTTCAGAGATTACAATGGAGTATCTCAAACTCTAATCTAGAGGCAGGAAGAACAATGCAAAGACATGATGGGCAACAAACACTAAACGGCTTTTAAGATTGCTTGAGGGTGTATTCAATAAACTTTATTGTTTATTTCACGTTAACGTAAAATCATTCCATTTTTACTGTTTGCTGCTTGTGCCGTCAGTTTCATTACCAATAATCAAAGATTCTTACAATTTATATTTGGGGGATTGGAGAGGAATTAGAAATCAGTTTGAATCATTACCTATGTAACTTACAGCGGTCATCTTGTTAGTTTTCATTTATTTATTTTTGGCATCAATACCAAGAAAAGTTTCCATTAACTATATTTATGAGATTCTCAGTGATCTAGGTCAGGGATGGCGAACCGTTTAGAGACCGAGTGCCCAAAACCTGCCCCCCCACCGCCGTCCCCACTCCACCCTGCCCGCTGGGCCACCCACCACCTACACGGCCCGCCACAGATCACCCAAGCGGCCCAGCAGCTCCATGGCGGCCACGTCTTCTGCCCATGCCCCGCAGCATCATCTGCACGTGACGGGGCGCGAGGGCGGAGTCTTGTCCCTGCTGCCCGACTGCCATGTCATTGGCTGTGCTGCTCCATGCGGGACGCGCCCTGGAGCAACTCTCCTCCGGAGGGGCTGCTGGTGAGGAGGGGCTGGGGCAACGGCACGCGTGCCCACAGAGAGGGCTCTGAGTGCCGCCTCTGGCACGCGTGCCATAGGTTCGCCACCACTGATCTAGGTCATGGTTGTCCCAAAGGTGCTTTTTCCAAAAGGCAAGTGGACTTTCTTGTTTTTTTTTCCCCTTGAAAACATTTCGCTTCTCATCGAAGAAGCTTCTTCAATTCTATTGAAGGCAAGTGGACTTCTTTTATTTTTTTTCTTTGAAAACATTTCTCTTTTCATCCAAGGAACTTCTTCAGTGGAACTGGAGAGGCAAAATGTTTTCAAAGAAAAAGGCAAGAAAGTCCTCTTGCCTTTTGGAAAAAGCACCTTTGGGACACTAGCTATAGCCCACATATCCAGAGATAAATTGCACACTTGCTCAAAGCTTAATCAGGATTTTTGGGGGGTTTTTTGGTAGCAAAGATACAAAGAGTATTTATGCAAATTTCAAAAAAATTGCACATTGTGTATCAGTCTTCCGTGACCTCATGTCCTATGGAAGTTTTCTCACGAATTACAGTCCACGCCAGGAATTCTAAGAGCTCTCATTCAAATCATACAGTGTACACCAAATTGGGAAGTACTTGATAATTGTGAAGTTCACCTGTGTACATAGCTTTGAACCCCTTGGGGCAATGAGCAAATGTGGTTCATACTTAATATGATAATATATTAATTTGTCCTGCTTGTCAGATTTCTGTAATTGTATCAACAACCTTTTCGTACCAACAGAAAACAAAATCAAAACCAACAAAGTTTTTCTATCAACAAAGATGACAAAAGGGGCTGGAGGCTCAATCCTATGATGAATGGTTCAGAGTAGCCTACTGAAGAGAAGGATTGCGGGGGTCATGATCATTATCTTCCAGTATTTGAGGGGCTGTCACAGAGGAGAGGGGATTGACTTAATCTCCAAAGCACCAGAGGGCAGGACCAGAAGTAGTGGGTGAACTTTTGTTAAAGAGTAATTTTCTGACCGTGAGAACAATTAATCAACGGAACAGCCTGCCTCCCAGAATTGTGCAGTGCTCCATCTCTGGAGGTTTTCAAGAAAAGATTGGACAAACCATTTGCCTGTGATGATATAAGATCTGCTGCCTTGAGCAGGGGGTTGGATAGAAGACCCCCAAGGTCCCTTCCTGCCTTATGATTCTAGTTTATAAACTTAGGATCAAGAGTTGACTTTTCTTAGGAACAAGGCCTTGTTAATAATGGTAGCAATTCTCCAGAGTTTTTGTTCTCCCAGTTGTTCCTAAGGATGCTGAGAATTTGAACTGAAATCTTTTCCATGCAGAATTGGTTCTCTAACTCTGGTCCGGGGGGTCTTCAAACTTGGCCCTTTTATGACTTGTGGACTTCAACTCCCAGAATTCCTCAGCCAGCGTGCCTGGCTGAGGAATTCTGGGAGTTGAAGTCCACAAGTCATAAAAGGGCCAAGTTTGAAGACCCCTGCTCTGGTCCAAACCTTTGGCAGCAGACATTAAATCTAGACTTCTGGTGGAATTTTCTTTTCTCTCTAGCACTCTCAGCTGGAGTTGAAAAGCAGTTTTTAGATTTACCATGGTTTTCTCTCGTGGCATTTCACAGCATCTTGTAAATAGCTGCTCGTCAACCAGAGGAATTTGCCAGGTCTGCTCAGAAAATCTCCCGATCAACCTTTGTTGTCTGTGCTTGCAAATGGTTAGTGCCTCAGTTGGTAAATTGTTAAATTCCAAAGTGAGTCGCTGGCTAATTGAGACCTAGCATTTGATTGTGGCCAGTACAAGTTTTCCTACTTGTATAAGCCAGGTTATCCTGCAAGAATGTCTAAACGGGTGGAATTGCAAGCAGCTTCAAAGATACTTTGTCCCAGGAAAATCCAGTGCTACAACTTCCCAAATAGATGACTGGATGAGCACAATTAGAATAATATTGTATCACTATTACTGTTTCATTACAATCTACATGCCTCTACTATTACAATGTAGACTATTACAACCATTCATTTAATGATCATTCGAAGTTACTACGGCACTGAAAAAAATGACTTATTACTGTTTTCCATGCTTGCGACCTTTGTAGCATCCCCATGGTCACATAATCAAAATTTGCCCTCTTGGCAACTGGTTCATATTTATGACAGTTGTAGTGTCTAGGTCAGGGGTAGGCAACCTTGGCTCTTTTATGACTCGTGGACTTCAACACCCAGAATTCCTGAACCAGCCATGCTGAGGGGAAAGGGAGAGGTTTCCAAGCTGAGCCATGCTGACTCAGGAATTCTGGGAGTTGAAGTCCACGAGTCATAAAAGAGCCAAGGTTGCCTACCCCTGGTCTAGGGCACAGGTGACAAACTCGCCACATCGTGTGACGTGTTGCAATGTATCACGACATTTTTTGCATTGCCAGAGCTGGGGTGGGTGTGGTCTCCATATGATGCAACCGGCCCGTGGGCCGGCAGTTTGACACCCCTGGTCTAGGGTTATGTGATCATCTTTTGTGACCTTTTGACAAGCAAACTCAATGGGGAAGCCAGATTCACTTAACAACCGTGTTACTAACAACAACTGCAGTGGTTCACTTAACAAGTGTGATTCCTTGATGCCACTGATTCTGAAATGAACTTGATCCCAAAGCATTCAGAATTACAGAAGTCCAAAGAATGTACTTTAAATTCAGTCTTAAGTAAGGATGGGTATTTTTTTTTCCTGAGAACTCATTTTAAATTCTCTCTCTATATTATATACTGTATAAAGTAGCTCAGAGTTGAATGGAAAATGAATTTTTAGCCTGAAGGTGAACTGCCACAGGTATCAAATTAATTTAGGTTTAGAGCACATATTTTATTCATTTATTGGCTCCAAAATTGAAGAAAATCATGTTGTGTTACTTGGCAGTTTCCTGAAGTTCAAATCTGGGGAAATACTGGAAATAGAATTGTAGGTAGCATGGGTTCCTTGCCACTGACATAAGTATCTTGGAGAAGAAGGAGGAGGAGGAGGGAGGGAGGGAGGGGCAGAGGGAGGGGGAGGGAGAGAGGGAAGGGAAAGGAGGAGTGGGAAGAGAAGGAATAGGAGTAGAAGAAGGAGGAGGAGGAGGAGGGAGTGGGAGAGAGGGGGAGTGGGAAGAGGAGGAGGAGGAGGAGGAGGAGGAGAAGAAGAAGAAGAAGGAGGAAGAAGAAGAAGAAGAAGAAGAAGAAGAAGAAGAAGAAGAAGAGGAGGAGGAGGAGGAGGAGGAGGAGGAGGAGGAGAAGGAGAAGGAGAAGGAGAAGGAGAAGGAGAAGAAGAAGAAGAAGAAGAAGAAGAAGAAGAAGAAGAAGAAGAAGAAGAAGAAGAAGAAGAAGAAGAAGAAGAAGAAGAATGGACTTCATTCATTGGAGACTCTCTAACTTAGTCACTTACATTGTCCAGAAATTTGATTGTGCTGGCTAAGAGTTCTGAGTGTTAGCATTTTGGATATTTGAGGAAATCTGCTATTAGACTTGGGGTATTGGACATAAGAGTTCTGAGCATTCTAATGTTGGCTAGAAGTTCTGGGAGTTGTATTGTGTTCTAGGAATGTTGTGAGTTGCAATCCCAAGATGTCTAGAGAACACCAGGCACTGGCTACTAGAACTCATTCTTCTTCTTTTCTTGTCTTCCCCCCCCACATTCAGGACAACATAAACATTGATGAAGCTGCTCGGTGCTTGGTGAAACACATAATTTCCAGTGACAGTGAACCAGCCCAGCCTACCAATCCAGATGTCATCAACCCTCACCTGAATTCTTCCAAAAGCAATCGCTGCTCAGCTTGCTTTGGATCCTAAGCAATTTCTAAGCTGTTTATGGACATTGGAACTGAGCAGACAAGAACTCATGAATAACGCCATGAAGCAGGATCTCTCCGATGCAAGACGGCTGGGCTTGCGTTGCTCTTGAACAAACAGAAAGCAAAACAGAAACCAAGATTAGAAAATGTTCATAAATCATAGTTACAATCATTAATCATAAGATACAAACCACAAGTGATAAATCATAAGGTAAACAACAGGAGAAGATAGTAGGAAATGTGAGAAGATGAGAAAAGATAAGAAATGAGAAGATGAGAAAGGTGCTAATAGCAATGCAGCCTACTACATGGATAAATTTCTTAGGCCCAAGACAGAAGGCTTATTAAGGCTTATTAAGTCTTTGGGGGGGAGGCTTATTAATAACTTTAGTACTGAATTCACTGGAACGATATCCAAATCTCTGCACCTGCTACTTTCACTGGTTTCTTATTTGGAATCTGCAAGCAATTGCACATATATAATAAGTCTGCATTTGCAGAGAGATGTTGTGCTTATCTCTGACTGTGTAGAAAGGCAGTGTCAGCTTCTGTTCTCTTAGGGATTCAATGAAGCATACAATTTGACCAGGGCTGTTTAAAACTTTGTAGGCAACCGTGCCTACAAAAAGCAACAACAATAATGGAACTGAATATTTTCATGTCAATTTGGAGATACGGATGATGGAGTGGTTTGCAATATTTTTCTAGAGTTCTTTTTAAGGAAGGGGGGGATAGAATATCTATTTTGTATTGCAGCCCAGTGAAGAATGCTGTATTCCAGTAGCACTGCCCACTATTTTGATGGCTCATTTTGAATAGAATAGAATAGAATAGAATAGAATAGAATAGAATAGAATAGAATAGAATAGAATAGAATAGAATAGAATAGAATAGAATAGAATAGAATAGAATAGAATAGAATAGAATAGTGGGATGGAATGGAATGGAATGGAATGGAATGGAATAGAATAGAATAGAATAGAATAGAATAGAATAGAATAGAATAGAATAGAATAGAATAGAATAGAATAGAATAGAATAGAATAGAATAGAGCTGGAAGGGACCTTGGAGGTCTTCTAGTCCAGCCCTCTGCTCAAGCAGGAGAACCTATGCCATCTCAGGCAGGTGACTGTCTAGCCTCTTCTTAAAAATCTCCAGTGATGGAGCGCCCACTATTTCTGGAGGCAAGCTGTTCCACTGGTTGATTGTCCTCACTGTCAGGAAGTTTCTCCTTAATTCCAGGTTGCTTCTCTCTTTGATCAGTTTCCAACCATCAAAGAGAGAAGCAACCTGGAATTAAGGAGAATATTTGGTATGAGTGGGCAGAAGGAGGGAGAAATAGCATTCTTCAAATGAACTGAAAACATGTCACAGAGAATAAAATTAAGACATATAATCTATTATCCCAGAAGTTAAAAAAAAATTTTTTTTTAAAAAATTCTAAATTTTGGGAAGGCATGTAAATTAAAACTTGCTTATCCATAAAAGCAATTTGAAAGTGGAAGCATTTACAAAATACAGGTTGCCCTCAACTTATGACCATAGTTATGAAACGTCGTAAAATGGGGCAAAACTCAATTATCAACTGCCTCGCTTAGTAACAGAAATTTACGAAGTTGAGGCCGTAACTCGAGGACTATCTGTAGTGTAACACATTCAGAGTTGAGGAAAGGGGGTCAGTAAGATTGCAGCTTTAATGCCTTCCACCTTGGTTTTTCCTGCTTATCTCAGCTGGACCTGCAGCGGGCCAGTTTAGTTTCATTTTTTTGTTTGTTCTCCTAAAAAATGTATTACCGCTTTTAAGGATGCAGTTTTAGCAGAAGCGCTACCACAGTTTGATAATGTGATTGTACATGACCTCCAACTCATATTATTATGCTGAAATGATACACCCCAGTTGGTACATATAGAGATGTTTGTTCAATGGACTCAAAACCATAAATCCATTTCCCCTTAGTTGTATTCCTTCTTCTTCCATACCTTCCGACATTTTACAAAATTAAATTGGAGAAAAGGTTAGAAAATTCCAACCTCTGCTCATGAGGAGGAGGCGGTACAAATATCCTTAGTTTCAAGTTTTTAAAATACATCCAAGGGAGCAAAGTAGCAATTTCTGTTTTTAAGTTGCATACGATCAGAATGGAAGACCACTTCATGACTGTGTGAAGGAGGTAAAGGTAAAGGATTCCCCTGTGGGGTTGTGTCCGACTCTAGGGGGCACTACTCGTCTCCATTTCTTAGCCGTGGGAGCCAGTGTTGTCTGAAGACACTTTTGTGGTCATGTGGCTGGCCTGATCATACACCGAGAGGCATGGAATGCTGTTCCCTTCCCACTAAAGTGGTACCTATTTATCTACTCGCATTTGCATGCTTTTGAACTGCTAGGTTGGAAGGAGCTGAGGCAAGTAAAGGGAGCTCACCCCGCCAGGCTACACTTGGGTCTTGAACCCAGGCTCTCAACTTTATGTATATGCCAATTTGGGCATGTTGAACAAGGGTGACATAAAACCTCCCAATTTTACTTGAAATTCTACTCCACTTTTTTTATATTCATAGGGAGATAACCTTGGAGAAAGCAGGCAGAAGTCATTAGGACAACACTAGATGCAGAAGAAGCATGCATTAAACCCAGGCACGTGAGAAAATATAAGAAAGAGATTCAGATTGACTCCGATTCCCCTGACTTTCAGAGGTATAAAAGGTGGCAAGAGAAAACACAGGCAAACTTGCAAGTTTCTTTTATAGCTCGTTTCAATGAAGTTCTAGCTTCCCATAGAGTCAGTTTCCTGATCTGGTCTATCTCTAGAATAACAGAGTTGGAAGGGATCTTGGAGGCCATCTGGCCAAACCCCTGCTCAAGCAGGAGACCCTATACCAGGGGTGTCGAACTCACCACGTCACGTGATGTGTCGCGACGTATCACAACTTTTCCCCCCTTGCCAGAGCTGGGGTGGATGCGGCAGTTTGACACCCCTGCCCTATACCAAGGGTCCCCAACCCCCAGGCTATGGCCTAGTACTGGGCTGCAGCCCATTCAGAACTGGGCCGTGCAAGTGGCAGGCACACACACTGGGTTGCAAAGCCCCATTTGTGCAAGCAGTGGTCGCCTGTGCCTGCCACTTGCACAAACAGAGCTATGTGTTGTCGTGTGTGTCTGCCATTCACATAGAACCATTCCCTCTCCCCCCCCCCCGCCAGTCCACAAAGCTGGAAAGGTTGGGGACCACTGCCCTATACCATTTCAGACAAATAGCCGCCCAGTCTCTTCTTGAAAGCCTCCGGTGTTGGAGCACCCACAACTTCTGAAGGCAAGCCGTTCCACTGGTTGATTGTTCTCAGCATTAGGAAGTTTCTCCTTAGTTCTAGCTTGCTTCTCACTTGGATTAGTTTCCATCCATTGTTTCTTGTCCTGCCTTCTGGTGCTTTGGAAAATGGGTTTGGCCCCCTCTTCTTCGTGGCAGCCCCTCAAATATTGGAAGACTGCTATCATGACTCCCCTAGTCCTATGGCAGACAATGTTGCATTCATTGGAACACTGCGCAGGCTAAAAGTGCAGCAAATATCATGCAATACATCTTGACATCTGCATCTTGGTCTAGCCCAGGGGTTGGCAACCTTGGCTCTTTTATGACTCGTGGACTTCAACTCCCAGAATTCCTGAGCCAGCCATGCTGAGGGGAAAGGGAGAGGTTTCCAAGCTGAGCCATGCTGGCTCAGGAATTCTGGGAGTTGAAGTCCACGAGTCATAAAAGAGCCAAGGTTGCCTACCCCTGGTCTAGCCGATCCTAACTTTCTTTGATTGGACTGAAAGGTCTGAAATAAGTTTTTCCTTTATTGACCCTTGGTTGGGTTGGATATTAGTCAAGATCTCTAAACATTCTGGGAGACTTTGTGCAATCTCGATGTTCTTGCACAAGATCTTGTGAGACCACAACTACAGCAGAGATCTGACGGATGATCAATGCAGCTTTTAAATTACTGCATTACTTTATTCCATGGAGACAGGAATAATACTTTAGAAGTTTAGGAAATGCCCTTGGAAGTCTGTGTTGCAAGCCCTCATCTTAGGGCAAAAAGCAAGCTTAAAATTCAAATTTCAAACAAACACCCAGCTAGATAAATGAGAGTTATAGCTAATCAGAACTTCCTGATAGGATAGAACACGTGAACTGGCTACTGACATCTGCAGTTATCAGAGCCCCCAGAATTCTGTCTAGCTCAGAATAGGAAAATAAAGAAATGAAGGGTTGAAAGCAGGAATAGTATGCATGTTCTTCCATCCGCAAAACCTACTGTGCCTTGCCTGAAGAAACCGAATGCCTGCTGAGACTCTTCTGAACTGGTCTTTATGCAAATATCACCTAATAACTTCACACTGAGCTGTGGAAATGCTGTAGTGCAGTGGTCACACACCTGCTCTGCATATTAAAGATGTTTGGTTTGATCCGTCTCCGGGCAAAATCTATATCTGAATATTTGGAGAACATCTGACAGGATTCATCTGACTGACTGACAATGTGCCATCAAGTTCTTGTTCCTCTTAGCAACTACATATTCTCCACAATAAATTCCCTTTTTACGTCCCTGTTATCCTTTAACTAGGGGTAGAGTCGTGGCAACTGGATGGAGCTGAGCATTTACTGGCTGGATGCCCTTCCTGACGCCATGCGGAGTTCACAGCACACACAGGTAGTCCTTGACTTACAATAGTTCATTTAGTGACCATCCGAAGTTACAACGACACTGACAAAAGTGACTTATGATCGTTTTTCACACTTATGACCTTGCGACAACCCCATAGTCATGTGATCGAAATTCAGACGCTCAGTAACTGACTCATATTTATGACGGTTGCCATATCCTGGGATTTTGTGATCACCTTTTGCAACTTTCTACCAAGCAAAGTCAATGGGGAAGCCAGATTCACTTAACAACCATGGTATTAACTTAACAATTGCAGTGATTCGCTTAACAACTATGGCAAGAAATCTCGTAAAATGGGGCAAAACTCACTTAACAGCTATCTCGCTTAGCGACAGAAATTTTGGGCTCAATCGTGGTCATAAGTGGAGGAGTACCTGCATTTTTTCTTTGCACCCTAGGAGAGATATCTGCTGCTACCTGGGATTGAACTCCCAATCTTCCGAGCGGGAGGCAAGAGTCTTCACCATTAGGCCACTTGGAGATATTCTCCACAACCATCTGTCCCTAAGCTGGTTTGACAGGTCTTCCACGGGTTTTCATGTGATTTTAATTCACCTGATCAGCCACTGACCTATTTCTAGCTCATTACTATTGGATCTGGCACTACACCATCATGCTAACATGAGCAAGGACGACTTTGACATAGATAGATAGATAGATAGATAGATAGATAGATAGATAGATAGATAGATAGATAGATAGATAGATAGATAGATAGATAGATAGATAGATAGATAGATAGATAGATAGATAGATAGATAGATAACCTTTATTGTCATTTTTTTACTGTGGGCACCATGGCACACATCAAAAATGAAATTTAGTTGCCCGCCCTCAAAGTGAAACACATACATGACCCACCCCTAAAACATACTATGTACAACATATGTATAGACCCACACCCCTACATATACGTAGCAAATAAATATTAAATACTGTCCATCTTGAATATATAACGGAAGGAGGAAGCTTGAGAGTTCACAAGGTTAATGCTGTATGGAATGAAACTATGGCTGAATCTGGATGTTCTGCTGCGGATACCACGAAGCCCCCTCCTCCCAGAAGGTAGCAAGGAAAACAGGTTGTGAAGAGGATGTGTACAGAGTTCTTGCGCCTTCCTCTCTCGTCCTGTCGACTGTATTATAAGCCTTTGATTCAGAAAGATATTGACAAGACTCCATTACGTCACTAGGTTCCTTTCCACAGGCCAACTAGGGAACTAGACGTATGGCAGATATGCTGTAGCCAATCAGTGTTTGGGAAATATCCTCATAACTTACTGATGAGTTTTCTAACCAAGTTTTCAGCTGCTCTTTGCATTCCCCCAGGAGAATTTGTCTCATTTTCTTAGAGGATTAATTGCTATGTACAACATGACTGGGAGAGAATAGTTTTCTTAATTTGATATATAAATAAATAAACGCTTCAGAACATCTTGGAAATAACATTGTTCCTCTTTGGCTTCAGTACTGATTTGGGGGGTACATTCACCCAACAAGTTAAAGCCCAGTTAAAGATGCCTTGTAAACTCAGCCTTGGTGAAAACATTATTCAAATAACTGGTACAAGGAACCTTTGTCAATCTTCCAAATGTGGAAACCAAAGACACACAAGCTAATACTGTATTTATTATAAGGATACAGTAACAGAACCTTGCAAGAATCTTTGGGGACTGGAGGCTAAAGCATATGAAGAACAGTTGCAGGAATTGGGTATGTCTAGTTTAATGAAGAGAAGGACGAGGGGGGACATGATAGCAGTGTTCCAATATCTAAGGGGTTGCCACAAAGATGAGGGGGTCAACCTATTCTCCAAAGCACCTGAAGGCCGGACAAGAAGCAATGGATGGAAACTAATCAACTTGAGAAGCAACATAGAACTAAGGAGAAACTTCCTGACAGTTAGAACGATTAATCAGTGGAACAACCTGCCTCCAGAAGTGATTCACTTAACAGCTGTGTCAAGAAAGGTCGTAAAATGGGGCAAAACTCACTTAACAACAGAAATTTGGGCTCAATTGTGGTGGTAAATCGGGGATTACTTATAACTATTGCATCATTTTTCAAGATGGTATAAATGCAGCTGTGTCTAAAGGAATTGGTAGCAGTCAATTGTCACCATCACAGCACCCCAAAGCAAGATTTCAACTCTGCCCTGGACAGTGTTCGGATGCCTACGTGCTCCAAAATATTTTGAGAAGGCAAAACCTCGTGAAGTTGCAGAAAGGAATGCAAGAGCTTGCATGGATGCAGTTAAAGAGGGAAGGCCCCTGGGCTATTACCTGAAAATACTATCAACCCCTTGCTGCAGATGAATTAATTACATCAAAAGGATTTAGCTAAGCTTCAATGCTCTACAAAAGGGGAGCGTGGGAATCCAAATCTCCCTAATCAATCTCAGTTTTAACATAGGCAGGAACGTGCTTCAATCGAACGTTTTACCAATGTTCAGACCGTGCAGACTTGGGAGTCTGAATTGATGGATGCATTTGAGTACTTTTCTTGGCAACAGTTGAGAAGCGGTTTGACCCTCCCTTTCATAGGAAAGTCATGAAGCTGAGCATTTACTGGCTGGATGCCCTTCCTGATACCATGCGGAGTTCACAGCACATAGAGGTAATTCTTGACTTGCAACAGTTCATTTAGTGACCGTTCCAAAATTACAACAGCGCCGAAAAAAGTAACTTATGACCATTTTTCACAGTTACGACCATTTCAGCATCCCCATGGTCACGTCATCAAAATTCAGACACTTTCATTTTCAGAATAGATTTTTTTTTAAACTTATGTCAAAATCGAGCTGTGTTTCGCAGTCTAGTGTGCAGATGGCCTTTGACTTGCAACAGTTCATTTAGTGACTGTTTGAAGTTACAACAGCAGTGAAAAAAGCGACTCACGGCCGTTTTTCACACGACCGTCGCAGCATCCCCCGTGGTCACGTGATCAAAATTCAGACACTTGGCAACTGACTCACATTTATGACGGTTGCAGTGTCCCGGGGGGGTGTCACGTGATCCCCTTTTGCGACCTTCTGACAAGCAAAGTCAATGGAGGGAAGCCAGATTCACTTAACAACCGTGTTACTAACTTAACAACCGCAGTGATTCACTTCACAAGTGTGGCGAAAAAGGTCATAAAACGGGGCAATATTCATGTAACAACTGTCTTGCTTAGCCGCAGAAAGTTTGGGCTCGGTTGTGGTCGTAAGTCGAGGACTACCTGTAGTTTCCTCAATCTGGGAAAGCCAAAAGTATGCTATATTCATCTGAAAATGGGATGAGTTTTCTTATAATAACCACATCCATTTCCCCTAACTTGGAAGAAAAGTCTTCATCCTGGTTCATCCAAGCTGGGAATAAACATGGCAACTGCTTTGGGAAGAAGGTTGTAGTTTATTGGAGAGGAGAGCCAGACAGAAAGATGGCTCTGGCAGAAAAGAGAGGGAACACATGTAGGGAGTGGGTTTTTATAGCCTCTGAAGCCTTTTGTTTTGAGTTGTTTCCTGTTCCTGTGGCATGAACTTTGAACTGAGTCTGAGTGTGCTTTTCTGGGCCTTGGTATCTGTGGTTTAATCCTATTATGTCCCAAAGGTCATATCCTGCTTCCCTTCTTCTTCTTCTTCTTCTGCCATATCCGTTATCGGACGTTGGCGATCATGTTGGCGATCCTGTTTTTATCAGCAGCCGCACGAAAAAGTGCTGCTGAGTTTTGTCCAAACCAGTCCCTTAGATTTTGAAGCCATGATGTTCTTCTTCTGCCTGGACCTCGTTTGCCTTCAATCTTTCCCTGGAGGATTAAATGGAGTATGCCGTATTTTTCTGGGTGTCGCATCACATGTCCGAAATATTCTAACTTTCATTTTTTAATTGTTTTGATGATTTCCTTGGGCTTTCCCAGGCGGCTTAAAACCTCCTCATGCTTCCCTGGGGCTGGGCTAATGACTCTTAGAGTTTGGGTGAGGTATGCAGATTTTAGGTCTTTGTCTTCTTAATCTTCTAGCTCCAACTTTCCTGAATGGTCTGCATCTGCATTTCTATAGAGCTGGTTTCTGGGGGAGGCAGACTTGGGGCTATTAAGAAAACTGGGCATGTTTTCCTGCCTCTTCAAGATCCTGAGGAAATACATTTTTTTCTGCCCTTTTAATATTTCCTTCTCTGGGGGGGGGGGGGGGGCTGACTTCCCACACTTGCAAACGACATCATGCATTCCTGGTTGTCTCTTCTGGAGAGGTTTTTTTTTTTTAAAAAGAAAGCTCTTCCCAGTTGCATTTGTTTCAGTTTAATTGCAAAAGAATTGGAGCCTATATAGATAAGAGTCCTGGCCGGGGCAACTCATTTATTGGACCCCCCCCTTTTTTTTTCTGGCCAAAAGGACAGAGTATAGATTTCCCTTCAAGCTACAAAGTTCCAGGTTTAATCCTACTGGGAGTGAACCATGCTTGAGGCTAATTGGAACAACTCTGCAACAAGCTCCAGTAAATTAGAATTCGGATCTTTGGCAGAAACCAGCTGCTAAAAATAGACACCAGGTCCTACTGGAAAGCCAGGCCATGTTGGAAACTCCTTATGATATCTTTGGCACAGGGAGATGGAGCAGTGAAGGCAAGGTGGGGAAAAGACATGGACAAGTTTTCATTAATTTTAGGAAGACAGGTAAAGATTCTCATAAAGTTGATTCAAAACCAGCTGCCCTGCCAATCTGTCAGGGGAAGCTTGAATTATGCTTGTTAGAATTAAGAAGAATGCTCTCTTCTCTTCTCTTCTCTTCTCTTCTCTTCTCTTCTCTTCTCTTCTCTTCTCTTCTCTTCTCTTCTCTTCTCCTCTCCTCTCCTCTCCTCTCCTCTCCTCTCCTCTCCTCTCCTCTCCTCTCTTCTCTTCTCTTCTCTTCTCTTCTCTTCTCTCCTCTCCTCTCCTCTCCTCTCCTCTCCTCTCCTTCACTCCACTCCACTCCACTCCACTCCACTCTACTCTACTCTACTCTATTCTACTCTCCACTCCAGTCCACTCCAGTCCACTCCAGTCCACTCTACTCTACTCTACTCTACTCTACTCTACTCTACTCTACTCTACTCTACTCTACTCTACTCTACTCTACTCTACTCTCCCCTCCCCTCGTCCCCTCCCTCCTCTCCCCAAAGTGGATAACGAGCACATAGGAGTGAGAAAATAGGAAAAAGTGAGCTGTGCTCCCACAAAAAAGGGAAGCAAAAACAATCAACTATATTTTAGCCTAACGTGCAGTGTTAGCCATTCCATGTAGTTAATTATAATTTATGCTTAAGTACACATTGGATACTGCTGGGAAGATTCAGTGCATGGAGTAAAATACAGGTCAAAAGAATAATTTGAACTGGAATTGCACAAGAACAAATCACAATGAAATCCAGGCATGCTGTTAGGAAAGGAGATTTATGTATTCCTAAAAACAAAGAAGTTTCCTGGTGGGGGCAGCTACAAATAAAATGAGGTACAGACAGGTTGTTTTATAAGAGGGACTGATCCTTGGTGTGGGCTTGAGGGGTGTGTGTGTATATGCTGTAGTCGTGTATGACTCTATCAAAAGGTCAATCTTAATTGTCCTTCCTGGTGTCTGTTGGCTTGTCTTTGTTGTGTAGATGGTGTCTGGGCAGCCTGTTTGTGGATTTGGGGAAGTATGAATGAACAGATTCTTTGCTTAATTACTCTTGCCCAGGTAATTGGTTTTACTATTTATCAGTTGATTGAGCAATCTTAGCAGTGGGTTTTTGTTAAAATATATTCATTTGATTGCAAATAATCTTGGTCAATTATTTGAAATGAGGGAAGGGGGAATCTTCTGTGATTATTACTGATTATTAAAATTCTTCCCACACACACTTCAATTAGAGTGTTTCAGTTATAGACCCTTTAGAAATATCTGAATGGAATGGGCTGACTCATACACAGTTATTCACCTTGTGGAGTTGCATCTGATAATAAAGGAATAACAGAGTTGGAAGGGACCTTGGAGGTCTTTTAGTCCAACGCCCTGCTCGAAAAGGAAACCCTATATCATTTCAGACAAATGGACAACTTCTGGAGGCAGGTTGTTCCACTGATTAATTGTTCTCACTGTCAGGAAGTTTCTCCTTAGTTCTAGGTTGCTTCTCTCCTTGATTAGTTTCCTGTTGCTTCTTGTCCTGTTGCCTTTGTATCTGTTTTTGTATGTGACATATTGGAATGCAGTCTCTATCTCCCCCATTCTTACAAATCAGAGTTGCATACTGTGGGAAGTCAGCCTGCCCCCCCCCCCGAGAAAGAAATATTTTTGGGGATATTAAAAGGCAGAATATTATATTTCCCCAAAGGATCTTAAAGGCAGAACACCCCCCCCCCCAAGTCTCTCTGCCCCAAACAGAAACCAGGTCTGCAGAAATGCAGATGTGATAATCTTGTCAGGAAGATTGGAGCCAGGAAGCTGGGATTAGAAAGACAAAGATCTCTAGAATCAACAATCCCTCACACCAAAAAAATCCAACAGTCATCAGCCGCAGCCCCAGGGAAGCAGGATATGACCTTTGGGACATAATAGGATTAACCCACCACCATCAGAATACCAGAAAGGCACACTCAGACTCAGGTCAAAGTTCATGCCACAGAAACAACTCCAAACAAAAGCCCAAGAAGGTATAAAAACTCACTCCCTACTACATGTGGTCAGTTTTTCCCAGAGCCATCTTTCTGTCTGGCTCTCCTCTTCAATAAACTACAACCTTCTTTCTAAAGCAGTCTCCGTTTTGTTTATTCCCTGCTTGGACTGGACCCTGATGAAGATTTTTCTTTCAACAATACCATGCTGTTGGAGCGGACCTGACCAGCATCTGCTCCTTGATGTTGTCCAGGATGGAAGATCATGCTGTGAGCTCCTGAAATTTGCAGGAACCCACCTGGCCCCCGGGCCAGGTAGTTGCCATGTTTAATTAACACGAGACCCCTGACACTGAGCTGACTTCAAAGCCAGTATATTTTGGCAAGAGGGTGAGAGAGTTACGTTGAAAACAGTGCCGAGGTTGGCACGTGGAAAGCTGCTATTGAAATGCTGACAAATTAGATTTTTGATCCAAGAAAGGTTGAAAAGGGCACTCCTATACTGTTTCTGTGCTGCTTCGTGTATTAGTTGGTTATATTTTATTTTATTTTATTTTAGTCTTATGTCATCCAGCCAGAAAAGTCTGCTGTTACTGGATGGGCTAAAAATTAAATTACATAAAAGATGGATGAGATACTTCTATATTCCACCAGGTAACATAAAATAATAAACATGAGAGAGTGGAAAACAAATAATCTATGTGTCACATAGTGTTCTGCAAAGGGTCAAGAAAACCACACCTGTACTTTATGAATAAATACATCTAAAAATCTATTTATAAATCACGGTATATATCTTTTATTGCAAAGGACATGATATGCCATAGCCCTTTCTTTCAATAGCCATGGAAACTGAGTGAAATGCTGGACGAAATTCAATCTTTGCAATTTGATTCCAGAACAAATGCAAAGAAGAACCAGTAAGTGTGAACAGAATTCTACATTGATACCATTCACTAACTGGATTTTCACATTGTTAAGCCATGGTTTGCATAAACCACATACACATCAGATTTAATTTGTTTGTTTTTTTAAATTACAGTTCATTATAGGATAAAATAGAGACACAAACAAAAATCAAGGAAATTAAAGAGAGAGAAAGAAAAGTTTAGAAAGAAGTAAGAAAGGAGAAACAAAGAAATATCGCAATCAGATTTTTATCCTAATTCAAAAGATTCTTAAAATAAATATAAAACTGAAGCTTTCCTTTTAGGTTTGGTGGACAGAGGACTTTGTTATTAGATATGTGGATAGCGGCAAGAATCTTATAGAGGTCATTCTTGACTTACAACAGTTCATTTAGTGACCGTTCAAAATTACAACAGCACTGAAAAAAGTAACTTATGACCATTTTTCACAGTTTCAGCATCCCCCTGGTCACGTGATCAAAATTCAGACACTTGGCAACTGACACATATTTAACAATCATGTCACTAATTTAACAAGTACAGTGATTCACTTAACAACTGTGGCAAGAAAGGTCGTAAAATGGGGCAAAATTCACTTAACAAATGTCTCATTTAACAATAGAAATTTTGGGTTCAATTGTCGTCGTAAGTCGAGGATTATCTGTATGCACAAAAATGGAAAGACACAGTAATTCCCATAATGGAATCATTGCATTTACCACAAAATTTAATGTCCTAATCAAATAGAAGAATTTATCCAGTATGGGTTTTTTTTGGAAAACACTTCTGGATTTTGTAGTCAAAGCTGAAAAACAATGAAACTTTAATTTTAGATTTTGATGATTAGAATAATTTTGATGTTACAGAAATGGCTTGAAACATTTAGAAACGTAAAGCAAAAGGTTGAGACTGTAACTTTTTTTTTCTCCTGCACTGAAAAAAAGTTGGATCTCACTCATTTTTTATATCAGACTTAATTAGAAATCTAAAAGTCCACCCATATATTAGACACTAATGCAATGTGCGACATCATGAACAGGGCAAGAAGTAACAGGTGGAAGATGATCAAAGAGAGAACCAACCTAGGACTAAGGAGAAATTTCCTGACAGTGAGAACAATCAGTATAATGACTTGCCTCCAGAAGCTGTGGGTGCTCCATCAATAGAGGTTTTTAAGAAGAGTTTGGACAGTCATTTGTCCGGAATGCTTGAGCAAGGGATTGGACTAGAAGACCTCCAAGGTCCCTTCCAACCCTATTGTTCTATGTAGGTTTGTTTAATCTGTGAGTGAGTGTGTCTTTTGGTCAGTATGATGATGTCAGTCGTGTCTGACTCTTGGTCTGACTCTATGGCCAGGTGTCTCCACATCTTCTGATCTTTCCCTGCTTCTTTGAGTTCTTCTATGCTCTGGCTGGTATCAGGTTTGATGGTGTCCATCCATCTCTGTTCTTCAGTGGCCTGGTTTCTTTTTCCCGCTAACTCTTCCAAATATAATGGCTTTCTCCAGTGAATTCCCCCATGTGACATGGCCAAAATAAGTGAGACTCAGTTTCGTGATTTTGCCTTCCAGGGACACGTCTGCTTGTCACCTTTGCTGTCCAAGGAATAGGCAGGAGCCTTCTGCAGCACCACAGCGCAAATTATTTTCTTCCTGTCTTGCCTTTTTAAGGTCCATCTTTCACAACCGTAAGTAGCTACGGGGAACACATAGAGTAGACTAACCTACATCTGGTTGCCAGATTGATGTCTTTGTTTTCCCATATTCAGCTCACGTTCATCACTGCTGTGAGATCCAGTGCAATCCGACATTTTATTTTTGTGCGGCATTCACAGCTTTGAGCTCTATGTTTACACACACACATATATATACAATATACATACATTTATGGTGTGTGTGTGAAGAAGCGTTGGGATTTATTTCAGCTGAAGTTGGCAATCCTAGATTAACAACACAAGGGAGCCTTGCATTAAAACAGAATTTTTGCCCATCGTTCTTCTGCCTACTTAAACTCAGGGGTCATCTGCCTTTCAGAATGTGGATATGTGGGAAGTGTTTGTTAGTTGGAAACCCACTGGGGGAACATGGATGGCTGGCACATTTTGACACTAACCGTGTTGTTGTTTTTTGGCCAGCTAGTTCAGAACTTCTCAAGCTCAACCTCACATCTCCAGGGAGAGCATCAACTATCCTACTACGCTGTTCTCTTAAATGTAAAAAAAAATCTGAAACTTTTCTTTGGCACGTTTTCCTAATCCAATGGTGGAAAAATAAACATAGTAAGACTGCTATATTGACAGGCCAAAGGAATGTTGGAAAGGTGGAGTTTATAACCCAGTGGTTATTGCTAATTGTGACCTTCCCAGACACCTTCCAACAAAGTCAATGGGGAAAACTGGACTCACTTAAAAACCACATTGAACAACTGCAGCAATTCAGTTAACAACCATAGCAAAAAAAGTTTGTAAAATCAGGCATAACACATTCAACAACCATCTTGCTTAGCAATGGAAATTC
Source organism: Azemiops feae (assembly GCA_023970755.1). Lineage (NCBI taxonomy): Eukaryota > Metazoa > Chordata > Lepidosauria > Squamata > Viperidae > Azemiops > Azemiops feae. Next base: position 303,520 of record JALGBA010000413.1, read on the forward strand.
TGGTCACAATTGTAGCTGTAAATCAAGGACGACCTGTATTTGAAGAATACTAGTGTATCCCCACTTAACAGTACTACTAGTATCTAGTACTAGTACTAGCATCTAGTGCTACCACTAGTACAGTAGTATCCTGCCCACCTAGCAGGTCAAAAGCATGCAAATGTGAGTAGATAAATAGGTACCACTTCAGAGGGAAAGTAACAGTGTTCCGTATGCCTCGGCATATAGTCATGCTGGCCACATGACCATAGAAATTGTCTTTGGACAACTTTGACTCCCTCGGCCAAGACGTGAAAATGACACTGCATCATATAATCAGACACAACTGGACAGGGAAACCTTTATCTTTAGTGTATCCCCTGCCAGTTACCATACATTTATATGAAATATATGCTCATTAATATGTTCATGGATTGACGACATCAGCAAGTATTGTAGACCCAATTTGCAAAAGAAAGCTGAAGACTGTATTGGCTGGAAACATGTGGAAGAGCCTTCATCCTGCAGTGGATAGACAATGGCTAGAATGATGATGATGATGATGATGATGATGTTATGTTCATGTTATATTCATATGTTCATATGCAAAGGCAGAAGAACAGTTGCAGGAATTGGGTATGTTTAGTTTAATGAAAAGAAGGACTACAGGTGACATGATAGCAGTGTTCCAATATCTCAAGGGTTTCCACAAAGAAGAGGGGGGTCAACCTATTCTCCAAAGCACCAGAGGGCAGGACAAGAAAGAATGGATGGAATCCAATCAAGGAGAGAACCAACCCAGAACTAAGGAGAAATTTCCTGACGATGAAAACAATTGATCAGTGGAACAACCTGCCTACAGAAGTTGTGGGTGCTCCAACACTGGAAGTTTTTAAGAAGAGATTGGACAACCATTTGTCTGATTTCATGCATGAAATTGCAATTTCATAATGGGAGTTATGAACAGTGTTGTTTGTTCAGCTGGAAAATTCCTATATTAGTTAAAATCTAAGGACACTTTTTTTTGTGATGTTAGATTGCCCAAGTTATTAGTACCCTTCACTGAATAAGGGGTCTCCAAACTTGCAACTTTAACATGGCTGGCTAAGGAATTCTGTGAGTTGAAGTCCACAAGTCTTAAAGTTGCCAGGTTAGGAGACCCCCATCTTAGAGAACATGGAGAAACTTTACCCAGGTCTAGCTTGTGATCCTTCCTGGAATGTGAGGACCTGCTTACAGTGACTCAAGCTCTTGTCATTCATTATTGGACTTCTGCAATGCCCTCAACATGGAGCTTAGAAATCATGCAGAAACTCCTGGTGATCCCAAATGCAGGGCTAACTTCTTAATTGAACACCAGTTTCAATGACTGTATAACAGGTAGTCCTCAACTTAACGACCACAATTGTGTTGCTAAGTGAGAAATTTGTGAAGTGATTTTTGCCTCATTTTATGACTTTTCTTGCCACATTTGTGAAGTGAATCCCTGCAGTTGTTAAGTTAGTAACACGGCTATTAAGTGAATCTGGCTCCCCCGTTCCCGTTGCTTGTCAGAAGTTGGAAAAGTTTATCACATGACCCCGGGACACTGCATCTGTCATAAATATGAACCGTCAAGCATTTGAATGTAAAACATGTGACCATGGGGATGTTGTAACAGTCAAAAGTGTGAAAAATGGTCATAAGCCACTTTTCTCAGTGCCGTTGTAACTTCGAACCATCACTAAAGGAACTGGTGTAACTCAAGGACTACCTATACAACTATTTTGTGTTTTGGTTAGCCATAGGCTTCCAGGTGTAATTCAAAGTGCTAGTTTTCACTTATAGAGACCCATAAGCCACGAGACACTTGTAGAACTGCCAATTCCAACAGAGTCAATCCACCAAGAATCCTTTCCAGTAAGTCTTTTGATAGGCAAATGAGAAGCCAGTCAGAACCAATCAAGGGTTTCAACTCAACTAGCTTTTACAGTTGCCAATTTAAAAAAAAAAAAAAACAACCAAAAAACCAAAACACCAGACATGTTATTGTAGGGAGGCAAAATCACAAAAAATGCATCTCACTTATTTTGGCCATGTCATGTGGGGAAATTCACCAGAGAAAGCCATTTTGTTTGGAAGACTTAGCAGTGAAAGCAAACCAGGTTACCAAGAACACAATGGCTGGACATCATCAAAGCTGACACCAGCCAGAGTATAGGACCACACTCAAAGAATTAGTGCAAGATTGGAAAATGTAGAGAGACCTGGCCCACAGAATCGCCAAGAGTTGGACATGACTGAATGGATAACTTCATTATCACTGTCATCATCATCATTATTATCATCATCATCAACAACAACCCTGGGATTATTAGGTATATTTAATGAAGTTATGAAGGATTCTTCACATGACATATGATTCTTTTAGATCTACCAAGATAGATAACAGAATAACAGAGTTGGAAGGCTCCTTGGAGGTCTTCTAGTCCAACCCCCTGCTCAGGCAGGAAACCCTACACCATTTCAGACAAATGGCTGTCCAGTCTCTTCTTAAAAGCTTCCAGTGTTGGAGCATTCACAACTTCTGGAGGCAGGTTGTTCCACTGGTTAATTGTTCTCACTGCCAGGAAATTTCTCCTTAGGTCCAGGTTGCTTCTCTCCTTGATTAGTTTCCATCCATTGTTTCTTGTCCTGCCCTCTGGTGCTTTGGATAATAGCTTGACTCCCTCTTCCTTGTGGCAGCCCCTGAGATATTGGAACACTGCTATCATGTCACCCCCTAGTCCTTCTTTTCATTAAAGTAGACACACCCAATTCCAGCAACCGTTCCTTATATGTTTTAGCCTCCAGTCCCCTAATCACCTTTGTTGCTCTTCTCTGCACTCTTTGTTCCTGCTACTTTGTTGGAATACTGATCTGGAATTTCTCTGTTTAAAATAGTTGTGTGCTTCCTTTCCTTTGTGGCTGCGGTAATAGCTGCAATTTTAACAGTTCAATCAGACTCACAATTAGAGCATGAGTTTCTTAGTCAAGAGTATACATTGCTATACATTGCTGGACCACTGTAGAATTAGTCTGACTATGGGCAATTCTAGCAGGACCATCATTAACTAACTCTGGTTAATTTCCCCTGGGCCACCTAATGTGCCAGAATAATTGCAAGAAATGGAAGCCAGGTAATAGTCTTGCTATGGTTAAAAGATCCTGCATCCGTCCTAGGGTGAATTTATACTAGAAATGGGGGGTGTTTAAGAGATGGAAAGGAAATTTCCACTTGGAAATTTCCAGAATAAACAAACCGATACCTTTGGGAAGCCCTTAAAGAGGACATAAAGACAATCTTGTTTTCCTAGCTGTGTTCCCAAGTGATGGAAATTCCAAGGGAAATTGCTTTGGGTAATCCTAAAGATAGGGATTTTATGGCAGAGCATTTGAGGAGCGCTTTTATTGCAGCCTTTTACTTCATTTATTTAACTATCTGTAGCTTCCCCAAGAGATTTTACTTGATGAGCCCCATAAAAAAGAGAGGATGGATGGAAGGATGGAGGGATGAAGGGCTGAGCATGGGATATGAAATAAACTCCACCGAACAAAATAAAACGATTTCATGCCCATTCCAGTCCACGGCTTTATTCCTTTATTTTTTGCACCAATATAACGGCAAAGAAGGAAATGAAGGCATTGACAGAGATCCAATCCCAGCAGTGGGTTTTGAGATCCCAGGACACATGCAAGGAAACCAATTCAGGTTTTGTGGATTTTTATTTTAGGGGAATGTATTTAGTAGTAACATACGGCTGTGAGAGTTGGACCATAGGGAAGGCTGAGCGCTGAAGAACTGAGGCTTTCGAACTGTGGTGCTGGAGAAGACTCTGGAGAGTCCCTTGGATTGCAAGGAGGTCCAATCAGTCGATCCTAAAGTAAACCAATCCTGACTGTCCTTTGGAAGGACAGATACTGAAGCTGAATCTCAAATATTTTGGCCAGCAAATGAGAAGGGAGGACTCCTTGGAAAAGACACAGATGTTGGGAAAGATGGAAGGCAGAAGGAGAAGGGGACAGCAGAGGTTGTATGGGCTCATGTGTCCCCCCTCCCCAGTGGTGGGATTCAGCTGGTTCACACCACTTTGGCAGAACCGGTAGCTAATTTTTTGTCGCCCAGGCCCAGAATGGACTTCCGGAAGTGGCATCCATCCAGAGAACCGGTTGCTCACATATTTGAATCCCACCACTGGTCACACACACACACACACACACACACACACACACCAAGGCTAAACAGGCAGGTTTTGAGCCCTCTGCAGAAGGCCAAAAAATTGGGGGCTTCTTCTCATCATATAGTGCATGATGTGGTACAAATTAGGTTCATGGGTAGTCCTTGACTAATAACCAATTGCTTCATGAAGTTATGACGGACATCCCCCCCCTCCACAGGGACTCAGCAACCTGGTTTTAATGTTCTGATGTCTCCCCCAACAGTCACATGACTGCATTCCAGTTGCTTGGCAACCAGCCCACATTTATGGCCATTTGCCATGCCCCGTAGTTGGTTTACTGCGACTTATGACAGTTTTGCCAGAAACATTTCTGCAAAAATAATGTCCCATAGCAAGCAGTGGGTTCACTTAACAACCAAGGTGTTTGCTTAATGACCACCACAAGAAAAAAGGTTAAATCAGGTCTGATCATGTGGTGACCCACTCTGTGACTATGATGACTGATGACCATAATTGCAGGACTCAGTGATGATCATAACTTGGGGAATACCTGTAGCTAGATTTTATTTTTCATTCCACTTATCTCATTCCATAATTTCTTCCTTCTGGGCTGCGCTTTGAATAAAGTTCATCGACCTGATCAAAGTTCCAGCCCTTTATTAATGTTAGTTGCAATGTGGGGGGGGGGGGGGACACGGCTTTGCTCACATGATCATAGTTACTGTATAGATTTTTTAAAAATCTTCTTATTTACATGCTACAGTTTAATGCTCCAGAAGAGGAGCTGGAAGAAAACATAGGCTTGTTTCCAAGGGGGCAGAGGGGGGAAGCAATTTAATGGTGCATGATAAAGGAAGAACATTTTTTTTAATTAAACTAGGAATGTTTAATGTTTAACTAGGAGATCCAGTTTGATCTAGGGAAGGGGTAGGCAACCTTGGCTCTTTTATGACTCGTGGACTTCAACTCCCAGAATTCCTGAGCCAGCCATGCTGAGGGGAAAGAGAGAGGTTTCCAAGCTGAGCCATGGTGGCTCAGGAATTCTGGGAGTTGAAGTGCATGAGTCATAAAAGAGCCAAGGTTGCCTACCCCTGATTCTAGTTGTTAAGGCACCAGGCTAGAAAGCCAGGAGACAGTGAGTTCTAGTTCCACCTTAGCCATGAAAGCTGGGTGGGTGACTTTGGGCCAGTCGCTCTCTCTCTCTCAGTCCGACCCACCTCAAAGGGTTGTTGTTGAGGAGAACATAGGAGGACGGAAGGTTGGATATGTTTGCCGCCTTGGGTTATTTGTCAGAAAAATAAAGATGATAAATAAATAAACAAACAAACAAACAAATAAAAAGTACACAAACATAACTAAAGGAATAATAGTGCTATTTTGGAGTCTCTATGAAATGGGCGACAATACAAATGTGATTAAATAAATACGTATTTTGGAAATGAACTCTGCAGGTACAGAAACGCGTGTATAGAATTCTACGCAATATTACGCATATAAAATCACATAGAAAAACCATCCATGGAGGCTTAGCGACCGTTCGAATTACAATCCAGCTGAAAAAGGGGGGATTACAACCCAGTTCCAATGGTTGCGCTCCCTGCCCCTCAGACAGTCACATGGCTTTGCGACACTCAGCATCCTGGCCACATTTACAGCAATTTTCGGTGTCCCATGGACACTTAACTTTGTTTTGCTGATTTTCGCCAGAGGTTTCCTTAACAGCCATCTCAAAAAAGGCCATAAAATCGGGTTGGTCCAACTTGATTCACACACATCATGGCTTACGGTTGTAATGGGTAGACTCCATTACAGTCATAACTCGAGGACACCCAATGGTGGGATTCAGCCAGTTCACACCAGTTCGTCAGAACCGGTAGCTAATTTTTTGTTGCCTAGGCCCAGAACGGACTTCCGGAAGCGGCATCCACACAGAGAACCGGTTGTTCACCTATTTGAATCCCACCACTGAGGACACCCTGTATTTTCCTTGGCAAGTGGTTCTCCATTGCCTTCTTCCTAGGGCTGAAAGGGAGTGGCTGGCCCAAGGTCACTAGAACTAGAACTCACGGTCTCCTGGTTTCTAACCTGGTGCCGGAACCACCGCACCAAACTGGTGCTCCTTTTTAAAGTTGAAAACAACCTAATTCTCCCTTCCTGAACTGAATTTTTCAAGTGGAGATAGGGGAAGAAGAATGGATGCAGCAGCTCACTGATATGGAAATAATAGGTTTAATGAGACAAGCATTAGTAACCAAGAATCAGTTCATTCTTGAATAAATTTCTCCTTTTGCAGATTTCAGACGCTTAAGCCGATACAAGTTACTAGTAGATCCTGCACTTTCTCCCACCTGGCTCTAGAACAATCCATCTTAAAAAAGAAAAAGAATGAAAGGAAAAAGAATGAAATAAAAACATTAGGGAGAAAAATTAAGGAGGCTCTTATTCACACCAAAAGGCTGTTGTCTTTTTACTTTAAGCAGCTGTAGAAGCCGTGAAACTGTGTCCCTCTTCTATCCTTGCCATGATTGGACATTACTTCATTCACTTCTCTTTGCACCTGGCTGCAAATTACCATTTTACATGGCCAATGACAAATATTATGTTCTTAAAATGTCACTCTCTCCCCCAACTCACTGCTGGCAGCCAAGTTGTTTCCATATCCAGCAATTAGCCTGTCCGGTTTTTTGCAGTGCACAGGAAGACAAAATGTAGGAAAAGCAAACACTGCCCTCTTCGGTTATTTATGATACATTGCAACACAAGTTAGTCAAGTTGAACAAACTGAAAAACAGAGTTGGAAAGGACTTTAGAACAGAATAGAGCTGGAAGGGACCTTGGAGGTCCAGCCCCCCACTTAAGCAGGAGAACCTATACCAGAGGTAGGCAACCTTGGCTCTTTTATGACTCGTGGACTTCAACTCCCAGAATTCCTGAGCCAGCATGGCTCAGCTTGGAAACCTCTCCTTTTCCCCTCAGCACGGCTGGCTCAGGAATTCTGGGAGTTGAAGTCCACGAGTCATAAAGCGGCCTAGGCCTAGGCCAGAGGTAGGCAACCTTGGCTCTTTTATGACTCCTGCACTTCAACTCCCAGAATTCCTGAGCCAGCATGGCTCAGCTTGGAAACCTCTCCCTTTCCCCTCAGCACGGCTGGCTCAGGAATTCTGGGAGTTGAAGTCCACGAGTCATAAAAGAGCCGAGGTTGCCTACATCTGACCTATACCATCTCAGACAAGTAACTGTCTAGCCTTTCTTTAAAATCTCCAGTGATGGAGCACCCACAATTTCTGGAGGCAAGCTGTTCCACTGGTTAATTGTCTTCACTGTCAGAAAGTTTCTCCTTAATTCTAGGTTGCTTCTCTCTTTGTTCAGTTTCCAACCATTGTTTCTTGTCCTGCCCTCTGATGCTTTGGAGAATAACGTGACCCCCTTGTCTTTGTGGCAGCCCCTCAAATACTGGAATACTGCTATCATGTTGCCCCTGTTTCTTCTTTTCTTTAAACTAGCCAAACCCAAGTCCTGCAGCCATTCTTTGTATGTTTTAGTCTCCAGGCTTTTTATCATCTTAGTTGCTCTTCTCTGAATTTTTTGTTTGAAGGTCTTTGAAGGTCTTCTATCTAGTCCAACCCCTGCACAAGCAGGAGACCCTATACCCTATTCTGGACAAATCCAATTTCTGTCCAAATCCTTCAGTAATGGAGCACCCACAACTTCTGAAGGCAAGACGTTCAACTAGTTAATTGTTTTCACTGTTAGGAAATCTTTCCTTAGTTCTAGTTTGCTTCTCTCCTTGTTTAGGTTCCATCCATTATTTCTTGTACTGCCTTCTGGTGTTTTGGAGAATAGGTTGACTCCCTCTTCTTTGTGACAACCCCTGAGATATTGGAACAGTGCTGTCATGTCAACCTTAATCCTTCTTTTCATTAAACTAGACATACCCAATTCCTGCAACCGTTCTTCATATGTTTTAGCCTCCAGTCCCCTGATCATCTTTGTTGCTCTTCTCTGCATTCTTTCCAGGGTCTCAACGTCTTTTTTACATCGTGGTGACCAAAATTGGGTGCAATATTCCAGGTGTGGTCTTACCAAGGCATTATAAAGCGGTACTAACAAAGAGATCAGATGTTCCAGTCTGCAATAATAGAGACTGGCTAAATTCCACAACAGGAGGAATCCAGTCAATTAAAGACCTACTTCATGCATTCCCACAAGTTAAAAGTTGTTTAATTGCACCTAGGTTAGGATATGGCTGTGGTTAGGCTTAACATGTGGTATGAACCTATTTGGTTGGTTAGTTTAAGGTTCATGGTGCATAACAGGCTTGAAAAACAGGTTGTATCAGATGACTCTGGTGCGTGAAACCATCAGGACATTTTAAGGGCACTTTTCCAGCACAAGGATCTGTGCTCAAAATAAATTCAATCTCTTCTACTGTCTGGCAGATTTTTCAGACTAAAGGTTTGGGGTCCCCCCCCTCTGTATTATAAAGACAAAAGGAATAGCGGGGGGGGGGAACAGGTACATGTAGTCGTCTACATACAACCACAATTGAGCCCAACATTTTTGTGGCTAAGCGAAACATTTGTTAAGTGAGTTTTGCCCCATTTTACGATCCTTCTTGCCACAGTTGTTAAGTGAATCACTGCAGTTGTTACGTTAGTAACATGGCTGTGAAGTGCATCTGGCTTCCCCATTGACTTTCCTTGTGAGAAGTTTGCAAAAAAGTGATCACGTGACCCCAGGACGCTGCAACCATCATAAATATGAGTCGGTTGCCAATCGTCTGAATTTTGATCACTTGACCATGGTGTTGTGGAAAAATCCAGTGAAAGAAACAAGAGACAGCAACACATTGCAACAATTCTTACTTTAAGATTCAGAGGTTTATTTCATTAATAATTGGGAAGATAAGCAAACATCATAACATCACTTACATTAGCAACCCATTGCAATGAGGTCCAATGACATAGCAGATCCAACAAGGACGGCTATTGGCCAGTGGCAAATCAATCAGGTCCAATCCCAACCTTTTATACCCTTTCCCGTCCTAAGACCGTAGACAGATGGTCAGCAACTTTGCACTTTCTGCTGACCATAACTTTCCTCGTACCCATGTACATCTGAACTCGCACCCATCAATTACTTTCAGTTCCCCATTTCTCACAGTTCCAGTCCTTAGGTTCTAAATATATTTGAAACAAGCAAGCTTAGCAAAATCATATTAAGTAAAGTACAATTGCAGTTTAGATTACAAATAGTTCCCCTGGACTGCATAGCATAGACCAGGGGTCTTCAAACTTGGCCCTTTTAGGACTTGTGGACTTCAACTCCCTGAATTCCTCAGCCAGCGTGCCTGGCTGAGGAATTCTGGGAGTTGAAGTCCACAAGTCCTAAAAGGGCCAAGTTTGAAGACCCCTGGCATAGACTTTGGTTCAATACTTTTTCCATGAGGCCTGATTTAGTTCACCTGGGCCTAAACTTTGCATAGAAAAACAATAGTCAATATTTTCGTTTTCCAAAATGGGGACGCTGTAATGGTCGTGAGCGTGAAAAATTATCATGTCACTTTTTCCAGTGCCGTTGTAACTTCAGACTTCAGACTAAATAGATTGTTGTAAGTCGGGGATTTCCTGTAGAGGAAGAAGAGAGACGGAAGGGTGATAGGTCGCATTAGACAGAAAGACTGAGAAAGGTTTTGAAAAAAGTAACAGGCCAAAGACAGTTCAGTCAAACCACAGTGTAACAGACCAACTGGCAGGTGATGGTGTTCCTGTTACTCTTTAATATCTGTAAATGTGTCAGTCATGATGATTGATGTTAGTAGCCTCATGATGCAAATGTGATAAGTGATGTCAATCACCATGCATTATGTAAAATTAATGATAATTTAATGCTCTTGTCTGGACCACGTTGGATGCAACAGGCTAGCCTGAGGATGTTCAGACAGAAAATTGGTTTGTTGCACTCAAAGTTCATTAAATTGGGGGTGGGGGTGTGGGTGAGTTAAATTAATATTTCAGAGAGGCTGGTTTCACACATCATGCTAAATTAATTCAGTTGCCACTGCATCTGTACAGCTGGTGAGCTCATTTAATGTTAATATTAAAGATTTCTTTGGCAGGATGGTGGCTTAGTCATGCAAATCCAGCTTAATGGGTTAGTGCAGGGGTAGGCAACCTTGGCTCTTTTATGACTCGTGGACTTCAACTCCCAGAATTCATGAGCCAGCATGGCTCAGCTTGGAAACCTCTCCCTTTCCCTTCAGCATGGCTGGCTCAGGAATTCTGGGAGTTGAAGTCCACGAGTCATAAAAGAGCCAAGGTTGCCTACCCCTGGGTTAGTGCATGATTCAGTGAACTACAGTAGGCAGAGTACATTGTACCATGTACTATACAGTATATATGTATTCAAGATGGACAGTGATTAATATTTATATGTATTTATATGCAAGGGTGTAGGTATATACATATGTATGTATATAGCATGTCTATATATGTGTTATGTATGTGTACACTTTTGAGAGCAGACAACAGAATTTCATTTTTAATGTGTGCCAGTGTGCCAACTGTAAAAAAAATAATAAAGATTATCTCATCTCATCTCATCTCATCTCATCTCATCTTATCTTATCTTATCTTTCTTGCCCCATTTGTGTTGTAATTAAGCAGTTGAATGGATTCATGGAGGGATGGCATTTGAGAATGGTTGGCACAGGAAGTACTGAACACCTTGGACTTCTGGCTGGTGGGAGGGAAAATTTGTCCAGGATGCTTGTATTGCCTGTTTTGTATGAGTAGCTGCATGCACACATGCACACCCACACCATTCAGAATCACACTGAGTCTATCCCCTTCACGTACCTTCAGTAAAGCTCCTTAGGCTGGCTCTTGCTCTGTGGCACTAAAACTTTGCATGCACAACTTCCTGCAAATTCCAAGGGGGAGGAAATCAGGGCCCCTCAGGTGATTTGCAATTCATATGCTCTCATTGAGAAGGTAGCAGGAAAGTGATCTCCAAAACCCAAGCCCTGAATATGATGCACTGGTGGATTCAGAGTGGGAATCCTAGGGCTATGTGCAATTTAAGAAAAAATAATAGCCTGGCTTGCACACTGGCTAACCTCAATTGGACATCACAAACCTGGATGCACTGAGTTAAGGCAGGAGACAACCCTTGAAAATGGGCAGCCAGTGGCTATGTACTGAGACAAACATGGCTGTGAGTAGTTTTGAGGAATCTGCAAACCTGACTGGAAGCTCAAAGTGACATCCAACATCTGAACAGAATTGGCACAGAATATTGGACACTATAAATTTCTTTTCCGCCTAACAGAACTTTTGCCCTGACTTTAGACCTTCATGGTTGAAAGGCTTCCCTTTTGGGAGCCACTGCAGGGATCTTTTTCTGCTGCCTATATTAGTGTCTTCCCCTTTTTTTTCATTACTAGTTTAAAAGCTTGTTTATCAAGTCTCCCTGACCAGATCAATTTTTAATCTTGTGCCAGTAAAAGTGTGTCATCCACACTCTTATGGCACAAAGGGGGGGAATTGTGGGAAGAATCCAGAGAAAGAAATATTTTGGGAAATATTAAAAAGGCAGAATATATTTCTCCAAAGGTATAATGGAGAAGATCTTTGAAAGGCAGAAACTTCTCCTTCCCTCCAGCCAGAAAACTCAGCAGAAACCAGCTTTTAGAAATGCAGATGTAATAATCCATTCAGGAAGGTTGGGGCCAGGAAGCTAGATGCTGATGAGATTAGGAAGACAAAGACCCCTAAAATCTACATACCCCCACCCAAACTCTAAGGACAGAAAACATAATAGGATTAACCCACCAATATCAAAAGGGCACACTCAGACTCAGGTCAAAGTATATGACACAGGAAATACAAAGCCTCAAACAGGAACAGGAAACAACCTCAAGAGCCCCAGAAGGTATAAAAACCCACCACTCCCAGCAATATGTGGTCAGTTTTCCCAGAACCATCTTTCTGTCTGGCTCTACCCTTCAATAAACTACAACCTTCTTTCTAAAGCAGTCTCCATTTTGTTTATTCCCAGCTTGGACTGGACCCATTTTTCTTTCAACACAACGTACCACATACAGTATAGATAATCTTTCACTCTCTTCATGTGGTTTACACATTTTAAATGTTACAGTTTTCATTTTTAATATTGATTTTATTTGTTAAGTGAGTTTTGCCCCATTTTATGAACTTCCTTGCCACAGTTGTTAAGTGAATCACTGCAGTTGTTAAGTTAGTGACACGATTGTTAAGTGAATCTGGCTTCCCCATTGACTTTGCTTGTCAGAAGGTCTCAAAAGGGGATCACATGACAGCAAACGTCATAAATATGAGTCAGTTGCCAAGCATCTGAATTTTGATCGCATGACCATGAGGATGCTGCAATAGTCATGAATTTGAAAAATGGTCATAAGTCATTCTTTTCAATGCCATTGTAACTTTGAACGGTCACTAAATGAACTATGGTAAGCTGAGGACTATCTTTTATATACATTGTAGGTAATCTTTCACTCTCTTCATGTGGTTTATAGATTCAAAATGTTATAGGTTCTTTTTCATTTTTCAGTTTGATTTTATATTTTTATAACAACTGCTTTCATCTATTGTTGTACATTGCCCAGAGTCGATTCTGAGTGAGGGGTGACCCTATGAATGTGATAAGCAAAGAAATAAATCATAGTATGCTCATACAACTTGCTTAACAAGGCCCAACATGCTGAGCCTTGTTAATTATTTTGTGGCTGAGGGTGTTGTGCGAATCTACCCTCTTGGATTAATTGGTGACTCAGTGTAAAGTGGAAACCCAGAAAATGAGTTATTTCATGTATGATGTGAAGCAAATGTGGAAAAAATATGAATATGGCAAAAAAGAGAAAATGGGTATTCCTACCGATATTCCTACCGATATTTTCCTACCGATATTTTCCTACCGATATTAAAAGATGCTTGCTCCTGGGGAGGAAAGCTATGGCAAATCTAGACAGCATACTAAAAAGCAGAGACATCAACCTGCCAACAAAAGTACGTATAGTCAAGGCCATGGTTTTCCCTGTTGCAATGTATGACTGTGAAAGTTGGACCATAAGAAAGGCTGAGCGCCAAAGAATTGAGGCCTTTGAACTATGGTGCTGGAGAAGACTCCTGCGAGTCCCCTGGACTGCAAGGCGATCAAACCGGTCAGTCCTAGAGGAGATCAACCCCGACTGCTCTTTAGAAGGCCAGATCCTGAAGTTGAAACTCAAATACTTTGGCCACCTAATGAGAAGGAAGGACTCACTGGAGAAGAGCCTAATGCTGGGAAAGATTGAGGGCAATAGAAGAAGGGGACGACAGAGAATGAGGTGGCTGGATGGAGTTACTGAAGCAGTAGGCGTGAGCTTAAATGGACTCCAGAAGATGGTAGAGGACAGGAAGGCCTGGAGGAATGTTGTCCATGGGGTCGCGATGGGTCGGACACGACTTCGCAACTAACAACAACACCGATATTTGTCTCTGTCACTGCTTATTGGAAGTAGGTAAAATGAGGTAAATTCCTGTAAATTCTTGTCTGTATATCAATTCATCTGTATGCATGTGTTTGTTTGTGTGTGTGTGTACACACATACAACTACACACATACCTGACCACTGCAGACAAAATTCATAATTAATCACTCTTTTAGAAAGAGGTGTTGAATGTTGATAACGTCTTCCAAACAACCAGATAGAAACAGCTTTAAGAAGCAAATCGGTGAGACTCTCCCCGTTCCTGTTTTTTTTTTTTTTTAAATGCAGCTGCAGAAACAGCTGAATTCAAAAAGCGCTTTAGGGCCCGTTTCCAAAAATAGGATTCATTGTGGCAGTTTTATGTCAGCTTCATCACTATATAGTTCTAACTGATTCTATCGTGGTGCAACTTTTCTCCATTAATTTCACTGCATTATGTTGTGTCCCATCCGCCCTGAGAAATGAAGGAGGTGTGAGGGCAGTAAAATCTAGTCAACAGTTTTATAAATACAGGTAGTTCTCAACTCATAACCACAACTGAGCCCCAAATTTCTGGTGTTAAGCGAGACATTTTGTTAAGTGAGTTTTGTCTCATTTTAACACCCTTTCTTGCCGCAGTTTTTAAGTGAATCACTGCAGTTCTTAAATTAGTAACAAGGTGTTTAAATGAATCTGGTTTCCCCAATGACTTTGCTTGTCAGTAGATTGCAAAAACTGATCACATGACCCCGGGACACGGCAACCGTCATAAATATGAATCACTTGCTAAGTATCTGAATTTTGATCACATAACCATGGGGATGCTGCAATGGTCGTAAGTGTGTAAAACGGTTCCAAGTCACTTTTTTCAGTGCCGTAACTTTAAACAGTCACTAAACACACTGTTGTAAGTCGAGGACTACCTGTATCACTGTATAATTGTGCCATTAACATGGAGGATGTTGTAAATAGCTGTAAATATGGAGTGCCCAAATTTTGGTCACATGATTTTGGCAGAAGGGCGTCTGTCAAAACTTCAGAACCAGTCATGAGTACTTTTTGGGGGGAGGTCCAACTTGAATGGTCGCTAAGTGACCTGTCATAAATTGAGAACTAACTATATTTAGAACTGTATTTGCCTTCATTCGTATATTTAGAACTGTCTCAGTCTCCCCCTTTGCACCAGATAAACTTGGGTGTTGCACAGCACTGCGAGAAGCTGAAAAGGGTAGTAGAGATTGGCCTTATCAATCTATGTCCTGGTGAAGAAGTCACCGGGACAGCCATTTTGTGAGTTGGTAAGCCCCAGCCTTCTTGAGGGCAGCCATTTTGGGTGAGCTGAAAAAAGATGGTTTCCAAAATTCCAAAATGTGATTGTCAACCCATAACATTTGTCTGTCCCAAATGAAAGAATACAGTTTTTATGTCAGTGTGTCTTCCTTTGCATTATTTTGTACTCATAATGCAATAGATATGCCAAAATTACCTAGCTTTATTCCCTGTTGTATGGAATATTGATTTATTAAATTTATATGCTGCTCATGTCACTGTCAAGTGACTCTGGATGGCTGACCACAAGATAAAAACACAATATAAAACAATAAGAACATTAAAACATTAAAAAAAATCTTCAGCAATAAGACTTAAAACATTAAAACTAACCTAGACTAGATAAAATAGCTGTGTCTTATTTAAATATTTTCATACTTATAATTGCTATGGAAACTTTCTACCCTCCCAACCAATTCTGGCTCTCAAACAACTGAGGATCTCCACCGTGACTGAATTTTGTAGGGGATTTGGGATTCCCCAATTAAAACGTAAAGCTAAACATTCCTTATTTTGTAATCCTTGAATTGACACGCTTGCTTTGGCATTGCTTGGGATGATATGGCCTTTCACATAAGGTTTCAATCTCTCTCTTGCACACTTTTTTCTTTTTCAGTTTAGTGGAGCTGAAATGATTTCCCAGAGATTTATAACTGGAACGGGTATTGAAACAGACTTTAGTTCACTTACTCAAATGCCTGGGCTTTTTGATTAAGTCACAGAGAGGTATAGAATGAAGAGGGAGGGAGGGAGGGGAGGGAGGGAGGGAGGAAGGAAGGAAGGGGGAGGAGGGAAGGGAAGGAAGGAAGGAAGGAAGGAAAGAAAGAAAAAAAAAGAAAGATAAAGAAAGAAGAAAAAAGAAAGAAAAGAAAGAAAGAAAGAAAGAAGGAAGGAAGGAAGGAAGGAAGGAAGGAAGGAAGGAAGGAAGGAAGGAAGGAAGGAAGGAGAAGGGATGGAGGGAGGGAGAGAAGAAGGAAGGGGAGGGAGGGAGGGAGGAAGGGAAGGAGGGAGGAGGAGGAGGGAGGGGAAGAAGAAAAGAGGAAGGAAGGAGGGAAGGAAGAGGGAGAGGGAGAGAAGAAAGATGTTTATAGAAATTGAGGGCTGCAAGGTGAGAAATACTAGAGTTTTTATTTGCTGGGTGATATGAGGAAGCAGGTCCATGACACTCTACCTGGAGACAGTTCTATTGTTGAGCTAAATAGACCTTTTAGGAGGACAGTAGAGCTGAAGAACTTCCTTGTGAAGGAAATGGAATGTTGAAGTCATCTGCTGATGGAGGATGGAAGGTTGGGTTTCTCTGAGTTGCAATTCCCTTGGTAGGGCTGCTCTTGGGCTGTTCTGCCAAATGGTGAGGGGGCTTATATTTGGTTTGATGAGATTGCAGAGGGGCTGGTTTCTAGAGTAGGGAGGGTCAGTTTGGGTCTTTGATATTAGGCCCAGAGATGAACCGATTTTCACCCTGGCCATATCTAAAAGAGAAAAGTAAAAAGGTGCAATCCATTTTTAGATTTATTTTCCTCCCTATATTACAATGTTGTTATAGAATTCTTTATTGGCCAAGTGTGATTGGACACACAAGGAATTTGTCTCCGGTGCAGAAGCTCTCAGTGTACATACAAGCAATAAATGATAAATCATGTTCATAGTCATCGTAAAAATACATACATCATAAATCATAAGATTCAACACTTAGTATTAGGATACTAAAATAAGCAATCAACATAAATCATACTAGGACACTAAATAGAACAAGGTAAATTGTAATATACAAGCAACAAAGTTATAGTCATAAGTAGATTAGGAGATAGGTAATAGGAAAGACGAGAAGAATAATATTAATTCAGCCTTACTAGATAGTTTGACAGTGTTGTGCGAATTATACACATGACATAACACATGTAATGACCTTTGCCCCTTCTTTCCCCAAACTTCTTGCTGGCATCCACAACACCAAATTTTAAAAGGCTGATTCATTTTATGAAGGTGCATTATAACATTTTGTAAAGATTTCATATCCTGCTCTCTTTGCACATCACTAACTGATTCCATTCTTCTTTGAGCTCTCTCCACAGATAGAGGCATAACAATATAATAACTTCCAGGAAAGAGGATAAAAATGATATATTTTGTTACAAGAAGGGAAGCTGGCCAAAGAATGACCTCACAGCAGCCTAACTAGACAAAAGAAGAGAACAAGAGAACATTTCTCATGTGGAGTTCACACGAGCTGACAATTGGGAGAACTGTAAATATGTATCAGGGTGCTTATCTGCCATCTGTTATCTGGGAAATCTGGATTTCCATTGGAAGATTATTTTGCTGCACTTGCAATTAATAAACGCTTACTGCAGTGGTCGGATTCAAATATGTGAACAACCGGTTCTCTGTGTGGATGCCGCTTCCGGAAGTCCATTCTGGGCCTGGGCAACAAAAAATTAGCTACCGGTTCTGCCAAAGTGGTGCGAACTGGCTGAATCCCACCACTGGCTTACTGTAAATTAGATCTTCGGCCACCCCAGTGGTAACAGTACAGGTAGTCCTTGACTTACAACCACTATTGAGCCTCCAATTTCTGTTCCTAAGTGAGACATTTGTTAAGTGAGTTACGCCCCATTTTATGACCTTCCTCGCTATAGCTGTTAAGTGAATGACTGCAATTGTTAAGTTAATAATTTGATTGTTAAGTGAATCCGGCTTCCCCCATTGACTTTGCTTGTCAGAAGGTCACAAAAGGTGATCACATGACCCCGGGATACTGCAACTGTCATAAATACATGTCAGTTGCCAAGTGTCCAAATTTTGATCACATGACTACGGGAATGCTGCAACAGTCATACATGTGTAACTGGTCATAAGTCACTTTTGTCAGTGCTGTTTTAACTTTGAATAGTCACTTAATGAATTGTTGTAAGTCGAGGGCTACCTGTATAGAAAGAGTAGTAGTAATGTTTGGGTTATTGAAAAATGAGTCTTAGAGAGGGATACACAATAAAATATGATTTGGTCATGTCTAATGCATGTTGTTGTTAGTTGCGAAGTCGTGTCCGACCCATCGCGACCCCATGGACAACGTTCCTCCAGGCCTTCCTGTCCTCAACCATCTTCTGGAGTCCATTTAAGCTCACGCCTACTGCTTCAGTGACTCCATCCAGCCACCTCATTCTCTGTCGTCCCCTTCTTCTATTGCCCTCAATCTTTCCCAGCATTAGGCTCTTCTCCAGTGAGTCCTTCCTTCTCATTAGGTGGCCAAAGTACTTGAGTTTCAACTTCAGGATCTGGCCTTCTAAAGAGCAGTCAGGGTTGATCTCCTCTAGGATTGACTGGTTTGATCGCCTTGCAGTCCAAGGGACTCATAGGAGTCTTCTCCAGCACCATAGACCAAAAAGTAAAAAAATAAAATAAAAGGGCAGTTCAGTGGTGAGAAAAGTAAAGTCCTGCACTTAGGCGGGAAAATCCAAATGCACAGGTACAGGATAGGCAGTACCTGGCTCAACAGTAGTACCTGTGAAAGGGATCTAGATGCCCTGGTGGACCACGGCTTAGGTATGAGTCAGCAGTGTGTTGCAGCTGCCAAAAAGGCTAATGCGATTCTAGGCTGCATCAACAGAGCAGTAGTATCAAGATCATGAGAAGTGATAGAACCACTTTATACTGCACTGGTGAGACCACACTTGGAATACTGCATCAAGTTCTGGTCATCAAAGTACAAAAAAGATTTAGCAGAAAAGAGCAACAAAGATGATAAGGGGTCTGGAGACTTAACTATACAATGGACATTCAGGGAACTAGTTATGTTTAGGGTGATAGCCATCTTCCAATACTTGAAGGTTTGTGATAGGGATGAGGCAGTCAACTTACTCTCCATAGCAGGAGAAGAAGCAACGGGTGGAAGCTCATCCAACCTGGAAATAAGGAGGAATTTCTTGACAGTGAGAACAATTAATCAATGGAGCAGCTTGTCTTCAGAATTGTGGGTGCTCCATCACTGGAGGTTTTCTAGAAAAGATTAGACAACCATTTGTCCAGGATGGTATAAGGACCCCCACCTTGGGCAGGGGGTTAGACTAGAAGACCTCCAAGGTCCTTCCAGCCTTATGATTCTATTATTCTGTCCTCTCTCCTGACAGACACCCCTACCACAATTGCCCTGTGTTCAGAGAATGAAAGAGTCACACAGTGAAATTGAACTGTATATAGAAAGGTATGACAGATCTTTGGGAATGAAAGTGATGGGTCAAAAAGTGGAATGGAAAACCATTGCTAGAAACCTTAATGAAAAACATAATGAAAGGATGTAGATGAAAATGATTTCATTATGTGTAGATGTAATTAGAAAGGGTGCATAGAAGAGCAACAAAAATGATTAGGGGGCTGGAGGCTAAAACATATGAAGAATGGTTACAGGAATCAGGTAGATCTAATCTAATGAAAAGAAGGACTAGGGGTGACATGACAGCAATGTTCCAACATCTAAGGCAGGGGCCCCTAACCTACGGGCCGTGGCCCAGGACCTGGCCGCGGGCTCTTGGCCAGTGTGCCACGGAAATGGTTGGCCGGTGCACACACGTGTGGGCATGCATTCCCCCCACTCACGCTAGTGCCCACAGCCCAGTTTGCGCATGCACGTGGGCGCGAATGGGGATGCTAGTGCAAGGCGGGTGTCTGCGGCCCATTTGCGCATGCACGAACCAGGCCAATATCCCAGGTGGGTTGTGCAGCCCGTTTGCGCATGTGTGAATGGGTGATAGCCGCCGTGGGGGGTGTACGGCCATTCACGCATGTGCACTGTGCCAGCGCATGCCACATGTGCGAATGGGGTCGCTAGTGCCCGAAAAGGTTGGAGACCTCTGATCTAAGGGGCTGCCCCAAAGAAGAGGGAAAACCATTCTCAACCTATTCTCCAAAGCACCTGAAGGCAGGACAAGAAGCAATGGATGGAAACTAAACAAGGAGAGAGCCAACCTAGAACTAAGGAGAAATTTCCTGACAGTTAGAACAATTAATCAGTGGAACGATTTGCCTTCAGAAGTTGTGGGTGCTCCAACAGTTTTTAAGAAGAGATTGGACAACCATTTGTCTGAATAGTACTGGACCTCTTTCACAAACAGGCAATTGGACTAGAAGACCTCCAAGGTCCCTTCCAACTCTATCATTCTATGTTCTACGTTCTATATATAAGAAAATAAGAGAGCATAGCTAAAAAAACAAAACGATAAAATATTCACGTGGCTTGTTTGGGGAATGGCTGTATAATCTGTTGAGTATCAGAGCATATGCCCGATGACTGGAAAAGTGCCATTCTTGCTCCCTTGTATACAGGGGGGAAAAATAGGAAACACGAATGCAAGAATTCCAAGAGATTGTTTAATGTTCAAGGAAATGCACTGGGCAGAATTCCGATTTCAGAGGTATGCAAGGTAACAATGGGATAATTTGGAGATTACAAGGTGAGCATGGACGCACATACCAGATTTTTTTTTTGGTTCGGTTTATCCTCGTGGAGTGTAGGAATGTTAGAAAGTTTATTGATTTAGACAAAGCATATTGTAAAGGGAACAAACAGTTATGGAATGCTTCGTATGATGATGGGGTTGAAGGATGATTGCTGAATGCAGTCAAGAGGTGAGGCAGGAGTGAGAATAATTGGAACGCTTAGAAAGGGCTCAGCAAGAAACTAACGACACCAGCTAGAGCAATCAACTTTAGAACTGACAATGAAGATACTGAAGGGGTAGACAGCTCCTGGCTCTTAGAATCAGCTATTGACAGTAAAGGAACTGGCTGTCGAGAAATATGCCACAGATTAGCCCTTGACAGAGTAGCCGCAAAGACCTTGGAAAAAAGATTCAGAGGCTGGGATCCATCTGTTCTTACAAAGTTTCAGAATTGTGCAGGCAACGTGCAGTGAGTAAAGAGGATGGCTTTGAAGGTCAGAGGGAAGATTTCCACCAACCTAACAAACAGATAAACAAGGCTTGAGCCCAAGCTAAGAATGTAGTTTATGAAAACGCTTCAGACAGCTACGCATATACACACACAGACAGCCTTAACTCTCATGAAAGTAAAAAAAGAGATGTGATGGTTCAGTGGCTTAGTGATGCTTGTTGTTGTTGTTAGTTGCGAAGTCGTGTCCGACCCATCGCGACCCCATGGACAATGTTCCTCCAGGACTTCCTGTCCTCCACCATCTCCTGGAGTCCATTTAAGCTCACGCCCACTGCCTCAGTGGCTCCATCCAGCCACCTCATTTTCTGTCGTCCCCTTCTTCTATTGCCCTCAATCTTTCCCAGCATTAGGCTCTTCTCCAGTGAGTCCTTCCTTCTCGTTAGGTGGCCAAAGTACTTGAGTTTCAACTTCAGGATCTGGCCTTCTAAAGAGCAGTCAGGGTTGATCACCTCTAGGACTGACCGGTTTGATTGCCTTGCAGTCCAAGGGACTCGCAGGAGTCTTCTCCAGCACCATAGTTCAAAGGCCTCAATTCTTTTGCGTTCAGCCTTTCTTATGGTCCAACTTTCACAGCCATACATTGCAACTGAGAAAACCATGGCCTTGACTATACGCATTTTTGTTGGCAGGGTGATGTCTCTGCTTTTTAGTATGCTGTCTAGATTTGCCATAGCTTTCCACCCCAGGAGCAAGCGTCTTTTAATTTCTTGGCTGCAGTCCCCATCTGTGGTGATCTTGGAGCCCAGGAAGATAAAATCTGTCACTACCTCCATTTCTTCCCCATCTATTTGCCAGGAATTGAGAGGGCCGGATGCCATGATCTTGGTTGTCTTTATGTTGAGTTTCAAGCCAACTTTTGCACTCTCCTTCTTTACCCGCATCAAGATGATGCTAGAGATGGTCTTTGCTCCAGGAGTTCGAGTCCTAGCACTGGATGGCAGGGTGAGTTCCTCAGCTTCTGTCCACCTAACAGTTTGAAAGCATGTTCTATGCGAGTAGATAAATAGGTACGGGAGATGAGCTGGTGGGGAGATGAGCTGGTGCTCTGTGCAGGCACTCAGATTCCTGACATCTCTGAATCTTCCTGCTTGCGGTGCCCCTTTGAGAGGCAGCTCCGGGAAGGGAGGAAGGCCTTGGGTGATACTGCAGGAAAAGCCACTCATTGTTGTCTCTGATGCAAAGCCAGCTCACCCTCCTGTGGCACAGCACAGGTACTGTGCAAGCATCTCCTACAACAGGGCTGGTATCTTGGCAAGCCAAACTGCTACTCTGCACTTGCATTGTGTGTATGTGTGTATGTGTGCATATGTATATGTTTATGCATATGTATGTGTGCATGGGTATGTGTATATGTACAGGTAGTCCTCAACTTACAAGCTCAATTGAGCCCAAAATTTCTGTTGCTAAGTGAGACAATTAGCTGAGTTTGGCCCCATTTTTATGACCTTTCCTGCCAGAGTTGTTGAGTGAATCACTGCAGTTGTTAAGTTAGTAACACGGTTGTTAATGGGATCTGGCTTCCCCATTGACTTTGCTTGTCAGAAGGTTGCAAAAGGGGATCTGGCACACTGCAAACCATCATAAATGCATGCCAGTTGCCAAGTGTCTGAATTTTGATCATGTGACCAGGGGGATGCTGCAGCGGTTGTAAGCGTGAAAAACAGTCATAAGTCATTTTTTTCAATGCCTTCGTAACTTTGAATGGTCACAAATAACAACAACAACAACAACAACAACAACAACAACAACAACAACAACAACAACAACAACAATAATAATAATAATAATAATAATAATAATAATAATAATAATAATAATAATAATAATAATAAAAAAGTTGGAAGGGACCTTGGAGGTCATCAAGTCCAGCCCCATGCTCAGGCAGGAAACCCTATACCATTTCGGACAAATGGCTGTCCAGTCTCTTCTTAAAAACTTACAGTGTTGGAGCATTCACCGCCCCTGGAGGCAGGTTGTTCCACTGGTTAATTGTTCTAACTGTCAGGAAATTTCTCCTTAGTTCTAGGTTGCTTCTCTCTTTGGTTAGTTTCCATCCGTTGCTTCTTGTCCTGCCCTCAGGCGCTTTGGAAAATAGCTTGACTCCCTCCAGTCCCCTAATCATCTTTGTTGCCCTTCTCTGTACTCTTTCTAGGGCCTCAACATCTTTTTTACATCGTGGTGACCAAAACTGGATGCAGTATTCCAAATGTGGCCTTACCGAGGCATTATAAAGTGGTATTAACCCTTCACGTGATCTTGATTCTATCCCTCTGACTTTTTTGGCAGCTGCAGCACACTGCTGGCTCATATTTAAGTGATTATCCACTAAGACTCCCTCTCACAGTTGCTACTATTGAGCAAGGTACCCCCTATACTATACCTGTACGTTTGGTTTTTCTTGCCTAAATGTAGAACCTTACTTTTTTCACCACTGAATTTCATTTCGTTAGATAGCGCCCAGTGTTCAAGTCTGTCCAGATCCTCCTGTATCTTAAGCCTGTCTTCTGGAGTGTTGGCTATTCCTGCCAGCTTGGTGTCGTCTGCAAATTTGATGAGTTCCCCATCTATCCCCTCGTCCAAATCGTTGATGAAGATGTTAAAGAGTAAGTCAAGAATACCTGGATATGGATATGGATATGGATATGGATATGGATATGGATATGGATATGGATATGGATATGGATATGGATATGGATATGGATATGGATATGAAGGTCCTTTCTCCATGTTTTCACTATATTCACCTCTTACGTTGTTTTCCATCTGCTGGGAGAATTGAGGAAGAGGCACCACTTTATCCTTTCATTAGCCATTATTAAAAGCAATCTCTTTCTTCTCAGCTGTTTCCCCATCTGCACAGAATGGTTTCATGGTACAATTTTGCACAACTAAGGAATACATCTATTGCAATTTTCTCCCCACACACCCTCGCTCCTTCTCATACTTGAACCCAATATTGGGTTCAAGAAAGAGAGAGAGAGAGAGCAAGAGAGAGGGAGTCCTTGGCATATAGATTAACACATTGCAGACCACAATTTGGGGGGGGGGGAAACCACTTTGCACACATTAGTAAACTGCTACATTCGCTTACGTGATTCTCCCAATTATGCCTAATTAAGATTTCAGTTTCAGCTGGGAAATTGGTTATAGAAACAGATGTTTTTGAAATTGCCTGGGTTTAACTTTGAAGCGTTATGCAAAAATTGTTAAAGTATAGGATATTATCTCAATTACTATCAAACCACGGGTTTCATTGGCAGCACGATCAGAGTTTTTGGAGGTTCAGAAAACTGCTTTTAAGACTGGGCAAAAATGAGCATGGGGAGAGATCATGAGCAAGGTGTTGGAGCAACCTTAGTTTATGGTCCTAGTTTAGCACTAAAGAGACACGAATGCAAACAGAACCTATTATTTCCTATCCATTTTAATATTCTGATCACATACAGCTCTGATTCCTTTGTGTGTTGATAGGTGTAGAAACCTAGAAGGTTTTCCCGGTCCATCTGCCTATTTTGAACAAGAACATAAAATACGTATCACTGTGCGGTCTGTAGGTGTCTACCTGCCCTCAAATACTTCCATTACTACAGTGGTGGGATTCAGCCGGTTCGCACCGGTTCGGCAGAACTCATACCTAACTTTTTGTTGAGTTTGGCAAACCAGTTATGATAAATCTGCAAGGCGCGTCACGCTGGTGACACCGCCACTGCAAGGCACGTCGCACCGGTGATGACATCAATGCAACACATGTCACACTGGTGATGACGTCAATGTGACGCATGTCACGCTGGTGATGACATCAATGCGATGTGCGTCACGCCGGTGATGTGACGTGCATCACGCCGGTGATGACGACAATGCAGTGATGACGAATATGCGAGGCACGTCACGCTGGTGATGATGACAAACAGAACCAGTTGTTAAATTATTTGAATCCCATCACTGCCTTACTAGCTGCCAACCTTCCAACCCCCACTAGACTTTGCAGGGATAGGTGAGAAGCAAAAATAGTTCCATTTTTGGGGAGGTAGAATTTAGCATAACAATAGCATTTAGGCTTATATACCACCCCGTAGTGCTTTACCGCACTCACAGGGAGGTTTACAATGTAAGCATTATTTGCCTATTGCCCCCAATAATCTGGGTCCTCATTTTACCAACCTTGGAAGGATGAAACACTGAGTCAACCTTGAGCCCCATCAGGATGAACTCCAGACTGTTGGCAGAGTTTTCCTTTGCCTGCAATACTGCACTTTAACCACTACGCCACCAGGTGCTCCTAAGATGCCAAACATCATAGGTCTGGCAAGTGAGAAGGAAACTTCCTGAGAGCAGAATGATCAAATATAACCAGAAGCATATCCTGAAATCATAACGAGCTGGGCAAATGTCAAAAGCAGCATTGTGTCATTGCAAGTCAAGTGTATTTATGGAAAAGTCATAGTGGCGCAGTAGTTAGAATGCACTATTGCAGGCTAATTCTGCCAACTGCCAGCAGTTCGATCCTGATCGGCTCAAGGTTGAGTCAGCCTTCCATCCTTTCGAGATCAATAAAATGAGGACCCAGATTGTTGGGGGCAAATATGCCGACTCTGTAAACCTCTTAGAGAGGGCTGTACAACACCATGAAGCGGTATATAAGTCTAAGTGCTATTGCTAAGTGCTGCTGCTATTATTTTATTTTTCATTTCACTTATTAAATTTCAACATCGCTCTCAAGTTGCTAAGGCGAAGACTTAATCAGACACTTAATCCTGTGTGAATTGGTGAAGAGGCTAGTTTTGAAAGCGATAACGGTGGAATGCCTTCTGAGTAGAATGGAACTCTCTTTACTTCTTCTAAAGCAGCAGTCTTCAAACTTGGCCCTTTTATGACTTGTGGACTTCAACTCCCAGAATTCCTCAGCCAGGCTGAGGAATTCTGGGAGTTGAAGTCCACAAGTCATAAGAGGGCCAAGTTTGAAGACCCTTGTTCTAAAGACCCCTGTTTGCAACCTTCTGAACAAGCAAAGTCAATAGGTCAGGCAGATTCACATAACAACCGCGTTACTAACTTAATAACTGCAGTGATTCACTTAACCACTGAGGCAAGAAAGGTTGTAAAATGAGGCCAAACTCACCGAACCACTGCCTTGCTTAGCAATGAAAATGTTGAGCTCAAATGTTGCAGCCACCTTGGGGATGTTGCCCCAGTCGTAAGTGGGAAAGTTGGTTATACATCGTCGTAACTTTGAATGGTCACTGAACAAATGGTTGTCAGTCAAGAACTACCTGTACTAACTTTACCCTTTTCAAATGCTTCTCCAGTAACGGAGAGCTTGCAAATGCTTATTTCTTTGCTCAGTGATGGTTTCTCCCCTGTTGACAAAGTCTGTTTGACAGTGGAGAGAAGGTCTGATATATGACACTAGGAAAGAAGAACAGGTGCTCCCTGTGACACATTCCTAATCAGTGTGACATTTCAAATAAGATTGTTTCATGCAGCAGTCACACAAAAATGTCCTTGGTTTATTTCTAGGACTTACATCTTATGTAATATCATTGGACAGTAGTGGGTAGAATTTCAATTAGGATGCAGCATAAAAGCTACCATATGATAAGATAGTTCTTATCATTGGCAGTCCCCTCCCTCCCATCCAGGACATAGCACAGAAGCGTTGCTTGAGCAGGGTCCGTAAGATTATCTGGGACTCTACTCATCCTCTTCACAACCTATTTTCCTTGTTACCTTCTGGGAGGAGGGGGCTTCGTGGTATCCCTAGCAGAACATCCAGATTCAGCCCTAGTTTCATTCCATACAGCATTAACCTTGGGAACTCTCAAGCTTCCTCCTTCCATTATATGTTCAAGATGGACAGTATCTAATATTTATTTGCTATGTATATGTAGGGGTGTGGGTCTATACATATATTGTATACAGTATGTTTAGGTGTGTGTCATGTATGTGTTTCACTTTGAGAGCGGGCAACTAAATTTCATTTTTGATGTGTGCCGTTGTGCCCACAGTAAAAAAATGACAATAAAGGTTATCTTATCTACCAGAACCTTCCAAAGTGATCCAGGGAACGATCTGGGAATTAATTCTGAATAATTGAAACTACCATTCATTAATATCCTTTGGTAGGGAGGATGGTTTCAAAACAATGTGCCTCCACATATTCTGATTTGAAAGTTAAGTCTTCTATATCCAGTAGAAAACAATACATGTAGCTCAGGATTGAACTGTGGGGTTTTTGGTGTTCTCTGAGCTTGGTTATTTGCTTGCAGATGTTTCATTACCCAACTAGGTAACATCATCAGTGCTACTGAGTGTGGGGTTTGTTCCCTGTTTAATTACAGTAGCTTGCTGTGTCCATTTTGATGGGGATGCAGTTTCTTCCTTGGTGTTCCTTGATTAGAATAGTGATCTTTGCTTCTTTGCCTGGTATTAATTCTTGCATATCTAGATGTTGGCTACTGGACAGGACGTTTGAGTAATTTTTGTTTCATTCTTAGCTTTTTTTATTGTCTCTTTTGAATGGTGTGTAAAAGTGGTTGATCTCTATGTCTCTGTTGATGGCTTATTGGTCTGAATGCAAAATGTCTATGGAGATTCTCAGTCATCCAGGTCATGGTTGTCCCAAAGGTGCTTTTTTTCATGAGGCAACTGGACTTCCTTGTTTTTCGTTGAAGACATTTCGCTTCTGATCCAAGAAGCTTCTTCAGCTCTGACTGGATGGTGGGGAATGGCAGGATTTATACTCCTTGCAGACAGCTGGTCATTTGCATTCTTTTAGCAAGTCATTGAAGCCCCCTGCCCCCTCCCCGGAGTCATATCTATGCCATCATTTGCACCACTCAGGTGACCCGCCATCACTGGAGAATTTTAAGAAGAGATTGGATAGCCATTTGTCCGGAATGATATAGGGTCTCCTGCTTGAGCAAGGGGTTGGACTAGAAGATCTCCAAAGTCCCTTCCAAGTTTGTTATTCTATGTTCTACATGTTGTAATGGCATAATGCTGCTTTCATTATTTGCGCAAACCCTTGAATCCTGCAAATGTCTTTCAGATCAGTTTCTCTATCCGTGCCTCCAAACCTCAGGAACAGATTGTCAGGAAAAACATTTCACTTAAAAAAAAAAGAGATTAAAATTTCAAGACTCTACTAGGCTTAATACCATTTTAATATATATATATATATATATATCACACACACGTATGCCTATACTGAAAAATTACAGGCATGCCTCATTTTATTGCTTTATTACATTTGGTAGATATTACAGCAAAAAAAATTACGATTTGCTGAAGGCTCAAATGATGATTCGTATTTTTTAGCAATAAAGTATTTTTAATTAAAATATGTACTTTTTATATATATGCTACTGGTGTTTACGAGACTTTAGTGTGGTGTAAACATAACTTTCATATGCATCGGGAAACCAAAAAGTTTGACTGCTTTATAGTGATACTCATTTTACTGCGGTGGTCTGGAACTGAACTGAGATATGCCTATATAAAATGGCAAATTTTGTTGCAAAAAAAAAAGTAATAATAAAATGATAAGTAAGGATATACTGTAACATTTTGTTACTTATCCAGGCTGTGGAATTCATAATCATTTACAATAGGTGTAGGCATTTGCTGGCATTTCCAGCAATTCCACTTGCAAAGGCTGCTGGGAGTTGTAATTTAGTGATACCCAGCAGGGCACACCTAATTGCCTACCTAATAAATAAATAAAACTTAATAAAGTTGTTCTGACAGTAGCCGAGAAAATAGCTGCAAAGCATTTAAGACAGGGGTCTTAAATTCACAAGTCTATCTCAATACCCAGAATTCCTCATCCAGCATGGCTGGCTGAGGAATTCTGGGAGTTGAAGTCCACAAGTCTTCAAGTGGCCAAGTTTGAAGAGCCCTGATTCAAAATATTCTAAAAAAATCCCATATAAGGTACGCCAGACATGTTAATGCTGACAACTTAATCCTTTCTTTTATTTTTTTTAAAACATCCATTCTTTCATTTTTATTCCTTTATCGACCATTTTAAATCTGTGCAAAAACATGATTTGAGCTGCTGTTTTTACCAGTCCATAGTATTATTGTGCTTTGTGATGTATTTTAACCCGTTTTAGGATTTTGCCTGATTTCATTCTGAGGGAAGCAGATTGGGGGGGGGGGGGGAAATCTGGCTTGCAAAATAAAGCAAATGTTTTCAAAGAAAGGGAGGGGAAACCGGAAGTATTGCGATCTCTTCTCTTAGTTTCCTTAGATTTACTCTCCAAGTTACTCTCCAAATCTCTCAGAGAGAATGAAGCAGTTATTGAAGGAAAATAGTGAAGGGCAATGAAGCAGAGACCATCTGGGGGAGAAACACAAAAGCAATATTGGGGTAAAGGATTTAAAGCTGTAACTGTTGGGTTCTTTATGTTGCTGAACTTACTCTTCTCTCTGCAGATGTTTTCTTATGAGGCTAACATCATCCATTTGCAGGAGAACGGAATTTGATGGTACTTGCTTTGTAAAGAAATGTGGGAAGTCAGCCCCCTCCCCCGCCAGAGAAAGAAATATTTTTTGGAAATATTTAAAAGGCAGAATATATTTCCCTAAAGGATTTTAAAAGCAGAAACCAACCCCCCCCAAGTCTCTCTGTCCCAAATAGAAACCAAGTCTGCAGAAATGCAGATGTGATAATCTTGTCAGAAAGACTGGAGTTAGGAAACTGGGATTAGGAAGAAAGATCCCTAGAATCAACAACCCCTCACACCAAAAATCTAAGAGTCATCAGCCACGGCCCCAGGGAAGCAGGATATGACCGTTGGGACATAATAGGATTAACCCACCACCATCAGAATACCAGAAAGGCACACTCAGACTCAGGTCAAAGTTCATGCCACAGAAACAACTCCAAACAAAAGGATCCAGAGGGTATAAAAACCCACTCCCTACATGTGCTCGCTCTCTTTTCTTCCAGAGCCATCTTTCTGTCTGGCTCTCCTCTTCAATAAACTGCAACCTTCTTTCTAAAGCAGTCGCCATGTTGTTTATTCCCGGCTTGGACTGAACCACGATGAAGACTTTTCCTTCAACAGAAATATCTATATATTTTATTTACATCCCACCCTTATTATTTTTATAAATAAATCAAGGGGGCGAACATACCTAATACTCCTTCCTCCTATTTTCCTCACCACAACAACCCTGTGAGGTGATTTGGGCTGAGAGACAATGATTGGACCATTTTCACCCAGCTGACTTTCATGCCTAAGGCGGGACTAGAATTCACAGTCTCCTGATGATTGGCCCAAAGTCACCAGCCAGTTTTCATGCCTAAGGTAAAACTAGAACTCACAGTCTCCCAGTTTCTACTCTGATGTCTTAATCACTAGACCAAGCATCTCCATTAAGAGAAATAAGCTAAAAGAACACTATCTACTCCACAATTCAGTCCTGAGCTCTACATATTCTCCACCATGATAGCTTTAACTAGGCACAACTTGACACCCCATTGATAAAGAGAATCTTTTAATATTCTCCAAAAGAAGAATACTACAAGTCTTACATCCTGGAAGAGTACCATTGTCACCTGCTACCTTACATTGGGACTGCTTGAATTTTCATAAAACTAGACATACCCAATTCCAGCAACCGTTCCTTATATGTTTTAGCCTCCAGTCTCCTGATCATCTTTGTTGCTCTTCTCTGCATTCTTTCTAGAGTCTCAACATCTTTTTACATTGTGGCGAACAAAACAGTATTCCAAATATGGTCTTACCAAGGTGATATTAACACTTCACATAATCTTGATTCTATCCCTCCGTTAATGCAGCCTAGCACTGTATTGGCTTTTTTGGCAGCTACAGCACACTGCTGGCTCATATTTAAGTGATTGTCCACTAGGACTCCAAGATCCCTCTCACAGTTGCTACTATTGAGCAAGGTACCAGCTATACTGTACCTGTGCATTTAGGGTTTTTTGCCTAAATGTAGAACCTTCCTTTTTTCACCATTGAATTTCATTTTGTTAGATAGCGCCCCGTGTTTAATGTAAGTAATGTAAGTAAGAATGTAAGTAAACGTTTTTGATGCCATTGACACCATGTTTCATCCTCCTCCCCACCCTTCACCCAAACCAAATTGTGTTTTGTATGGCTGCATCTCACTTATTTTGGCCGTGTCGTGCAGAAAACAATTATGTTGGGAAGAGTCAGTGTTGAAAAGGAAACCAGGATATCAAAGGACATGGTGGCTGGACACCATCAAAGCTGGCACCAGCCAGAGCATAGAACAACTCAAAGAAGTAGCGCAAGATTGGAAGATGTGGAGAGACCTGGCCTGTAGAATCACCAAGAGTCAGGCATTTCATGACCTAAACTAGGTAACATCATTAGAGCATGGATGATGTTACCTAGTTTGGATAACGAAACACCTGCAAGAAAAGAGCCACGCCCAGAGAGTACCAAGGACCCCTCATATTTAGCCTTCATTGTATTCAAGCATGGAAAGGTTGGCATTCCACTGACCAGTCTCCTAAAAGTCTTCAAAACAGGGTGAGAAGATTAAAAAGCAGACACTTTGATATTAATTGACATCAGTTGGAGGATCCTTTCAAAGCAAGGTCAGGGGAGATCAAAGAAAGGCACTTTAAAAAACCATTAGAGAAAAACCATTGTCTGGCAATGTGAGCCTTAGTTTCTATCCAGGCAGGTCCATGCAGATTCAACGCAAGCCAGATGCACTGAACGGATCATGAAAGTCTAATTTAAGTTATGCAGAGGAGAGAACAAGGTAATCCTCCCCAGACTTCTCCAAAGCTTTATTGTTCAATAAGTTGGGATTTTTTTAAATATAAACTGAGAGATCAGTTAGGCCAGAATCCTAGAAATGGAAGTGACACAATGAAGGAGTGCAAATTAAAGCATATATAAATTAATTGGGTGCCAAAATTTACTTTGCAACTTTTGAGAAGGCTACTTCTTCAACTCCTGTTTCTATCTGATTTCAGGGTACCTGATAATTGATTTCAAAATTCTCTTCTTTTTCTTCCAAAAATTTTACGAAGGTTATCATGACATAAAATAAAGTGAAAATAAAGTTGTGATTGCAATTTCCAGGATCTCAAGACAACATGAAAGCCTTTTTGATGTTATCTAATCTTTCAGACATGTGTCTTTCTGCAGTAAAACTTCAATCAAAGCAGCTGGCGCCAAGAATGCCAAATCAGGTTAAAATGGAGAGATAGATAACATGATGGAAGAAACACAGAGCAATCTTAAACTTGTCTGTTCAGACATCAACTCTCTTGACTAAAGGGATGTAATCTCTGATGAATCCTTGAGACTACTACTAGAGTCAGGAATCTCAGCATTATTAAACCATACATTATTAAATTAGGAGCACTCAATAGAAATATACTCCTGGGAAAGCCATGCTCAAATGATACCAGCGTTTTGAAGTCATTTGTAACAAGGTTTATCAAGAGTACTCCAATGTTGAAATTGCTGTAATGCCTGGGAACAAGGTTCTCATGTTCCACCAGTAGAACAATTTGCCTCCATAAGTTGTGGGTGCTCCAACACTGGAAGTTTTTAAGAAGAAACTGGACAACCACTTGACTGAAATGGTATAGGGTTTCCTGCTTGAGCAGGGGGTTGGACTACAAGACCTCCAAGGTCCCTTCCAACTCTGTTATTCTATTCTATTCTATTCTATTCTATTCTATTCTATTCTATTCTATTCTATTCTATTCTATTCTATTCTATTCTATTCTATTCTATTCTATTCTATTCTATTCTATTCTATTATCATCATCCATCATCGGTCAAGTTATTCTCCAAAGCAACTGAAGGCAGGGCAAGAAGCAATGGATGGAAACTAATCAAGGAGAGAAGCAACCTGGAACTAAGGAGAAACTTCCTGACAGTGAGAACCATCAATCAGTGGAACGACTTGCCTCCAGAAGTTGTGGCTGCTCCAACAATTAAGTTTTTTAAGAAGAGACTGGACAACCATTTGTCTGAAATGGTATAGGGGTTCCTGCTTGAGCAGGAGATTGGACTAGAAGACTTCCAAGGTCCCTTCCAACTCTGTTATTCTGTTATTTTATTTTGGTAGGTAACTTCTGGGAGGTCTATTTCGTTAGTTTAATTTAACTCTTAGAGTATCTTACTGTCACTTATCTTAGTGACTTTCATTCTTTAAAACCCTTAGGATGGCTCAGTCAATGGAGGAAGATTTTTCAGGATCCAGCAGTTGTGAAGGATCATATGGCTACCAGTCAGGTTTGTTCACACCAAGCCAAATCCAAAGGGAACCAAGGTTTTTGACTTCTGAAGGAACTTTTTTTTTCAGGTTATGCTCACATGGACAAGCATGAAATGCATGAACACAGCTATGATTATTTTCAGGGCAGGAATAGAGAGTAGTAAAAGAGAGGTTGAATTAGAGAGGTCAATCATGTAAAAATCCTTGCACATCCCATTAGGATCTGTTCTTGGTGTAAGAAGTAAATAAGATGGAGGGTTCTTCTCCAGAACATTAAGAGAGACAATTTTGTGGTGAGTTGGCCATGGTGAGTTGACTGTGGCAAGTTGGCTGTGGCGAATTGGCTGTGGTAAGTTGGCTGTGGCAAGTTGGCCGTGGCGAGTTGGCCACAGCGAATTGTCATAGACCCCAGTAGAAAAACTTGAAGAAGGGAGACTTTGTACATTTCACATTGAAATAGGAATACATCCTATCTCAGTGGCTGTGAATTCACAGCACCCTATGCTATGATAGGGCTCGCTGTGCAATTTCACTACTTCCATAAACCCAAACGCACATATTCCTTGACAAATGCATTAATGTATAAGGTTTTGAACTTGGCTTCGTCGGCCCTTCTCTCTTAACGAGCGCCTTTCTCACCGAAGTCATCTTGCTAGTGCCTTCTTTTTATTAGGAGCGCAGCTTGGTGTCATTTTGCCTTCTAATCTAATTTTCAGAGTCAATTATGATTCCATTATCTCCGTGATTGTACGGCGGTCGGCTTGCACACAATGTTTAATCGGCAACTTTCAGGCCTTATGGTATAAGTGCTTCCCATTATTCAGAATTTATGTGGAAATGAAATGCTACAATTTTGCATGCTGAAAGTTTATCTATCATGAAATCAACTTTATGACGGTTTTTAAAAAGCTATTCAGCTGCTGTTTCCCTTCTTCAACCACTCATAGGGAGAAGATACGAATGTATGCATTTATGAACACATGTATACATCCATATTTTGTGTGTGTCTGTGTGTGTACACAAAAGCTACGAATGGCGCAAACAACCATGGAAAGATACATGCTTGACATCACAAGAAAAGATAGAAAGACCCACACATGGATTAGAGAACAAACGAAAGTATACAATCTCTTCAAGAGAGTCAAAGAATTGAAATGGAAACGGGCTGGTTACATAGCAAGAAGAACTGATGGCAGTGGACCAAGGCAGGCATAAAATGGATCCCACTTGGTAAAAAGCATCTGAAAAAAGTGACTTATGACCATTTTCCACACTTATGACGTAATCAAAATTTGGATGCTTGGCAACTGGCATTATGATCGTTGCAGGGTCCCGGGATCATGTGATCCCCTTTTGCAACCTTCTGAACAAACAAAGTCAGATTCACTTAACAACCCTGTTACTAACTTAACAGCTTCAATGATTCACTTGGTGACTGGGGCAAGAAAGGTCATAAAATGGGGCAAAACTCACTTAACAACTGTCTCACTTAGGGGCTCCATTGTAGTCGTAAGCCGAGGACTACCTTTTTGTTGTGTTTATAAAGAGACAGAGATAAAGTGGTGAAGGCTGGGAAATTATACTATTAATAGAACAGCTTCTAAGAATGAGGAATTACTTGAAAGTCTTCATTGCTCCTTGGCTGAAAAACATCTAAGTCAAATGGAATTAGAACGGAAATCAGAACTCAATCTGTCTGGGCAAATTTCTCTCCAGAATTCAGTTTGAGCTTCAGCCTTGAACTGTCTTGGATACTTTCATTTGTTTGGCTGCTTTCATAAATATTATATTGCACAAACTTCAAAAATTCAATCAAACAAAACGCAGAGAGACTTTAATAATACAAAAGCAGAGCAAAGATACATATTCGGCACAGAACAATATTTATCCAGGCATTTGGGCCCATGAAAGCATCAAACATCAAATTAAACCGCAGAGCTAGTTAATGAATCGAGCCTTTATCATAAAAAAAAACACCACATAAGACTGTATACCAATTATTGGGAGGATAAAGATACCCTATATAACTATTTCAAATATAGCCTTTTTTATATTTTCCCCAGGTATCTTGCATTATTTAAAAGCTACTCTTATCTCATATTGCTAGCCTAATTTGTTTGTTTGTTTGTTTGTTTGTTTGTTTGATTGATAATAGTCCCACCTTTATTACTTTATAAATGACTCAAAGCAGTGAACACATCTAATACTCCTTCCTCTTCCTATTTTCCCCACAACAACAACCTTGTGAAGTGGGTTGGACCGAGAAAAAAAGGACAGTCCCAAAGTCATCCAGTTAGCTTTCATGTCCGGGATGGGACTCGAACTCACAGTCTTCCAGTTTAATCACTGGGCCAAAAATGAACATTTGCTAAAATTGAAACAACAGTCACTCTGAGTTCTTTTACTCAAATGCTTGGAAACGTTTTTGCTTAGCTACTTATTTTTCTTCATAACCTATCCCCTTGCCATTTCTAAATTAGCACACAACGTACAATTTATTGGTCAACCTGTCCCAGCTATCATCTCTGCTGCAGTGGTGGGCAAAGACTTCACTAGCACATCTAAAACATAAAGAGATTGGTTGTCCAGCCTCTTCTTTAAAAACCTCCAGTGATGGAGCACACACAGCTTCTGGCAGCAAGCCTTTCCACTGATTAATTGTTCTCACTGTTAGGAAATTTCTCTTTAGTTCTATTATGTTTCCCCCAAAATAAGACCCAACTGGAAAATAAGTCCTAGCATGATTTTTCAGGACGCTCGTAATATAAGCCCTGCTGAAAAAATAAACCCCAGTTAATTCTGTCAGCCAGATGGATGCATTTAGTATCATATTTCCCCGAAAATAAGACCTAACTGGAAAATAAGCTCTAATGCATCTTTTGGAGCAAAAATTAATATAAGACCTGGTTTTATTTCCGGGGAAACATAGTAGGTTGAATCTCTCCTTGATTAGTTTCCATCCATTGCTTCTCGTTCTGTCCTGTTCAGGTAGTCATCAGGAAAGCTAGGAAGGAGACTTGGTGACAGATTTCTTTCCAAATCCAACAAGCAGACTCTAAAATATTCTGTGGGTGATGTGATGCCCTATGTAGTTAAGATAAGATAACCTTTATTGTCCTTTTTTACTGTGGGCACAACGGCACACATCAAAAATGAAATTTAGTTGCCCGCTCTCAAAGTGAACACATACATGACACACACCTAAACATACTATATACAATATATGTATAGACCCACACCCCTACATATACATAACAAGTAAATATTAAACACTGAATATATAACAGAAGGAGGAAGCTTGAGAGTTTACAAGATTAATGCTGTATGGAATGAAACTAGGGCTGAATCTGGATGTTCTGCTACGGATACTACGAAGCCTCCTTCCAGAAGGTAGCAAGGAAAACAGATCGTGAAGAGGATGGGTAGATTCCCAGATAATCTTACGGACTCTGCTCAAGCAATGCTTCTGTGCTATGTCCTGGATGGGAGGAAGGGGACTGCCAATGATCTTTTCGGCCATTCTCACCACTCTCTGCACTGCCTTCCTGTCTGAAGCAGTGATGCTTCCAAACCAGACTGTGATGCTGTATGACAGGATGCTCTCAATCGTCCCCCTGTAGAAAGTGGTCAGGACAGGGGAAGGAAGATGTGCTTTTCTCATGCGATGGAGAAAATGCAGGCGCTGCTGGGCCCGCTTCACCAGTGTCTTGCTGTTGAGCAACCAAGCCAGCCTACTTGTTAACTGCACACCCAGGAATTTGATGCTGGTAACCATCTCCACAGGTGAATCATTAATGCACAGAGAAGTGTGACTGTGCCTGCCTTTTCTGAAATCGACAATGATCTCTTTGGTTTTTCCGGTATTTAAAACTAGGTTGTTTTCCTTACACCAGTTCACCATATAATGAACATACTTAGAGCCTGGACATTCATGTACCTTTGTTCCTATAAGACTGCCCCAAACTGGACCTCAATTTTATACAGACATTTAATTCTGTAAATCTTTCCAGAGCTCTCTTTACCTCTCTAGCAGAAATCCCATGTGATATGATTATTATGCCAGGCATGTTTAAAGTTCATTGCATTATTTGATCTGAAAAATCCATCAACCTAATTTAATGGGACATACTGATGTTTAATTAAACCAGATGTCATAAATGGCAGCAAGTTGATTGAGCTAATGTAATTTATTTTTTGTAATTTAGTATGCTATGGATGTTTTCCAATATAGACAGTGCTGATTGGGGAATTTTAATAAT
Source organism: Azemiops feae (assembly GCA_023970755.1). Classification (NCBI taxonomy): domain Eukaryota; kingdom Metazoa; phylum Chordata; class Lepidosauria; order Squamata; family Viperidae; genus Azemiops; species Azemiops feae. The sequence goes on from JALGBA010000413.1 coordinate 340,962, forward strand.
CTTTAACTACACATATTTGCATGACTATCAGATGCATAAATATTCTGTTCATGCTAATAATAATCAATAGGAGCCCTATAGCTCAGTTCTAAGGACATTTCTATTGCACCATCATTTTTTTCCAGCATATCACAAAACTCCATTGAAGATTTGTTGCTACAGGAAAATATAATTACTTCTAACATTTCAAAGAATTGTCTGCAGTTTTGCTTAATTTTTTGTTCACATCAAAATGAACAGGATGGCCGTAGCTTAAGAAAATGTGTCTAGGCTTTGGCATCTTTACTGGTACAATAGACATGCTTTAAATTTTAAAATGTTGTAGTTCAGCCTCATGGAATATTGCATAAATATAGCAGATTTTGAACCAAGTAAAAACAGGACGGGATTTATCATTTTGACCCCGCAGGTTTTCAGAAAATGTTCCTGTAGTCCTTCCAAATTTTACAGCTCTCTGAGTAGGTCATCTGAAGGTGAAATAGAAACTTCAGCATCTACAAATTCTGCTAATATTAATATAAAAATGATTAAGTTTGATGAATATGAATGGAATCCAGATGTCCACCAGGGAGAATATCTTTATTAAATTGCAAATCATTAAAGTCGAAGCTCATAAAAATGTTGTGGTCCTGTTACATTTCTAGAATTAATTGTGTCTTTGCCTAATTACCCTAGAAACTGTGGAATCCAGGATTTTGAATCCTGCACTCCCTCTTGTAACTCATATTCCCCAAAAAGTTGTACAGTAGATAAATGAATGGGTAAGTACTAGAAATACCTTTTCCCCAAACTTGGCATCCACAGCTTTTCTGGATTACTATTGTCATAATTACTCGAGTGTCAGGCGCAATTAGCCAAGAATGGGAATAAAGTAGAATTGTGTGAACTCAATGATTCTAAACTGATGACATGTTTAACCCTGCCCTCGGGCTCAGCCTGCTCATCTCCTACACAGAGGGTATGTTGATGGGCCAGATACATTGTGAACTTTGAAGAACAAATTTCAATGAAGAAATAGTGTGGATTTTTTTAATTGCTTCTTAAATGTCCAATCGGTTGTGTTTACATTCAGGAGAAAACTGAACAAATTCTTTTCTACCAAAAATCAAGAAGTGAGAAACTAAAAAAAAAAAAAAGCTTAAGGAAAACCAGATGCTAAGCTCCCTAAAATAGATGCAATCAAGCAGTTTACCAACCTTGAATTCCTTCTTATTGTTGTCAGTGTGCCCAAAAGCGTATAGGTATTCCTTGACTGATCACCGTAATGGCTTCCCTTTCTCTTTCTCTTTCTCTTTCCCTTCCCCTTTTCCCCTTCCCCTTTTCCCTTCCCTCTTCCCCTTCCCCTTCCCTTTTGTCTTTTACTTTATGTATGTATGCAGTGGTGGGATTCAAATACCTGAACAACCGGTTCTCTGCATGGATGGAGGCCTGGGCCTCCGAGGCCTAGAACAGACTTCCAAAATGCCATCCACGCATTTCCGACAGGCCGTTCTAGGCCTGGGAGGTCTCCTCCAGGTCTCCGAGGTCTAGAACAGACTTTCGGAAATGGCATCCACACACTTCTGGCGGGCCATTTTAGGCCTGGGAGGTCTCCTCCAGGCCTCTGAGGCCTAGAACAGACTTCCAGAAGCAGTGTACATTCAGCCAGTTCTCCGAACTCAACAAAATTTAGCTACCGGTTCTTCCGAACCGGTGCAAACTGGCTGAATCCCACCACTGTATGCATGTATGTATGTATGTATGTATGTTGTGGTCCTGTTACATATATATAAAAAGAATTCATATCCATATCATTGCCAAGAGAACTGCATGGACAAAACATAGATTTCAGGGAATCTTTACCTTAATCCCTAAATCCTTTCCAATGCATTAACACCCATCATACCAAATGTTCAAGAGCTGTAAGAAATGTGCGGACTGGCATGGATCTGTAAAGAGGGAGGGGAGTTCTTGATCCATGTTAGAACATGCAAGAATGTGCAAACGACTTGATTCTGATGGACGGCGCCTTTCAAACTGACAGGTGTTCCTGCTCAACTCATTTAAATGAAAAGCAATGATTTAAAAATGCTCTAAGCTCCCCTCCACACACACACACACATACTATTGCAGTCAATTTTTATTTTTTTTTGCAAGAATTAATGGTTTAGTTCTTGCTTATTTGATGAAGCAGGGAACTCTCCAAATTTTTTTCTTCCTGACCTTCTTTTAAAGATCTTTTCATATATTACATATCAAGCCTATCACACTGGGTTAATGAATCTGTAATTAAACAGATTGTTCGATGAACGGTGAACAATGAAGTAACAACTTGAAGCCATTATTTTAATTTATTTGTTCATGTATTTATTTATTATCCCACCTTTATTATTTTTGTAAATAGCTCAAGGCCATTAATACACCTAATATTCCCTTCTCCTATTTTTCCTGCAACAACAACCTTGTGAGGTGAGTTGGGCTGAGAGAGAGTGATTGGCCCAAAGTCACTTAGCATTAAAGCAGGAGTACAGGTAGATATGGATTACATTGATTTACCTCTCTTCTTCCTTCTTTCCCTGATAAATCTGTTTGTCCATGACAGAACCAGCAAGTATAGAATACAGAATAACAGAGTTGGAAGGCACCTTGGAGGTCTTCTAGTCCAACCCCCTGCTCAGGCAGGAGACTGTATACCATTTCAGACAAATAGTTGTCCAACCTCTTCTTTAAAACCTCCAGTGTTGGAGCACCCACCATTTCTGGAGGCAAGTCGTTCCACTGATGAATTGTTCTCACTGATAGGAAATTTCTCCTTAGTTCTGGATTGGTTCTCTCTTTGTTAAGCTTCCATCCGTTACTTCTTGTCTTGTCCTCGGGCGCTTTGGAAGTTTGCAGAAGACAGTAACTCTCCTTCGCCCTTCTCACGAATCCTGTTAGGCTGCTTTCCATTCCTTTCCACCAGGCTAGAGAGGGAAGAGGACAACCAAACAGACAAAAAAGAAGAAGAAATTTAAAAATAAGCCCGGAGCAAATGACATTTTGAAATTGATCACATGCTTTGCGGAGAAAGAGAGAGAGAAATTGGGTGGACAGATTCTTCCACAGGAGGAGAAATCCTCCAACGATTTCTTGAGAATACTATCCATCATTAATAGTGAGTGTAACCCAGGGGACTTCAAACGTGGCCCTTTTATGACTTGTGGACTTCAACTCCCAGAATTCCTCAGCCAGAGTGCCAGGCCTGGCACTCTGGCTGAGGAATTCTGGGAGTTGAAGTCCACAAGTCATAAAAGGACCACATTTGAAGACCCCTGGTGTAACCCCATGATTGAAATGGCCCCGTGGAAGCCTGGGACACAGAGGGTCTACCTGAAGTAGGGAAAATTGCGGAAGATGACTGCAAAAGGAAAGACAGAGCTTTTATCGCCATACAGGCTGTCCTCGACGTACGACCACAATTGAGCCCAAAATTTCTTGCCACAGTTGTAAAGTGAATCACTGCACAGTTGTGAAGCATCCAATTTTTTATCATGTGACCACGGGGATGCTGCAACAATTGTAAGGGTGAAAAAGGGTCATAAGTCACTTTTTCAAGTGCTGTTGTAACTTCAAATGATCACTAAACAAATGCTTATAAATCAAGGATTACCTATACTGGTAGTCCTCAACTTACAACAGTTCATTTAGTGACCGTTTGAAGTTACAACAGCACTTGAAAAAGTAACTTATGACTGTTTTTCACACTTACGACCGTTGCAGCATTCTCAGGGTCACGTGATCAAAATTCAGACTCTTGGCAATTGACTCGTATTTATGACGGTTGCAGTGTCTTAAGGTTGTGTGATCCTCTTTTGCGACCTTCTGACAAGCAAAGTCAAAGGGGAAGGCGGATTCACTTAACAACTGTGTTACTAACTCAACAACTGCATGATTCACTCAGCAACTGTGGCAAGAAAGATCGTAAAATGGGGCAAAATTCACTTAACAGCAGAAATTTGGGGCTCAATTGTAGTTGTAAGTCGAAGACTTCCTGCATAGCCTTTAGCTCCCTTGTAGGAAGCACATCCCCATTGATCCACCCTTGAGAACCTCCCTAAAATTTCTTTCCCTTTTGACAAATTATCTTGATTAAAATGCCATGTGAATTGAGAGGTAAATAATTTGGGGGAAATTCTCTGCCCAGCATTTAAAAAAAAAATGAATGAAAGAAAGTTATGCCGTCTTGGATCCCCTATTGTTCCCTGTAGTTGTGCCCTAACAGGTTTATTGTAGCAAATGTGTTTGTAAGTTAGAATCTGTTTAATCAGAGACACGAAGTGGAATCTTCTGTTGCATATGAGCAAAATTCATGTTGTGTTTTATGACCACAAGGCCTAATGCAGGGGTGGGGAACCCTGGCTCTTTTATGACATAATAATAATAATAATAATAATAATAATAATAATAATAATAATAATAATAATAATAATAATAATAATAATAATAATAATAATAATAATAATAATAATAATAATAATAATAATAATAATAATAATAATAATAATAACAACAACGATGATGATGATGTAGCGGGGCTGTCTGAAAGTGTCTGCAGGAGCCTGGCAGGGGAGAGAGAGATTGGGACAGCTGCTGCTAGTTTTGGGCAGGTGTGGACAGAAAAGTAAGGAAGGAAAGGAGAGTGGGGGTGGTGGCTGCTCATTGGAAAGGCCAGGTGAAGACAAAGGGGTTGGAGGTTTTAAGCTGATCCCTTCTTGTGGAGGAGGGGGAAAGGAGAGAGTGAGAGAGAGTGAGGGGGTGGAATTTTATTGCTTTCTTTCCAAGGGGGATATCCCAAGTGGAGGCAAGAGAGAGTGTGTGGAGAAAGAAAGTTGCTGGGGCTGTTAACCTCAGATTTTAATAATAAAGGATAAGGGAGGAGGGGTTTGACACTGACCTGGCTGAGACTGTAAGAAGCAACAGAAGAGGAAGAGAGGCTTCTCTGCTGCTGTGAAGACTGAAGGCCATCTGAACTGTGACTATTGCTGCTTGTGCAAGTTTTAGACATTGCGGGGGGGCGAGCCGTTACTGCAGCACGCTGACTGCTTTTGTTCGTGTTTTACTGCTGCCTGGAGCCGGGGGTTTTCCCCCTCCCCACTTGTTTCCAAAAGGTCGCTGAAGAATCATTGACTGTTGCTGCTATGACAGCCTGGGGCTGCTAGACACCACCACAGCATTGACTATTGGGGCTAGGGGCTGGTCATCTTTGTTCCTGGAAGCCCCTCCCGGAAGACAAGAGCCTGCCACCTCCTCACTTTGTGTGAGCCTCTGCTAGAAGAGACACTTTGCTAACACCTAGAGAGCACAGATGCAGAGCTTGACTAAGGGGGACGGGGCTGGGGGGGCCCTGGGCTTTGGCGGCCTCCGAGGAGGTAACGCTACAATAATAATAATATAATAATAATTATAATATAATAATAATAATAATAATAATAATAATAATAATAATAATAATAATAATAATAATAATAATAATAATAATAAATAATAAATAATAAAGTTGGAAGGGACCTTGGAGGTCATCTAGTCCAACCCCCTGCTCAGGCAGGAAACCCTATACCATTTCGGACAAATGGCTGTCCAGTCTCTTCTTAAAAACTTCCAGTGTTGGAGCATTCACCGCTTCTGGAGGCAGGTTGTTCCACTGGTTAATTGTTCTAACTGTCAGGAAATTTCTCCTTAGTTCAAGGTTGCTTCTCTCCTTGATTAGTTTCCATCCATTGCTTCTTGTCCTGCCTTCAGGTGCTTTGGAGAATAGCTTGACTCCGTCTTCTTTGGGGCAACCCCTGAGATATTGGAACACTGCTATCATGTCACCCCTCGTCCTTTTCTTCATTAGACTAGACATAAACAATTCCAGCAACTGTTCCTTATATGTTTTAGCCTCCAGTCCCCTAATCCTCTTTGTTGCTCTCCTCTGTACTCTTTCTAGAGTCTCAACGTCTTTTTCACATCGTGGTGACCAAAACTGGATGCAGTATTCCAAGTGTGGCCTTACCAAGGCATTGTAAAGTGGCATTAACACTTCACGTGATCTTGATTCTATCCCTCTGTTAATGCAGCCTAGCACTGTGTTGGCTTTTTTGGCAGCTGCAGCACACTGCTGGCTCAGGAATTCTGGGAGTTGAAGTCCACAAGTCATAAAAGAGCCAAGGTTCCCCACCCCTGGCCTAATCGCTGACACTTATTCCCAGAACTCCCTCCTCACTCGATCTTCACTTAAATGTTTCCTCAAAACTACCTTTCTGTAAAGCCACGTTGCTCTTCTCTCAGACTGAACAAAAGACTGTGCGTTGCCTTTTCATCTACTGAGGAAGTAGCTGCAGACATAAAGTTCCCCCCTCAGACTGGGGACCCAAAACAGAAAAAGGTTAGGAGGCCTTTGGCTATGCCTCAGCATGAAAGGAAGCTAAGATGGAGCATAATTGCATGAATGGGGGGGGGAAAGACCCGGAGTGATCTAGGAGAACTCTGGGACAGAAAGGAAGCGTTGTGGATTGAATGTGACATGTGGGTTTTCAACCCTCTGTCCCTAATGGCAGGGACATGCATGCAGCCAACTAATTTGTCATGTCAAGTTTGGAACTGCCCCAACTCAAGCCTGAAATACAACAGCTGTCAACGGCCCCTGAATAATTTCCCTTTAATTAAAGGAAAGATCTTGAGTTGCAACACTGAAGCCAGTCATAGCATATGCTTGGAGACTGAACATGTGTGGCTCATGGTTATAAGCAACAGGTTAGCTAGGCTTGAATATCCCAAAGTTGCTTTTCAAAAGGCAAGTGGGCGTTCTTGGGCTTTTTTTCTTTTCTTTGAAAACATTTCGCTTCTCATCCAAGAAGCTTCTTCGGTTCTTGAATTAGAAGTGAAACATTTTCAAAGAAAAAAAAAAACCCCAACAAAGTCCAGTTGCCTTTTGAAAAGCAGCTTTGGATGACCGAGAACCAGTGGTGGGATTCAGCCAGTTCGCACTGGTTTGGCAGAACCGGTAGCTAAATTTTGCTGAGTTCAGAGAACCAGCTGAATGCACACTGCTTCCGGAAGTCCAGTCTAGGCTTTGGAGGCCTGGAGGAGGCCTCCCAGGCCTACAACGGCCCACCGGAAGTGCGTGGATGCCACTTCTGGAAGTCTGTTCTAGGCCTGGGAGGCCTGGAGGACGCCTCCCAGGCAGTGGTGGGATTCAGCCAGTTCGCACCAGTTTGGCAGAACCGGTAGCTAATTTTTTGTTGCCTAGGCCCAGAATGGACTTCCGGAAGCGGCATCCACACAGAGAACCGGTTGTTCACATATTTGAATCCCACCACTGCTCCCAGGCCTAGAATGGCCCACCAGAAGTGCATGGATGCCACTTTCGGAAGTCCGTTCTACGCCTCGGAAGCCCAGGCCTGCATCCAATAAGAGAACCGGTTGTTCAGGTATTTGAATCCCACCTCCATAGACATCTAAGCTTGATTAAGAATGCCTGCTGTTGTGCACTTGGGAGAAAGGGTCACCCCTAGAGACAAACCACACTTTCCATTTTCATTCATGTTTTTCCTTCTAAAGCTGAAGATTCACACAAGTTGAACTTAAGTCACGGTGACTCTATGGATACTTCCATGCAATAAAAAGGGACTGGGTTTGTAACTGCTATTTTTAAAGATACTTTCTTGACTTCCGTATCTACTGATAGTCCTGGCATTCCTTATTGGTCTTCCATCCAAAACTTAATCAGGCCTGATTCTGCTTAGCCACTGAGTCCATCTACAGATAGTCCTCTGTGAATGTTCAAAGTTCCAACAGCATTGAAAAAAGTGCCTTATGACCACACTTAAAAACTGTTGCAGCAGTTGTCACGGGATCAGCAGTGGTCACGGGATCAATATTTGAATGCTTGGCAACTGACTCACCTTTATAACGGTTGCAATGTCCCGGGGTCATGTGATCAGCTTTTGAGACCGTCTCACAAGCCAAGTCAACGGGGAAGCCAGATTCACTTAACAACTGTGTTACTAATGTAACAAGTGCAGTGATTCACTTAACAACTGTGGTCGTAAAATGGGGCAAAATTCACCTAACAACTCTCTCGCTTAGCAACAGAAATTTTTGGCTCAGTTGTGGTCGTAAGCCGAGGACCACCCATGTTTCAATTGCTCTTGCTAATTAGTGGTGAGGAGGGAATCAAATTCTTGAATCTTATTTCAGGTTTGTTTTTCCTGTTCTCCCTTCAAGCATGCTGGAGAGCTAGTTTATCGTTTGGTTCTGCTGGCCGAGTCTACTGTGTACCACCTCAATTTGCTCCTCTGAACCTGACATGTTGGGAGAATAATAGCCCGGGTGCCATCTGGGTAGCGATGATGCCTCTAAGGCATCTCAAAACCGGTCCCAATGGCACCATCTAAACACTGACTAAGAGAGGAAGGAAATTATTAATGGAGTTTAGTATTACCAAATGCCTTGCTGGAATGGTGAAACTCTGTAGCCTGAGGCAAGGAGACTGCTCAGATGGAAGGCTGTTTGTGTCTCTTTTTATGTCATGGAAAGTACCAAAGACCCAGACAAAAACCTTGAGGCTTTCTACAGACGCTGGTTCGCTAAATTGTCACTGCAAATTTGCTCATGGAAGCAGCAGCAACTCTTCCAAAAATAAAACAAGTTCCTGCTTCTTCTCAGTGCAATTCCATAACAACTGGAGATGAAATTCAACACCATCTGTTAGTAAATCCAGGAGGAAATCGGCACAAGTAGTCCTCGACGTACAGCAGTTCATTTAGTGACTAAAGTTACAACAGCAACTGAAAAAAATGGACTGAGGACCGTTTTTCACACTTATGACCATTACAGCATCTCCATGGTCACAGGATCAAAATTTGGACACTTGGCAACTGACTCATATTTATGACGGTTGCAATGTCCCAGAGTTGTGTGATCCCCTTTTTGTGACCTTCTGACAAGCAAAGTCAATGGGGAAACCAGATTCACTTAACAACCGTGTTACTGTGTTACTAATTTAACAACTACAGTGATTCGCTTAACAACTATGGCAAGGAAGGTTGTAAAATGGGGCAAAATTCACCTAACAACTCTCTCGCTTAGCAACAGAAATTTTGCTAAATGATGACGATGATGATTGATGATGATGAATGATCATTAGGATGATGACAATTCTACTACTCCATTCCAGCTCCTTTCCTCTCTGTTCTTCTACCTGTTTGGGGTCCCCCACCACTAGCAGTCAATCCTCATTCTTGGCCAATAAGCATTTTTGCACATTGCAGGATTCTCCCAAGCCATGCATTGTCTCTGTGTGCATGTGTGCACATGCACACGTGTGTAGTTGGCACCACAGGCAGTCAATCCTCATTCTTGGCCAATAAGCATTTTTGCACATTGCAGGATTCTCCCAAGCCTGTAGTTGGCACCACAGGCAGTTAAACACAAGGCAGGTGGTGAAAAACAAGAAGGAGAGGTGGAGATCACAGGAAAATTAATTAACCTTAATTATTAATGTCCTTTTCAGAACTGGCAAGATTGTGTCTCAGCAAAGACTTTCATTTCCTCTCACTTAAAAAGGGACATCTTTCAGGTTAAGCCATGAATCATTTAAGAGACAGCTTATTACATTATAGATATAACCAAGGACAATACAACTGACAGTTCCCTGTAAGTTGTTTGCTGAAGTGACCTCTTCTTATGAAGAATCAATAATAATATTGGATAAGTGGATTTGATGGGTGATGAATACACCTTGAATACACCTCTACAATTTAACACCGCAGAGTTTGTCGTTTTTACTGCAATTCGTCTGACGAGATTATAGTAATAGTTGGGTTTTTTTTATCTCACATAAATAACTATGCAGAAGATGAGGTGATCAAGCTGTCAATGAAATGCTGAGCGTAAAAATAAGGAAGTAAACAGTGAATCTGACTTTGTAACTGGGGTCACCATCATGCCAAATCAAAGCGTGGTGCATTGTTTAGACTGCATGTGGGTGATACGAACCTCACCTTTGATTACTAATCCATAAATATTAGATATTTGAGCTGATCTCTGCCTGGGAGACTTGGATCAGCCTGAGCAGTAGAGACACAGCATCCTCTCCCTCTCCGTCTCCATCTCCATCTCCCTGTCTCTCTCTCTCTCTTTCTCCTTCTCTTACACTTGAGGGCACAATCACCACCTCACATATTGTGCAGCTGCTTTTGAGCATGGTTTTAGCACATTTTCAGAATAACATTGTGTAGGGGTTTAAAAGAAAGCCCCCAGATAAATGACAAATAGAACATAGAATAACACAATTGGAAGGGATCTTGGAGTCTTCTAGTCCAACCCTCTGCTCAAGCAGGAGACCCTATATAATTCCAGACAGATGGCTGTCCCATCTCTTCTTGAAAACCTCCAGTGTTGGAGCACCCACAACTTCTAGAGGCAAGATGTTCCACTGGTGGATTGTCCATTGACAGACAATTTCTCCTTAGTTCCAGGTTGGTTCTCTATTTAATGTTCTTCCACCCATTACTTCTTGTCCTGTCCTCAGGTGCTTTGGAGAATAGGTCAAATGGCTGTCCAGTTGAAAACCTCCAGTGATGGAGCACCCACAATTTCTCAAGACAAGCTGTTCCACTGAATAACTGTTCTCACAATCAGGAAATTTCTTCTTAGTGATCATCCACTCATACTTCTTGTCCTGCCCTCAGGAGCTCCCCCCTCTTCTCTGTGACAGCCCCTCAAGTACAGGAAGACTGCTATCATGTGACTCCCCAGTCTTTCATGCTTCTTGGAACTACCTCCCCAGTACCTGTCAGTTGTTTCTTAGACTGGCTCCAGACAAGTCAATGCCTTTCTTCTTGAACTCTGGACACATCTAACCTGGTGGGAACAGAGAAATCTTTTCTAGCTTCTTCTGCCAGCCATCTCTGCAGGGGCTAGCTTGTGAAAAAAAGGGAGTATCTATTCAGTGGTGGGATTCAGCCGGTTTGCACCACTTCGGCAGAACCGGTAGCTAATTTTTTGTTGCCCAGGCCCAGAATGGACTTCCGGAAGCGGCATCCACATCGAGAACAGGTTGTTCACATATTTGAATCCCACCACTGCCCCTGATCTATAGTCATCCCTCACCTCTGCATTCCAGCTGTGTCAGTGTCATGTTTCAATAGATTCATCCACAGATAAATCTATGAATCTAGCCATCTGTGTGAAAACTTACCTCCATCCCCTTTCCCAGATCCATTCCATATTCACAAGAAGGACTGAGCATTTTTCTAATAGCTGGTGATGTTTAGTAGAAAAGAAGAAAACCATTTCTGAGAATCTACCAGGATCTAGTATTTTAAAAGCGTGCAAATGAGATTAGATAAATAGGCGCCATTTTGGTGGAAAGGTAATAGCGTTCCATGCGCTTCGACGTATACTCGTGCTGGCAACATAACAGAATAACAGAACAACAGAGCTGGAAGGGACCTTGGAGGCCTTCTAGTCCAACCCCCTGCTCAGGCAGGAAACCCTATATCATTTCAGACAAATGGTTGTCCAGTCTCTTCTTTAAAAGGTCTAGTGTTGGACCATTCACAACTTCTGGAGGCAGGTCGTTCCACTAATGAATTGTTCTAACTGTCAGGAAGTTTCTCCTTAGTTCTAGGTTGCTTCTCTCCTTGATTAGTTTCCATCCATTGTTTCTTGTCCTGCCTTCAGCATCTTTGTAGAATAGCTTGACTCCAGAACAGGATCACAGAAGTGTCTTCAGACAACGCTGGCTCCATTGGCCAAGAAATGAACAACGCCCTCTACAACCGGACATGACTGGGCAGGGAAACCCTTATCTTTAACTTTACCGGAGTTACATCCTCAGCAATTGGTTCATTGGTCAAATTCACTTTAAACAAATTAGTTCCATCTTTCATCCAAAGTTTGAATTTTTAAAAAAATAATAATCACACTTTGGCAAGTCCTGTTAGGATACTGAATGCTAATCTGATAGGTAAGTGGCTATAGTGTTGAGAACATAAAATGACTCTGAAGTCTGTTGTTCACTACTCATATTCAGAAAGATATGCTTTTTTTTTTTTCATGGCTGGTTGATATATATTACACCATCTGGAGTGGCCAGCTGGGCTGGAATAATTATCAGGGACCATCTGGGGATTAACTCAGCCGATTGCATTTTGAACAGCATTTTGATTACAAGTAGTGGATGGGTCAAGAGCTACCAGTATCTTCAGGCAAGGAAATGGTGGCATCTGCTGAAAATTGAGATTTTTATTTTTTTATTTATTTTTTGTAAAAGATGATATATAGATCTTACAATGATCAGGAATACTGGGGAGGAAGAGAGATTAAAAGGCATCTGTGTGAGTTCCTACACTGATATTTATTTCTATTAAGCTTGTTGAGTTCATACAAGATTCTGTCCACCAGGTTCAAAAGACCCGACTTCTGTCTCAAAAATCAAAGTGGAAGAACATTCAGCATGAGCTTCATTTACAATAAACGCCTGCTAATTTGTCTTTTTTTCTCTCTATCTTTCGGTTTTAGGAAGTCAGGCAGGTGACAGTCACTACTCCAAGCTACTTATTTCCAAACATTGCAATTTAGGACCGTGTCTCGTTCAGCTACTAAGGGCTGGGCTCAGGCAACAGGACACAGGAGGCTAGTTTGTTGGTTCCACCTGTTCTAGATAAAGGGTTGAGGTCAACTTGGTTGTGTCATAGGTGTCCAAAACAGTCACGATGACATCAAAATAGGAACTGCAACATCACTGAAGCAAGTTCTACCATTTTGTATTTGCACTGGGATGTTAAACACAAGTTCACGAAGTATAAGATGAAGTTTCTGTCACAACCTCACACTCGTCCTCTAGCATCCGGAAAAGCAAAATTAGGGCTTTCAAGACATCGTTGCAGGTGTCGGAAATTGAACAATGTAAAGATTAAATATGCTGGCAAATTCAACTGTGTTTTTTATTAAGCTCTGCTTTCGGTTTTGTGTTCCCCTCCCCCTGTTCAATATGGCTGCTAGGAGCACGGTGGCGCGAGTGGTTGGGACACTGGGCAAGCGGTTAACAAGCCTGCGTTCGAGACCCCAGAGCTGCCGTGGGGCGGGGTTGGGCTCTCGTCCTGGGCTCCAGTTCCTTCCCAGGATATGAAAGGAACCCCCAACTGGGTGTCCTCAGGGCAACGGTTAACCCTTTCAACTTGGAAGAGCCTTGATGCTTCTGATGTGAGTGCAAAAAATAAAAATAAAAAAATACAATTGCTAACTGTATGCAAGGCTTGCCTTGTCTTATTGCCTTGGTGATTATTTCAGGACTTCAGATTTCATTCACTGTTTAACCAGGAGAAAACCTGGAACTCTCCAATTATTTTCGATAACAGTTTCCTTCTCACCTGATCTTTGTCCATTTGAACAAAGGGAAAGACATGGGCTGTTTCAGAAAATAGAATAGAATAGAATAGAGTCGAGTCGAGTCGAGTCGAGTCGAGTAGAGTAGAGTAGAGTAGAGTAGAGTAGAGTAGTAGAATAGAATAGAATAGAATAGAATAGAATAGAATAGAATAGAATAGAATAGAATAGAATAGAATAGAATAGAATAGGATAGGATATAGGATAGGATAGGATAGGATAGGATAGGATAGAATAGAATAGAATAGAATAGAATAGAATAGAATAGAATAGAATAGAATAGAATAGAATAGAATAGAATAACAGAGTTGAAAGGGACCTTGGAGGTGTTCTATTCCTAAAGGAAATCAGCCCTCACTGTCCTTTGGAAGGACATATACTGAAGCTGAAGCTCAAATATTTTGGCCACCAAATGAGAAGGGAGGACTCCTTGGAAAAGACCCTCGTGTTGGGAAAGATGGAAGGTGAAAGGAGACAGGGACGGCAGAGGAGGAAATGGGTAATTAATGTCATTGACGCAAGGAACGTGAATTTGGATTAATTCCGGAAGACAATGGGGGACGGGGGCGGGAGGGCTGGTGTGCTATGGTCCCTGGAGTCACAAAGAGTCGGACACCACTTAGCGACTGAACAACAACAACAATAACATGGTCTTCTATCTATTTCCACACTGAATTCCAACTCTTTCTTTCTCTCTATCATCTCTACCACTGGCCCTTAGTGACAAATATGCTATTCTAGATTATCCCCAAAGGACTTTTCGTACTCTTCTGTATTCCAACATAGTGTTTGTGGTTATCCTGGTGCTGTTTCTTAATCATTTGTTTTAGACAAAAGAGTTAGATTAAATCCCAGAAGCAGAAAAGGCCTTTAATTTGGAAAGGGCAGACCGGAACAAATGAACTGCAAGGCTATATTGATTGTTTGACTTCCTCTAAATGAATGAATGTGTGAATATCAATTTGATGAATTAATAAGTTTTAGAAAGATGGAGCCTGCCCAATATACCAAGAGCTTAACTCAGTGCTAATGAGTGATTTTAAAATAGCCCTATTAAGACAAAGATCAAAGATTCATATAATGCTGGGTGAAGAGTCATCCGCAATTTTACCCATTAAAATGAAGATATGATGGGTGAGAGAGGAATGAACGGCTTAATATAGAGCTGCATTTGATAATAATTTTTAGCCTAATGAATAAAATTAATTGCCATTTCCTCCAGATAAAATAAAAACAGGGTGAAAATGCACAACATATAGAAGTATATGAATTTAAGGAATTCTCTGCCAATTCTCAGTGCTGACCCCTAAAATCAAAATCTGTCATGAGGTAAATATTTATTCTTTTGAACAAAGGCCTTTCATCCTATAAATGAAGGCTCTCGCTTTTTTATATATAGTATATATAAAAAAAATCTGCCTTTCCTTTTTGGTTGTATAGATCTCTTCATCAGAGAGGGAACAGACGTTGAAACCTTGGATCAGATTTGTCACTCGCTACTTTTGATTAATTTCCCTTCACTATTAATTTGTGTTTGTGGAAAATTGCCTGAGCAAAATGGGTTTTTGTTACTCCCCCCCCCCCAAGCCATTGAAGGATGGAATATGATGATATATTTTGCCTTTCAAAAAAAGGGACCGGCTCCAATCCAATCCAAGTATTTGTGTGAATCAAATGAAGTATATTCTTAAATAATATTGGACTCCAATGGTTTCTGTTAGATACTCCTCAGCTTTGTGGGGGTGCTTCAGGGCTGAAATTCTAATTTCTATATTTCTAATCCATTTCTAATATCTATATCGGTGTTTTTCAACCTTAGCAACTTTAAGATGTGTGGACTTCGACTCCCAGAATTCCCCAGCCAGCAAGTTTCACATAACAACTATGTTATTACCTTAACAACTGCAGTGATTCAGTTAACAACTGTGGCAAAAAAAGTCGTAAAATGGGGCAAAACTCAAAAAATGTCTCACTGAGCAGCAGAAATTTTGGGCTCAGTTGTAGTGGTAAGTCAAGGACGACCTGTAATTCAAAGACGATCAAATCTAGCCAATAACAATTATAAATTCAACACAATCATAATATTGTCAGAAAAAATCATGGTTTCTTGCACCCAAGAAGTCAGAGGCAGTTATAATTGTTATTTGGCTAGATTTGATCATCTTTGAATTATAAATAGTCCACGATTTACAGCCTCAACTGAGTCCCAAATTTCTGTTCCTAAGCAAGACAGTTGTTAAGTGAGTTTTGCCCCATTTTATGACCTTTCTTGCCACAGTTGTTAAATGCAGTTAAGTTAGTGACACGGTTATTAAATGAAACTGGCTTCCCCACTGATTTTACTTGTCAGAAGGTCGCAAAAGGTTGATCACATGACTCTGGGACACTGGAACCGTCATAAATATGAATCAGTTGCCAAGCATCTGAATTTTGATCACGTGACCAGGGGGATGCTGCAAAGGCCGCAAGTGTGAAAAACAGGTCATAAGTCATTTTTTTCAGTGCCGTTGTCACTTTGAATGGTCACTAAATGAACTGTTGCAAGTCGAGGACGACCTGTATTCTAATGTCACTGCATGTATGTTTCTGCTCTAAGCTACAACCGGAATGGGACAACTTGCACAGCCAACTCGTGGCAGCCGACTCGCCATGGCCAAGACGCCACAGCCAACTCGCTGCGGAACAACTCTGTAGGGCAACTCGCTGCGGGATAATTTAACAATTCTCTTTAATTATTTAAAATAAATAAAAAAAATAGTTTAATTTTTGCCATTCACTTTTCATTCTGTCCCTCCTTTTGCACCCTTTCTTCAATGATTCTATTCCACTATTTCTTTGATATATATAATGTAACTCTTGTCCTGCGGCAAGTTGGCTGTGTCGAGTTGTCCTGCAATGAGTTGAGCGTGGCAAGTTGGTTGTGGCTAGTTGGCTGCGTTGAGTTGGCAACGGCGAGTTGACGAATTATTATAGACCCGCTGAGAATGGACATAATGGTAGTTTGATTGGGCTGTATTTTACTGTTAGCTTGTTTGTCTGAGTTGGTAGGATGTTGTTTGCTTCTTGATTGTTGATCTAATGTTCATCTTGGTGTTAATTTCTGCTCATCTAGGTGTTGATAGCTGGTGAGGAGATGTTTTGGGCTTTTTTGTTTCCTTTTGGGCTTTTTGATTTTGTCTTTTGAGTGGTATGTAGATGTTACCTATTTCTATGTGCCTGTTGATGGCCAATTTGCTGGAGTGGCAAGTGTTATGGTTCCGAAGGAAGAGGCTTTTCAAAGAAACGTGAGGCATTGTTTTCCTTTAAGAATCTTTTTAATGGCAACATAGCTTCGGCACATACATGAACGAAGCCAAAATCCGAACTCTCCTACTTCATCCCACAGTATCTGAGCACATTCCCCTCCCTCATTTGACAGTCATTAATCACATTCTCCAATTAGTTTAAAGTGTGAACTTTCCCTCCCGTTCCACAACGCGCCATATTTTATCTCCTCGTATTTCATTCAGGTTTGAAGATGCTCTTCTGAAATATTGTTATGGCTAACTAGTTCCCAAGCACATTCTTTCACTCCCCCCCTTCCATACTATCTAATAGTGGCTCTAAGTAATACACAGGTTAAATAGTTAATGTCTGCATCCACATATAATGTCAGGCAAAAACATTCGATGTTAGCAGCATTGACATCAAGCTTCCAGGAATTCTCTAATGATTTTTGGAGGTTGGCTTGTTCTGGGATGCTCACCTGTTGCCACCGTGTATTTCCAAGTGAGCCCCCTCTTAGCCTGTGTTTTATTTGGTTAATTCATTTCTCTTTATGTCAAAGGATGAGAAATGAGGATGGAAAACAGTAGATCCAAGGAAAGGAAGATTGGGTAGGATACCACCCTGTAATATATTCTCTACGGTCCAAAGCCTCTCTTAGCCTTCTCAGTGTGACAATTACTTATTTAATTCCTCTCTAGCTTCTGCAGTGATAACTGCACAGAAATCAGAAGGGAGCACATTTTGACATCTTAACATCTTCAGACAGCAGGTTGGCTAAGACTTTGAATAGCACTGAGTTGAAAAATCTCAAAAAAACTATTTGTGATGTATTTCGCTTTATTTTTAGCTTTATCTTTTTTTTAAAAAAAAAAATCATAAACGTTCCTCAGTTGACCAAGTACATTTTATCGGAGATCAGGCGGTTAATGACTGTGCTCATTTTCCTCTTGGGAAAATCAGCATAATAAATACTATTGACTCTGCTAATAAAGAAAAATGAGAAGAGTGGAATTATTTGGAGCGGAATCGGTCTTCCCTTTCTTCAACCAGTTGAATCTAAACCTCATCCTTGCCGTCTCTTTCTTTGCCTGTGTATCCCATCAACATCAATCAATCAATCAGAATAGAGCTGGAAGGGACCTTGGAGGTCTTCTAGTCCAACCCCCTGCTCAAGCCATGTTACAACATGTTACAACTCATGCCATGTTACGTTACAGCATTTGATTCTTGCTCACTAAAATTAAAACATCTCTACCAAAAAGCTGAATATGAGTGAGACATAGCGAGAAAGGGGCTAGACCTGCTGATTTCAAAGGAATGGGATTGATTAATTTTCAAACATTGCTTCAAATAAATGATAGCAATTGCAACATTAAATCATAAATAAAGTCACAGAGTAGGCATCCCCAGTTTTGGGGGGTTAATGAATGCATTTGGAAATTTGGGAACCCACTTCTATCTTCAATTTGTTATTGTCTATTTTCTGGAGAAAGAAGCACACTCACAGAATAACAGAGAAGGGAATTTGGAGGGCTTCTAGTACAACCCCCTGCTCAGGCAGGAAACCGCATACCGTGAAGTATTAGTACCGCTTTACAAAGCCCTAGTAAGACCACACCTCGAATACTGCAGCCAATTTTGGTCACCATATCACACAAAAGATGTTGAGAGTTTGGGAAAAAATCAGAGAAGAGAAACTAAGATGATCAAAGGCCTGGAGAGTAAAACACACGAAGAACAGCTGCAGGACTTGGGTTTGGCTAGTCTAAAGAAAAGAAGAAATAGGGGAGACATGATAGCAGTGTTCCAATATTTGAGGGGCTGCCACAAGGCAGAGGGTGCCAGGTTGTTCACCAAAGCACCAGAGGGAAGGACGAGAAACAATGGTTGGAAACTGATCAAAGAGAGAAGCAACCTGGAATTAAGGAGAAACTTCCTGACAGTGAGGACAATTAACCAGTGGAACAGCTTACCCCCAGAAGTCGTGGGCGCTCCATCACTGGAAATTTTTAAGAAGAGACTGGACAATCACCTGTCTGAGATGGTATAGGTTCTCCTGCTTGAGCAGGGGGCTGGACTAGAAGAACCTCCAAGGTCCCTTCCAGCTTCTATTCTATTCTATTCTATTCTATTCTATTCTATTCTATTCTATTCTATTCTATTCTATTCTATTCTATTCTATTCTAGTCTAGTCTAGTCTAGTCTAGTCTAGTCTAGTCCAGTCCAGTCTAGTCTAGTCTAGTCTAGTCTAGTCTAGTCTAGTCTAGTCTAGTCTAGTCTATTCCAGACAAATGGCTGTCCAGACTCTTCTTAAAAACTTCCAGTGTTGGAGCATTCACAACTTCTGGAGGCAAGTCCTTCCATTGATTAATTGTTCTAACTCAGGAAATTTCTCCTTAGTTCTAGGGTGGATCTCTCTTTGATAAGTTTCCATCCGTTATTATGTACAACTGAAGTCAAAGTGAACCTTCAGTTTCTAAGAATGATTTGGGAGATACGTTGATAGGCTGAAAAGTCTAATGGGTGCCAAGGAAAATATCACATCATTCAATGATGGGTATAATAGAAACAGCTGAACTGACAGATTTTATATAATTGAATAATAACATTCATAATATGTCCATACTTTATGTGATGGCTGCATATTCCATCACTTCCTATGTCAAAAAGGAGGCCTTTGTGTTCTAAGCTTTTAAGTGTATGCAGAGTTTCCAAAATTAACAATTAAACCAAGGACTGAGCTTCTGTGAAGAAGCTCACAGGTCTTGCTTGCACCTGATGGGGAGGAGATTGCCTTGATCCCCAAAAACAAAATGAAAAATTCATGGAAAGTTTCTTGGGATTATCGATATGAAACCTTTTCAAGACAATTTTGATGATCAACCTGAGGAAACAATAAATTGGAAAACTGCTTAGAAGAATCATAAAGTGTCTTTCTTGGTTTTTGGAACCTGACGTGCTCAGTGTATTGTGAAAACTCAGAAAATGACTACAGGTAGTTCTCGAGTTACAACAGTTTGTTTAGTGACCGTTCAAAGTTACAACAGCCCTGAAAAAACTGACTTATGACCATTTTTCACACTTACAACCATTGCAGCATCCCCCATGGTCACGTGATCAAAATTCAGACACTTGGCAATTGACTCATATTTATGACGGTTGCCGTGTCCTGGGGTCATGTGATCCCCTTCTGCAACCTTCTGACAAGCAAAGTCAATGGGGAAACCAAATTCACTTAACAACTGTGTTACTAATTTAATAACCGCACTGATTAACTTAACAGCTGTAGGAAGAAAAGTCGTAAAATGGGGCAAAACTCACTTAAAAATGTCTCACTTAGCAGTAAAAATGTTGGGCTCAATTTTGGTCGTAAGTCCAGGACCACCTGTACTATCCTTACTTATTTGGGTGTGTTGAACGAACATAACCACTGACTGTGCAGTGGTTAGAATGCAGTATTGCAGGCTAATTCTGCTGACTGCCAGGAGTTCGATCCTGACTGGCTCAAGGTTGACTCAGCCCTTCCATCCTTCCGAGGTCGATAAAATGAGGACCCAGATTGTTGTGGGCAATAGGCTGACTCTGTAAACCACTTAGAGAGGGCTGTAAAGCACTATGAAGCGGTATATAAGTCTAAGTCCTATTGCTATTGCTACTCATAATTTCAACGGAATCTAAAACTCAAGGGTACCTTTTTTTCCAGATAACCCTGTTGCAACAGCTCACTTTTGGTCTGGTTTTAAGAAGGGGATGGAATTTAAATGAAAGATCATGGCCACGCTCTGGGCTCATTTAAGACTTTAATAGGATCCGTCCATGTTTGATATCAAGGAGAATTGAACCAGACAAAGGTCTAGAGCTTTAATTTCACCCGCTTTGTAGTTTGGGATTTTACAATGGAACATTTGCCATAAGTTTGAAAGCTGGTTAGAAGGTAATTTAAATTGGAATTCAGTCTAGCGTTTCCTCTCAGACTGTTGTTATTGTTGCGCGTCTGTGATTGTTCAGTGAAAAGCATCGATGTGTGTAAAACCCAGTTGGAATATGGTTGGTCTCCAAGACGGTTTCCATAGTCAGCTGCAGTGAGGCATTTTGAATTCTCCTCGCAGTTTCTCAAACATGTTCTTGAGTTGTGAAAGAGTTTGTTTTTTTAATGGATATTTTCAGGAGGCTTAAGACTTTCCTTGAAGTTTTCCCACGGATGTTTTTGAGCTTAGAACTAGTATAAATGCTGTTGGGGATATCATCGATTCAACTGGCAAAAATTTCCATTACAGCTAGTCCTCATGGCCACAACTGAGCCCAAAACCTCTGTTGATAGAGGCTAAGTGAGTCTTACCCCCCATTTGATGTCCTTTCCTGCCACAGTTGTTAACTGAATCACTGCAGTTGTTAAGTTAGTAACTGGGTTGTTAAGTGAATCTGGCTTCCCCATTGAGTTTGCTCGTCAGAAGGTCGCAAATGGAGATCACGTGATGCCAGGACCCTGCAACCGTCATAAATAGATGATCATATGACTTTGGGGAAAGGTGATCATATAACTCTGGGACACTGTAGTGGTCATAAATATGAGCCAAAAATCTGAATTTTGTTCATCGGGATGCTGCAATGGTGTTAAGTGTGAGAAATGGTCATAAGTCACTTTTTCAACGCTGTTGAAAAATGAAAAATTGTAAGTTGAAGACTACATCTATCTATCTATCTATCTATCTATCTATCTATCTATCTATCTATCTATCTATCTATCTATCTATCTATCTATCTATTCTTTCAATCATCTATCTATCTATCATCTAATCTATCATCTATCAGTCCTATCTATCTATAATATATTTATATCTATATATCTATATTGCTCTATTTATTATCTATCAATCATCTATATCTATCTATCTATCATCTATCATCTATCTATCATCTATTATCTATCAATCATCTATCTATCATCTATTATCTATCAATCATCTATCTGTCTGTCTGTCTGTCTATCTATTATCTATCAATCATCTATATTTATCTATCTATCTCTATCATCTATCAATCATCTCTATCTATTTATCATCTAGCTATTTATCGATCGATCTACCTATCTATACCTAATTGCAAGTATATCCTGAAACATTTAGCAGCTAGCAGTTAATAGCACTGAGGAGGAACCAGATGCTTTCTAACAGTTATAGCTATTGATAACACTTCTGCAACCTTCTTAGAGGGTTCTGAAGAATAGCCATCCAACAGCATCCTGGTCACAACAACAATCACAATTACTGACAATTGAGAGTGTTCAACCTGCCTGCCATTGGGTGTGCAGTTGATATTTTAATAACATGTGGTCCATTCATAGCTAAACCAAACAAGAATACTACATTGCAGCCAATTTTGTGGAAATTCTGCTTATGAGATGAAACTCAAAATTAATTTCTCTTTCATCAAATTGAACGACAATTGGTAAGAAAAATGAGGAAGAATTTTTCTTGATTTATTCATTGTGTGCCATCAACTAGTTGTTGACTCTCAGCAAGTACATAAATAGGTTTTCTCCATGAAGAGAACTCTACTACGTGACTCTAATTTGTATAATAATATAATATAATATAATAATTGTAAAAGAGAAAACCCCAAGTGCTGTAGTTGTTTGTTGATGGAATCTTGAAGAATGATTTGAGAACTTCTGGAAGTGAGGATGCAATGAAAGCATTATTTTTATTGGCATTCAATCAACACTTTTTTTGGAAAAAGCAAACGTAGGTCCAGTTAAAATGTCATGGGATACAATTAGCTCCTTCCTCTGGCATTCAAACTGTTGGGCAGATTGCAAGAAGACCTTCTGCCTTAGAAAAGAGAACTAGAGAAAGAGAATCTTGTGTTGTCTATGAAAAACCAGGAAACAGCCACCGTTTCTAGCATCAGATGGGCCATCACAAGATCTCAAGTGATGGCCTAATTGATCCCAGCCTCCAACTGCGCAACCCTCATGAGACTGCCGGGTCCTGCAAGTTCACCGTGTGACTCTGGACTACATTCCAACACACACACACACACACACACACACACACACACACACACACGACAGAAACACACTCGTAGAATATGTTATTTTGACTATTCTCATGGAAGGGTATAGTTAGATGCTAGGCTTTGCCTCATCTATATCTATATATCTATATCTATATCTATATCATCTATATCATCTATATATCTATATCTATATCTATATCTATATCATCTTTCTTTCTTTCTTTCTTTCTTTCTTTCTTTCTTTCTTTCTTTCTTTCTTTCTTTCTTTCTTTCTTTCTTTCTTTCTTTCTTTCTTTCTTTCTCTTCCTTCCTTCCTTCCTTCCTTCCTTCCTTCCTTCCTTCCTTTCTTTCTTTCTTTCTTTCTTTCTTTCTTTCTTTCTTTCTTTCTTTCTTTCTTTCTTTCTTTCTCCATGGTGGTGCAGTGGTTAGAATGCAGTATTGCAGGCTAATTCTGCTGATTGCTGATTGCCAGCAATTCAGCAGTTCGATTCTCAAAGGCTCCAGTTTGACTCAGCTGTCCATCCTTCCGAGGTCGGTAAAATGAGGAACCAAATTGTTGGGGGCAAACAGGCTGACTCTGTAAACCGTTTAGAGAGGGCTGTAAAGCACTGTGAAGCGGTATATAAGTCTAAGTGCTATTGCTATTGCTATTGCTAATGCTACTGCTACTGCTACTGCTACTGCTACTGCTATTTATTTATTTATTTATTTATTTATTTATTTATTTATTTATTTATTTATTTATTTATTTATTTATTTATTTATTTATTTATTTATTTATTTATTTATTTATTTATTTATTTATTATGAAATTGATTTGCTGCCCATCTCATATCCAATGACTCTGGGTGGCTTACAACATAAAAGGTAGTAAGTTATTCAGGTAGTCCTCGGCTTACAACCACAAGTGAGCCCCTTAATTTCTGTCACTAAGCAAGACAGTTGTTAAGGGAGCTTTGCCCCATTTTATGACCTTTCTTGCCCCAGTTGTTCAGTGAATCACTTCAGTTGCTAAGTGAATCATTTGGTCATTAAGCAAACTTGGCTTTCCCCGTCGACTTTGCTGGTCAGAAGCCGGCAGGGAAAGTTACAAATGGTGATCACATGACCCTGGGACAAGCCATGAAGAACCGGCATAAATACTTGCCAGTTGCCAAGCATCCAAATTTTAATCATGTGTCCATGTGGATGGTGCAATGGTCGTCATCAAGGAGAGAAGCAGCCTAGAACTAAGGAGATATTTCCTGACAGTGAGAACAATTAACCAGTGGAACAGAAATTGTGGGTGCTCCAACACTGGAGGTTTTTAAGAAGAGACTGGACAACCATTTGCCTGAAATGACGAGGGGGGACATGATAGCAGTGTTCCAGTATCTCAGGGGCTGCCACAAAGAAGAGGGAGTCAAGCTATTCTCCAAAGCACCTGAAGGCAGGACAAGAAGCAACGGATGGAAACTAATCAAGGAGAGAAGCAACCTAGAAACTAAGGAGAAACTTCCTGACAGTTAGAACAATTAACCAGTGGAACAACCTGCCTCCAGAAGTGGTGAATGCTCTAACACTGGAAGTTTTTAAGAAGAGACTGGACAGCCATTTGTCTGAAATGGTATAGGGTTTCCTGCCTGAGCAGGGGGTTGGACTAGATGACCTCCAAGGTCCCTTCCATCTTTATTACTACTACTACTACTACTACTACTACTACTACTACTACTACTACTACTACTACTACTACTATTATTATTATTATTATTATTATTATTATTATTATTATTATTATTATTATTATTATTATTATTATTATTATTATTATTATTATTATTATTATTATTATTACCTGAGTAAGGGGTTGGACTAGAAGACCTCCAAAGTCCCTTCCAGCTCTGTTATTCTGTTATTCTGAATTATGGGACTTCGTGGAGGAATGCCATTTTAATAGCCAGGTCAAGCAAGGTCATGCTTGCATTTGAATAAACTTTCTTTTTATGGTTCCAAAATAAAAGAAACAAATGAGTCTGGACAGCCATTTGTCTGAAATAATTTAGGGTCTCCTGCTCAAGCAGGGGGTTGGACTAGAAGACCTCCAAGGTCCTTTCCAACTCCACTATTCTATGTTCTAATATATTGTTTAGTTTAATTCAGGTTTTGCTGGATTTCCCAGTTTGAAATAAATCCTAAATACATATCATCATGTTTTCTTTTGCCTCTTGATAGCGCTACACTTTTTCTTTTTTCTGTATTTAGCTGGTAGAAATTTACACTGTTCATCCTTTGGGATAGCAGCTTTATTTGTTTAGTTTGTTTTCTTATGCTAGTGTGCATTCAGAAGTCTTGTAATTTTTTATGGTGGTGCAGCCACAGGAATGCACTCAGCCTGTTTAATCATGTTCAGCTCACAGCAGACAGACTCTTGCACAGAGATTTACGTGTGTGTGTGCGCGCGTGCGTACAAAGGATGAAAGGTGTCTGATGATATCACCTGAAGATGCTGCAACGTACAGATAGTCCTCAGGTTATGACCACAATCGTTGTGTCATGGTTCCGACAGATGAAACTCTTCAAAGAACTTCGAGGCATGGTTTACCTTAAAGAATCTTTATTGGAGTAGCATAGCATCGGCACTAACACAATCGAAGCCAAAAACTGGATTCCCCTCCCCTGAGCACATAGTATCAAAGCACAATTCCCTCCTCCAATTAACAGTCATAAATCACATTCTCCAATTAGTTTGAAATGCAGGCTTTCCCTCCAGTTCTCCAGCCCGCCAATTCTTATCATCTCTTATTTCAAAAACCTTGATTCTCACACTAAGTCCAGTATTATTATGTCTATCTAAACTCTCATGCACATTCCTCCCCCCCCAGCATCATCTAACTCTAAAAGTAAAACATAAGAAGAAAATGGTTGCATCTCTAACTGTTGTCAAAGCAAAAACATCCGATGTTAGCAGCGTTGACACGTTGCTAAGTGAGACTGTTGTTGAGGACTACCTGTTCTTTAGTATATAAGTTAAGCTCCTGACTTTAGTGTTTCTTTCCCCATGAAGTCTTTTGTCATGTGTAGCTATCTGCTATCCAACAGTACTTCTATGGAAGCCTGTTTTAGTTCTTAAACGTGCAGGCATGATATATAGCAGAATCAAAGGCAAACAACCCATCAAGGTAAATTCCATAGTATTGACAAATGATGCTTGTAGGATGACTGGCGTTCACTAGCTGGGACAAAAATGCGTTTATCTTCCCCCAATGAGAAACGTATAACCAAAGCAGAATAGGGAATGACAGATTTTCTGCCCAAGTGCACCCAGAAGCGCTCACATGAGTTTAAGAATTATAGTCCCGCTTATTTTTTTACTAATTACAGTTTCATGTCATCTATCTTTCATAATAGACTTCATGGCGACACAGGGATATTTGCCACGTATCCTTTTATATATCAGATCTAATCTTACATATAGATAAGATAAAGATAAATAACCTTTATTGTCATTTTTATATTGTGGGCACAATGGCACACATCAAAAATGAAATTTAGTTGCCCGCTCTCAAAGTGAAACACATACATGACACACACCTAAACATACTATGTACAACATATATATAGACCCACATCCCTACATATACATAACAAATAAATATTAAACACTGTCCATCTTGAACATATAATGGAAGGAGGAAGCTTGAGAGTTCACAAGGTTAATGCTGTATGGAATGAAACTATGGCTGAATCTGGATGTTCTGCTACGGATACCACGAAGCCCCCTCCTCCCAGAAGGTAACAAGGAAAACAGGTCGTGAAGAGGATGTGTAGTGTCCCAGATAATCTTACGGACCCTGCTCAAGCAGCGCTTCTGTGCTATGTCCTGGATGGGAGGAGGGAACTGCCAATGATCTTTTCAGCCATTCTCACCACTCTCTGCACCGCCTTCCTGTCTGAAGCAGTGATGCCTCCAAACCAGACTGTGATGCTGTATGAAAGGATGCTCTCGATCGTCCCCCTGTAGAAAGTGGTCAGGACAGGGGAAGGAAGATGTGCTTTTCTCATGCGGCGCAGAAAATGCAGGCGCTGCTGTGCCCGCTTCACCAGTTTCTCACTGTTTAGCGACCAAGTCAGCCTACTCGTTAGCTGCACACCCAGGAATTTGATGCTGGTAACCATCTCCACAGGTGAATCATTAATGCACAGAGAAGTGTATCTTCCACATATGAAATGCATCAGGTTATTCCATCAGGCTATAAGCTAAGCAACTTTCTAGAACGCGTATCTGTAAGCTGCCCAGAGTTACCCTATGGTAAGATGGGGCAGCCAATAAAATTTATAAATAATTGAACAAACAAACAAACAAATCTTTCTTTTGTATGCTGACTGCATTTCCAGAATTCCCAGGGAAGTTACAGAAGTCAGCTTTAAAAGAAACAGGATATAGAATACAGAATAATAGAGTTGGAAGGGACCTTGGAGGTCTTCTAGTCCAACCCCCTGCTCAAGCAGGAAGCCCTATACCATTTCAGACAAATGGTTGTCCAGTCTCTTCGTAAAAGCCTCCAGTGATGGAGCACCCACAACTTCTGAAGGCAGGCAGTTCCACTGATTAATTGTTCTCAGTGATAGGAAATTTTTCCTTAGTTCTAGGTTGCTTCTCTCCTTGATTAGTTTCCATCTGTTGCTTCTTGTCCTACTGTTGAAAGAAAAATCTTCATCAGGGTCCAGTCCAAGCTGGGAATAAACAAAATGGAGACTGCTTTAGAAAGAAGGTTGTATTTTATTGAAGAGCAAAGCTAGACAGAAGCGTGGCTCTGGGAAAGCTGACCACATGTAGTAGGGAGTGGTGGGTTTTTATACCTTCTTGAGCAGGTCATATCCTGCTTCCCTGTGGGTGTGGCTGATGACTATGTCCTGTACTGGATTTTTTGGTTTGAGGGATTGTTGATTCTAGGGATCTTTGTCTTTCTAATCCCATCAGCTCTAAGCTTCCAGGTGCCAGTCTTTCTGAAAGGATTATGATATCTGCATTTCTAGAGCTGGTTTCTGCATGGGAGAGGGAGAGGGAGAGGGAGAGTTGGGGCTATTCAGAAAAACTGGGCATGTTTTTCTGCCTTTTTAAGATCCTTTGAGGAAATATAATATTCTGCCCTTTTTAATATTTCCATCTCTGGGGAGGCTGACTTCCTACACTACCTTCAGGTGTTTTGGAGAATAGGTTGACCCCTGTCTTCTTTGTGGCAGGCCCTCAAATAAAAAAAGCAGCTGATTTTAACCTGCTTACGTACGTAAGCCAGAATGTTGTAAAAAACATGTCATACAACCATATGGAGCCTGACCATTATGGTTGTATGCTGTGATTGTGTTTTTTGTGGCTGTGAACGTGGTGGTCATTAAACGAAAATGTCAGTCATAAGTGCGAACCCATTGTTCGCTAAGGGCATGATTTTGCCAAAACCCACAAATAAGTGTCAGTTTTTGGCAAAACCATCATAAATCGTGTTCACAGGACTATGGGATGGTGTGAATGGCCACAAATATGCTTGTGTTGCCAAGTGCCCAAAGAGTGGTCTTGCGACCACAAAGGATGGTGGTTTTGCTCACCGTGGGTCGTAAGTCCCCTTGTTCAGGTAGATCATAACTTTGAACAGTCATAAGAGATCAGTCATAAATGAAGGGCTACCTATAACCTGGATGTAGTTCTTTGCAAAACTAGGATATTATATGGCCAATTTTCCAGAAAGTTTTGTCCTCTGTAAAAGACTGTGGGAAGAATCCAGAGAAAGAAGTATTTTGGGAAATATTAAAAAGGCAGAATATATTTCCCCAAAGGCAGAATATATTTCCCCAAAATATTTTAAAGGCAGAAACCAACACACACACCCCAAGTCTCTCTGCCCCAGACAGAAACCAGGTCTGCAGAAATGCAGATGTGATAATCTTGTCAGAAAGATTGGAGCCAGGAAGCTGGGATTAGAAAGACAAAGATCCCTAGAATCAACAATCCCTCACACCAAAAAAATCCAACAGTCATCAGCCACAGCCCCAGGGAAGCAGGATATGACCTTTGGGACATCATAGGATTAACCCACCACCATCAGAATACCAGAAAGGCACACTCAGACTCAGGTCAAAGTTCATGCCACAGGAACAACTCCAAACAAAAGTCCAAGAAGGTATAAAAACCCACTCTCTACTACATGTGGTCAGTTTTTTTTCCCAAAGCTATCTTTCTGTCTGGCTCTCCTCTTCAATAAACTACAACCTTTCTTTCTAAAGCAGTCGCCATGTGGTTTTTTCCCGGCTTGAACTGCACTCTTCCTTCAACAAGACGTTTTCTGTCTTCTATTTCATTTTTATTGGAAGTGACACAAGTGCTGTCCCTGCTATCCGTCAATTTTAATCCCCCCTGAACAGCTGTTTTGCCATCTTAAGCAGCTTCTCTTGGTGCATAACATTTAAAGATCTTCAAAAAATCTCCCAAATGGCATCGTGCTCCAGTTTCTTTATGCCCAATTTCAACAGCAAGTTAGCCCTGTTCACCTTTAATAAACCTATGGAAGGGAAGAAATCGAGCTTCCAATTTCCGGTTTCTTTCTGGGTACATCCAAGATATTAGTTATCACCTTTAAAGCCCGATATGGCACAAGGCCAGCTTATCTGCAGGACCACCTTGTCAACCAGGTCAGATAGGATAGGCACATTCCTTTTTTTTTTTTTTTTTAATAATTTTTATTCACTTGTTGCATAAAATACGAAAATGCAAAAGCAAATAATAGGGAACAAAAGGGAAAAAGAAAAGTATGGAAAAAGAGGGGAAAGGGGGAAAAAGGCATTGACTTCCCTCTGTTGCAGTAAAATAAGGCATTAACATCAAACCTCAACTTTTTACATTTCTATAGTAGTATGAACTAGCCATTTCTATATCAACCAATCAATCTAATCAGTAAAACCCAAAATCATAATATCCTTTTTCTCCACCTCAAGCACAAAGTCCAGAAGCGGTTTTGTCAATGCTGCTAACATTGGATGTTCTTGCTTTGACAACATATGGAGATGCAGCCTTTTTCTTTCTTATGCTTTACTCTTAGCATTAGATGATACTGGGGGGGAGGAGGAATGTGATGGAAGTTAGTTAGACATAACAATATTGTAATAGTGTGTGAATTCAGAGCTTTTGAAATAAGAGACGATAAGGAATGGCGGGTTGGAGGACAGGAGGGAAAGCCTGCATTTCAAACTAATTGGAGAATGTGATTTATGACTGTTAATTAGAGGAGGGAATTGTGTTTGATACTGTGTGCTAAGGGGAGGGGAATCCAGATTTTGGCTTGGACTATGTAAGTGCCGATGTGTTGCTGCTCGAATAAAGACTCTTTAAGGTAAACAATGCCTCGAAGTTCTTTGAAGAGTTTCATCTGTCGGAACCATAACAGGTTTCCAAGTAGAAACAAAAGTACTTATATTCTTTTCTTTTTTCAGAACAGTCAATTTAGTCATCTGTGCTAGGATAGGCACACTCCTAATCCTTTCCCCTAAACATTGCCATCTGACAGGAGTTAGAAAGTGGGTTTTTTGGGGGGGGGTGGCAGCCCCTGCCCTGCTCAGTGATGGGATTCAAATATGTGAACAACCGGTTCTCTGTGTGGATGCCGCTTCCAGAAGTCCATTCTGGGCCTGGGCAGCAAAAAATTAGCTACCGGTTCTGCCGAAGTGGTGCGAACTGGCTGAATCCCACCACTGACTCTGTTCCCTGAAGCCGGGCATGCCGCGCACCCTTCTAATCTTCTGTAAAGCTTTGAAGATCTGGCTTTCTCCCAAAATGCTCAAGCGAAGATTGGATAATTGCACATTAGAAGGTGTGACCTGGCACCAACTCTTTGTTGTTTTTAATGTTTCAATCTGTTTAGTTTTATGGTTTTAAAATGATTTTATATGTTCAGCCCCTTTTCTACATGCAAGTGATGACAGGGACAAAGTTTACATTGTTAATAGTGCGATGCTGCCTTAGTTATTACACATACACATACACGCAAACACAAACACACGTTCTTTGCAGATCCCTCTGGTTTAAAGCATCTAAATTTCAAACGTTTAGCAAACTAGGAAATTATCCCTCCTACTGTGGGTGCTGTTCCTCACACTCACCTTCAAAGGTGTCCCCAGAGGCACCAACATCTCACGATACCTCTTCACTTCTGCAGCCAGATGTTTTCTTTGTTTCATCTTTAAAATTCTTCTTTTGTTCCTGAAAGAGCCCTTTTGGCGCTGGCAAATGATTCTCTGCTGAAGTTTACGTCTCTTCGTTTTTTTATTGTGGTCTTGTGTTCATATTCTTGACTTCTTTCATAGCTTTTTCCTATGTCTTTAGCTCTTTGTTCTTTTCAACAATGCTGAGTTCCTCCCCAGTTCCAGTAGCTACCTTCTTCTGTTGCCAAGGTAACATCTTTCCTTTCCTCACTTTCTGCTTAGGCTGGTAACAATCCACACAGCCCCCCCAAGTTCTTGGCAGCCTTAAACTTATTTGTTTTCAAGATTCATTGGTCGGCTTCCCTGATTTACATGCTGCCTTTTGGCTTGGAGGACACAATCAAGGTGGTTTAACCTTGAAAGCAACTCTCCCTCAACACACAAGCATAATTTTAATTATATCAAACTGAAGATTCCCAGTCAGCCAAGCTCATGAGAACATAGAACATAGAACAGCGATGGCGAACCTTTTAGAGACCGAGTGCCCAAACTGCAACCCCAAACCCACTTATGCATCGTCGAGTGCCGGGTGGGTGTGGCCCACTGGCTGGGTGTGGCCCATTGGGTG
Organism: Azemiops feae; assembly: GCA_023970755.1. Classification (NCBI taxonomy): domain Eukaryota; kingdom Metazoa; phylum Chordata; class Lepidosauria; order Squamata; family Viperidae; genus Azemiops; species Azemiops feae. The sequence continues at coordinate 372,439 of JALGBA010000413.1, forward strand.
GGCGTGGCCCATTGGGTGGGCATGGCTGTGGTGGTAACGGCAGACTGGGTGGGACTAAAAAGTTCAATCAATCAATTCCAACTTTGCGAGATCTTTTTTTTTCCCGTGAGAAGTTGAAATTGACTGATTGAACCTTTTTTTTTTTTTTTTGCACACGGCGGCGGAGGCCTAAAGCAAAAAGGTTTTATAAAACCCAGCTGAAGGCCTTTGACTGGGGCGACGGCACGCGTGCCCACAGAGAGGGCTCTGAGTGCCGCCTCTGGCACCCATGCCACAGATTCACCACCACTGACATAGAATAATAGAGTTGGAAGAGATCTTGGAGGTCTTCTAGTCCAACCCTCTGTTCAAACAAGAGACCTTATACCATTCTGGACAAATAGCTGTCCAGTTGATCTAGTTCCATCTAGTGATGGAACACCACAACTTCTCAAGACAAGCTGTTCCACTGAATAATTGTTCTCACAATCAGGAAAATTTCTTCTTAGTTCCAGGTTGGATGTCTCTTTAATGATCATCCACTCATACTTCTTGTCCTGCCCTCAGGAGCTCCCCCCTCTTCTCTGTGAGAGCCCCTCAAGTATTGGAAGACTGCTATCATGTCACCCCTAGTCCTTCTCTTTGTTAGACTAGGCAAACCTAGTTCCCTCAATCATTCATTTGCCTAATTCTTATATTTGCTGAGTAAGGGGTACAGGGAGTTCCTGATTTACAACCATTTGTTTCGTGACTGTGATGAATAGTTGAAGAAGCTAAGTATATCTAGCCTATCAAAGAGAAAGACTGACATGATAACAGTCTTCCAATATTTGAGAGGTTATCACAGAGAAGAGGAGATTGACTTATTTTCCAAAGCATCTGAGGGCAGCTTGTTAATGAGGGATCCAACCGAGAAGTTAAGGAGAAATTTTCTGACACTGAGAGCAATTAATGGGTGGAATGGTTTGCCTCCTGGAGTTGTGGGTGCTCCATCGCTGGAGGTTTTCAAGAAAAGATTGGACAACCAATAGGGTTTCCTGCTTGAGCAGGGATTTGGACTAGAAGACGTCCAACGTCCCTTCCAACTCTCTTATTCTGTTAAGTTGGCGACTACCTGGATATTTCTCAGAAGTCTACATTAGTGTTTCATATGGCTTCAGGAGTAAAAGATCACTTATCACACACTCACAGTCTACAGCAACATAAGTGTGTGCTGAATAACTCTGGAGGGAGAACTGCCTAACAAGTTAACAATCTCATGCAGATTGGCAAAGTATTCCACAGACAACACAATGTGGTCAGTCTCTTTCCAAAAACGCAGCAAGTCTAAGAGCTGTTGACTGATTGGGAAATATGGAGAAAGCCATGAGTTCAATCTGCACCATCAGCTTGGAAGAATATATGGTGAGAAACAACACTGTTATCACTGCAGGTCCTGGCTACAGAGATGAAAAGTTATATCAACCAGGTCCCCATCTACAATCTCCACATAATCCAGTTTTGTTGGTTTGTTTCTTTAAAGTCTTCAATATGGCTGATAGTTTGGGTCCAGGTACATCTGGAATAAACGTCTCCCCACTGAATTCCAATGATGACTTGTAACTCGAACAAAACATAGATAAGAATGCCATTTCCTCTCCCCATCCAATTACTTGGGTCATTGAAATTTGGGCAACCAAGAGTAGAAAATGCTCTCTAGCTATAAGGAAGGCATTGGCAGAAAAAGGGTGAGTCGCTAGCCAGATCTTCCCAATTTCCACTGTCTATGATGAGCAATAACGACTCTGCATTATTTGTTATCTGTTGGGGGAAATGAGAAAAAACACCGGCTTGGTTCCAACTTCATAAATGAGGCATTTGGCATTTGGAAATGACCATTTGTCCATGTGGCATCTTTGATCACAATCTGCCCGCCTGCAGGTTTGGGGGGAGAAAAAGATGAAATGAAATGAAATGAAATGAAGATGATGGAGATGGAGATGAAGGTTAGCAAAGGGTAGAAGGTCTTTGGTCAGAATTGCTCAGAGTTCATTTCCTTTTTCCTCCAATTTAAGTATGCACAGATTTTTGGACATCATGGTGGAAACTTTAGATATCTAATAATGATAGGATTTGATTGCAACAGCTCTTTCATGATAGCGTTCCAAGACACCACACACGTCATCAGTCAGAGCACTTGATCAAGATTGTATCCAGTTTTGGTCACCACGATGTAAAAAAGATGTTGAGACTCTAAAAAGAGTGCACAGAAGAGCAACAAAGATGATTAGGGGAGTTTAGGCTAAAACATATAAAGAACGGTTGCTGGAATTGGGTATGTCTAGTTTAATGAAGAGAAGGACGAGGGGTGACATGATAGCAGCGTTCCAATATCTCAGGGGCTGCCACAAAGAAGAGGGAGTCAAGCTATTCTCCAAAGCGCCTGAAGGCAGGACAAGAAGCAATGGATGGAAACAAACCAAAGAGTGAAGCAATCTAGAATTAACAGTTAGAACAATTAATCCTCCTCAAAGAAAAAAAAATCCATCCAGTCACCTTTTGAAAAAGCACCTTTGAGACAACTACTGTCAAGAGTAGAAATGTGGCAGCTACATGCCTCTTTGTTTTCATCTTTCAACTGGGTTAGTTAGAAAAACGAAACCTCTCCACTTCTTGGGAAGTTTGTTGAGAGAAGGCTGTGACCTTTCAAGGACATTTTAGCAGGTGTGAAGAAGATAGCAGACAGTTCTCATAACAAAGAGAATTTATTTACATGAGCTACGTGGACTTCTGGAGGGTTTGGCTGGAATGTTATTGTTATATGCTTTGGTTAGATATCTTTGGGTTTTAGAGTTAGTTTTCCTTCACCTACACCATGCCATGTATTCAATAAACCAGTAAGATTTTCAGAAATGAAAGTAATCCTGGACTTTATTTGAATATTCGAGGTGGAGGTTGACAACTATGACCTGGATGATTGAGAATCTCCATAGACATCTGCAATCCCCAACACTCCCAAGAAGAAATAATTTTCTCTTTGTACATGCAATGTATACTTCACTAGCTCCTGAGTCTAGGACAACTCACTGTGGCCAACTCACCACAACCCATTCACTGTGGGACAACTCACCATGGCCATTTTGCCATGGGACAACTCGCCGTGGGACAAGAGTTACACTAATAACAAATTATTCTAAATGGTGGAATAGAATCATTAAAGGAAGGATGCAAAAGGAGGGACAAAATGAAATGCGAATAACAAAAATTAAAATATTTTTAAAATTATTTTAAATAATGAAATTGTATTGTTGAATTGTCCCCTAGCGAATTGTCCCAGGGAGAATCGGCCGCGACAAGTTGGCCCATTCCGTGGCCGTGGCAGTTATAGGTCCAGATATGGTGGAGGTGGAAAGACATCCAGATCTCCAATAGCTTTGGTTTTTCTTGCACAGCTTGTCCTCGACTTACAATTACAGTTGAGATCAACATTTCTGTTGCTGAGCAAGACAAATTGTTAAGTCCGTTTTGCCCTATTTTGTCATCTTTCCGGCCACAGTTGTTAAGTGAATCACTGCAGTTGTTAAGTTAGTAACATGGTTGCTAAGTGAATCTGGCTTCTCCATTGACTTTGCTTATCAGAAGATCGCAAAAAGGGATCACATGATTCTGGGACACTGCAACTGTCATAAGTACATGCCAGTGTCCGAATTTTGATCATGTGACCATGGGAATGCTGCCACGATCATAAATAGGAAAAACAGTCATAAGTCACTTTTTGTAGTGCTGTTGTAACTTCAAACGGTCACTAAATGAACAGTTGTAAGCTGAGGACTACCTGTAAAGACAGGACAGAAGTCAAGAAGTCTTGTTGCTATGAAAACATTGGGGGTACATTTGTGCTGGCTTTTGGCTCAGTAGAAAAGCAGAATTTCTCTTCTAAGCAGATTTAAAAATACCCCAAGTAGCTTTCTTTTTATTATCCCTTTGCTCAATCCTTCAGCGCTGGCTATTTTTATTTTTCTTCTCCATCTGCATCAAACCTGCCAGTTTGAGATTCCTATTTCTTAAGACTGCTTTAGCTTCCCATTTTTCAAAAAGGGAAGATGCATTATTCTCCGTATTATTATCTGTGCTAAACTTTTGCGAAAAATAGACTAATTCCTCTGTATCGGATGTGCCTAACTCAGCAAAAGTTGCAAATCTGTCTGTATTCTTACTGTCCAATTATAGGATGCTATTTTGATTAAAACTCCAGATCATCCTCCTGGTGATTTTGTGGCAGTGATTTCTTTAGAAAAGGGGTTAAGTCTTTTACTTTCTCTGATCCATCACCAGGTAGATTAATAAGGTATGGTCCATTTGTGGGAACAATTTTAATAACTGTGGAAAGAATTTTAATTCAATTTAGGAAGGAAGGAAGGAAGGAAGGAAGGAAGGAAGGAAGGAAGGAAGGAAGGAAGGAAGGAAGGAAGAAAGAAAGAAAGAAAGAAAAAGAAAGAAAGAAAGAAAGAAAGAAAGAAAGAAAGAAAGAAAGAAAGAAAGAAAGAAAGAAAGAAAGAAAGAAAGAAAGAAAGAAAGAAAGAAAGAAAGAAAGAAAGAAAGAAAGAAAGAAAGATGATATAGATATAGATAGATAATATTGAGGAGACATACATATTAGTTAAAGTGCAAAGAAACCACAGTAGCATTCTTTGGAATTCAGCACACAACTTTGATATAGGGGATGTCTTCGGACTAATTGTTATTCTAACACACTGATCTTGGGTTTAAATGCAGACGGGGAAAAGATCAGAAAGAAACTACTGCACTTCCTCAAATCTAGTGAGTCCCCCTGAAGACAAAATTACTTAAGAATCTGGGGGCCATTGGCACAGCTACCAAGAACACAAAGATTTTTTTTACTGCAATTCAAATGAACCACTGAAGAAGACACAATATTCTGGATACATACTCAGATGTAAAGATCAATGTTGGAACGTGCATAATTTATGTTGTCTTGTCATTTCATTTCCCCAGAGCAATTTGTTTCCTTAGATGCCTCAGATGCCTCCAGTGACTTGAAACAAAGGCAAGATGGCTGGTGATCAGCAATTGATCAATACAATTTATAGGTAGTCCTTGATGTCAATGCTGAGACTGAGTATGGCTACAGCCATTTTCCTGCTCATTCTGGGTTGCCACCTAGAAAGAGAGAGGGGGTTGCCCAGGTGCTTTGCTAGTCATAATAATCTTTTGTCCCATGGGAACCAAGGTCCTCGGTTGGTCCCAAGCCTGCAGGCTGGGTGTTGTCGAAAAAGCCCGCCAAATGATTGCATTGGGGAATGTAGTTGCTTGCATAGTTTTAGGGGTGGGATTTTTAACTTTGTATTGGGGAATTGTTACCTGTGAATCCAGACTTGGTTTCACCCTTGACTGTGCCGATACTTTGTAACTAATAAACATGTTCTTGGAGGAATTTGCAAGCCTCGGAGTTCTGCTTTATTCGTCTCTAGGTCTGTCGGAACCATCACACTTGACTTGAGATCACAATTAAGCCCAACATTTCTGTTGCTAAGCAAGTTAAGTGAGTTTTGCCCCATTTTATGATATTTCTTGCCACAGTTGCTAAGTAGATCAATGCAGTTCTTAAATTAGAAATTCAGTTATTAGCTGACTTTGGCTTCCCCGTTGACTTTGCTTGTCAGAAGGTTGCAAAAGGTGATCACATGATCCCAGGACACTGCAACCATCATAAATACGAGTCAGTTGCCAAGCATCTGAGTTTTGATCACATGAGTACAAGGATGCTGCAATGGTCGTAAGTGTCATAACGGTCATAAGTCACTATTTTCATGGCTGGCTGGGGAATTCTGGGAGTTGAAGTCCACAAGTCTTAAAGTGGCCAAGTTTGAGGACCCCTCATATAAGTCTAAGAACTATTGCAATCTAGTCCAATTCTTTGCCGACTGCAGGACAGCATGTTTGGCTTATGTAAGATGGACTAAATTTGCTTCAGTAATGACGTTCAGGTGACCAAGCTAATTGAATCGCTTGCTGTCACTCCAGCTGTCCTCTCTGGCATTTCCAGCACTTTACTGGAAAGGCAAACGAGAGCTTCAAAATTACCAGAGATGCAAAGCAAATCAACATGGCAACTTGGCATTGTTATGTAGAATAAAAGATTGGCAGAGCTTCATGAAGCAGGTTTAAACATCAACTGAAGCATCTTTGAACCAAATACCCCTTTGAAACTTGGAAGCATCCTTATTCACAAGTTTGATGTCATCATCAAAGGTTAATCTTTTTTTTTAAGAAGAAATCTGTTTGTAATTGTATAGAGTCTCCTCCATGAGTGAGGGGTTCGACTAGAAGACCTTCAAGGTCCCTTCCAACTTGGTTACACTGTTGCTGGAAGAGTCCATTCTTTATCTAGATAAGATAAGATAAGATAAGATAAGATAAGATAAGATAAGATAAGATAAGATAAGATAAGATAAGATAAGATAAGATAAGATAAGATAAGATAAGATAACCTTTATTGTCATTTTTATATTGTGGGCACAATGGCACACATCAAAAATGAAATTTAGTTGCCCGCTCTCAAAGTGAAACACATACATGACACACACCTAAACATACGATGTACAACATATATATAGATCCACATCCCTACATATACATAGGAAATAAATATCAAATACTGTCCATCTTGAATATATAACGCAAGGAGGAAGTTTGAGAGTTCGCAAGGATAATGCTGTATGGAATGAAACTATGGCTGAATCTGGATGTTCTGCTACGGATACCACGAAGCCTCCTCCCAGAAGGTAACAAGGAAAACAGGTCATGAAGAGGATGTGTAGTGTCCCAGATAATCTTACGGACCCTGCTCAAGCAGCGCTTCTGTGCTATGTCCTGGATGGGAGGGAGGGAACTGCCAATGATCTTTTCAGCCATTCTCACCACTCTCTGCACCGCCTTCCTGTCTGAAGCAGTGATGCCTCCAAACCAGACTGTGATGCTGTATGACAGGATGCTCTCGATTGTCCCCCTGTAGAAAGTGGTCAGGACAGGGGAAGGAAGATGTGCTTTTCTCATGCGGCGCAGAAAATGCAGGCGCTGCTGTGCCTGCTTCACCAGTTTCTCACTGTTGAGCGACCTGATCTAAGATAGAATAAATGATCTGATAACCCTTTCCTTCATTAAAACTGGTAGCCATTTTCTTTGCTTGGTTCTGCTTTTTGTACGGTTCTAATAAAAGTATTTATTCATGCTTTTAAGTCCATGCAATTTGAATCTTTTAAGTACATGCCAGGCATGCTGGTTCAGGAATTCTGGGAGTTGAAGTCCACGAGTCATAAAAGAGCCAAGGTTGCCTACCCCTGCACTAGTCAATAATACCACTTAGGCAGGCATTCTTTGTTTTCCTCTAAAACCTCTCTTTTGTTTTATTTAACTTTTCCTTCAACACTAACACAAAGTCTTCCTTTTTCCTTCCCCCCCCCCTCTATTCAGGCAGCTCTATTCTCTGCATTTTGAATAATAATAATAATAATCTTCCAGTTGATCCAACAAGGACTCATTTAGTCGATCAAGTCTTATCACCCCTGAGAATCAAAGGGAAAGAAGACACAGTATCCTTTCAAACATGGAACTTATTTTATCAATGGTTGGAAAAGCGAGATAGCGAGTAAGAATTTAATCTTTATGACTAGGCAAAAATTAACCCAGACAACACATTGTTTGTTAAGCACTAATAAATTGTAATAGAAAACTAATAAAATACTTTTTTTTTTAAAAAAAAGTCTTATCACCCCTAGAAGCTGCTCCGATGCTACGATAATCAAAGCAGTAGGTTGTTCTTAGGACTCAGGGGTAGGCAACCTTGGCTCTTTTATGACTCGTGGACTTCAACGGGTTGCCTACCCGTCTTAGGTAGATCTAAGGAAATAGCAATAGCAATAGCACTTAGACTTATATACCACTTCACAGTGCTTTACAGCCCTCTCTAAGCGGTTTACAGAGTCAGCATATTGTCCCCAACAATCTGGGTCCTCATTTTACCAACCTCAGAAGGATTGAAGGGCTGAGTCAACCTTGAGCTCCATCAGGATCAAACTCCAGGTTGTGGGCAGAGTCATTCTGCAATACTGCATTCTAACCACTGCGGCATCAACAAATGTTGTACAGCTTAATTCAATTTGAAAGGAAGGGAAGGGAAGGGAAGGGAGAAGGAAAGGGGAAGGAAGGGAGGGCATTCCAAGCACCCCAGCCCTATGGAGCTGGGGATTCCTATCAGAAGGGGACCGAGCTCTGAAAAAAAGCAGCAGATTAATTGAAGCTGGAGTATACAAGGATAAGGAGCTTGAAATGGGCTGGGAACATCAAAATTCTGTACTCAGGGAATGGTGAGTGGCCCACGCTGGTAAAGGAGCTAAGCAGAAAGGGTGGATCTGCCCACAGCCTCTTATCCTTCGACAGAGAGGTGAAAGGTTCCTTAATCCTCCCTCCTGGAGGAATCAGCATTAATCCCTTCTTCTCAAAAACAAAAAAAAGCGAATTTACCACAGGAAGGAATCCTTAGCCGAGTATTTCATTTGCAGATGCTACTAAAGCCTTTATACTCCACCTAGTGGTACACCAAAGATATGGCAACCTTTTATGTATCTCAACTTCCTACTTCTTATTTTATTTTATTTTTTTGAATCTCCTGCACTGAATCTTCTGATCTCTATAGATAGATAGATAGATAGATAGATAGATAGATAGATGGATAGATAGATGGATGGATGGATGGATGGATGGATGGATGGATGGATGGATGGATGGATGGATGGATAATAAAATAAAATAAAATAAAATAAAATAAAATAAAATAAAATAAAATAAAATAAAATAAAATAAAATAAAATAATAAAAAAAATAAAATAAAATAAAATAAAATAAAATAAAAAATAAAAAATAAATAAAATAAAATAAAATAAAAAATAAAAAAATAAAAAAATAAAATAAAATAAAATAAAATAAAAAATAAAAAATAAAAAAAATAAAATAAAATAAAAAATAAAAAAATAAAAAAATAAAATAAAATAAAATAAAATAAAAAATAAAAAATAAAAAAAATAAAATAAAATAAAAAATAAAAAAATAAAAAAATAAAATAAAATAAAATAAAATAAAAAATAAAAAATAAAAAATAAAAAAAATAAAATAAAATAAAAAATAAAAAAATAATAAAATAAAATAAAATAAAATAAAATAAAATAAAATAAAAATGAATTGTGTTTACCCCAAATCCAAATACATGGATTTATGTGCACTTAACTCCTAGGAGCAATACTGGGAGTTTATTTGCATCTGCAAATGAAATACACGGCTAAGGATTCCCTCCTGTGGTGAATTCACTTTTTTTTTTTTTGAGAAGAAGGGATTTATGCTGATTCCTCCAGGAGGGAGGATTAAGGAACCTTTCACCTCTCTGTCGAAGGATAAGAGGCGGTGGGCAGACCCACCCTTTCTGCTTAGCTCCTTTACCAGCGTGGGCCACTCACCATTCCCTGAGGTTGTCCTCCATTCCTTCCCAGCTCGTTTCAAGCACCTGGTGCTTGTGTACTCCAGCTTCAGTGAATCTGCTGCTTTCTTCAGAGCTCGGTCCCCTTCTGGTAGGAATGGCCATGTTGCCTAGGGAATGCTGGAAGCTGAAATTCACACAGAGCCAGGCTACAGAAGGTCTACAACAACTCACCACAGCCAACTCGCCTCGGCTTACTCACCGTAGCCAACTCGCTTCGCCTTACTCACTGCAGCCAATTCGCTGCAGGAGAACTCATCACGAAACAAGAGTTACGTGGAATGGAATAGAATCATTAAGGAAAGGATGTTTTAAATACCGGAAAAACCAAAGAGATCATTGTCGATTTCAGAAAAGGCAGGCACAGCCACACTTCTCTGTGCATTAATGATTCACCTGTGGAGATGGTTACCAGCATCAAATTCCTGGGTGTGCAGCTAACGAATACGCTGACTTGGTCTCTCAACAGTGAGAAACTGGTGAAGCGGGCACAGCAGCGCCTGCATTTTCTGCACCGCATGAGAAAGCCCATCTTCCTTCCCCTGTCCTGACCACTTTCTACAGGGGGACAATCGAGAGCATCCTGTCATACAGCATCACTGCTTCAGACAGGAAGGCAGTGCAGAGAGTGGTGAGGATGGCCGAAAAGATCATTGGCAGTCCCCTTCCTCCCATCCAGGACATAGCACAGAAGCGTTGCTTGAACAGGGTCCGCAAGATTACCTGGGACTCTACTCATCTTCTTCACGACCTGTTTTCCTTGTTACCTTCTGGGAGGAGGGGGCTTCGTGGTATCCCTAGCAGAACATCCAGATTCAGCCATAGTTTCATTCCATACAGCATTAACCTTGTGAACTCTCAAGCTTCCTCCTTCCGTTATATATTCAAGATGGACAGTATTTAATATTTATTTGTTATGTATATGTAGGGGTGTGGGTCTATACATATATTGTATATAGTATGTTTAGGTGTGTGTCATGTATGTGTTTCACTTTGAGAGCGGGCAACTAAATTTCATTTTTGATGTGTGCCGTTGTGCCCACAGTAAAAAAAATGACAATAAAGGTTATCTATCTATCTATGCCAAAGGAGTGACGAAATGAAATGTGAATGATGAAAATTAAAGTATTGTTTTAACTATTTTAAGTGATTAAATTGAATTGTTGAATTGTCCCGTTGTGAGTGGTCCAGTGGGGAACTGGTTGTGGCAAGTTGGCCTGTGGCACATTAGCTGTGACAAGTTGTCCCATTCTAGGCTGCAGAAGACAGGCCCTGGGTTCAAACGGTTAGTGTGGAAGAAACATAAGTTGACACTTAAAGTACCACAACAATGAAACAACCAAAATAACGCTAAATATCTTTTTATCAAGATAACACAGCATGTCAGTTATGTTACAGGTAGCTCTCGATTTACAACAGTTCATTTAGTGACCGTTTGAAGTTACAACGGCACTGAAAAAAGTGACTTACGACCATTGTTCACACTTACGACCATTGCTGCATGGTCATGTGATCAAAATTCAGATGCTTAGCAACTGCTTCATGTTTATGACGGTTCCAGTGTTCCGGGGGGGTCACGCAATCACCTTTTGCGACCACCTGACAAGCAAAGTCAAGCAGATTCATTTAACAACCACGTTACTAGCTTAACAATTGCAGTGATTCACTTAACAACCATGGGAAAAAGGTCGTAAAACAGGTCATAAAAAATTCCCTCAACAAATGTTTCACTTAGCAAACAGAAATTTTAGGCTCAATTGTGGTCGTAAGTCGAGGACCGCCTGTAGTGAAATGGTCCAATCCTTCAAGAAAAGAAAGAAGGCTGCTAAAATGTGTTTGGTTTTCTTCTTTAATGAACAATAAAGTGACGGAGCGTTGGACAAAGCAAAGAAAGTAATTAAACACTCTGGACATTCGCCCATCAATCATCTAGATTTTCTGGGTACAAGACCTGCGCTGTGACGCTTTTGACTGCCAATTCCGCAGCAAAACGTTAAAAAGCGGAGATGTGAGATAACGTGGGTCCTTGAAATCAATTCTCTACAATATCCGTTTCTATCTGAAATGACCAGCGTCCCTGCCAACAATGGGAATAAGAACTGCAAAAAAAAAACACAAATCCTATCACAGTTTTGTGGTGGGCTATTTGGATGCTGCCGTTTGTCGCTGAAGTGTTCTGTCATCGTTCTTGTGATTCAAATCGGCGGTAATTAAGCTCCTTAGTCTGAATGAGAGCTGGTCAAAGGGGGGTCAACAGAGATTCAACCGGGTCATGGACTCAAACTGTTTTTAAAACAATCTAGGTCACCACTGCTGAGTAAAAATGGTAATGTCTGTGAAGGGGTCGTGAGAACCACCATCTGCTGGAGAAGCTCTTGGCTTGTTTTCGGAGCGACACTGGGATTCGTGGAAACAGCTACGGATGCAGCTAGTCCTCAATTTGCTACCACGATTGAGCCAAAATTTTCTGTTGCTAAGCAAGATGGTTATTATGTGAATTTTGCTTCATTTTACAATCCTTCTTGCCACGGCTCAACTTTTGCAAGTTTTTTTAACTTCTTGTTAGCTGGCATCACTTGTGCTTGATTTGGTTATGGGATTAGGGCATTTTGTGCAACCCTGTATTAAGCACAGTGGATTAAATCAGCCAAACCAAGACTGAGTACATCCAACATGCGCAGCCATTAGAAAAAGCGACAAGATTAAATGCAATCTAGGAAAACAGGCTGTGCAAATGTCACCGCTAAGTCTTTAACCCATCTAAACTCAGCGGTCTGAAACAAATATAAATATGGCGGAAAACTGAACGGTGGGTTTGCTAATTCGTTGCACTGGGCCTGATCGTCCCATTGTCTTTCTTCTATTCAGCTCTCCTGTGACATGTTCCCTTTGTTGACAATTTCACATCCCTTCAGGTAGCTCTGGGGCTGGAGGCATTCTCCTGTCTACCTATGGCTCCCTGGGCACCTCAAAACCATAACAAGGTGACACTGGTAGTCCTGTGTGTATAACAGAAAGTGTAACTGACAAAGTTACACACAATCTCATTAATGAGGATGTTGGAAGCTTGCATAATTTCTCTCCTAATTTTTGCAAAGGGTCCTGCCGTCCATCCATCCATCCATCCATCCATCCATCCATCCATCCATCCATCCATCCATCCATCCATCCATCCATCCATCCATCCATCCATCCATCTATCTATCTATCTATCTATCTATCTATCTATCTATCTATCTATCTATCTATCTATCTATCTATCTATCTATCTATCTATCATCTGTCTATCTTCTTTCTTTCTTTCTTTCTTTTTCTTTCTCTTTCTTTCTTTCTTTCTTTCTTTCTTTCTTTCTTTCTTTCTTTCTTTCTTTCTTTCTTTCTTTCTTTCTTTCTTTCTTTCTTTCTTTCTTTCTCCATGGTGGTGCAGTGGTTCGAATGCAGTACTGCAGTCTAATTCTGCTGACTGCTGACTGCCAGCAATTCGGCAGTTCGATTCTCAAAGGCTCAAGGTTGACTCAGCCTTCCGTCCTTCTGAGGTCGGTAAAATGAAGACCCAGATTGTTGAGGGCAAAAGGCTGACTCTGTAAAAACTGCTTAGAGAGGGCTGTAAAGTACTGTGAAGTGGCATATGGCAATAGCACTTAGACTTATATACAGCTTCACAGTGCTTTACCTCTCTAAGCGGTTTACAGAGTCAGCATATTTGCCCCCAACAATCTGGATCCTCATTTTATCGACTCGGAAGGATGGAAGGCATCACTTGTGCTTGAGTCAACCTTGAATCTATAAATATAAATATAAATGCTTCTGCTATTGCTGTTGCTGTTTGTTTGTTTGTTTGTTTGTTTGTTATGAAATTGGTTTGCTGCCCATCTCATATCCAACGACTCTGGGTGGCTTACAGCATAAAAGGTAGTAAGTTATTCAGATAGTCCTTGACTTACAACTACAAGTGAGCCCCTTAATTTCTGTCGCTTGTTGTTAAGACAATTGTTAAGGGAGTTTTGTTGTTCAGTGAATCCCTTCAGTTGCTAAGTGAGTCATTTGGTCATTAAGCAAACCTGGCTTCCCCCTGTCGACTTTGCTGGTCAGAAGCCATCAGGGAAGGTTACGAATGGTGATCACATGACCCTGGGACGCGTCATGAAGAAACCGTCATAAATACCTGCCAGTTGCCGAGCGTCCGAATTTTATTTTATTTTTTTTATTTATTTATTTTTATAACAAGTTTTATTGTTTTTTTTTGGTTTTACATCAAGGTGCTTGAGACTCATCGTGGGGATAGGGTAATCCATAGAAGAAAGTGAGAAACATAATCATACATATATAGGTCAAATTAATTCTTTAAAAGTTCCCTCTCTATTTTGTCAATCAAAGAGGAAAAAAAAACTATCAATAATATTTCACCTATATCCAATCAAATCCTGTTTTCAAGCTTAACTAACTTACAATTACCATATTTCAATTTAGCCTTAAATAAACACATAGTTTACACTTCAGGTATCCAATTTCCCTTATTCTTAAAATATAAATTGTTTCTAAAATATACATATTATTCCAACCATTCTATTTATACTTCCCAATTAAATTCTATCTCTTATTCTACTCTATGTCCATGGGGATGGTACAATGGTCGTAAGTGTGAAAAATGGTCATAAGTCACATTTTTCAGTACCATTGTAACTTCAAATGATCACTAAATGAGTGGTTGTAGGTCCAGGTCTACCTATACTGTCATAAGTTTTTTGGCTTTGCGCTTTACAAAGTTCTTGTGCTTTCATTGTTTTATTTGTCCTTCTCAACTTGGTAAGGCCACACTTGGAATATTGCATCCAGTTTTGGTCACCACGATGTAAAAAAGATGTTGAGACTCTAGAAAGAGTGCAGAGAAGAGCAACAAAGATGATCAGGGGGCTATATCCAATATCTTAGGGGCTGCCACAAGGAAGAGGGAGTCAAGCTATTCTCCAAAGCACCTGAAGGCAGGACAAGAAGCAACGGATGGAAACTAACCAAGGAGAGAAGCAACCTAGAACTGAGGAGAAACGTCCTGATATTAGAACAATTAACCAGTGGAACAACCTGCCTCCAGAAGCTGTGAATGCTCCAACACTGGAAGTTTTTAAGAAGAGACTGGACAGCCATTTGTCTGAAATGGTATATTGTCTACTGCCTGAGCAGAGGGTTGGACTAGATGATCTCCAAGGTCCCTTCCAACTCTGTTATTCTGTTATTCTGAATTATGGGACTTCCTGGAGGAATGATGTTTTAATATCCAAGTCAAGCGAGGTCATGCTTGCATTTGAATAAACTTTCTTTTTATGGATCCAAAATAAAAGAAACGAATGAAGGGGAAGCTAATGAGTGCTTTGCTCATTGCCTCTGATTTTGAAAAGATTGAAAGCAAAATAAACTGAAGGCTTCTTAAAAGTGGCCAGACAACCACAGAGTGGTTTCATTAATTATTTCGTGTCGATCCTTGCTTTGCCTCAGAGGCGGACGATTAATGGAAATTGATTGGCCTATTTAGAAGTAAAAGAGTGGCAGGATTTTTAAAAAAACAGTGAGATGGCTATAAGCTTGCATGTTTTCCCTGTATTTTATTTTATAGTAATTTTATTAAAGATTGTACTTGGATCCAAGTGCAAAAAAAATCAGTTTTCCCTATCCCTGAATGAATATAGAATAACAGAATTAGAAGGAACCTTGGAGGTCTTCTAGTCCAACCCCCCTGCTTGAGCAGGAAACCTTATACCATTTCAGACAAATGGCTATATATTCTCTCCTTAAAATGGATCGCCCACAACTTCTGAATGCAAGCTGCTCCTCTGATTAATTGTTCTCATTGTTAGGAAATTAGAATAGATCAGAACAGAACGGAATGGAACGGAACAGAACAGAACAGAACAGAATAGAATATAGAAAAGAAAATAGAAAATAGAAAATAGAATATAGAATATAGAACAGAACAGAACAGAACAGAACAGAACAACAGAACAACAGAACAACAGAACAACAGAACAACAGAACAACAGAACAGAACAGAACAGAACAGAACAGAACAGAACAGAACAGAACAGAACAGAATAGAATAGAATAGAAGTAGGGTAGAGTAGGGTAGGGTAGGATAGGATAGAGTAGGGTAGAGTAGAACAGAACAGAAAGAATAGAATAGAGTAGAGTAGAGTAGAGTAGAGTAGAGTAGAGTAGAATAGAATAGAATAGAATTAGAATAGAATAGAATAGAATAGAATAGAATAGAATAGAATAGAATAGAATAGAATAGAATAGAATAGAATAGAATAGAATAGAATAGAATAGAATAGAATAGAATAGAATAGAATAGAATAGAATAGAATAGAAGTAGGGTAGAGTAGGGTAGGGTAGGATAGGATAGAGTAGGGTAGAGTAGAACAGAACAGAAAGAATAGAGTAGAGTAGAGTAGAGTAGAGTAGAGTAGAGTAGAGTAGAGTAGAGTAGAGTAGAGTAGAGTAGAGTAGAGTAGAGTAGAGTAGAATAGAGTAGAATAGAATAGAATAGAATAGAATAGAATAGAATAGAATAGAATAGAATAGAATAGAATAGAATAGAATAGAATAGAATAGAATAGAATAGAATAGAATTCTTTATTGGCCAAGTGTGATTGGACACACAAGGAATTTGTCTCCGGTGCAGAAGCTCTCAGGTACATACAAACCACAATATAATATAATCATAAGATACCAATAGGAGAAGGTAGTAGGAAAGATGTGAAGGGTAATAGTAATACAGCCCTACTATAGGGGTACATATCCTGGCATAAGACAGTGTTGTGAGAATTATGTGTTCAGCAGAGTGATGGCACGAAGGGAAAAAACTGTCTTTGTGTCTAGTTGTTTTGGCATGCAACACCCTGTAGCAGTGTCTTGAGGGGAGGAGTTGAAACAGGTTATGTCCAGGATATGAGGGGTCTGTGGATATTTTTTCAGCCCTTTTTCTGACTCATGCAGTATAGAGGTCCTCAATGAAAGGCAGCCTGGTTTAAATTTAAATAAATTTCTACTTATTTCTAAGTAGGATCTCTGTTTGATAAGCTTCTGTCCACCACGATGTACAACTGAACGCTAGTTCTCAAACCCATCCATAGTCATGTGTGTGAAAATATTTTTTGTTCTTTGCATAGGCATCTCCCAAGCAAAATGTCACGTAAAATTAGTAAGGTTGTGACAAGCGCCCAAAATATCCTATGCCACTAAAGAAACAACTTTGACAAAATTAGAACAACTTGATTCATTTGCTCACTGGGGTACTCAGGTAGACTCCTAGCTAAAATCAATGACCAGCCCAATAGCCTGATCTCATATCAGAGGTTCTGACATTTTACCAAATGTTGCTTTTCTCCAAGAAAATTTGGGATAAAGACTAATATTTAATTCACTGAAAGCCTGGGGTAGGAACTGACTTCTGAGTTATTGCAACTCAAGTGGATTGTGGCAGATGAAAATATAGTATATTTAGTATTAAATTTATAACGTGCATTGTCTGCCTAACCAGCCACTCAGGGCCAGCCTATAAGCAATAATATCAATTAAACTTTAACATCAAACTGAGGATCACAGGATGTTCAAAAAGTACAATAAAACTTCAGAAAAGCATTAACATTAGCGATACCAGTTCGCAGAACATTATGGGGGGGAAGTCTTTTCTAACTCTTTAAGCACTGTATGAAAATACCGAAATTCATTTCCCTTCAAGGGAGTTTTATCCTTAAGGTGCAGCTATCGACAGAATAGATGCCTTTCCACATATAATTTTTTTTCCTCCTCCTCCTCCTCCTCCTCCTCCTTCCTCCATTCCACAAACCCCACTCTCTTCTAGCACTGATGATGTTACCTAGTTTGGTAATGAAATGTCTGCAAGAAAACAACTAAGCTTAGAGAGCACCAAGGACCCCATAGTCCCCTTCCTCCTCCTCTTCCTCTTCCTCCTCCTCCTCCTCCTCCTCCTTCCTCCGTTCCACAAACCCCACTCCCTTCTAGCACTGATGATGTTACCTAGTTTGGTAATGAAATGTCTGCAAGAAAACAACTAAGCTTAGAGAGCACCAAGGACCCCATAGTCCCCTTCCTCCACCTCCTCCTCCTCCTCCTCCTCCTTCCTCCATTCCACAAACCCCACTCCCTTCTAGCACTGATGATGTTACCTAGTTTGGTAATGAAATGTCTGCAAGAAAACAACTAAGCTTAGAGAGCACCAAGAACCCCATAGTCCCCTTCTTCCTCTTCCTCCTCCTCCTCCTCCTTCCTCCGTTCCACAAACCCCACTCCCTTCTAGCACTGATGATGTTACCTAGTTTGGTAATGAAACGTCTGCAAGAAAACAACCAAGCTTAGAGAGCACCAAGGACCCCATAGTCCCCTTCCTCCTCCTCTTCCTCTTCCTCCTCCTCCTCCTCCTCCTCCTCCTTCCTCCGTTCCACAAACCCCACTCCCTTCTAGCACTGATGATGTTACCTAGTTTGGTAATGAAACGTCTGCAAGAAAACAACTAAGCTTAGAGAGCACCAAGGACCCCTCATTTCTACCCTGATCTACAAATATTCTTCTTTATTGGCAACTGGATATATTTCTATTCCCTTTCTTCCACAGCAGCAACTGGGTTTTAGCTAACTCCCATATGGTAATTTAAGATGTTGGACTTGAACTGCAGAATGAATTGGTGCTTTGGGAGAATAGAAGATATTAGGTGTTAAACGCTGTGACAATGGATGTCAACTGACAACTGAGAATCAGCAGCCATTTTTTACTTTTGCTTCTAACGTGCCTTTTCTATTCTTTTAGAGTTCAGATGTAGAAGGGGGGATGGGGTAAATGCTTGAGGGTTTAGCTAGCCATAACAATGTAGAAGTGTGGGAACTCAAGGACATGGTCTGATAAGGTTTTGGTGGGCTGAGGGGCCAGTGAGAAAAGCCCAAGGCTTGGGTTAATTGGGGAATGTGATTTATAACAGCGTTTGTGGGGTGGGAATTGCAACTTGTTACTTTGTATCTGGGGGGAGGGAATCTCAGTTTTGGGTTCAACTATGTAAGTGCCCATACTTAGTTTCCTAATAAAATGTTCTTTAAGGAAGAATTCTTGCCTTGAAGTTCTTTTACCGGATTCATCTATCGGAACCATGACATTAGGATAATTTGCTGAAATCTTCTGTTCTCTTTTGGTATCCGAACATGGTGTTCAGATATAAATAAAATACAGCTCATGAATACTGAAAGGACAATGGGCAAGGGCACGTTGAATCACTCATTGCTTCAACTTGAGTTGTCAGGAGGCAATTATTTTGAATTACACCTGGTTTTCTTCCCAATTTGCTACTCTGTCAAGTTTATAATTATCCCAAAATACAGTATTTTATCACTGCGATATGGTTTCCAGGGATATCTAATCCCTTTTAAAGTAATTTCATTGTTGCCCATCCTGCAATAAAGTGGTGGTGAATTCCCTAAATTAATTAAATATTGCATGATCTTAAGTGTGCTTATTTGGCTCACCTTGGAGCAATTTGTTTGGTGGAAAAGGATAGCATTCCCACTAAATGTCAATATTTTCTAGCATTTTTGAGAACAGAATGCTTCTCTCCCATATAAACAGATGTGGAGACTCTGGAAAGAGTACAGAGAAGAGCAACGAAGACGATTAGGGGACTGGAGGCTAAAACATATAAGGAACGGTTGCTGGAATTGGATATGTCTAGTTTAACGAAGAGAAGGACGAGGGGGGACATGATAGCAGTCTTCCAATATCTCAGAGGTTGTCACAAAGAAAAGCTATTCTCCAAAGCTCCTGAAGGCAGGACAAGAAGCAACGGATGGAAACTAATCAAGGAGAGAAGCAACCTAGAACTAAGAGAAATTTCCTGACACTTAGAACAATTAATCAATGGAATGACTTTCCTCCAGAAGTTGTGGGTCCTCCATCACTAGAGATAATAATAATAATAATAATAATAATAATAATAATAATAATAATAATAATAATAATAATAATAATAATAATAATAATAATAATAATAATAACAACAACAACAACAACAACAACAACAACAACAACAACAACAACAACAACAACAACAACAACAACAACAACAACAACAACAACAACAACAATAACAATAATAATAATAATAATAATAATAATAATAATAATAATAATAATAATAATAATAATAATAATAATAATAATAATAATAATAATAATAATAAACTGTGCTACTCGGAACATCTTATATCTTAAGGAGGTACCTGGTTGATACCTAGGATGCTGGTGGCAACCCGTGGCAACCATCAGCGCCAGCCAATTTGAATGTTCAGTTGACTGAGGTTCATGTGTAATGAATAATAATAATAATAACAACAACAACAACAACAACAACATCCTGCGATGATATCTGTAATACCATCAAACATCCACATCTGCCTATCCCAGGTCCTTGGTAAGGACTCGATAGCTAGACAAAAATACCAAATCCAGTCTGAACATCTGGCTGACTGTGCGATGATCAATAATAATAATAATAGAGTTGGAAGGGACCTTGGAGGTCTTCTAGTCCAGGGGTCCCCAACCCCCGGTCCATGGACCAGTACCGGGCCGCAGCATGCCAGCAACTGGTCTGCGCAACAAGTGAAACCCCATCCGCAGGATGCAGGTAGCACGCAAAACCACGCCCCCACCAGTCGGCAAAAAAAACTCTCTCCACGGAACCGGTCCCTGGTGCCCAAAAGGTTGGTGACCTCTGTTCTAGTCCAACCCCCTGCTCAGGCAGGAAACCCTATACCACTGGTGGCGAACCTATGGCACACGTGCTAGAGGCGGCACACGGAGCCCTCTCTATGGGCACGCATGCCGTCACCCCAGCCCTGCCTCTCCCCGCAGCCCCCTCCTGACCAGCAGCCCTCCCGGAGGAGAGTTGTCCCTGGGAGCGTCCCATGTGTAACAGTGCAGCTAAGGACATGGCAGCCAGGCAGTGGGGGCAAGACTCCGCCCTTGTGCCCCATCACACGCAGATGTTGCTGCAGGGCGTGGGCGGAGGGCATGGCCGCCATGGCACTGCTGGGCCGCCTGGGTGATCTGCTGCAGTGGGCCGTGGAGGCGGTGGGTGGCCCTGTGGGTGGGCGGGGCAGTGGGTGGGGTGGGGGAGGGGCATGGATGGGTGGTGTGGGGTGGGGACGGGCGGTTTTTGGGCACTCGATCTCTAAAAGGTTCGCCATCATTGCCCTATACTATTTCCAGGTTTTTAAGAAGAGATTGGACAACCATTTATCTGAAATGGTGTGGGGTTTCCTGCTTGAGTAGGGGGTTGGACTAGAAGACCTCCAAGGTCCCTTCCAAATATCTGTTATCCAAATCTGTTAAATTCTGAGCCAGACTTCTGTCTTTTCTCCTTCTCCTTCTCCTTCTCCTTCTTCCCAGTTCCCGATCTTTGCTTTTCTTTTTGTTTTCAGTTCCCTTTCCATCACTGATAATTCAACAGTTGAACTGACTCTAAGAAAAACTCATCATTTGTATATCTGTAGTCTGTGTGCTTTTTATATGCTGAAGTAAGTCAGCCCTGTGTAATAGACCTTTTAAAAGGAAAGAAGGAAATAGTATTGTGGAGACACAGCGCCACCATGTGGGGCTGAACGGTTAATCACAATGTTCACTAAATTAATTAGACTATTTCTTCACAGGTAGTCCTCGACTTGGTAGAGGACAGGAAGGCCTGGAGGAACGTTGTCCATGGGGTCGCGATGGGTCGGACACGACTTCGCAACTAACAACAACAACAAGTCCTCGACTTACAATAGCTCGTTTAATGAGCGTTCGAAGTTACAACGGTACTGAAAAATGTGACTTATGATCTTTTTTAAACTTATGACCATCGCAGCATCCCCACGCTCACGTGATCAAAATTCAGACGCTTGGCAAGTGACTCATATTTATGACGGTTGCAGTATCCCCGGGTTACGGGATCCCCTTTTGTGACCTTCTGGACAAGCAAAGTCCCAATGGGGAAGCCAGATTCACTTAACAACCGGGTTAGTAACTCAACAATTGCAGTGATTCACTAAACACAACTGTGGCAAGAAAGGGTATAAAAATGGGGCAAAACCTTTTTAACAACTGTCTCATTTCGCAACAGAAATTTTGGGCTAAATTATGGTCGTAAGTTGAGGACTACCTATGCTTGCTTTCTAAAGTAGTCATCTGTGCCTTCTGTGACCCCGGGACACGGCAACCGTCATAAATATGAGCTGGTTGCCAAGCGTCTGAATTTCGATCACGTGACCCAGGGGGATGCTGCAATGGTTGAAAAGAGTGTGAAAAATGGTCATGTCACTTTTTTTCAGTGCCGCTGTCATTTCAAAACAGTCACTAAACAAATGGTCGTAAGTCGAGGACTACCTGTTTACACTTCTTCAGGGGTTGGACTCAGCACCTGAATTGTTTTTTTTTTAAATCTTAAAGATGCTAAGAGCTCCTTCTTCAGCCAAGATTTTGCCAGTTGAGTTCCTGCAACAGTAGTCCTAAGTGGTTTTGCCGAGACTTCCATTGTCGGCGTTGCATTTAATAACAACAATAACAATAATAACAATAACAACAACAACAATAATAATAATAATAAGTAGTAGTAGTAGTAGTAGTAGTAGTAGTAGTTGGAAGGGATCTTGGAGGTCATCTAGTCCAAGCTCAGGCAGGAAACCCTATACCATTTCAGACAAAGGGCTGTCCAGTCTCTTCTTAAAGACTTCCAGTGTTGGAGCTTTCACAGCTTCTGGAGGCAGGTTGTTCCACTGATTAATTATTCTAACTTTGTAATTTTGGATCACAAGAGAAGCAAGTGGCCCTTTTGTTGTCTGGATGTTTAAGGGCATAGTAATCCCTGAGGTTTGCTAGGCTGGCTTCCCCTCTTCTTGGCCTCCCAGGCTGTCTGTTCTCTGACGGACGACGTTCTCCGAGCACAGCCAAAATTCCTCTAGTGAAACTTTCCCTTATATCTCTCTCTTCAGCCTGAGGGGAAAACAGCGTGACTCAGTTTCCTGCCTGGCTAGAAGCAGAAGGGAAAATGAGGAAGGTGGGGCACGGGGGGGGGGGGCTGGATTGAACACTTCCTGTGTAGACCCAAAGAAGTGGAGTGTCACTGTAGGAGTCTCTGCCAAGAGTTAAACTAGCTAAATTGCAGTGAAATTGTCGACTGGCCTGGAGAAATGAACTTCGCCAGCTGTTGCGTGGCAAGCAGTCAACGGAATTTGAGCTGCGTCAGTGAAAAGTCCACAAAAACAGGAGAAAGGCTGCAAAACAAGCAGGAGAAAGAGCAAAAATGTTGAAGCCAAAGTCTTTCGTGCACATTTACAGGCAGTTCTCGACTTACAACCATTCGTTTAGGGACTGTCTGAAGTTACACCACACTGAAAAAAGTGACTGACAACCAGTCCTCACACTTAAACGATCATCGCGGCATCTCCCCCAAAGTCAAAATTTGGGTGGTTGGCAACTGGCATGTATTTATGACAGTTGCAGCATCCCAGGGTCATGTGATCACCATGTGTGACAGTGGTGGGATTCAAATACCTGAATAACTGGTTCTCTGCGTGGATGCAGGCCTGAGCCTCCGAGGCCTAGAACAGACTTCCGGAAGTGGCATCCACACACTTCTGATGGGCCGCTCTAGGCCTGGGAGGTCTCCTCCAGGCTCTCCAGGCCTAGAACGGACTTCCGGAAGTGGCATCCACGCACTTCTGGTGGGCCGTTCTAGGCTTGGGAGGCCTCCTCCAGGCTCCCCAGGACTAGAACGGACTTCCGGAAGTGGCATCCACGCACTTCTGGTGGGCCGTTCTAGGCCTGGGAGGCTTCTTCCAGGCCTCCGAGGCCTCGAACAGACTTCCGGAAGCGGCCTCCACACATGCATTCAGCCGGTTCTCCAAACTGAACAAAATTTAGCTATCGGTTCTGCTGAACCGGTACAAACTGGCTAAATCCCACCACTGATATGTGACCTTCCCAGCTGGTTTTCGACAAGCAAAGTCAATCCAGGAAGCCAGATTGGCTTAATGATCGAATGATTCACTTAACAGCTGCAATGATTTGCTTAACAACTGTGGCACGAAAGGCCATAACACTGGGCATGAGTCACTTAAGCACTGCCTTCTTAGCGGTGGGAATTCAGATCCCAACATACACATATACAGGGGTGTTTTTTGGGGGGGGGAATTCAGCAGACAACTGATTTTAACCATTGCCCCATCTCTGTGTAAAAAGCAAGGTGTCTGCTGATATTTATTGGATTAAAACAGTTATGCTTTTAAATTGAAGCAGAGCTCTGAAACATTGCGAAGTCTATTAATAAGTAAGAAGACAAATCAATAAGAGCAAACCTTAAGGTAGGCTCAGGGTTAGTGCTTCAATGGCTGGATTTGAATAGTAAGAATTTACAGGTAGTCCTTATGACGTACGACCACAAGTGAGACATTTGTTAAGTGAGTTTTGCCCCGTTTTATGACCTTTCTCGCTACAGTTGTTAAGTGAATCACTGCAACTGATAAGTTAGTAACCCGGTTGTTAAGTGAATCTGGCTTTCCCCCATTGACTTTGCTTGTCAGAAGGTCGCAAACGGTGATCACGTGACCCCCCGGGATACTGTAACGGTCATAAATATGAACTGGTTGTCAAGCATCTGATGTCGACTCTTCAAATGAGCATGGCTGCAGCCATTTTTCCTACTCTTTTTCGGTTGCCACATAGAATGGAGGGAGGGGGGTTGCCAGGTGCTTCGCGAGTCTTGGGAACCAAGGTCATCGGCTGTTCCTGCGAAAGCAGCCTGGGCGTTGCATAAAAAGCCCGCCAAGAAGATGTACTGGGGAACGTAGTTGCTTGCATAGTTTTAGGGTGGGATTTTTAACTTTGTATTGGGGAATTGTTACATGTGTATCCAGACTTGGTTTCACTTTTGACGTGCCGATACTTTGTAACTAATAAACATGTTCTTTGAGGAATTTGCAAGCCTTGGAGTTCTGCTTTATTCGTCTGTCTGTCGGAAACTTGACATCTGAATTTTGATCATGTGACCAAGAGGACATTGCAATGTTCTTAAGTATGAAAAATGGTCGTAGGTTATTTTTTTCGGTGCCATTATCATTTTGAATGGTCACTGACTGAACTGTTGTAAGTCGAGGACTACCTGTAGAATGCTAAGGTAAAACTGTACCGCCACTGGCCCATAATTGGTCATAGCCTTACCAAAGATATAATGAGATAAGGAGACACATTCATAAGAGGAACAATTCTGTATTGTGAAAACTGTGATGTCTTTAGTCTTGTGGTTTCAGATGTGTCAGCTTCATGTCTGGCCCTGATTAAATATCATTCTGGAGTGCAAGCTTGAACATGTCCAGCAAAAGATGCTTCAGACCACCTGTTTGTTTTTTTCCAATTGCCCTGTGACTAGAACAAACTGATTCCCAGTAAGCGTGTTTCTAGCAAGCATGTTTTTATCCCCTTATAATCAGTATTTTTCAAAAAGCAGTGATTTCGGCAGAATTTCCCAAACTTGCCTTTCAAGGCAGGCAGGGAAACCACTAATAAAAATTGAGGGTCAGGGATCTTCAAAGAAAATGCAGTGTAGTGTACAACGGACTGCATTGTACAATGCAGTTCCTCCTGAAATTCTGAATGGTTGGGCAAACTGTTAAAGTTCATTTAGAATAGAATAGATAGAGCTGGAAGGGACCTTGGAGGTCTTCTAATCCAGCCCCCTGCTCGAGCAGGAGAACCTATACATTTCAGACAAGTGACTGTCCAGTCTCTTCTTAAAAACCTCCAGTGATGGAGCGCCCACGATTTCTGAAGGCAAGCTGTTCCACTGGTTAACTGTCCTCACTGTCAGAAAGTTTCTCCTTAATTCCAGGTTGCTTCTCTCTTTGGTCAGTTTCCAACCATTGTTTCTTGTTCTGCCCTCTGGTGCTTTGGAGAATAATTTGACCCCCTCTTCTTTGTGGCAGCCCCTCAAAATACTGAAATACTGCTATCATGTTGCCCGTTTCTTCTTTTCTTTAGACTAGTCACTAGCCAAACCCAAGTCCTGCAGCCGTTCTTCATATGTTTTAGTCTCCTGGCCTTTGATCATTTTAGTTGCTCTTCTCTGAACTTTTTCCAAAGTCTCAACGTCTTTTTTGTAGTATGGTGACCAGAATTGGTTGCAGTATTCCAGGTGTGGTCTCACTAGGGTTTTATAAAGCGGTACTAGTACTTCGCGTGAACTTGATTCTATGCCTCTGTTTACACAACGGTCACAAATATGAGTCAATTGCCAAGCACCTGAGTTTTGATCACATGACTATGGGGATGCTGCAATGGTTATAAGTGTGAAAAACAGTCATAAGTCACTTTTTTCAATGCTGTTGTAACTAAGCGAATGGTTGTTAAGAATCAGTGGGCAGGGGGGGGTGATGCAAGTCATTTGTGGGACTGCCTTCCCTTGAGGATATCTGCCCATTGCAGCACGTCTGACAGGGTGGATGGACATCCTCCAGATCCTTTCCCTTAAATGTTACGCCACCTGGAGACCCCAAGACTGTGTAGCTCCTTGGTGGCCAACCCAACCCTTTGGAAGTCTCCCACCTGAGATTGAAGGTATCCCTCTCTTTTTCAGAAGAGCTGGTTTCTCCTCCAAGAATCAGGATAAGGATAAGGTTGGAGCCCAAGGATGATTTTGTTGGATGCATCAGAGAAGAACAATTGAAGTACCAAGTTTTGATTTTACTGGGGTTGGGGCTTGTTTGAGTGGCCTTTGGGGCCACCTTGAGATGCCCAGAGGGGTTTCATAAGATGGGTGGTGGTGTCATGAGTCCAATAAATAAATAAGCAAAACAAACATATTGTTTGGGAAAGTTAGTGGTAACAGGAAAACAGGCCGCTAAAGGACACAATGGCTGGACACCATCAAAGCTGACACCAGCCAGAGCACAGAACAACTCAAAGAAGAAGTGCAACATTGTAAGATGTGGAGCAGGGGTCTTCAAACTTGGCAACTTTAAGACTTGTGGACTTCAACTCCCAGAATTCCTCAGCCAGCCACGGCTGGCTGAGGAATTCTGGGAGTTGAAGTCCACAAGTCTTAAAGTTGCCAAGTTTGAAGACCCCTGATGTGGAGAGACCTGGCCCATAGGATCGCCAAGAGTCAGACAAGATTGAATGGATAACGTCATTATCATCATAAATCATAATCACCATCATGTTGTTAATGTTGCCTCCTCCCATGTTTTATTGACTTCTTCAAAAACTGGACAAAAAATGGGACTTGAAAACCGCCTTAATAGGAATTGCTTTCCCCTTTCTAATCTCAGGGGTTCAATTGGAGTCCTTTCTAGATTCAAAGAAAGTAAAAAAAAATAAAAACTTTTAACATTTGCCCTTTGCTGCTGACTTTACAGAGGGGTGAACGCAATCCCCCTTGTCTTTGGCATATCAATATAAATACGTGGAGTTCCTTCACAGGTTCACTGCAAGGGGAAGAAGGGCTTGTAGATGGAAAGAAAGGATCAGCAAAGTCATAGGGTTTCCTGCCTGAGCAGGGGGTTGGACTAGAAGACCTCCACGGTCCCTTCCAACTCTTGTTATTCTGTCATTTCCTCACCCCAAAAACAGTTTTCCAATGTAACCAGCAGAGCAATCTTCAGGGCTATGAGATTTTCATAAGGAGTCCAACTAAACAAGAGATTCCTTAAAAGAAATGTCTCTTTATTAAATTAATTCAAGAGCAATCAGCAAATATTTAAATAATCAGGATTGAGAGAACTGCAGAGCTCACTGTTTATTTCCAACTGTTCCAGTCAAAACAATAACTTCACTCCTTTTTTAAAGTTTCTTTTATGTTACACAAAAATCCATCATCGCTATGAAATTGATAGAAGTGCCTCCTGCACATACACACTACTTAAGGTTTTACAGTGAATTATGTGGGAAAGTCCAAATGCCTGACATATATGCTAGCTCCTAACTCCTAAGTGTATTTATCTGGAAATTTAATGGTTGGAGTAAAGAGGGTGTCTCGTTTTGTTTTGTTTTTTAAAGTGGGACTTCCTCTTTCCTCGCCCGATGGAGGAATTGTGCTCCCTCATGAGGGAAATGAATACTTTTAATAAGAACTATCCCTTGCCATCATATTTTACTTCCATACAACAAGCTTAAATTGGTCTGTTAAAGATCATATATAAATAAATACAGTGTATTTTCAACTCCCACTCAAAAGTTTGCCACAATGTGCGAAGTTCAACAATTTTTTTAATCCAGTGTTTTCCTCAGAGTAAGGCAAACTTTTTCTCGTGAAAGAAACACACCCAGAGAGTACTTGTTCCTTCAGACACAAGTGTCTCCCTTAACAGTCAGTTTTCACTTACACATAATCTGACCCAGCTCTATGAAACATCTACGATAGTGGATATAATCAATGGGTTTTAGAAATCAATCTTCTGCGAGTTGCAATTGCAGATATTAAATTTCTGAAGTGATTCTATTTCAAAGAAGCTGAACGACATCTGCTACTGGCAATTTGAGCCTACCTGAAAAAGATAGTAGTAAGCCTCATTACGAAGAAATGTAAAAAATAAAGATCTAGGCTTAATACAAAGATCTACCTTAAGCCAAAATGCAAAAAGACTATTAGTCCTTGCAAAGATTAAGTTCTTTATTTGCAACTCCCAAACTAATGTTTTCCAAATGAAGACAACTAGGAAATATAGATACTTCCGCAGGAGAATACCCGTGCATTTTCATATTTGTCTTCCCTTCTGCCATGTGACCCAAAACGACTCTTTTGGCTTGGCATCTGGGCATCTTATAGAACCACCCTCTCCAACCGGAATCGGCCCAACTGGCCAGATTATTTAGGGAGAAGCTCCTCGTGGTCCTGGAACTGAAGCCAGTTTGGGCCAGCCCCTCCCTGAAGACTTTTAGAAAGATGTTTAAAAACCGAGCAACTTTGGAGAGAGTTCCAGATGAGTTCATGACTTGCGCCTTCTTTTATTCCTATTTTTATTCGTGGCCTTCATTATATTTTTTCTGACTGTGGCCAAGAGGATCGTTATTGGTTTATGGTTTTATGATTTAATTTTTAATGTTTAAAGTACCTTGGAGGTTTAAATTATTATTATTATTATTGCATCATGGAAGTTGTGGAGAGCTTTGGGAGGGCAGCCTGATATATAAATGTGGTATCTAAATTAAATAAATCACACAACAACTATGAACATTCAAAGAGCTTGGGTCTGTGGCACGTCATAAACCTCTTCCAGTCAATTGGAATTCTCTGCGCTTTGGCCCTTCCCCAAGTTCCCCATACATGTTAGATCTCCCATGCTGTCCTGAGTAAAAAAAAAAAGAAGAGTAAGAGAAAAGTGCTCAAACACTTGGACATCCTTCTGGCTCTTTCACTCCCAATGCTGACTGCAGATGTCCTCCATCCCATTCCATCTCAGTTCTCCCGGCCCTCAAGTTAATTTACTGATGCCATAGAAGTTTTTCCTTTCAAGAAATTAGGATATTCAGAGAAAAGAAATACTGATGTTTGAAGATAGAATTAAAAATAAATGCTGACCAGGCACTTATTCTATTTATTTATTTATTCTTCTATCTAGTTGGACTAGAAGACCTGCAAGGTCCCTCCTAACTCTGTTATTCTATGTTCTTTGTTCTTCCAGGCATTAACAACTGCCCCACGTTTTATACCGTTTATATTTTGGGGTATGTGTGTTGTACCAGTGTTGGGCTTCTTCAAACTATTTCAGGAAACTTCAAAGTCACAGGCAAACACATGAGATGGGAGTTGGATCGATCCCTGAGTTCTAAGTTTACTTTTGTGAAGTACTTGCTCTATTGCAGAGGTCCCCAACCTTTTGGGCACCAGGGACCGGTTCTGTGGACAGAGGTTTTTCCGCAGACCGGAGGGGGCATGTCATGGCATCCCACGGATGGAGCTTTGCTTGTCTGTGTGGACTGGTTGCTGGCATGCCGCAGCCCGGTACCGGTCCACGGACCGGGGGTTGGGGATCCCTGCTCTATTGTCTTTCATAAGGAATATTGATCAAGAGGTTCACCATTCCCCCCTACCTGGGACATTCAAACTTTCTGCTCATCTAGCAATTGACAATGCATCATTTCCACCACACAACTGGCAGTGACAAATTTTTAGGGCAGCCATCTGATTTAAACAACCTAAAATAATACTGAACAGGTATAATCAATAGTCTCTTAAAACAGCAGCCCCCCCGACCTTTTGGGCACCAGGGACCGGTTCCGTGGACAGAGGTTTTTCCGTGGACCAGAGGGGGCGTGGTTTCGTGTGCTGCCTGCATCCCGCAGATGGGGCTTCCCTTGTTTGCGCAGCCCAGTTGCTGGCATGCCGCAGCCCAGTGCTGATCCACAGACCAGGGGTTGGGGACCGCTATCTTAAAAGATTGACATATGATTTCATTCTCCAATAAAGACAATAAACACAGTCAGTCCTGTTATAGTTCAAACAACAACTGCAAACTTGGATTGAAATATTATTTCACACCAGAAAGAGAGAGATGCTCTACGGTATGATGTAATGTAGATTTTTTTTTTTTCCGTTCCACTTTCCTTCCATTTCCATTCGTTCAGTCTGAATGGCAATTCTGACAGGTTCCTTAGGATCAAAATAAAAATTTATGCTCCTGTCCTGTGAATTCAGCATCGTCGTTACAGAGAGTGAAATAAGAATACTAGTTAATTTGTGTGCATGTTCGAATCATGTAATAGATGGGGAAAAATAGTTTACAGAAATTAAATCTAGTTCCAAGCAATCTCTCTCCTTCCGATACTTTTGATTACAGATATTTCAGCTTTTAAGAAATCGTACAGATCTAAGATTTTTTTTTTCTTTTAATCTCTCACATGCTTTGAAAATCCTTCCCTGCAGTTCATGTGCAACTATACTAAGGTGACTGTTAAAGCAGAAATCAGATAATCCATCAAGGGAAGTGGCTTTGTGCAATGACCAGCTTACATTTAAGTGTCACAGGCTGGTCAGAAAATCAGCTAACCCAATCTGCAGATGTAGATATCACCAATATTCTCAACATGTTCCCTTGTTTTACTTTATCCACTAAATATAAGGTCTTGGATTCACTTTGAATGTTACTGGAAACCAACATTAAGGTTTATAAAATCAAGACCGCTGTATGTTCAGTGGCATATTGACTTTCTGAAGAATGTTGTTAGAACAGTGTAATTTTTTCTCTCTTCAATTTATGTATGCAAAAACTGAAAACTGCTACATTCCATCTGGCGGTGATGATTTTCTATTATTTTGCAAGACCTCTTAAAAAGTCCGAGTGTCCAACGTTTTTCCCCTCTCAGTGTGCAACTGGGTTTGGAGAGCTGATGCTCTCAGAAGGCAGTAGTCAAAGCCAAAGTTGGATATAAACAGTGCAGTTGTATAAATAAAGTACCGATATTGCCTTTTTAAACAATTGTCAAGAGCCATAATAATCTTTAAAAAAAAAAAATCTATCTAAAGAAAATCTTTTTCACTAGAATCTGATCTGCAACTATAGCATACATATACATATATGTTTTACATATCTTTTACTTCTAAATGTAAAAATATCATTTTTTTTTATTTTTATAAAAGGCTACCTACTGGAATGAGACAGAGTGAACTGTGGATGTATATCTTTTAAACCACATCTGGGCGTTTTTTTAAAATTTTTCTTTTTCATATATATTAATCCGTCGATATATAATGTAATTAAAAAAAAAAAAATAATCTACCAGGTTGTGTCAACCAGCCACAGTGAACCAGAGCTTCTATCTAAGAAGGGAAGTGGAATTAAGTCACACCTTGCTATGGTGTTTCAGCATTTTGATTGTATAACATAACTCACTGAAACAATACTGATGTGGAACACAAGCACTCTTCCATCTATTTGACTGTTAAGTTAATTAACTCTTCAGGACAGCCACTGGTCAGACATAATCACAAACGGATATATCAGTTCCAAAGTTTTTCAATAGGTCTCTCTGGTGGAACAATTGTGTATCTTGGGTCGAGTTCTGGACAGAAATCCTTAAAATGCTTAGATGCTTCAGTACCAAATGCGTCTAATAATTTTCTGTTCATGACACCAAATCTAGAAAAGGAAAAATCCAAAATTAATTTTCTATATAACTCAGGGAATAAAGCAACATAAAACAGGATTATGATCTCCGAGGTAATGAATTTAACTTTTTCTGCGGCAAAGTTTAGGGATTTAAAACTATGTTCATCCCACTAAAAAACAATCATGGAACAATATATTTATTAAAAGAAGGATGCAATGATATATTAAGAGAAATATAATAAACATACTTACTATGTTTATACACTACAATGGTAAAATGATAAGAAATGGCAAAAATATTTTCAAATAAACCCGACTAAAATGTTCTTTATATTAGGTTTTAGGTTAAGAATTTGTATCCTTTTAAAGGCCTTCAAAAATTTCAGATGTTTGGTATTTTTTTTTTCCTCCAATGTTTCAAATAAACTTTTTTTATTAGACTTCTTGTATAAGACTAACCAACTTTTAGTGAATGTTGTTTCTGTTAGCCAAGTAAGACGAGAAAAGGTTGCAATCTGAAATATTATTCTATTTCTCTTTGGGACTAATGAAAGTTGCAATTAATGCAAACTAAAATTGTGGTTAAAAATGACACTCTTTGTCTAAATCACTGCTCTTTTTTGGGCCCAACTTCAAATCTTATGTACTGAAGGACAATTCTGTTCATGAAAACTATGAAGGGAACGCTAGGATCACAAGGAAAACTAGGAATCTTAAAGAGAAAACCCAGTCTTCGTGTAAGCTTTGCACTCCTAGAATGTTTTTTACTTTTTAAAAAATTGTGTTAATTGACCATCTCATCATATAATAATAATAATAATAATAATAATAATAATAATAATAATAATAATAATAATAATAATAATAATAATAATAATAATAATAATAATAATAATAATAATATAAAAAGTTGGAAGGGACCTTGGAGGTCATCGACTCCAACCCCCTGCTCAGGCAGGAAACCCTATACAATTTCGGACAAATGGCTGTCCAGTCTCTTCTTAAAAACTTCCAGTGTTGGAGCATTCACCGCTTCTGGAGGCAGGTTGTCCACTGGTTAATTGTTCTAACTGTCAGGAAGTTTCTCCTTAGTTCTAGGTTGCTTCTCTCCTTGACTAGTTTCCATCCGTTGCTTCTTGTCCTGCCTTCAGGCGCTTTGGAAAATAGCTTGACTCCCTCTTCTTTGGGGCAGCCCCTGAGATATTGGAACACTGCTATCATGTCCCCCCTCGTCCTTCTTTTCATTAAACTAGACATACCCAATTCCAGCAAACGTTCCTGATATGCTTTAGCCTCCAGTCCCCTAATCATCTTTGTTGCCTTCTCTGCACTCTTTCTAGAGTCTCAACATCTTTTTTACATCGTGGTGACCAAAACTGGATGCAGTATTCCAAGTGTGGCCTTACCAAGGCATTGTAAAGTGGTATTAATACTTCACGTGATCTTGATTCTATCCCTCTGTTAATGCAGCCTAGCACTGTGTTGGCTTTTTTGGCAGCTGCAGCACACTGCTGGCTCATATTTAAGTGATTGTCCACTAGGACTCCAAGATCCCTCTCAGTTACTACTATTGAGCAAGGTACCCCCTATACTATACCTGTACATTTGGTTTTTCTTGCCTAAATGTAGAACTTTGCTTTTTTCACCATTGAATTTCATTTTGTTAGATAGCGCCCAGTGTTCAAGTCTGTCCAGGTCCTCCTGTACCTTCAGCCTGTCTTCTGGAGTGTTGGCTTAACACAAAATGCCTTCACAGTTCCTTAAAAAAGTCTGGTATCCATCATGTTTCTTACAGAAATGAATAATGGTAATCACTGAGA
Organism: Azemiops feae; assembly: GCA_023970755.1. Taxonomy (NCBI): domain Eukaryota; kingdom Metazoa; phylum Chordata; class Lepidosauria; order Squamata; family Viperidae; genus Azemiops; species Azemiops feae. The sequence continues at coordinate 405,900 of JALGBA010000413.1, forward strand.
CCCAAAGGTGCTTTTTTTCAAAAAGCAAGTGGACTTTCTCTCTCTTTCTTTCTCTCTTTCTTTCTCTCTCTTTCTTTCTCTTTCTTCCTTTTTTTCTCTCTCTTTCTTTCTTTCTTTTTTCTCTTTCTTCCTTCCTTCCTTTCTCTTTCCTTTCTTTCTTTCTTCCTTTCTTTCTCTCTCTCCTTTCTTTCTTCCTTCCTTTCTTTCTTCCTTCCTTTCTCTTTCTTTCTCTCTCTCTCCTTTCTTTTTCTTTCTTTCTTTCTTTCTTTCTTTTTCTTTCTTTCTTTCTCTTTCTTTCTTTCTTTCTTTCTTTCTTTCTTTCTTTCTTTCTTTCTTTCTTTCTTTCTTTCTTTCTTTCTTTCTTTCTTTCTTTCTTTCTTTATGAAAACATTTCATTTCTCAAGCTTCCAAAGAAAGTTCAGTTGCCTTTTGGAAAAAGCACCTTTGGGACAACCATGGCCTGGATAATAGACATGTAACCATTGAGAGTTACTCACTTTCCTTTTGTTAATCGCAATAGGAATTTCCAGTACGAAGGTCTCAGGTTCTGGACTTCCATCACAGCCTAAAAACAAAAATTCTGGCTTTAACTTGGGAATTCAATTAAACATTTTGCTATAGTTAAACCCCACTCCATCAGACTTCTAGGTAGCTTACAAAATCCCCCCCCCCCAAAAAAAAACACCCCAATCAAAACAGTTAACAAGCAGCCAGGGCTAAAACAATCAGAACAGTAAACAGCACAAATATATGAACATACACATGAAGCCCAGCTTGGGACCAGAGTCGGGTCTTAATACTTCCTGGAACCCAAGGAGAATGGGCACCATCCATACTTCAGGGAAGGGACAGGGGATGTGATGTTCCAGAGGGCAGGGGCTGAAGCAGTAAAAGCATGTTTCCTTAGTCCAGAGGTAGGCAACCTTGGCTCTTTTATGACTCGTGAACTTCAACTCCCAGAATTCCTGAGCCAACCATGCTGAGGGGAAAGGGAGAGGTTTCCATGCTGAGCCATGCTGGCTCAGGAATTCTGGGAGTTGAAGTCCACGAATCATAAAAGAGCCAAGGTTGCCTACCCCTGCCTTAGTCCCTCAAGATAGCAAAATTTAATTGAAGGGATCTGCAGTGCATTCACTTGTCCAAGTGTACCAGGCAGGCAGAAACAATGGGAGAGAGATGGCTGCCCAGATAATAAGGTCCTGTGCCACGAAGGACTTTCTAGGTGCATCTTGAACTGCGCTCAGAAGCCTACTGGCAACCACTAAGTTGTGCAGCAGTGGTTGCCAGTGCACATGGGCATAACATGAAGAGTCTACGACAACTCGCCATGGCCAACTTGCCACGGCCATTTCACCGCTGCCAACTGGTTGCGGTCAACTCAAAGTGGGACAACTCGCCATGGCCAACTTGCCGCGGGACAAGATTTACATGAATATCGAAGAAATAGTCAAATAGAATCATTAAAGAAAGGGTGTTGAAGGAGGGCCAAAATAAAATGTGTCTATGGAGCTTCTCAGTCCTCCAGGTCAGGGGTCCTCAACCCCCGGTCCGTGGACCAGTACCGGGCCGCGGCATGCCAGCAACCGGTCTGCACAAACAAACAAAGCCCCATCCGCAAGATGCAGGCAGCACACAAAACCACACACCCTCCGGTCTGCGGAAAAAAACTCTCTCCACGGAACCGGTCCCTGGTGCCCAAAAGGTTGGGGACCTCTGCTCCAGGTCATAGTTATCCCAAAGATGCTTTTTCACAGGGCAACTGGACTTTCCTGATTTTTCTTTGAAGACCTTTCGTTTCTCATCGACTGACACCAAACTGAGAGAGCACCAAGTATCTCTCAATTCCATCCTACACTACAAATATTTTCTTCTATCAGTGCAGTTGTTTGGGCTGTTGCAACATGTCCCCAGCTATGGCAGGTTTGATAATCTCTTCTTCTCTAGCAGCCTCTTAAAGTGAAATAAGAGTCAAGCAGCTATCGTATGAATGAAATGTCCAGGACAAACTGCCCTACATCCTTTTACTTTACTTAATGAGCAACCTTAGACGTAAACAAAAGAGTTTGAACCTAAAGAACAGAAACTTACAGCTTGGAAGCAGATGGCTGTGGACACAGCATAGATTATACTGTCCGCATGAGGGAAATAAGGAACTTTTCCAGCTTCAATGCCTTTGAAATACATGGTCTATAAAATTAAAAAAAAAAAAAAAAAATCAAGCAAGCAAGTGAATTGAGTTTCCAAAAAGACCAATGATGTAAGGCTAGGCACAAGAAAAATGACCCATACAGGGAGTCAACCCTACGAGGCTTTTTAAAAAGCAGCAGTGGAATCAGCTGAGTATATAATAATAATAATAATAATAATAATAATAATAATAATAATAATAATAATAATAATAATAATAATAATAATAATAATAATAATAATAATAATAATAATAATAATAATAATAATAATAAAGTTGGAAGGGACCTTGGAGGTCATCTAGTCCAACCCCCTGCTCAGGCAGGAAACCTTATACCATTTCAGACAAATGGCTGTCCAATCTCTTCTTAAAAACTTCCAGTGTTGGAGCATTCACCGCTTCTGGAGGCAGGTTGTTCCACTGGTTAATTGTTCTAACTGCCAGGAAGTTTCTCCTCAGTTCTAGGTTGCTTCTCTCCTTGACTAGTTTCCATCCGTTGCTTCTTGTCCTGCCCTCAGGCGCTTTGGAGAATAGCTTGACTCCCTCTTCTTTGGGGCAGCCCCTGAGATATTGGAACACTGCTATCATGTCCCCCCTCGTCCTTCTCTTCATTAAACTAGGCATACCCAATTCCAGCAACCGTTCCTTATATGTTTTAGCCTCCAGTCCCCTAATCATCTTTGTTGCTCTTCTCTGTACTCTTTCTAGAGTCTCAACATCTTTTTTACATCGTGGTGACCAAAACTGGCTGCAGTGTTCCAAGTGTGGCCTTACCAAGGTCTTGTAAAGTGGTATTAACACTTCACGTGATCTTGATTCTATCCCTCTGTTAGTGCAATCTGCAGTGCATGGTTCATTCATAGTTAATGAGGATCACTGATGTGACTATTTTAGACTGTGGACTTAATGGTCTTAGCTGAAAAGAAAAAAAAAACTCTTCGGACAGTAAAATATACTACAGGTAATCCTCGACTTATAACCACAATTGGGCCCAAAATTTCTGTTGCTAAGTGAAACATTTGTTAAATGAGCTTTGTCCCATTTTACAACTCTTCTTGCCACAGTGATTAAGTGAATCTCTGCAGCTGTTAGGTTAGTAACACGGTTGTTAAGTGAATTGGGCTTCTCCCATTGACTTTGCTTGTCAGAAGGTCGCAAAAGGAGATCACGTGACCCCGGGACACTGCAACCGTTATAAATAGGAGTCAGTTGCTAAGCGTCTGAATTTTGATCATGTGACCAGGGGGATGCTGCAAAGGTTATGAAAAATGGTCAGGGTCATTTTTTTTCAGTGCCATTGTAAGTTCGAACATCGCTAAATGAACTGTTGTAAGTTGAGGACTACCTGTATTTGACTGGTTTCCAATTGTGGGAATTCTAATATCTGATTAGCAAGATTCTTCGACCAGGCTAAGTCAGTAGAACGCATGACAGGAAAGAATAATGAGAGTCTTTTCTAATTTGCTGCTCTCCAAATATATTGAAACAAGAAAGTGTGGTGTGGTGTGGTGTGGTGCGGTGCGGTGGGGTGGGGTGGAGTGGAGTGGAGTGGAGTGGAGTGGAGTGGAGTGGAGTGGAATGGAATGGAATGGAATAGAATAGAAAAGAAAATATGGAATGGAATGGAATGGAATGGAATGGAATGGAATGGAATGGAATAGAATAGAATAGAATAGAATAGAATAGAATAGAATAGAATAGAATAGAAAATATGGAATGGAATGGAATGGAATAGAATAGAATAGAATAGAATAGAATAGAATAGAATAGAATAGAATAGAAAATATGGAATGGAATGGAATGGAATGGAGTGGAGTTGAGTGGAGTGGAGTGGAATGGAGTGGAGTGGAGTGGAATGGAATGGAATGGAATGGAATAGAATAGAATAGAATAGAATAGAATAGAATAGAATAGAATAGAATAGAATAGAATAGAATAGAATAGAATAGAATGGAATGGAATGGAATAGAATAGAATTCTTTATTGGCTAACTGTAATTAGACACAAGGAATTTGTCTCTGGTGCATAAACTCTCAGTGTGCATGCAAAACAACAAAGTAATCATAATAACAATAACAATGGACTTCAAACTCTCAAGAGTTCGTCAACAGCCTCTCTAAGAAGCAGCCCTGCAGACTAGCTAAGAACTGGATCCTAATATTTTTGAACGGTGCTTTCTACTCATCTAGAAAATACAGGGTTGAGGAGCTTGACTCGGAGAATCGTTGGATGAAACTAGTTCTGCCATTCCTGAGGAAAAGACATTCTGACAGCACAAAGAGGCTCACCTCTACTAGTTTGGAAGCCAGGTACATTGAAATAGACGTGCTTCTGTAAAACATCATTGACAATCCTGCTAGCGACCCTGTGTGGTTAAAAAAATATATATAAAGTAAATTAGCCAAATTCTGAATACTGGACCACATGAAATTCTACTATAGCAGTTCCCAAATAAATGGAGAGAAAGGGACTCCAGCTGGATTGAAAAAAGTTTATCTAGTTCAGTATCCTGTCTCACCCTTGTGGACAACCTGATGCCACTGAGGCATCTTTCCACCTTGAAGGATTATAAAGAGCTCAGGGTACTTGAGGTAAAACAGATCATCCTTCCCTTTCTGATTTGCTGCAGGGAACCACCTTGGAGAAGGCTAATATATCACTGTGACGGTCAGGAGTCACTTAAAACTTGATGCTCTATCTGTTTACTCCTGTTTTGAAGCCACTGCAAATTAGGTATATCACATCACCGGTAGAAAATGTTACACTTCAGTCAGGTGCTGCGTGAAAAAGTGATTCCTTTGGTTTGTCCTGAAATTTTCACCATTCAGCTTCATTGGATGAATGCTGATTTTTAACACCATGAGAAGAAGGGGGGGGGGGGGAAAGGTATCACAATGATCAACATATCCCCCGATCTATAACTCATATATTCAAGACTTGTAACCATTCTATCCTAGGCCCCTTTCTTTCTTATTTCTTAGTGCCTTTCCAAGTTCTGCTGGGGTTGCTTCTGTTCTTACAATCTGTTCTAACATTACTCTCTGCCCCCCCCCCAAAAAAAACCCTGATTTTTCAATACTGCAAACGTTCTGCTCCAGATGTGGTCTCCACACCACCTTTGTGTATTATGGTAACCATAGCTTCGTAATTTATCAAGGCTTCCTTGCAATCATTTATGGAGCAATCATTTAAGATGCACAACATTATTCTCCAGAAAGTATCAGAAAGCTTTTCACTCTTAGAGAGATGCATGGAAACTACTAACTTTGGGAACCTGAGAGAGACGGTTGGGAGGAAATGTAGATTTACCTGCAATAAGTGCGTGTACTTCATCGTCCAGGTTCCGTACCCATCGCAGGAAACAGCTTGTACCCTGCATTTTAAAGGTAATCATGGCAACATTTTTGTCATTGCAACACAATAATCTAGTAACAATAGGTTATTGTTCCCATAATAGATCCCAATAACAGCCTTAAAATTTAATCAGGCAAAGAAAAACTGATGATTATGGCTTCAGCTTTGATCACTAATTTATAGCTACCCTGTGCTATGCATATAAAATAAAATAAACACTTTTATTTGGGAGTATATTAAAAGGTTGTCCAACAGGACAAAGCTTCAGCCAAATCCAAAGGGGTAGTAAAGAGTGTTTGCATGCATGCAAATGTATGTGTTCGTCCCTTCTTATACAGACATTATTCGGTTATTTAATAATTGGCAAACTGTTATCTTAAATATCCCCCTCACACAAAGAAGCCTGTATATTTCTTAGCTACTTTAAACTTCTATTATGGAGAATTTGCTTCACCATATGTGTACATTTAGGTATTGCATATAAAAACTGTACGTAGTAACGTCTTACCTCTAAATGACGTTTTTTAGTTTTAATCGTAATGTAACACGTGCGAACAACCGTTTGAAACTTAATGTAAACCACTTTAAACTTGACTGTAAAAAATTTGATTTGTGTAACAGAGTTGTCAAAGTCTGGAATACGTTACCCAATTCAGTTAGCTACTAACTTTCATGGTTTTAATTCTAACTTAACTTCTGTGGACCTCACCCCATATTTAAGAGGTTCCTAAGAGGACATTCGTAAGTGCACTAACATGCCAATCACCCGTCAGGTGTTGTTTTCATTTTGCTTGTTGTAATTTTTGTTTCACAAATAAATGTAAATAAATAAATAAACTTTAGCCAGGTAGCTAAGAAAGTTTGGTGCAGTGGTTATTAAAAGTGCTGGCCTAGAACAGGAGATGGTGAGTTTTAGTCCCACGTTAGGCGTCAAAACCAGCTTTGGGCCAGTCGCTCTTTCTCAGCCCAGCCCACCTCACAGGGTTGTCGTTGTGGGGGAAACAGAAGGAGGAAGATGTGTTGGATATGTTTGATGCCTTGAGTTAATTAAAAAAGTAACAAAGGTGGGATATAAACATATAAATAAATAATGAAAAGTGATAATCCAGGTGCCATTAGGCATTTTACATCGTGGGTGTCAAACTCGATCACCTCACGTGACGTATCGTGATTTTTTTTTTTGCCTTTGCAGAGCCGGGGTGGGCGTGGCCTGTGCGTGACGCATCCGGCCTGCGGGCCGCCAGTTTGACACCCCTGTTTTACACCAAGGCAGCATTACAAAATCAGAAAGCGTTCCCTCCGCCGATTTCTAGTCTGAAGTTCTACCATTTCAGTCAATCCATTAGCTGAGTGGGCAGTTCTGCCTATTTTGATTTCCGTATAAGCTTGTAGAAAGAAATAACCTTCACAAAGCAACATTTTTGCTGTACACTGGAGCTAGGGGAAAAAAACAACCCCAGGCATATGGAGAAAGTGGGACTTGCTTGCATAGTAAACCTATTTGTAGGTACGTGCGGAAAATAGGAGGTGGAAGGAACATTTTGTGTGTTCGCCACCTTATTTGTAAAAATAATGGAGGCCGGGAATGAATGAATGAATGAAATTGATTAAAAATTAATTTTAACCCAACTCATCAATAACATTAATTCATTAAAATTTAAGCTAATGGAAAATATTGAGGGTGGTTTTATAATAACCACTTAACTAAACTTCTATTCTACTGAGCCATGATAATACCATTTTATTTTTTAACCCTCACATTTTCGCTACTCATTTATAGCCCTTGTTTTTCCCTCTCGGCTTACCGAGTAATGGAATGTTATAGGTCCGAGAAAGTGAAGTCCTGTGAATATATATATTTCCTTCAAAACTGTTCGCAAATAACACGTTTCATTTCGCTTCAAGGGATACTCTGCTCCAGAACAATAAAGGTACTTAACTAAAAGGTTGCAACAGCAGCTGCTGCCAGATGAGGAAGCTTAGCATAATTGCATTCTAATTTTTCAGCACTTTTGAAACTTACTTTGTATATACTGACAAATGACCCAAGGAAAGCTCCAAGCTGGAAATTTTCTTTGTTGTAGAAAAGCGAGAGAAGCCGGGATGGTTTGGTAAACAGATGTCGGAACGTGGATGGGATGTGAAGGCAACACTGGATCAAGTATCCAACGCTAAACATCCTAATGAAGCCCTAGAAAAGATATTAAGAATGTGCCATTGAGAGAAAAACAGTGTCAGGAATTCCACAAATGAGCTTCACAAGGAATAATTGAAATGTGTGCTTGCCAGGAACTATTATTTCCACTCTTGGCTAAATACCCTTGTTGTTCCGATTTGTTTTATCTCAAAATGTTATTATTGGATCAGTCTGATTTGTATTTCCCAGATAGTCTGCACAGTATATTGTAGTAGTCCTCAACTTACGACCACAATTGAGCCCCAAATTTCTCTTGTTAAGTAAGACATTTGTTAAGTGAGTTTTGCCCCATTTTATGATCTTTCTTGCCTCAGTTGTTAAGTGAATCACTGCAGTTGGTAAGTTAGTAACCCAGCTGTTAAGTGAATCGGGCTTCCCCCATTGACTTTGCTTGTCAAAAGGTCGCAAAAGAGGATCACGTGAGCCCGGGACACAGCAGAGGGTCATAAATATGAACCAGTTTGCCCAACATCTGAATTTTGATCGCATGATCATGGGAATGCTGGGAAGGTCGTAACTGTGAAAAATGTTCATAAGTCACTTTTTTCAGTGCTGTTGTAACTTTGAACTGTCACTAAACAAATTGTTGTAAGTCGACTACCTGTACAGGTACACCTCAACCTACAACCTTTCGTTTAGTGACTGTTTGAAGTTACAACGGCACTGGAAAAAAAGTGACTTATGACTATTTTTTACACTTACGACCACTGCAGCATCCCCATGGCCACGTGATTAAAATTTGGGAGTTGAGCAAATTTAGTTTAGTTTAGGACAGTTATGTGATCATCACTGAAACCTTCCCAGCTGGCTTCCAACAAAAAAGTCAATGGGGGAAGCCAGATTCACTTAATAACCACATGATTTACTTAACAACCACAAGGAGTCACTTAACAAGAGGGCCAAAATAGATCGTAAAATGGGGTACAATTCTTTTAACAACTGTCTTGCTTTGCAACGGAAATTTTGGGCTTCATGGTGACCCTGTAAGTCGAGAACTCTCTGTATGAACTCTAACCCTTTTTAGATATTTTGAAATAACTATCATTTGTCCTTTCATCTTATTTAAGGCTGACTTTTGTGTTTTATTTGCTGGTCTATGACCAAATAAAAGATTTGGTTTGATTTCAGCTTCACTATAAAACACGCTTTTAATGTCAAGACTTGACATGGACAGATTTCATTTCTACCTGGAAGCCATAGATCTGAAACCACGTTGTATTTACAAAGTTTTCAATTTATGAGAAAGAATAGTTACTGGCTGACATTACTTTTCCTCTAGAAACCTCCAAATTGTTGTTGGCTCTTCTCTTTGGGCACCTTTACAAAAATCTTGGGAGGCCAATGAGGCTTGGAGAGGCTGATTGATTTACCCAAAGAGATCTCTGAAACTGACATTGTTGGGACTGAGTAACAGTCTGAACCTAGGTCAGCTCTGTCCCAGTGCTACACAGAGATCTCTAGGCTATCACTCTCCAAACATTCAATAACTCCTTGGGGAAGAACGAACTTCTTGATTCCCAGCTCAGCTATTTATTTTTAGTAGACCTTGAGCGTTTCCTTTTCTTGGAGTAATTTGGGCAGCTACTCAACCACGTAGCTTTGCATGGATTCGCTGGTAGCACTACAGATAAAAACTAAAAACAAGCAGCTCGAGGAATATTTCATTAACTCATCACACACCCTTCCCTGGCATCTTAAAAGCAGCCTGTTACATTTCCCCCCTCTCTTGTGAACCAATCTGTCCAAACAAATTAGCTCTATCAGTCAATTCATCTCTGCTTCGCCTTAGTGGCACTGGGGCCTTTTAAGTTCAAGGCATTAGTTTCACTCAAACAGAAAGTCAAATCTCTTGCTCCTTAGTACCATTCCCGTGGACCAAACCTCAGTGCTGGGTTGTGAAACAGAAAGGGAAACATTGCAGTGAGAAAGATCTTCCAGTCTTCTCACAAAGTTAATATTGGGATGGGGAAAAATGTGACCAGGGGATTTGGGCAGGCTGGGGCAATGTAGGCCATTGGAGGTAATGCTTTTCACCTTTCACTTTGCTAAAATGGTGGTGTCTGTGCGAGCACAAAGCCATCGGCGAGAATGTACCAACACCACAATGTTTAAGTGAAAAAACTCAGAACACAAAGATATTTATGAAAGCGTAGCAACTAGAATTCACACTCGAGCACTTTCAACTCTTCAGCTCTTTCAAGAACTACTTTGCAAGGGACACACCAGAGCGAAAGGAGATTTAGGTGTTGTAAAGAGTTCCAATCAATGCTAATTAGCGGATTTAATGATTTGTTTCAATATCTAGTCCACTTTCAGGGCTCTGAATACGTGTACATGCTATTCTCTAGAAGGGGGCACGCTGGCCTAATGGTTAAGACGCTGGGCTTGTCAACCAGAAGCTTGGCAGTTCGAGATCCAAGGGCCACGTGATGGATGAGCTCCCCGTTCTTGCCTCAGCTCCTGTCAATCTAGCAGTTCAAAAGCATGCAAATGCAAGTAGATAAATAGGTACCACTTCGGCGGGAAGTTAAGAGCATTCCACGTGCCTCGGCATATAGTCATGTTGGCCACATGACGATGGAAGTGTCTTCAGACAATGCTGGCTCCCTCAACTAAGAAATGGAGATGAGCACACACACACACACCCAGAGTTGGACCCGATTGGACAAGGGAAACCTTTATTTTTACTCTTGTTATTCAGACCTAGCACCTGCCTTTCAGATTTACAGCTGTCAGAATAAGTGACTATTTCTTGTACAGTACTTCTTCGCAGATTCACAATATGACTTCAACTTATTGGGAATACAGAGGAACATTTGCTTCAAGTACCTTGGCAGCTAGTAAAGTTGTTTGAGAATGGGGAAGTCTGTCTAAACTTTCATATTTACTTGAAATTCGGTATTCTGCGAGCAAGGAGGAGAAAGACCTGTTTTAGCAGTGATGTCAGCAAGTAGCAAAAACAATAATGCCATAAAAGGCTCAGGTGCTAAGAAGGGTGGGCAAGATCATAGATGTCTACTCATCCATCTGATGTCACTGCCTGTCTTACCTCTGTTTGTTCTACGTATCTCCATGTCATTTCTATACACCACGGGTCGGCAACCCGCGGCTCCGGAGCCGCATGCGGCTCTTTGATGCCTTACCTGCGGCTCCGGAGCCTCCTCCGCCATTTTGGCGGGCGCGCGCGCGCATGCGCGGGCGGGTGCGGGGGGGGGGTGCGCGTGCGCAGGTGCGCATGCGCGAACGGCGCGCGCATGCGCAAACGATGCGCGCGCATGCGCAAACGCGCGCGCATGCGCAAACGATGCGCGCGCATGCGCAAACGATGCGCGCGCATGCGCGGGTGCACTGGGTGCGCATGCGCGATGCGCGATGCGCAGGTGCGCGCGCATGCGCGAACGCGCGGCTCCCAGCGTTTTTTTTTTTTAAGCTAAATGGGTCCGTGCGGCTCATCCGAAGTTTCGGATGGCCGACCCATTATACACCATAATGCTTTTCAGGAATGTTCTTCCCACCTTCTACCTATGCGTTAAAGCAGCATTTTAAAAACTTGGCAACTTTAGGATATGTGGACGCTTAACTCCTTGAATTGCTGGCTGGAAGTCTAGAAAATTGAAATCCGCATATCTTAAAGTTGCCACGTTTGAAAAACATTGTAGATTTTTGCTGTCCTCTTTCTAATGGCCTGCCATTCTGAACATTTCTTTTAGCTTCCAAGTAATGTGATTCTTGGGAATCTGTAGGAGTCCTTTGTAAGGCTGTCAAATCAGATTTCTAAACCCTTCTTTCTCACACATAAACTAGTGTCAACATGGCTAAGTGCAAGAGCATAGTACAACTTATCAGAAAGCAAACAGCTCCAGATGACTCAAGCTACTAAACGGAGCCAAACCACACAGTGAAGAAAAAGGCAAAACAATTTTAGAGTCATTAACCTCAAGGAAAATTCCTTTTGGACCCCAAATGCAGATAAAAGTTGTACATGTAAAAACAGTTTAAAGAAATTAATATTTTTGCAGAGTTAATTTCCTTCCTATCTAAAAAACTGGATCCCTCAGCTAGGAAATGGAGATAAGCAACACCCCTAGAATTGGACACAACTGGACAGGGGGAACCTCTACCTTTCTCTGTCTAAATGTACTGGATGACCGCAAATTCATTTAGAATACAGGTAGTCCTTGACTTATGACCACAATTCAGCCCAAAATTTCTGTTGCTAAGCAAAAAAAAGTTGAGTGAATTTTGCCCCATTTTATGACTTTTCTGGCCACCGTTAAGTGAATTGCTGCAGTTGTTAAATTAGTAACACGGTTGTTAAGTGAATCTGGCTTCCCCATTGACTTTGCCTGTTTAGAAGGTCACAAAAGGGGATCATGTGACCCTGGGACACTGCAACCGTCATAAATATGAGCCAGTTGCCAAACGTCCGAATTTTGATTACATGACCATGGGGATGCTGCAACGGTCATAAATGTGAAAAATGGTCATGTCGGGTTTTTTTTCCAGTGCTGCTGTAACTTCAGACAGTCACTAAACGAACTATTGTTAAGTCGAGAACTACCTGTACAAAGATGGTGAGTTTCATTCAACTTAACGCAACTAGCACGCAGTTAAAGGTGAAGAAGCTAAAGGGCCATCAGCTCTCTCTACCGATTGTGTGAAGCACAATCTGATTTTATTTCTTTGGTCCTCTAGCCAAGACATTTTAAATGGCTGGCAGGAAGGAACGTGTTGTCTTGTGCAGTTCCACAACCAAGAGATTTAATGTACTTTTCCTCTTCCAGCATTCGAAAAATGCAGCTAGCTGATTAGGCGCAGTTGCTAGAAGTAAACAAAACAACACAAACCCACACATTTTTTTTTCAATCGATCCGATCCAATGTCTCTAAAATAATATTTCTTTTGTCGTAGTTAACCAGAATAACAAAATTTTCTCGAGGACTTAAAAGATAGAAAGGGGTCAATTATAGGTTGCCCCACTTTCTTCACTAGTGAAGGAGGGAATGCCAGAAAAATGTGAGGCATAAAGAAGTACAGCAATGGCAAGTCAACCTCTTTGGCAGGAAGAAAAGCTATGACAGATTAGAAAAACTGCTAGTAGCTGTCCTTTCCAGAATAAAGAGGCAACTGTTCCATTAAGAAAATAAAACCACATCAGGCTTTCCTTAGCAAACAGCTGCTGCTGATTCCGTCCAAAGATCGCCTTAGAAAAATATCAGAATTGCTCGTCTTCCTCTAAAAATCTCAATCCACATGTTTCCAACCAGAAGGAAATGACCTAAAATACTGATTTTTTGCCTCAATTAATATAAAATAAGGCCATTAATCCAGACTGGCCAACACTGCCAGGATTCAGATTAACATGAAGAAGGCATCACCCCTCTTCCGGGTGATCCCTTGGCTCTTAGTCTATTTAATTTTTAATAATAATAATAAAGTTGGAAGGGACCTTGGAGGTCATCAAGTCCAACCCCCTGCTCAGGCAGGTAACCCTATACCATTTCGGACAAATGGCTGTCCAGTTTCTTCTTAAAAACTTCCAGTGTTGGAGCATTCACCGCTTCTGGAGGCAGGTTGTTCCACTGTTGTTCTAACTGTCAGGAAGTTTCTCCTTAGTTCTAGGTTGCTTCTCTCCTTGATTAGTTTCCATCCGTTGCTTCTTGTCCTGCCTTCAGGCGCTTTGGAGAATAGCTTGACTCCCTCTTCTTTGGGGCAGCCCCTGAGATACTGGAACACGGCTATCATGTCCCCCCTCGTCCTTCTCTTCATTAAACTAGACATACCCAATTCCATCAACCTTTCCTTATATGTTTTAACCTCCAGTCCCCTAATCATCTTTGTTGCTCTTCTCTGTACTCTTTCTAGAGTCTCAACATCTTTTTTACATCGTGGTGACCAAAACTGGATGCAGTATTCCAAGTGTGGCCTTACCAAGGCATTGTAGAGTGGTATTAATACTTCGCGTGAACTTGATTCTATCCCTCTGTTAATGCAGCCTAGCACTGTGTTGGCTTTTTTGGCAGCTGCAGCACACTGCTGGCTCATATTTAAATGATTGTCCACTAAGACTCCGAGGTCCCTCTCACAGTTACTACTATTGAGCAAGGTACCCCCTGTACTATACCTATACATTTGGTTTTTCTTGCCTAAATGTAGAACCTTACTTTTTTCACCATTGAACTTCATTTTGTTAGATAGTGCCCAGTGTTCAAGCCTGTCCAGATCCTCCTGTATCCTAAGCCTGTCTTCTGGAGTGTTGGCTATTCCTGCCAGCTTGGTGTCGTCTGCAAATTTCATGAGTTCCCCATCTATCCCCTCGTCCAAATCATTGATGAAGATGTTGAAGAGCACTGGGCCCAGAACAGACTCTTCCTATATTTATAATTGTTTTTATGGTATTTTATGGTATTTTAAGCTGCCCAGAGTCACTCTGGACAGCGAGATGGGCAGCATATACATTGAACCAATAAGTAATAAATAAGCAGGCAGGTTTCCTTTGAAACACTCCACTTTCAACACATGTGGGCACACTGGATGTGCCTGAACCACAGCTTCTGGGCTCTTCAAAGAGGTAAGAAGTGAAAAACAGCTCCTAGGAAAGAGAAGATTCTAAAGAAAAAAAAGGGAGGCTGCAAATGATCCATGGGGGCAATGGACAGGACTGTAGGGACACCAGCCTCCAAAAGAACCATGACTTCAAAGGACAAGTGTCAGGTGTGGCCTCCAGAATCACGGACAAAGGAGGACTATCCAGTTTCCAACTTATAGGGAAATTTTAATCCTGCACTTCACAACACTTCCAAGCCAACAAGAAAAGTGTACGAACAGATGAATGTCTGATGACATCACCTGCTAGAACAAGTGGCACAGACTTCTTAGGAACTCAAACGTTTACCAGTCCTGTTACAATCAGACTGGCAGCAAAGGTATCAAGGATAAAGAAGGTCCAAGTCTTCTAGTCCAGGGCTTTCCAACCTTTTCACCCATTGTACCACTTTTAGGATATGGCAATATTCGAGTACCCACCTAGCAAGGTGTCAAAAACTTGGTGACCCCCCAAAAAAAACCTGTTCAAAGTTGCAATTGCACTGAAATGACGTATGACCATTTTCCACACTTATGACCATTGCAGCATGCCCAGGGTCATGTGATTTATATTTGGATGCTTGGCAACTGATTCATATTTATGATGGTCACAAGTGTCCCAGGGTCATGTGATCCCCTTCTGCAACCTTTTGACAAGCAAAGTCAATGGCAGGGCTGCTGGTGGCCAAGTGCTAAGGCGGGACTTCCTTCCCTCCCTCCCTTCCCTGCCTCCCTTTTTCTCATTCCCATCTCCTTCTGAAGGAAGAATTTGGAAAAAAAAACCCCCATATTTTCCCTCTTCCATATATTGATCAAACAAGGAAAGGCCTCCAGAGACAGAAAAGACAAGCTGCTGAGTGAACTAGCTTAAAAAGGCACTTCCCCTTTAAGAATTAGCTACTGGCTAGAAGGAAAGTAAGGAGCCTAGCCGGCACTTAAGGAAGAAAAAGAAAAGTAAGTACTGGCTGCCGGCTAAGGCAGCCTCCCCAAATGGCTCCATTCATAAGTAAAATCTGCAGCTCCAGAGGACTCTCTCACTGTAAGTCTTTGCCTGCGCTGGCTCTTTCCCTTCCCCACTACACTTGGCTAGGCAGGGCTGCGTACCACCTGCCACTCGTTAATGTACCACAAGTGGTACGTGTACCACAGGTTGAAAAGCCCTGTTTTAGGGATCATGAGGTACATAAACCCCAGAATCAATGAATGGGGAGAAATAACAAGAGTAGACTCTCTTGTCTCTTTCTCTCTCTCTCTCTTGTCCTGCTCAAGATTTCCCAAAGGACTTGGTTGATTATTTGTGAGAAAGGGAACACACTACACCATTTACAATGACCCTTTCAATTTCTTGACTTTCAGGGAGGTTGTCTTCTATTTTTAAACAGCATTTAAAAAATCTCGACGATTTATTTATAGTGCTGATTACTGTGTATTACTTTACAGGGTCAGGGTACAAGAATTTGGGGTGTGATTAAACAGGCCAGTGTGTGCTGGTAGCAATGATGGAAGTAATTGATGAAAATATGCCTATGCAATGAAATTTAAGCCCACTTACGTGAGACTTAAAACAGACTATTGTGAACGAAGTCAATGCATAAGCTGCAACTAGAGCTGACCAACAACAGCCTCTTGTGTTGATTACTAGACGTTTGGATTGTACTGGTGTGTGGCTGGTTGTAATCTGCTACGGGGTACAAGAGCTGACACACAGGAAGTAGAAAAGACTTGCTCAGCACAAAAACTCAACAAACAGCACTTTGTCAAAATGTGCAAGCTACTGAATTGCATCTTGTCTTCCACATGCTGGTTTATTTTTTTAACCTACTGTTGAAAAACCAAACCACTTAACTTTGAATGGAAGAAATAACAGGGGCAAATAAAACATTTTCCTTCAAAAGCCAGTTTGCCCAATAAATATTACTTTCAAAATCCAAATTTAAAATCTGCCGGAGTCCCACCAAAGCAAGTAGAAGCAGGTGTGCCCACTTATCCTAATCAAATTCCAGCCAAAATAATTTCCCTGCAGTTATGGAAAGAAAACACTTACTAATCACATTCTGGGCAAGAATAATTGATAGCCCTGGACAACGACTGCTCTTCCTGTAAGCAACAACTGTGGATTTTCTCCCATTAGTTTTAAACTACATTCACAGGTTGACTTAAAAAAAAAATTGTCCCAATACGTAGACAGACACAGCTGTATGGATGCTGCTAACTTCAGCACATTCCCAATATTTGAGCTGATATGGGGGACCGGTTGTACGTGGGATCTGTTACACACTTTCTGGGCATGATTAAATTAGTCAACACACACAAGATCTCGCTTTTCACTCACTTTAAGAGTTTACCCTTGACACTAATGGATTGTTTCTTCCACCTGCAAGGCAACAGCAGCCCCCCAAAGGAAAGAGTCGCTTGTTAAAGCAACATTCTTTTGAAGATGCTTGCTTAAGGAGGGTGGTCACCCCAAAAAATTGCTCTAACTAGAGTTGCAGAAGCTGCTAGTTCACTGCCCCTGTTAGTGTAAACCTCCTGATGCTTTACTTCAAAAAAATACAGTTACTTCAATTGTTAACAATCCCGTATTTTCTCCACCACCACAATCAAGCAAATGCCTCAAAATAATCAAGGCTGGAAAGCCATTTTGTTTGTCCTGTGTCTATAGCGTTACGAGGGATAAAATCTCTACTCAACTTATACTAAAGCAGGGGTGTCCAACCTTGGCAACTTTAAAACCTGTAGACTTCAACTCCTAGAATTTCCCAGCCAGCATGGCTGGCCAAGGAATTCTGGGAGTTGAAGTCCATAAGTCTTAAAGTTGCCAAGGTTGAAGACCCTGCTCTAAGAGATTGGAGGATCTGTGTTGCTTAAATGTGTCCTGGTTTTTTTGGAGGAAAAACTTAAAAGAAGATGAGGCAGTTATTGGGAAAAAGAATTCTTTTGAAAGGCATCGCTAAGACACCCAGAATTACAGTAGTCCTTGACTTGCAACCATCACTGAGCCTACCAATGATGGTCATAAATCATGACAGTTGTAAAGTGGGTCACACAGGTAACCAACCTGAATTTACGCCTTTTTTTGTGGTGGTTATTAAGCAAACCCCACGGTCATTAAGTAAAGCTATGGTTTACCGTGGGACCTTTCCCCAGAAACTGGAAGTAAACCCTGTTTGGGGGGGGGAATATTGTAAACTGGTCATGTGCAAATGGCCATAAATGTGGGTCACGTGCCAAGGGTTTGAAATGTGACCGCATGACCACGGGGAGTGAGGGAATTTTGGAACCAGTTCATAAATATCTTTGGGGGGGGGTCATTATAACTTTGAAAGTTCGCTAAGTAACTGGTCGTAAGTCGAGGATTACCTGTATAAAATATAAGATAGGCATGCTTATTGCAAACTGCTTATTGCAATCCAATTTATCCACATCTCTCAGCATCTATGCCAGGGGTGTCAAACTGCCAGCCTGCGGGCCGGATGCGTCATGGCGAAACCGCACCCACCCCATTGCCGGCAATGGCAAAAAAAGTCGCGATACGTCGCGACACGTCACGTGACGTTGCGAGTTTGACACCCCTGATCTATGGGCTATCCGAAGTTTACCAAAGCAATAATTCAACTTGCATTCTTAAGCAGCTAACATATAAATGAATCAGACTTTTGTGTAGAAGAGAGAAAGAAGTGAAAAAGAAAGTACACAGGGCAATACACACATCATTTTTATTTGTGTGCACAACTGGTGTCTTGCACTTCAGCCCAGTGCCCCATCTATAAGGGCTGCACAACAAACCCCACTTACATCCGTGGGAATTGCAGACAGCTGTTAAAGATCATGTGTCCATTTAGCCAAGATGATAATCACACACAAGGCAGTTTTAGTCTATATATTCTGCTCATGTGCTGCAGGTGACGCATAGCTAACATACCAAGATGAGATTTACATACCACAGTTTAATCAGCTATGATATTGAGCCTGCATCTGGTGGGTTTTCCGCAACACAGTGAACTATATCCCAGGAATTCAATCGTTTTTCTGCTTAGAACCATACATGGATCCATATGTTCAGGGGGCATTACGGTGATGCAATTATCTCACTAATAGTAGAGCAGAATTTGTAAACTAAGTATTGAGTGTTTATTGGAGGGAAAAAAAATCGGAAACTGGTGGCTAGTGATATTCATGGCATATAAAAGAGGACTGCCTGTGTTTTGTCTATTGCCCATCTCTGCCATAAACTGTGGTTTACTAGTTACAATTGCGATGTCCACCTAATCTGTTAAGCCAAAAAGGACATGGCTTGAGAGATTGTTTGACAAGAATCGTGTATAATTAACATTTGTTCTAGGTCACCATATCCATTTCTAGACCACAGATTAAGGATTTAGAGGGGGAACAACTCCATCACAACTTTCATCAGCTTCTGTAATTTCCCTGTTAATTTTTAGATATCTCTCTGCGAATGGAAGGGTTAGTGTTGACTCACTTTAATGCAATATGAGAAGCAATTATCTTCATAGTGCTTACAGCATCTGTGCCTGGGACCATTTTTGCATCTGAAAAAGCAAATAAAACAGTGTTGACTCTCCAGATTTCTTCTGCATCCCACAGGTACCGTATATGTTCCTTTTTTCTCCAACACATACAAAGTATTCTCCTATCAGTCCTTCACTATTTGTATTTACCAAGGTTTTATTTACGATACTTAGATGTAGATACCTGTAACAGTAAGCTTTGAAAATGCGGCACAACTTACACAAATAAAGGCAAAAGCTTTGTTGTAGAGAGCCCACAATGGGATATCACAAAGAAACCCACCTATAGGACATAAGAAAAGCAGGATTCGGTCAACTCACTGCTCACTGCCAGCAGTTCGAGTCTCACCAGCTCAAGGTTGACTCAGCCTTCCATCCTTCCGAGGTCGGTAAAATGAGGACCCAGATTGTTGGGGGGGGGGGGCAAATATGCTGACTCTGTAAACCGCTTAAGAGGGCTGTAAAAGCACTGTAAAGCGGTATAAAAGTCTAAGTGCTATTGCTATTAAGAACTATATTGCTTCCGATATGCAGCCTATGAGCAGAAAACTATGCTTTCAGCCTTATTGCTAATTCCAACATCAATTCCTTCTGCTTCTTTTTTTTTTTAAAATAGCAGTGCAAGAATGTATGAATATGTATGTGTTCATTTCCCCCCAAGAAAAATAGACTAGGACTTCCTCCCATGCCTTCACTTGGACATCAGAACCTTGTTGCAAACAACACAATCATCCTGGACAGGAAAAAAAATATCTCAGTGACATCTTACAGCTGCACTCTAAAGACCATGTAACCCCAATCTTCATTTCTAGGTTAATTTTATGGGAAAAAAGGGACCCCCATCAGCTGAGAGATCTGCAGGTAGCCAGGAATGTGTTTGGCACTGTTATACACCTCCCTGAAGAAATATCACAGAGGAAGGGCACAAAGTTAGTTGGGAGATTATATATTTGCCTTTCCAGTTCCAGCAGAGAATCTGTATAGCCTGCCAAATCTATATTCTTCCGAGTTCACAGGACTTCACTTTCCATAAGCGTTAGAACTGTGCAAATCTGTCATGTGGGATTCCAGCAGTTTTATGGCAGAAAACTGGCAGAGGAATTGAAAATGATAAATACTTCAGGGAGGGCTATCCAGTTGTTAGACATTATCAGCTGGAATTACAAGGAAATCAATTTGATCCTGGTTCTAGAAATGAAATTTTCTTGCACTCAAATATTTGTAGCTGCAGCACAAAACAACATTACTCAAGTCTTCCATACTGTGCCAAATATTTTTGGAAGCTTTGAATTATGTGCTGCAAAAGCGTATTAGTCATAAATCATCTATCAGGTCCGTTTGTGTAGCAAAAATGGTAATGAGGACATGATCAAGTTACAGACATTTAGACTTAGCTACATCTGAAAGGAAACACATGGGAGAGAAATATGATAAGAGGATTAGGATTAAGAACTCAATGGTTTTTTTGGGACATGTGCAAATGGGACATTAGAAATACCAAAGGAGGTTTATTCACCTTGTTTGCTGAATGTTCAGGACTTTTTTTTTTTTTTTTTTAAAGCCCAGCAATGAGACGCTTTCTTGATGGAGCTGATGGAGCTATTGATTGGGTAGTGATAGCTTTTTGTAATGCTTTGGGTAATTTGCTGTTGAATAAAGTTTCTTATCTGGATTAATCCAAACATGTATCAAAACTGAGCTCTTCAGCCTACTAAAAATGGAATACTGGGTCTTTTTTTATTTCTGGAACTTCACAGGCTGGTTCATTCAAGGAAATATACCATGAAAAACCAGGAATCTTGAGAATTCAGACAGTAAAATGTATCTGACATATTTTCTCTTCTGCTCCGGAAACTAGCAAGAATAAGATGTTACTGGCTGGTGCTCCATTCTGCTTTAGAGCCATTCTACTTCAGGTTTTCCATTCTACTTCAGATGGCAAACATACCTAATACAGGTAGTCCTGGATTTAGTGACCATTCGAAGCTACAATGGCACTGAAAAAAGTGACTGAGGAACATTTTTCACACTTATAACCGTTGCAGCATCCCCATGGTCATATGATCAAAATCTGGATGGTCGGCAACTGGCATGTATTTATGACGGTTGCAGTGTCCCGGGGTCATGTGATCACCTTTTGTGACCTTCTGACAAGCAGAATTAGTGGGGAAGCCAGATTCACTTAACAACAATGTTGCTAACTTAACAAATGCAGATTTTTCACTTAACAACTGTGGCAATAAAGGTTAAAAAAATGGAACAAAACTCACTTAACAAGTGTCTTGTTTACCAATAGAAAATTGGGATTCAATTGTGGTCATAAACCAAACTCTGTCCTCTTCCAATTTTCCCCACAACAATAACCTTGTGAGGTGAGTTGGGCTGAGAAAGAGTAAACTTCCCAAAGTCACCCAGCCATATTTTCATGCATAAGGCAGGACTAGAATTCACAGTTTCCTGGTTTCTCGCCTGGTGCCTTAAACCACCAAACCAAAGTGGCTCTCAGTTTAGAGAAGACCAATTGGGTCCTTTAATTGAAAAGACCTGACCCCAAACCTAATTTTTCCATCTAAAACCAAAGTAGCTGTTCAGCATCTAAATCAATCCTTGATGTCAACAAGTGAACGAAGGGGAAGAAATTAAAACTTAATCTAAAGAACAGAGGTTCCAGTTCTTTTGAGTAGGGTTATAAACTTGGGGATGGCTTCTAGATTTAAATTCTGAACTTAGATGCCAAAGTTCTGAATATGGAGGTAGAGGGTTTGATAGTTTGGAGAAGTATGCCAGCTAGGCCCATTCCCAGAGACCTGTTTACTGATCAATAACTAAACTATATTAGCATTGGTCTATTCCTGTCCCTATCCCTATCCATTCTACCCTACCCTTATTCTATAATAGTGGGGCTATTTTTAAAGAAGTGTTTGAAAATTTTTAGCCAGCCCAGAATGTACTTGACAAACGTTAGTCACCATATCACAAAAAAAGATGTTGAGAGTTTGGAAAAAATTCAGAGAAGAGCAACTAAGATGATCAAAGGCCTGGAGACTAAAACATATGAAGCTACGGGACTTGGGTTTGGCTAGTCTAAAGAAAAGAAGAAATAGGGGAGACATGATAGCCACAAAGAAGAGGGGGTCACGTTATTCACCAAAGCACCAGAGGGAAGGACGAGAAACAATGGTTGCAAACTGATCAAAGAGAGAAGCAACCTGGAATTAAGGAGAAACTTCCTGACAGTGAGGATAATTAACCAGTGGAACAGCTTGCCTCCAGAAATCGTGGGCGCTCCATCACTGGAGATTTTTAACAAGAGGCTAGACAGTCACTTGTCTAAGATGGTATAGGTTCTCCTGCTTAAGCGGGGGCTGGACTGGAAGATCTCCAAGGTCCCTTCCAGTTCTATTCTATTCAACCTTCAATCAAGAACAGTTGAAGGGAGAATATGATTTCCTGAATACAGAAGTTTCATTTACCTCACATTTTCTGATATAATTGAAAGTTCTGGTGGTAACCTAAAATCTCAGACTTGGAGCTGGGTAAGGCCACACTTGGAATACTGCATCCAGTTTTGGTTACCACGATGTAAAAAAGATGCTGAGACTCTAGAAGGAGTACAGAGAAGAGCAACAAAGATGATTAGGGGACTGGAGGCTAAAACATATAAGGAACGGTTGCTGGAATTGGGTATGTCTAGTTTAACGAAGAGAAGGACGAGGGGGGACATGATAGCAGTGTTCCAGTATCTCAGGGGCTGCCCCAAAGAAGAGGGAGTCAAGCTATTTTCCAAGGCGCCTGAAGGCAGGACAAAAAGCAACGGATGGAAACTAATCAAGGAGAGAAGCAACCTAGAACTAAGGAGAAACTTCCTGACAGTTAGAACAATTAACCAATGGAACAACCTGCCTCCAGAAGCTGGAAGTTTTTAAGAAGAGACCGGACAGCCATTTGTCCGAAATGGTGTAGGGTTTCCTGCCTGAGCAGGGGGTTGGACTCGATGACCTCCAAGGTCCCTTCCAACTTTATTATTATTATATTATTATTAAATATGTTTTAATGTGTTTGCTTTAATATTTAATTATCATTGTACAGTTTACCTTTTATTTTCTTCTTTTTTTGTGCACCATTTATAATAGAAAGGTTAGATATGAATCACCTGCTTGCTCCCTGGCAACTAACTGCCATGTTCATTAATTAAAATATTGAGTGGTCATTTCTTTTCATTCAAGGCAGTTCACTGTATTCTAGCTCCCCGATACAATCAAGTATGAAACAAAACTGGAGGGGGGGGGAAGAATTGCAAAAGGAATTTAAAAACCACATGTGATCTTTTGAGGCATTACTACTGAAAAAAACAGGAAATCGATCAATTGTTCGTGTGCAATGTACACTCATTGCTTGCTCTAAAAAAAGGCCATTCCTGACAGATTTGTGAAGTAAACATGAATAAATGGAAAGATGTGTGCATGCACAGAATGGGTTCCTCTGTGTGCATATAACGGTGGCAGAATGAGATATGTAAATATTTCAGGTAATCAGCACAAATATTGGGGTCAACATAAAAAAAAAAAGAGGCAGTGTAAGGTTATAATTGCACAAGATAATGTACAGATAAAACAAGACATTACAAAGAATAAAAGTTTTGCACTCACATGTTATCCACAATTTTTTTTGTTGCAGCAATAAAATTCATTTGTTGTGTTACATCTTTGCAGTGTTTTATTTTTCTTTCTCGCTTTACAAAAGCACCTTCTGGTACATACGAATGGGTGGGGATTTCTTCTTTCCCTACAATGAATCTGATCAGAAAACAGAACACATTTATTAGCTACCTGTGCTCCTTTATTCCTTTTATATCATATATTGCAACTGCTTCTAATTATATAACAAAACGGGGTATTTACAGTTTAAAACTTTTATGGTAAGGTTTTTAACATTTTGCTAATATGTTAGACATATTAGCTTTTTGCTAACATGTTAGATTTACATACGTACAAAACGATGTGTTTATTTTTTTTAAAACAGGGAACCCTGCTTATTATTACAAAATTTAATATTCTATTGTAAATGTACCACTGATGACAACAGGACAGTTTGGAAAGTAACAAAAGAATGTACTTCTCTATATATGAAACATGTACAAATACTAATGTCTGGTTTTTTTTATCACATTTGTGTGAAGTCATAACAACTGTATATATCGTGGCCATCCAATATAGAAATGAGGTAACCAAGAGAAAGTGAGTTGTGGGAACATAATGCAGGAGGTCCTTGATTTATGGCCTGTCGCTTAGTGACTATTCAAACTTAGTGACCTCCCATGGGCTGCTTATAAGCCAGATTCAAAGTTTTGATGCTTCCAACCCTATGGTCATGTGATCCCATTTTGGGACCTTGGCAAACAGGTTGCATTTAAGGTTTTTTGCAGCAGCCGGTGGTCGCATCACTGCCATTTATGATTTATTTTGGCAAAACTGGCATTTACTTCTGGTTTCCATCAAAAAATGCTCCCTGCAGAGGACGGATTTGCTTAATGAGCGTGGTGTTTGTAAAGAATGCAGAGATTCACTTAATGACTGCCACAAAAAAGATTGCAAAATTGGGGACAGTTGCACCGTGACCCACTTAATGAGCGGCACAACTTACGATTGTAGTTCCAGGCTTAAATTAGGGTCATAAACTAAGGACTGGGCTGAAATTCTGGGCTTCTAGCCCTGACCCACAAAATATTTATTTGTCAAATTTAGATACTGCCGATCTTCAAATATCAATGCCAATGAATCCCCAAAAGAGATTTTCCTAGTCTTTTGAAAATTTATGAGCAGCCTCAGCACCTCTGAGAAGCAACTTAAATACATGTGTCTTGCATACTATTTAATTCCCCCCCCCCCCGTTTCCCCATCCTTAATCTTGTTTGGTTTGAGGGCTCCACTTGTTCTCTAAGTGCGGTGACACAGATGCAATCCAAAAAATACGCACGGCTGGAAAACTAAAGCTGGTTTCATTTAATTCAAACCCAATTAGCATCATATCTGTGGTTTGATGACATTCACATTACAATTCGAGGACAGGTTTTGCCAGGCCTCTGGTTCTCCATTTCTGGATGGCCACATTCTGCCATACGGGTTGGGTTGTTGCTTGTGCACCAGATTAAATTTGCACAAAAGTTTCACTCCATCTGAGTTGGTCAGGCTATTAAGAAGAGACTTGCTTGGTTTCGCTTACTTTAGTGCGGAGAATGTAAATCCTTTCAAACCATCCTTGCTTCTGAAATAAAAATCACATATTTGGGGTATGAGTAACCAAGAACAACCTCTCCATAGAGGCAATTTACAACATCATAGCCTTAGAACTTATTTCTCACAGACTTCCAGTCAGTCAGCTTAGGATAATATGTCTGCAGTTACTGGGTTTTTATTATATGTTATAACTTTTCAAGAACACATGTAATGCAAACAGGAGGACGAAAAAAACATTCCAAATGACATTAGCAGCTTCAGCAAGTTTTTGCAAAGCCCAGCTTTGGAAAAAAAAAAGTTGTTTTGATTCCCATTTCAACATTTGCCAAATAGTTCCAACATTCTGCCAGCAGGTGTCTCTAATCGGCAACAATTAATCTTAAAATTACATCAAACTAATAAGGTCAATGTTTAGACAGAGTACAGATGGACATTTACACTGACCGCTTTCTCTGAGATGTTTAACACATTAGTATATTAGCCACCAATTATGAGAGCTGGAAATATGCTTCAAATACAGATTTCCTCTTTAAAGGCCATTTTACCTGAGGGACAATGAGTAACTGAATTTTGTATCTAATAAATTTTGGAGTTGGGTTGAGCCAACAGTTTAAAGGGGAAATTGCAAGAGCATTAAAAAATATTGTTTATATGGTACATGAGTGATGGAGCACACACAACTTCTGAAGGCAAGACGTTCCACTGGTTAATTGTTCTCATTGTCAGGAAATTTCTCCTTAGTTCTAGGTTGGTTCTCTCCTTGATAATTTCCATCCATTGCTTCTTGTCCTGCCTTCAGATGCTTTGGAGAATAGGTTGACCGCCCCCCTTCTTTGTGGCAGCCCCTTAGATATTGGAACACTGCTATGTCACCCCTAGTTTTTTTTTTTCATTAAAAAACTAATTCCTGCAACTGTTCTTAAGTTTTAGCCTCTAGTCCCCTAATCATCTTTGTCTTCTCTGCACTCTTTCTAGAGTCTCAACATCTTTTTTATACTGTGGTGGCCCAAACTGGATGCAATATTCCAAGTGTGATCTTACTAAGGCTTTATAAAGAGGTACTAATACCTCATGTGATCTTGATTCTATCCCTCTGTTAATGCAGCCTAAGATTGCATTGGCATTTTTGGCGGCTGCAGCACACTGCTAACTCCTATATGTAAGTGATTGTCCACTAGGACGCCAAGATCCCGCTCATAGTTACTACTATTGAGTCAGATACCACCTATTCTGTACCTGTGCATTTTCTTGCCTAAATGTCTTTGAATGCCTAAACCAGGGGTCTTCAAACTTGGCCCTTTTATAACTTGTGGACTTCAACTCCCAGAATTCCTCAGCCAGCGTGTCTGGCTGAGGAATTCTGGGAGGAAGTCCACAAGTCATAAAAGGGCCAAGTTTGAAGACCCCTGGCCTAAACCATTGAATTTCATTTTGTAAACTGAGGGAGCTCCAGTTACTTAAAAGTTACTTGAATGTGTTCATGCAGTGTGCAATTTGTGGCCCTTAATGTGGGATTTGCCTGCTAGCAACATGAATAATCAGATACGTGAGTTAAGGACCACCATCTGCCCCATTGTGTAATATTAACAGCAGTTTTTATAATTAATTAAATAAGTCTTTTATGTGACAAACATTAAAATCTGGAGAGGAATTTCTAAACAAAAGCCATCTTGAGTCTGTGTGTGCAAAAATGATGTCAATTTATTATTATGTATACATGTATAATATATAATATAAACAAAAGGAACATGGATTTGGGAAAGGTCTTGGAAAAAAAACACAACAATATTTAGGAAACAACAAAACTTCTGTATAAAAACGAAAGGGATCTAACTTTCCTTATGAATGAGGGGGGAAAACCCTATGTACTCCAGATTGTTCTCATTTTAATGCAGATTAGCACTGGTTCCAGTCTTGTACCCTCTAAGTCTAAGATAAACTGCTAGCAATCTTAATGGCTGTCTGCTTCTGGTATATCCTTCTAAACGTGAACCAATCTGCGATACGCAATGAGACACATTTCTGCACAAACCAGTTCATATGGCTGAGATGGGAACTTGCCCTGTTGATGTTGCTGAATTTCAGTTCCAATTTAATTTCATTGGCCATGATGCCTGGGGACATTAGGAGCTGTAGTTCAACATCTGCTGAGCCACAGATATCTTGTGGAGTAGAGTGCTGTAAAGGGAATATCCTTTAAACTTTAAACCCAGATGTTGCTTAGGAAGACTTACATTTCTTTACCAGGCATGTTACAATGTGGGAAGAATGTGGGAAGAATAAACCTGTCAAAAGGTTTTTGCTCTGACAATGTCAGTGAGAGTTAAAAAAGATCAACCCTGAAGATATTTTTATTCTGTATCTCTCAAGCCAAGACACTTTGAATTTGTAGCCCTATTAAGAGATTAAGAATATCTAAGAATAGACTAAATTCTTTCCAAGGACAGTGGAATTGAAAGCAAAGTATGTTTGTTACATATACTATAGAAGCCCTGAGCAAATAATAATTTATCAGGCTATAATTTGCTGTTAAACCCATCACCATTTTGCATTACCCAAAGAACCTGTCAAGTTGTTTGAGGCAGCTGACACCACCTCTCAGGTCTTCCTTCTCCAACCTAGCATTGGCATTCCAGATGTTCCAACCCATCTGGAAAACTCATTTCTGCTGAGTTTATTTTAAGTGTAGAATCAAGATGAAAAGTTTCACTCTACAGTCAATCACTACGTTAACAAACATTGCTTTGTCTGTAACTGCCTACAGATAAAATCCCTTATATATCAAGGAATTCCCAACAGTGAAGCTGAAATCATGGCTTAGCCTTGCAATGCTTTGAATCAGCAAAATAACGATTATGGCTTGCTAAATCGACAAAGAAATCTGTACCTTAAGGGGATCAACTCATCTTTTAAAATCCTGCCAAAATCCACTTTCTTCTTATAGAAAGTCACGCAGTTGCATCCTTGGCCCAGTATCCCTCTTGTCCACTAAGAGAAGTTCAAATTAATTTGCCAGCAGTTTCTTCATAAAAGTGAAGTTCTCAGTTGGCAAACTGTAGAAAAAGCGGAATTGCTCATGTGTAAGTACACCCTTTCAGAACAAGAGTTGGAAGGGACCTTGGAAGTCTTGTAGTCCAACCACCTGCTCAAGCAGGAGGCCCCCATACCATTTCAGACAAATGGCTGTCCAATCTCTTCTTTAAAACCTGCAGTGTCGGAACACCTACAGCTTCTGAAGGCAAGCCATTCCAATGGTTAATTGGAATAGGAAGTTTCTCCTTAATTCCAGGTTGCTTCTCTCCTTGATTAGTTTCCATCCATTGTCTTGCCTTCTGGTGCTTTGGAAAATAGTTGACCCACTCTTCTTTGTGGCAGCCCCTCAAATATTGGAAGACTGTTATCATGTCACCCCTAGTCTTTCTTTCCAAAAAAAACGTGAAACTAAAATTGGCTTATGAGCCAGACACAGGTACCATAGAAACCTGTCAAATAGGTGACCGTATTATGCATTTGAATCATATGGAGGCAGAAGAGAACAAGTGACCTGTGACCGTTTTTCACACTTATGACCGTTGTGGCGTCCCCATTGGTCACGTGATCAGCATTCAGACACTTGGCAACTGACTCATATTTATGAGGGTTGCAGTGTCCCGGGGTCATGTGGTGACCTTTTGCAACCTTCTGACAAGCAAAGTCAACTGGGAAGCTAGATCCATGTAACAACTCAAGGGTTGCTAACTGAACAACTGCAGTGATTCACTGTGGCAAGGAAAGTGACAAAATGGAGCAAAACTCACTTAACAACTGTCTCACTTAGCCACAGAAATTTGGGGCTCAACATTTTTGTCTTCAGTCGAGGACTACCTAAGAATAGATTTACGATTTTCACCCTAGAGATGATTTTAAGAGATGTTTCTAAACCAGCTTGAGTCCCTTGCTTTTCTTTTCGTTGACTCTGGTTGCGCCACGTATTAAATAAAAGTTAAAAAAAAAAAAGCAGCAGGATTTTAAAACAG
This sequence comes from Azemiops feae, assembly GCA_023970755.1. Classification (NCBI taxonomy): domain Eukaryota; kingdom Metazoa; phylum Chordata; class Lepidosauria; order Squamata; family Viperidae; genus Azemiops; species Azemiops feae. The sequence continues at coordinate 435,005 of JALGBA010000413.1, forward strand.
CTATAAAATTGTATGTCTGTAAGTTATCTGAAGATTACCCAACTCCATGCTTCTTTATTACATTTAGAAACAGTTGTTTCCTCTCCCAAGAGTATCGTTATGCCAGATGTGAATGGAGGACAAGGAGCACATTTACAACAAACACAGATGGATCAAGCAAGTAAGCTTCACTGAAAGATACAGGAAAAAGCTATCTTCCCGTGGTGATCAGCTATCAGGGCCAACAGGGATACTGTCTAAATTTAGTCACAATTGCAGAAGTGGGGAGTGGGCTTGGGGTGGAAAAAAAAACTTGGAAAAGATTTGCTAACTCTCCTTACTCAAAGGATACACAGACAAGTATACAAGTACAATCTGCAGCTGCTGTATAGGCACATTTCTGATTACAGGAGCTATATTTGCCTCCAGTAACTTCGACCTGCCAATGAGATCTAACCATTTTGTGTCTAGCCACCGACCAAAACTAATTGCTTTTGTACTGGGAATGTGGGTGTACTAATCTTCTCTCCACACCCCCATTGTGAGGGAAGGCGAGAGGTCTCCACACCACTTTGTAGGGCTAAATGTCACCAATTAGCTTTTCCTTTTTTTTTTTTAATGTGTCTTGTTGTAAACCTTTCAAAAATTCTCATTTAGAAGAGGGTGACTGTCCAGAGCTCCTCTGGTGAGGCTTAATCACTTTAGTAGGGAACAAGCATCACACGCAGCGAAAATTACAAGCATTATAAGAGGAAATGTAACTTTGGAGAAGCGATTATAAAAGTAAAATGTAACTTCCCTTATAAGAAAGCTGTAATTATGGTTATTTTCAGGAAAGCGCAGCTCTAAGCCTGCCCTTTTTTACTTTTATTGTAAGCATTTTCATTCTGTTCTGATTGGGAAAGAGGGAATGGGAAATCCACACTAAATGTCATGTCAAAAGAACGGTGCATACTACTGGAAGAGAGAACTTTCTGTTATGATTTGGTGCTGTTCCTATGTCTTCTAAAACATGCCATTTTGGAGATTATGTTTTAGCTGTCAGAACTCTTTTTACCCTAATTAACAACAATTATTGTTGTTCTTGCAGCACAGGGTGGGGCTATAGAAATAGGCAACAGCATTTAAATTATAAACGGATATAAACTAAGCAAGTCTAAAGTCATATCGCAGAACGCTTTCAAGGTGAAAGCGGAAGAGATGCAAATTAAAAGCAATGTCAGAGATCTCAATAAATAACACAAAAGTCAACTGTTGACATTTTGGATCTATATTATGGACATTCTGTATGGATGCATGAAGAGTCAGCAAGAATCTCTAGCTAAAGCAGGCTTATCACACAGCCATTTCAGGATATAACAGTCTTGCTAGTACCTTTATAGATAGGAGGCATACATTACCTCGTTTACAAACTTCCTCAAATTAACAAACATCACGTAAGAGCTGCCCTGTCTTTGGCTTTCTGATTAGTTATTTCAACCTTCTTAACTATTTGCGTTTGCAATGAAATGATTGTGACATAAAATATATCCAATTCCTTCCCCTCGTGCTTTCACGTTCATATATAAACATGTCTGGCAAAACAAACCCATCGATAGCAAGAACCAGGAAACAACCAGCCAAGAGTGATTTGCTTGGGTTTTCCAGGTCCTCCGTTAAAAGAAAAATATGTGGGAGAAGACAAATTAAGAATCTTTCCAAATATGATCAGTCTTGCCAACTTTTTTTTTTTTGTAAGATTTGAAAAGAAACCGTAGACCAAGCATAGTTGACACAAAACTGCAAGAGGGAACAGAATCCAGAAGATAGGGGGGGAATAGGTAGAAAGAAACAGGAATTGTTTCACATTTTTTACTGTAGTTTATTTTTCATTTTGAAATATTGTTCTTCCACTGGGGCAGAAAGAAACTTCCTGAAATTACCTATGAAATATCTCCCTGGGTGAAAAACATCCTTCAGATGCTGTTTTTCATTCTAGATTGAAGCACTCTAAAGCTGCTTTAGTTAGCTAACAGACAAATGCATTGAGTAAAAGATATCAAAAGAGCTCTTACAGAGGTCAGGAACCAGGGATTAGAACAAGATCAACCATCCAACATGGCTTGTTCGCCTCTTGCCCCTGAAGTTAACAAAAAGCATGCTATAATCTTGGTTACATGGAAAGCTTCGCTGCTTCTGAAGGAACTTTGTTTATCTTATGTGAGACTTGCCTAACCTGAACTCTCTAAATATGTAAGACATAACTCCCATAATTCCCAGCTTTAATGGCCTCTGGCTGTAGGAAATTCTGACACACTAGCTTCCTTTCCTTATGATTTTAAATCCTTGCCATGCTTGTTTTCTTTTAGAGTTTTTTTATTATTATTATTACTATTAATGGCTTTCAGAAGTCTTTGGATTGAAAGAGAACTATTTTAATAGTTAATATAAAACCCAAGAAATGAAAATATTAAATAAACCAAAGAATATGCATGCCAGCTCCAAACAGATGTGGAAACTGACAGAGAAAATAATCCTCTCGCTATGCTTGCGATGAAATACGAGGAAGACCACTCGTTTTTGGAGAAAACCACCCTGCCTGTTACAAAGTGTAATGTTCCATAAATAATATTTATTGGGGGGGGGGGTTCTTGGTGCTCTCTGAGTTTGGGTGTTTTCTTACAGACATTTCATCACCAAATTTGGTAACATCATCAGTGCTACAAGGGAATGGGGTTTGCCCTTATTTTATATACTAGTAGCTTTGCCTTGCCAGTGTTGGTAGGAGTGATCTTTGTAGTTCCTTGATTGGGTTGTTATTTATTGTTTAGCTTGTCTGCATTGGTAGTTCCTTGATCAATCACTACCAATACTGACAGGGCAAGCCACTGCTATATAAAATGAGAGCAAATCCCACTCCCGACTAGCACTGATGATGTTAGCTAGTTTGGTAATGAAGCGCCTGCAAGAAAAAAACAACCAAATTCAGAGAGCACCAAGAACTCCATAGTTCCTGAGCTACAAATATTTTCTTCTATCAGTACTATTTATTATACCTGTATCCCCAGCCACCTTTCTTGAAAGAATTCAGGGTAGCTAATAGGTGTCTCTTTCTTACCACTTTTCTCCTCACAACAGCCCTGTGAGGTTGATTTTGGTAAGACTGGATGAACAAAGTAAAGTTAGTTTCTTGGCTGTGAACAGATCTGAACCAACTTCAAGCCTCAAACATCACCACCACTATGCTGATTCTTAACCTGTTTCTTCAAACTTATAGGATTCTCAAGTAGGGATGTATTTCTCTTAGGTAACACAACCCTTTTATTTTATTTTTGCAGATTTTATATCTGAGATACCGAGAATAATGAAGGGATTCATAACACGGATTAGGATGTTACAAATCATCTGTGACATGTGAATGGGGGGTTGTTTCTAAGTGGGCATTTTGATTTCTGAATAAGTGAGCAGCTATATTTAGGAACATTCTTTGGAAACAGCACTCCTGACAATATACTTACTATATAATTACTTTAATACCAAAATATGTCTACAATAGTATATCGTCAATTAAGTCTTGAAGTAAGGAATTTCAACATTTCATTAAGCAAAAGCAAATAAAAGGTATTATTTTAAAATGAGAAACTTAAACTGGCTGCACAAATATTACTTTAATACTATTTTTTTCTTTTTTTAAATATCGAGGACAATTTAAAGGACAGTTCAGTAGAAAGCTCTCATGAAAAAAAGCCCTAGGCAGTTTGGAAAATTTTTATTGCCTGTGGAAAACAAAATGACAGCTTGTTCTCATGTCACATTCAGAAATGAACTAGGACTGGAAGAAGAAATGTAATTCAACTTTGATAATGACACAGTGTCCTCAAGACAGCTATGAGGTATATTCAGATTTGTCCTCCAATCAAGTAGAGTAGATAGAAATAGGAGAAATGTCCCAAAATATTCTACTTTTCAGGATATCCCCAAAACTACCCTCATATCACTCAACCTAATGGTAAAGATGATCTTGCAAAATTTGATTGAAAAGAATGCAAATTATTACAACAGTAATGAAATCCAAATCTGTCCACTACAGTCCTCAACTTATGACAGCGATTGAGCGCAACATTTCTGTTGCTAAATGAAACATTTGCTAAGTGACTTCAGCCCCAATTTATGACCTTTCTTGCCACAGTTGTTAAGCGAATCCCTGCAGCTGTTAAGTTAGTTATAATGGTTGTTAAGTGAATCTGGCTTCCTCATTGACTTTGCTTGTCAGAAGGTCGCAAAAGGGGATCACATGACCCTGGGATGCTGCAACCGTCATAAATATGAGTCACTTGCCAAGGGTTCTGAATTTTGATCACGTACCATGGGGATACTTCAATGGTTGTAAGTGTGAAAAACGGTCATGTCACTTTTTTCAGTGCTGTTGTAACTTTGAACGGTTACTAAATGAACTGTTGTAATACTATCTGTATTCTCTCTCTTTTTTTAAAAAAAAAATTCATCAGTCAGGAAAAAAAGAATATTTTTATTAGCATCTGGTTCTTTTTCTCCATCTTGATCTACTATCTATGGAGATTTTTGGTCATCCAGGTCATGACTGTCTCAAAAGTGCTTTTCCAGAAGGCAACTGGACTAGGGTTCCCCCCCCCCCTTTGAGGAAGAATATGATGTTTCACTTCTGATCCAAGAAACTTCATCAGTTCAGAATTGATGAAACGTCTTGGATGAGAAGCGAAATGATTTCTTCTTCCTCAAAGGGGGGAAAAAAACACACCCTAGTCCAGTTGCCTTTTGAAAAACACCTTTGAGACATCTTGCTCTGCTATTCTGTCACCATAAGCAGGCTTCCCAAATCGAAGACAATCAAGCAGCTGGAATCCAGCTTAAATAGAGACAATAAATCAAACATAAAGTAATGGTGTTTTGCCACAGTCCAATTCGCCAGTGCCACACAGGCATTAAAAAAAAAGTCTATGTCAAAAATGGGATTTGGAGGAATTAGGCTCAAGCCCCAGATCCTCACAAGTGACAAAAACAAAGAAACCCCACTGATAACATTAACATCCCAGGTAACCAATGTTTACTAGCTTTGTAGCCTCAACAGAAAAGTACACATTGAATGGAACTAGCTGATAAGACCACCGCCCTATTACACACACCACAATCTCCTCAACCCTAAGGTCACAACCTTTACCCTCACATCAATCACGTAAGAGAGACAGGGCTCCTTCACTGAAAACCTTTGTAATTATTTGCTAGACACTTCAGTAATTGAGAAAGCACACAGACACAATTCACTGCTGATGTTCTCCCATGAAACACACTCCCTCACACACTGGGATGCCAAGTTTCTCTTGAGAAAAAGCAAACGTACTGTTTATGTTGTAAACATGAGGAGTTTACCTCAGAAATAAACCACTGTCACACGGGTAACGTATATAAATTTACTTTGAGACAGTGCACCTAATATAACTGAATATAGGCAACATCTTTTGAAAGATCACTGATTCAATTACGAATTAATGTCAAAATTCAGAAAGCGTATCAATGTGACAACTGAGATATTGGAATTTCATTAAAAGTTATGCAATCAGTAACCAACTGTATAATATACTTAGGAAACTTTGTTTAGATGGAACTACATTTCAAAAGACGTAAAGATTCAAGCAACCTGAATTATCTGTGAGTGGTTGTTTCTATTGTGTAAATCACATGTAAATGTAAAAAGGAGTAGCAATCAAATAATACAATGTTTATATCTTATCTTTTCACGTTTTCCTTAAGAGCTCCGATAGCTGTAGATGTTTATATCTTATTTATCTTTGGTTGTTTAGATTTGTAATATTACAATTCTAAACAGAATTTGTTAACAATCTAGCCACTCCTGCAGGCCAATTTACTTTAATTGAATTTACTTTATGTAAATTTATTAGCTGCCCAATCCAATAAATATCCATACTGATGGGTGGCATAGATAGATAGATAGACAGACGTGCCTAGATCCAGCTGGAACCCCAACAAAGGTCCTTTTCCTAGAGATGATGATGATGATGATGATGATGATGATGATGATGATGATGATGATGATGATGATGATGATGATGATGATGATGATGATGATGATGATGATAATAATAATAATAATAATAATAATAATAATAATAATAATAATAATAATAATAATAATAATAATAATAATAAAATTTGGAAGGGACCTTGGAGGTCATCTAGTCCAACCCCCTGCTCAGGCAGGAAACCCTATACCATTTCGGACAAATGGCTGCCCAGTCTCTTCTTAAAAACTTCCAGTGTTGGAGCATTCACCGCTTCTGGAGGCAGGTTGTTCCACTGGTTAATTGTTCTAACTGTCAGGACGTTTCTCCTCAGTTCTAGGTTGCTTCTCTCGATTAGTTTCCATCCGTTGCTTCTTGTCCTGCCTTCAGGGGCTTTGGAGAATAGCTTGACTCCCTCTTCTTTGGGGCAGCCCCTGAGATATTGGAACACGGCTATCATGTTCCCCCTCGTCCTTCTCTTCATTAAACTAGACATACCCAATTCCAGCAACCGTTCCTTATATGTTTTAGCCTCCAGTCCCTCTGAAAATGCAGTCTAGCACTGTGTTGGCTTTTTTGGCAGCTGCAGCACACTGCTGGCTCATATGGCTACATGCTCTAAATTTATACTAGACCACCAAGACAGTACATATGGCCACTTGTGATGTTTTTCCAATTCAAGATATAAATTCCTGGCAAAATGAATCAAAGTACATACAGCATTGCCTGGTATCAAACTTAATTCCAAGCATCTTAAGCACGAACCGTCATCTTGACTCTGCAGAAGCAAAGAAATTCCAGTGAAGTAGCTTATGACTGCAAACTAGTGAGCTGTTGAGATTTTCATTCCAGCTATCACTCTGTAGTCAATATATAGTCATCTTTAAAAGAACATTTTGGAGAAGAAATGAAAACCACATTTTTAGCACATCCAGATTCAAAAAAGTATAACTGGATGGAACAAAGATAACCAATGCTAGATCCATTTATATCCCAGAAGAAGAAATGAGGGGCCTGGGTGGTCTGCATAATGTCCAGGAATAGACGAATTTGGCATCCTCGCAAAGAAAATCTTTTTCACAGACACCCAAAATTGCTTTTTTATCCTCACAGAGTAAAACAGGTTGCAATAAATGCCGGGTGATGCTTCTTCTATATAAACTATCCAATGTTTTGTATAGCCACAGCATTAACTTATCTTGAACAAAAATCTCATTTCTGTCTTCAAACAGCGAACCATCAGGGGACTGAAGAAAAGTCTCAGACATTACAACACATGTATAACTTAATAAAGTGGCTATGGAAATGAAATTTAAAATGTAATCTAGAAACCAGATTTTCCACTGCTATTTAGCTGTGTATTTTAAAGTCAACAGTCTGGTCTCTATTTTGTGAAAGGGCTGGCAGGAACTAAAATCTTGCTTCTTCTTTCCTGCTGAAAAAACAGAAAATTCACAGCAGTCCCAGGAAGGCTGATAAAATGATTGCTAAGCCTTTTCCCGCTGTCACGGGACTAATCCCTCTACTTCACAAACACGCAACACAAACCTGAATTCCAGAACCATAAACATCACTTCTGCCCCAAATCTCACCACAATTTTATATATACAATATCTGAATAAGCCAAAGGTGTCTTGGGCCTGATTTTTTTAAAACACAAGAGAACTATAGAGAAGTTTATATACATATACATATACATATACAGAGTGCTTTTTTTTGTCATAGAACTCACCGGAACAGAGTTCTGGCACCTTTTTTTGACGGATTTTCCAAGTTTTAAAAGTAACTTTTGAAAATTTGATGTTTGGTCCATGTGGACTTGAATAGCCCTGTCAAGCGTAGCAGGTCGGCGGCAAAATCATTAAAATGGTGCATGCGGGCTGCTTGTGTGTCGAGTCTGATGCATGCGTACTTCATCCAATTGCTCGGCTTGTGGCACTGCTCGGCTTGTGATTGGTCGTGTGGTTGAACACTGAGTGCTTACTGTGGGCAGCGACCATTATCTTTCGTTACACAACTGACGTGTGTGGGTGTGTGTACAGTGATTGACTACGTGCAAAAGGTAAATAAAAGATTAACAAGATGTGAGTTCTGGCACCTTTTTTCTTACAAAAAAAGCACTGTATATATATCTATATCATGCAGTTCCTTATATACAAACATCTTTTTTTAGGATGTCTCACCTTGTATCTCTGAAAAACATTGAAAATCACCGTAGTTTGCTTGTACATCCCAACGCTTTAATATAACTTTAAGTTGCTACTTAATGATACTTTTTGTATGCCAGGTTTAAATAATAAGTATAGTGAAAAAAAATAAAAGCTGAACTCATTTTCATTTCATTCATTTGGAGCAGCAGTGCGCAACTTTTCCACCTTGGCGGCCCAGCCCCGGTGCAGGGGTGGTGCATGTGAGAGTGGCAGGCGCACGCGTGCACGGTTCCATTTGTGCGAGTGGCACACACCCGCTCCCTCCGCTCAACAAATGGAGCTTCATGTGTGAGCAGAGGGCGCTTGCAGTCACACGCAAAGCTCCCCTCAGGCGAGCAGAGGGCACTCGGGTGCGAAACTTCGCACGACTGGAGCTTCACTCATGCACCTGCCCATTTGTCCCACGGCCCGGTTTTGAACAGGCCGCGCGCGGCCCAGCGGTTGGGGACCCCTGATTTAGAGAGTTTCTCATTTAATCCCCCTATAAATAAGCTTGGAACCTTCTGGAAGGGTTAAGAGACTTGCATACTTGAAATTGTTTTTGATTGGGGAGGGGGAACGTTGCATTTCACTGTGTGTCAACTGGTATTCCTGAGGGCTCTTAAGGTGGGGTACGTTATAAATGTACTAAAGACTCCCCCGCCTCAATTTTATAGCAAGTTTTGTTGCTGTAATAAACCTACTGATACATCTCAACATGTCAGCATGGGAACAAGAAGGGGGGGGAAAAGAGCAATGTAAAAGATGACCATTAATCACTTGGCAAATTTGAAGATGTGTGGGAAACGGTCTGTTTTGTATCACTAGCTGTTTTCATATAATTCACCCTGCAATAATCTTGTACTGTACTTATCTCATGGCAAGGTGCCCAAAGAGGAAACCACAAACATCTAACCACAAAATAGTTGTTCTTTTCCGTCCCTGGGTTTACAGGTTAGCTCACTGGAGCAGAATCCTAGGTATTTAGCAGTGGCCCTGAAATACTACATATTTCTGAAATACTAATTTCTAGTAATCTCTTAAAACCTGCAAATGCTTTCCGAAACATGTGCAAACCTGTTGCTTTAAACTGTATTTCCAAGATAACTGCATAACAAAATTGGGTGGCATCTAAAATTTATGTAGAACTCACATTATGATGTTATGAAAGACACACATTTGAATTAATGGTCTAAATGAACAACAAAGACAGTTATGTACATTTTATTTATTTATCTAATTAAGTTTGTATGCTGCCCATCTCTCTAGCCAGCGATTCTGGTTGGCATCTAATATTTTTTTTTAATGTAAAAATAAATATATATTTCAATCAAGGTTATGGCTCCTATCCTTTAATACGAACTTCAAAATCATGATGGTCAAATTTTAATTTTGTAATAAAATGTTTTGAAAGAAAGAAATATAAGAAGAAGAAAGCTTTTGTCTTTCAGTAAATTTAAAATGGCATTAGTGCTGCTGATTAATGTTGCTGGAAGATAGTTTTATATAATTATATGGTTGATGGTAGTTTTTTTAAAAGCTGTTTGGACATTAGGAGGTATCCAAGCTTATTTAAGCATGTGACGGATGTACATGTAGTCCTCGACTTAACGACCATAATTCAGCCGAAAATTTATACTGTTAAACAAGACGGTTGTTAAGTGAGTGTTGCTCCATTTTACAACCTTTCTTGCCACCGTTGTTAAGTGAATCACTACAGTTGTTAAAGTTAGTAACATGGTTGTTAAGTGATTCTGGCTTCCCCATTAACTTTGCTTTATCAGAAGATTGCAAAAAGTGATCACATTAACCGGGAAACTGCACACATCACAAATATGAGCCAGTTGCCAAGGGTCTGAATTTTGATCACGACTATGGGGATGCTACAACGGTCAGTAACTGTGAAAAATGGTCTGACACTTTTTTCAGTGTTACTATAACTTCAAATAGTTACTAACCAAATGATTGTTAAGTTGAGGACCATCCGTCAATAGAAGCCATGTTCTATTGATACTAGAAATTGGAATCCTAACACATCCCAGAAACACTACACTGGGAAATGATGGTTTAATAAACATGCATCTTGAGCTAGGGCAAATTTACATATAAGTAAATTGTGTTTAATGTATTGAGGTACATTCCCAAATCAGCACACCCCCAAGGATTCCAATTCATAAAACTGCAGACCGGAACAGAACTGCCACAAGATGTGTCTGTTTTAATGAGAGGATCTTAGAAGATGAGATTAAATTACATCTTCTTGTTGCGGTGAAATTTCAAGCAGGAAGGCAACAATTCTGATTAGGTTTACAAGAGATAAAGAAAAAAGAATAAGCCCCTATTTTATTTTATTTTTTGGCCTTATGGAAACTTGGATATGAGAGGGAACCTGGAAAAGCAGCACTGGATATTTAATCTAAAAGCTTTCCAGGCATTTCAAGTATAGGGTGAAATGCTACTTTTAAACTGTAGCATTGCCCCCCGAGAGCAAAGAAAGAAACCAAATCTATAAAATCCAAATGTTTTCCACCACCAATCCAGGAACTGAGAGCTGCAACAGGAATGTGTCTCATTGTTAGTGACCCAGTCCTAACCATTCCAGGCAACTGGGACAGAGATAGCCCCAAGCAACGTATCCTCAGAGGCCTGAGAACCAGACCAGCTATTTCTCCTTCCCCCCCCCACACACACTATTATTTTGTATCTGGGGATGACAGAAACATGATTAACAGCCAAAGGCCGGTCACATAATGCATTAAAGGGACAAAAGGGCTTTGTGACTGACAGAGGGAATCTTAAAAGGAAACAAGCAGCCCCACTCATTCTTCCTGGGATGGCTGTGTTCGGAGACACCCGAAACTTTAGCCCTTAAAAGCTTCTCCTATTACTGCCAGCTCACCTTGCAAGCAAACACCTTCCTGATGCAGAGAATCAGTCACCTATTGGAAATGCAACCACTGTTTAAAGTCAGAGATAATGACTTTGGGAATGGAGGAGTTTGCTTGTAATTCAGGACTGCTTGTCTCCAGCACTGATTTCCCCCCCCCCCCTCTGACAACATCACTACATACTTTATCTGGGGAAATGAAAGCCATATAAGCCAGCAAGGTACAGTTAGCTTCAGGAGTGTGTCTCCCAAACAAGGAGGAAGTTACATTTCTTTCTGTCTGTGTATTGATTTTTTTTTTATCCCAACTTTTATTACTTAATAAATAACTCAAAAGCAGTGAACATACTTAATAGTCCTTCCAGTGCATCACCTTTCAAAAGATTTTGCCTATATTCAGTCATATTAGGTGCACTTGTCTCCGGTGCATAAGCTCTCTCAGTGTACATACAAGCAACACGTAAACTTTTATAAATAAATATATTTCCTTTCAATTCCAGCTGTTTAGAAAAGGAAGCAGCTACGACAGAAAGACCATGGTCTTACATCCCACAATTTCTGCCATTTCTAAAGAAAAACACTTTCACAGGGTTTCTTGGTTCTGTCTCCCTCGAAAAGCCAAGCCTGCAACGGAGAAAGACGAGGCCAAATCAGGCCAGACCAAATACGGTTGTGATGCAGCTGTGAAAGGCCTACAGAACCCAATCCCAGAGTGTAACAGGCCACAAGGCAGAAGTTTGGGGCCAAATATTCTTCAAGTTTCTTCCAATATTGCAAGCCTGATTTTGTATTCAAGTTATATTTGTCTTGTGAAAATTTCATCAGAGAGCATAAGCTAGGAAACAGCAGCATTCTTTGAAAGGACTCCAAAGAGAATGATCAACAAGCTGAAATCACTTTTACCGACAATCTAAATCATAAACTCAGCTGAAAGAAAGCCTTCTTCTCGGTGCTGAATTTTCCAGAAATATTTTTTAAAATAAGAGGCAGATGGATTTGAAACCGAAGTGCCATAAAAATGTAGATAATATGCTTCCATTCCTTTCTATTATGGGGTTGTTGTTGTTGTTGTTTTAAAAAAAATGCACAGTAACACTTACTTGCTGTAAGAAAACAGCCTCTAAACGTCCATTGCCTGACATTAGAGCCACCGCAGAGAAAGTGGAAGCTTATTAAATTATACTTTGCATAATAAAATGTTCTAAAAAATGGATCTTGGCTTTAGAAATACAGTATCAAAGGTGCTTCTCGCTGACATAACTGATGGAATTACCGCCGCGGTTAAATTTCATCCAGTTTCACTTCAGCAAACTTTGCAGAATTCTAATTTTATGTATGATGGTAGGAGGACTACCTGTACAAATTTTCAGAAGAGTGTGTATCTTGTCACCGTGGAAATGGCAAATAGCAGCAAAGAGATAAACTAAATGCACGGTCTAGGTCAGGGGTGGGCAACTGTGAACTTCCTTTATGACCTGTGAACTTCAATTCCCAGAATTCCTGAGCAGCTGGCTCAGGAATTCTGGGAGTTGAAGTCCACAGGTCATAAAAGGCCACAGTTGCCCACCCCTGATTTAGGTGCAATTTAAATCTTATTTTTAAAGAAAACAAAGTTTGGAATCTGAAAATTCTCATGTTTTTCTTATTGTTGATATCAACAAAACTGATCAGTAAGTACAAAGATAAATAAAGTCACTTTATTGGTGAGATGGATGGAATATAAATTAGTAAATAAATAAAATAAATGGAGAATGATAACCAAATCCTATAATCTAAGTTGTCTTTTTTTTTTTTTTGGCTAAACACTACCTTTCCTGTTTCTTATTAAATCCTAAATATCTAATATCAAATGTTTAAGTATTTCATTTAAACTCTTGACTTTTTTCTAATCATATTTTTCATCACAATATGAAAATTAATCCCAATATGATGAAAAATACTATTGGTCTTTCAGTTTTTATTAACTACAATTGCTAGAGGCATTTAATCAAAATTAACCTATCTAATGTTGTTTATTTTAGATGTAAAATAATTTCTACTTGTTATTTTTACACTTTTGCACTCTTTTCACTGATGCTGTTTCTTTCCTATAGTTTGCTGTTTATTTTATATTGCGTTCTATTTTTCTCTTCTATTTCTCTGGGTGTTTATGTTTACTTAACATACACCATATTGCCGATATTTTGAGGTGTCATCAGTTTGTTACCTTTCAAAAAAAATCTGCACAATCTCTTACACTACATCAGTGGTGGCGAACCTATGGCACGGGTGTCAGAGGCGGCACTCAGAGCCCTCTTTGTGGGCACACGTGCCACGCCCCAGAGATGGCAACCGTTCCTCTTCAACCAGCCGCCCGATCCCACGTGGCCAGATGCATCCCGGCACAGCTGGTTTCCCTCCCCCCTGTCCCGTCCCTCCTGGCCTCACATGCTCTCCTTTTCCCGGGCACGACCCACTGCATCGCCTCCTCACCTGTCGGCCAGCTGTCCAGCTCAGAGGTGGCTTTTCTGAACTGCTGGTGGTGGGCTGTGGAGCCCCAGAATACGCCGGTCGAGGAGCCGTCAAGCTGTGGCTGCTGACGGACAGCGGCGGCCCCCATGCGCTCGCTGGCCTCTGTGTGCGGGGGCCGATGGTGTCAGGCAGCAGCTGCCCTGGCCCCTGCCTCACCTTGCCCCGCGGCAATGGTATCCCCGCCCTGCCTCGCCTCACCCCGCAGGATGAGCCTCCTGCCCACCGCCCCACCTGCCAGAGACCCCCTGGATCTCCTCCAACCCTGCCCACAGGCGTCCCTCCCCACGAGCAACATTGAGGTGACCACGCCCAGTTTGGCCACACCTACCCAGTCTGCCATGACCACCACAGCCACGCCCACCCAGTGGGCCATGTCCCACCTGGCACCTGACGATAAATAAGTGGGTTTTGGGTTGCAGTTTGGGCACTCGGTCTCTAAAAGGTTTGCCATCACTGCACTACATGATAGCAGTCTATCAGCCATGATCTTAAAGAAATAAAGTCGGTTCTTATAACAACCTAGGCCACAGAATTTTTCACACCGTTTTCACAAAGGAAAGACTTTGTTTGTTGAGGAGAATACAACTTGAATAATTAAAATGCCCCTGGTCGAAAAGAAAAATTAAGTGTTAAAAAGTATCTGAATCTCTAAATCTTCCTTTTTGTTTCTTTTTTTAAAAGTAAGCATAAGTGTTCAGAGCTAAATGGGAAAGAGGGGGGGGGAAAGCTTACAGAACGTCTAGGGTGAAAGATGACCGTCTACATATTGTGTTTTGAAAACAAAAGAGGATAAAAGATTGTGTTACCCGAACCACAGGCTACTTGGTCCTATTTAACTGCTTTGGCTCATATTTCATTAAAACACTCCCTGCAAAAATTGTAGGAGGATACATGAGGATAGGGAAAAGAAAAGGAAAAAAAAAAATTAAGCTATCATTAAAATATTTTATGAAATGGGCCCCCAATCTCAAATTTCATTAGAATTATAAAAACTCATTAGTCAGAAAGCAAATCTGAAGTGAGTAAAACGACAACTCCTATTTACAAAAGTGGATTTGACAATTTTAGTCTCAGTCTCAAATGAATCATTTTGGGATACAATGTAATATTTACATTAGCAAAACTGAAGAGCCAAATATTTAATTATAAACTACATAGTTAAGTTCCTTTTTATATACTTATTTGTGTGTGTGTGTGTGTATTTGCATACATTAAAAAGTAATCCTTAACGATTCCTTTCCGTTTACAACTCTAGCTTTACACTTTGCTTTCCAATGTTTAGTACAAATTCAGACACATCCAGTGTGAATCACTACTAAGGATTTATCACTATAGTAACTAATCTAGCCTATTGTCCATGCAACTTAAGAAAATTGCTGGATGTCTTAAAGCGATGTTGCAATGGATTTGTATTAAGTACATGTCATGAACAAAATGAAATATTTAGCCTATAAAATTTTACTGGAATCATTCAGCATACACAAGAAGCTGTCCAATTCTTTGGAATCAATTCCCAAAAGGTGATTTGCTGTTATGTGTGGGACAGAGCCAACAGCACATCAGTGTGCAACTTTCAAAACAACCATATCTACGGCTGGAATCATGTCAAAGCTTCAGAATGCAGAAAAGATATGTATGCTTTAAAAGAGTTCCATGTTGTCATGTCTTCCAAAACTCTAAGAATGCGTAAAGATAAAGCAAAAATATTTATGACAAACCAGATGGAAAGTTGACGTACGGCATTCTTTATATATTAGGGGGATAACTTTAAAAAAGTAAGAATATCACATGGGTCTTAATACTCTCAGCAACCAGCCTAAAAATTCCAACTCTTATCACAAACTCAGTTGGACATTTAAGACTCAATTATTTGATAATCAATTAGTTCTTCCAATTTGAAAGCCCAACAGCTAATCATGAGTTTTTAGCGCTATTACCAGTGGCAGTCAGGGAAGCAGTGGGCCCACTTCTTTTTTTACAAATTATATCAAAATAACTTAGTGCGCTTGATGTCAGTAAAGAAGCTAAAATAGAAGCCCATGAATAAGATTTGGCTTAATCTATTGATAAATGTAGTAGTAGTCAATTTGTTTACTGTGTTTATAATAAGAGGCCCAACAAGGAGACTTGAGGAATGCCTATTGACAAGGGGAAAGATTGCGAAGCAAGGCCATTCAATGAAACTAGAACATTGCATGAGATAAATAAGGTTGACAGTTTCTGGAGGCAGGTTGTTCCACTGATTAATTGTTCTAATGGTCAGGAAGTTTCTCCTTAGTTCTAGGTTGCTTCTCTCCTTGATCAGTTTCCATCCGTTGCTTCTTGTCCTGCCTTCTGGTGCTTTGGAGAATAGCTTGACTCCCTCTTCTTTGGGGCAGCCCCTGAGATATTGGAACACTGCTATCATATCCCCCCTCGTCCTTCTCTTCATTAAACTAGACATACCCAATTCCAACAACTGTTCCTTATATGTTTTAGCCTCCAGTCCCCTGATCATCTTTGTTGCTCTTCTTTGCACTCTTTCTAGAGTCTCAACATCTTTTTTACATCGTGGTGACCAAAACTGGATACAGTATTCCAAGTGTGGCCTTACCAAGGCATTGTAAAGTGGTATTAACACTTCACGTGATCTTGATTTTATCCCTCTGTTAATGCAGCCTAGCACTGTGTTGGCTTTTTTGGCAGCTGCAGCACACTGCTGGCTCCTATTTAAGTGATTGTCCACTAGGACTCCAAGTTCCCTCTCACAGTTACTACTATTGAGCAAGGTACCACCTATACCATACCTGTGCATTTGTTTTTTCTTGCCTAAATGTAGAACCTTACTTTTTTCACCATTGAATTTCATTTTCCCAGTGTTCAAGTCCGTCAAGATCCTTCTGTATCTTAAGCCTATCTTCTGGAGTGTTGGCTCTTCCTGCCAGCTTGGTGTCGTCTGCAAATTTGATGAGTTCCCCATCTATCCCCTCATCCAAATCATTGATGAAGGTTCAAACCATTTAAATCAGACATGTCAAACCCGTGACGTCACGTGACGTGCGCAACGTATCGGGACGGTTTTGCCATTGCCGGCAATGGGGTAGGCGTGGCTTCCAAATGACGCATCCGGCCTGCGGGCCGGCAGTTTGACACCCCTGATTTAAATGCTGTACTGGTAACACTAAGACAACTCAAACATGCTTTGAACATTCGGTGGTCCAAGATGTCAAAAGCTGCAGATAGAGCTAACCACAATAACACTGACGATAGGCACTTTGCCTTGGCCACCATAAGCCATTAACAACACAACCTAATGCAGATTCTATAGGTTATCTGACATGAAAACCCAAATGGAATAGATTATCTATTGAAAGATGAAGTGAGAATTGAAAAGGAATTATTCTTTCAAGAACTTCAAATAAAAAGGAAAGGACACTTGGTGAATATTAGGATAAAACAAAAGGATCAAATGAAGATTTCATTTTTAATGAAGATCATACATAAGCATGTTTTCAGGAGTCAGCCCCCCCCCCCAAATTGAAAGAAAACAGTTCACTAGCCTCATACCAAAAACAAGGAAAGAAGGGAGGCAGGATAAATGAAGGGAAAGAGTCAAAAGTATCAGAATGAAGGACAGTGTTAGAAAGCCCACTACCCTCTCTTCTATAAATGGGAAAAAAAGAATAATCCTGATAAATGCTAGCTAGAATTAGTAAACTGTTAGAACTCAGCTTTGATACAAATACAAAATAATTATCAAAATCTCCAGGCTTCAAGAACAGGTTGGTAAAGGTGAAGATAGAAATGATGGGAAAGCAGCGAATGTCTTCTTGGGAGATTTTGCTTGAGTACATGTTAAATTTTCCCTACTCCAGTCAATCAAAATATGCAGAGAGGTTGAGATTTGGAAAGATTGGATAGAGATAAATGCAAGGGATCCAAAAAAGATGAGACACATATAAAACCTCCACAGGGTTGAAAGCCATACTGTTCACTATATTCCTAACAATAGTAATATTTAATGCTGCAGATATTCTCCAACTTTGCTTCCAAGCAATCTTATTTAATTTCTCACCAGTCTTTCCAAAGCTGATTCCAATATGGCTGGCCATCCTACTGCTTTACAGTCCATGAAAATTCCTAGCTAAACTTTCCCTATCCTGATGCCCTCCAGATGTGTTGGAAAACACAGCCTTAGATCATCCTGGGCGGGAACCATGAAAATTGTAGTCCAACACATCTGGAGCACGTCAAGCTGGGGAAAGGTGTTTTAAAGTCATAAGACGAAGTTGCTACTAGATCTTGTGAACCCATCAATACACGGCTGGGGAAAGGGAGAGCAAAGACTCCTTTAAGGAACTCTGTTTGGCCTAAAACATCCTTGGTGGGTGGGCTAGGGCAAGAGCACTGTGAACTTGGCAACTGAAGATTAAATCTGTTTTAACATCCAGCTTAAACTCTGTTAACTACTGGCTTTGAATAACAAACACCGAGAAGCAAAGTTGGTTCTGAGCTATATTTGTTGGGTGATTGAAAGAAACCGCAGTCCAACGCAACTGGAAAATATCATATTGTGAAAGGTTGAACAAGGGTATCCAGGGAAAAGTTGGCTTGAACTTTGAAAAGTTGCAAATTTACAAGCTTTCAGCTATTAAATGTTCCAATTCTGAAGATCTTGAGCCTGGCATAGGAGGATATCATGGAGCCAAGCAATTATTATTTCTTATGGGACATAAGAAATAAATCTAGCTTCCAAGTTTAACCATATGAGGTCTCAACTTCCAAGGAAGAAATGGTGAACCGAAGACATCTCTAATAAAAGGAGAACCAATGACCGCAGTGGAATGAAGAGCTGGAAAATAGCTTAAATTCCTCTCTGGATAAAGAGATGATTTGAGATTGCACACAAGTGCTCCAGACAGTTACTCCTCGCAAGGAGATTAGAAGACAGTGGCAAGTCATTTCTTTATGTATTTCTTCTTTTTTCACTATGTTCTTATTTGTTCTTTCTTTTCTATTTTTCTTTTCTATTTTGTCTTATCTGCACCTTCTATTTTTTTTCTTTTCTTTTTCTTTTATTTTTATATCTCAGAAAAGCATTTTCTAGAGCACATTTTGAACAGCTAGATCTCATGGTAAGATATGGGAGGTTTCTTGGAGTTTAGTTTGAAGAAAGACTGCATTTGTGGAGCACCAGTTGTTGAAGATATATTCTTTCCGACTATAGACTGTACTCTGCAGAAGGGACTGCTTCTTTAGATTCTTACTTAAAAACTTAAAAAACCCAGGGCATCCAGGACAAACTGTCTTACTCTTTTCAGGGAACAAACCAGCTTATCATTACTAAGGTCACACCCTTTATTTCAAAGGCCATTTCAAAGAGGAGGGAATATTTAGACCAGATTGGTGTTAAATGTAGGGGTCATGACTTGCTATGAACATGTCCTATTGTTCTCTTTGTATCTACTTGTATATTTGTATTAGTTTTATAGTTTTGATATGGCCAAATGGCTAAATCAATAAATATTCTATTCTATTCTATTCCATTCCATTCCATTCCATTCCATTCCATTCCATTCCATTCCATTCCATTCCATTCCATTCTCTATTCTATTCTATTCTATTCTATTCCATTCCATTCCATTCCATTCCATTCCATTCGAATCAGCTATACAAATCAACATATGGTTGTTTGTGTTTTAATTCTAAAATAGAATAAACTCTGCTTACCTTATTACTTTTAAACAATATACATTCCACCTTAGATTATACATTATTGGTGCAATTTTTAATATTCTTTTTTAGCTTCAATTAAAAATAAAAATAAAACTCATTTAAGCCATCCACCCGACTGCCTAAAGAGCAGATTTAAAGTTGCATAATAAAATGTTTAAACCAAACACACAGAAAGAGTTGCCAGAAGCCAAAGATCAACGTCCAAGCAATGCAATCGTCATGACCGAGCCAAGTTGAGAAGAAAGCGAGCCAAAGAAAAAGGCAGACAGAATTATGACTGCTTTTCTTCTTCGTGGATCCCATGAGTAGGTTTAGGAAAGGTTTACTCAATTGGCTTAACTTAGTTGCCAAAGTTTAGAAGGTCACAAAAAGTCAATAATAGAAAAATCCAGAAGCAAAATCTCAAAGAAGGCACTGGCTCACTGAAGTGATGTAGCTAGGTTATGAATACAACAATGTTCCAAAGGTTAAGCATTGCTACAGAAATGCAGCACACCCATGCCCCAACTGCAATGAGAAAGGTAAGGAATATTCGCCAGTAAGTAAACTAAGTTGATTCTGGAGAACATGGCCCTAGATCTAAGAATGTTTTCTGTGTAGCATTATAAATAAATTGCACTATAAATTCAAACCAACACTTTGATTTCCCCTGGAAGCCTCTTGAAAGCCAATGACTGACCTACAGCATTTGTGTCGTGTGCTCTTGCAACATGTACTAATTAACAATTGCATTGTGAATCAACTGCAGCTTCCGAGCCATCTTCAAAAGCATCTCTGTGCAGAACGTATTACGTATTCTTTCTGTCTGCTGGAATACTTGATGTTGAAAGCAGGGGATAAATAATAATATCCCTCTCAATCTCATCAAACTGTAATATTGGTGGTTATGCCATTGCTTCTTAGGAAACCACCGTGAATAATTACTGTTAAGTCCGCACAACTCTTACTTCCAGAATTCCCCAGCCAGACAATTGAGGTCCAGACATCCTAGGACTGCTAAGATCAAGCAGCCTTGATCTAATGTATAGCCATATTGGTCTAATGTATAAGCCACACAAAGAAAGTAAAGGATTTTTAAACTCATGGTCTCCCATTTTCTACCCTGGTGCTTTATCCACTAGACCACGGGTCGGCAACCCGCGGCTCCGGAGCCGCATGTGGCTCTTAGAGCCTTCTCCTGCAGCTCCCAGCCTCCTCCATTTGCAGAGAGAGAGACAGAGAGAGAGAGGCACTTGCGCTTCCCTTCTCTCTCTCTCTCTCTCTCTCTCTCTCTCTCTCTCTCTCTCTCTCTCTGTGTGTGTGTGTGTGTAAAAAAGAGAGTGGCCTCACGCTGTTCTCGGACAAGCTGACAAGCTCATTGGGCGGGGCTCCTGCCTTTGCTGCATCTCAGCAGGAAGCAGGAAGCAGCAGCAGCATCTCTCTCTCTCTCTCTCTCTCTCTCACTCACTCACTCACTGAGTGGGGGAAGAGGACTGGCAGACCAAGGACAGGAGAGAGCCAGCCCAAGGACAGGAGAGAGCAGAAGATCAGAGAATGGGGGGGGAGAGGGAGAGAGAGGGAGGGAGGGAAAGGGAGGGAGACAAAGAGAGGGAGGGGGAGAGAGATAGGGAGGGAGAGAGAGAGAGAGAGAGAGAGAACTCATGCACAGCAGCCTCTATTTCTTTTTAATTAAACTCTTCAATCAAGCTCCCCCCTGTTTGTGTGCGTGCAAGTTTTACGGCTCCCAGTGTTTTCTTTTCTCTGGGAAACGGGTCCAAGTGGCTCTTTGAGTGTTTAAGGTTGCCGACCCCTGCACTAGACCAAACTGGCTTTCCTTATTTTAATTCTCCTTATTTTATTCTCAGGGTTAGAATTTTCTCTTTTTTGCAGAAATTAAGTTAGAATAAAACAGAATGCCTTTGTAAAATTCCATGCTTTTAAATGGAAGAGCAAGACAAAAAAAATATCATTATATGTACATCCATCATGGTATGTCATCACAATGTTTCCCCAGAGAATTTGTTTCTTGGCTGTCATGTTAAAATTAATAACCATAAGTGGTTTTGGAGCTAGCAATAGGTGGCTATGGAACTACAATAGTAGGAAATGGTCATATGCAATGGATGTTTCATTGTGTTAAAAGCAAATGAATAACTAACTCCTTACTGGGCACTCTCCCAATGTTTCCTGAGCTTTCTTATACATGGTGTTATATAATATAATCCCAAGAAAATTAAATTTGCAATGAAATCTAACTATACTTCAGCAGTTTATTTTTTCTTTCTTTCAGAATAAGAACTTTCTGTTTGGGCGAAGATATAAAAGCACAGCACTTTCCATTTTAAATAAACTTTTAACATAAAGTAAGAAAAAGTATTGGCAACATACCTGAAAAAGAACATAAACAGGGCAGCTGTTACACAGAACAAAAGGACCTATAAAAAGGAAAAAGAACATTATTTAAACAGCTAATCCCAATTAAGTACTTCCAAACCAAGATCAGATTTCAGGAAGTTTTAAATAATTCAAAGAGCTCATTAGGCACATTATAAAAAGTGAAATTTACAGTGAAAAATGTCAATAATTATGTTACGAAGAACAGGCGTTGGACTGTTGTTGTTTTTTGTCCTTTTGGCATATGCTCAACAAAATACAGACTATATAGTAAATTAAAAATTTGGTCTTGTTTCTTTGATTGACTATGACAAAAGTCCACCTACCCCAGCTTTGCTAAACATGTAGGCCAATGTGAAGATTTATGTATATTTTTAATCAATTTTATATAGCCACTCATCTCAGCAAAGGATACTCTGGGTGACGAACAAGAATCAGTAAGAACAATTAATAGAAACAAAAAACGTACAAAATAAAATAATAATAATAATAAATATCAGTTTCACAAAAGTGAAAATACAAACCATAGGAGAAGGAGGATAAAGATGGCCACCTCAGTATTTATTTATTAATCAAATTTATGTAGCCGCCCACCTCACCTAAGGCGAGTTTTGGATGGACAGATGGACAAGACGTTTGTCCTTGGGTCTATCTTGAAGCAAAGGAGCAGAAGGCCAACAAATGGGATGGGAAGTGGTTATTGCACTGGGCGCAGAAAAGACCAAATTGCTAGGAACTAAAACAAAATATTTTATAAAATAAATAAATAATTTAATTAAAAATTAAAATAAAATAAAAAGGGGCGAGAGAAGGAGGTGATGGCAGGTTCCTAGGGGTTCTAGAACCAGGATTTATAAAAGGCAGAAGGCCAATGTGTCAGGAGGGCATCATCTTTGCCAGCGCTTCATGCAGATTGTAAAGAAGGAAATGCTTGAAATATAAACTCAGCTGAACTATATGAAGATACTGGTGTTTCCTACAATAAAGACTATGCTTTTCTGCAAAGTCTTAGAAAAGAAGACTGCAATAATATTGCAGGTATTCGGGGGTGGTGGGAAGGTAGCCCTTAAATTAGCCAACATGATTTTGTTTAATTATTGCCTATTATTGTGAGTTTAGGTACATTTTGTTGTTTTATGGCTATGAGCCATCTAGAACCCACGAAGGAGCAGCACAGAAATATGTGATGGACTGAAAGAATGAAAAAAATTAATGAAGCAGAAATGTATACCGAAGACAAGATTGTGAATGATTACCTATACACAAACGTATCAAAACTATAATGGAGAATTCCTATCGCTATATAACACAAATGTGCAAGAAATAGAAATTAAATAAAAAAGTCTTCAATTTTTATTGCTTCTATTCTTGTATCCACCTGCATCCATCAATGCACTGCATTGGAGCTTGCATCTGGATTTACTGTAGATTAAGCAACAATTAGCAAGAGTCTACAGATGTGGCCAAATTGTGAGCACTCTCTGACTTGAGTTGCACATATAAATACTTCTTGCAACTCCCTGCAACAAGTTCGTGTGTTTCCATTGCTACCCATTAGCACAAACACACTAACACACTTGTGTTTCAGCATGTCAGTTCAATTACTTATTTTATTTTATCACAGCAGTGGGTGATGTTGGCAGCCATTCAAATGGCTACAAGGCACTTTTTGATCATTAACAGCCAACATGGGAGCATGTGATTAAATAAAGACTGGGTTCAGGGTAAGCTCCTTCACCTCTTTTGAAAGTCAAAACTAACTTGTGTTAATTTTTAATTGCTGTTCTAAAACAAATGTGTTTATAATCGTTAGTGCTACTTTGATAGTCCATAAAAAGAAAGATTAGATTTTAAAAACTCTTTTTGTGGCTTTCTCCACTGCTGATAGGATTAACATTTTAAATTTAACATTTGATGTTTACCAACCCTCAAAAGCCTTTTTTTTTTATTCGCTTAGCTTGAACATTAATTAAAGGTAAAGGTTTTTCCCGTACAGTCATATCTGACTCAAGGGGGCAATGCTCATCTCCATTTCTTTGCTGAGGGAGCCAGAGTTGTCCAAAGACATTTTCTGTGGTCATGTGGCTAGCGTGGCTATACACCAAGGGGCACAAAACGCTGTTACCTTCCCATTGAAGAGGTTACCTATTTATCTACTTGCATTTGCATGATTTCGAACATTAAGTCCAACAATTTATAAGATTAACATAATACAGGGAGTCCTCAACTTACCACTATAATTGAGTCCAAAATTTATGTTGCTAAGCAAGACAGTTAAGTGAATTTTGCCCCATTTTCTTGCCACAGTTGTTAAGTGACTCGCTGCAGTTGCTAAGTGAGGTTAGTAACACAGTTAGTAACACAGTTATTAAAGTGAATCTGGCTTCCCCACTGACTCTGCTTGTCAGAAGCTCACAAAATGTGATCCCATGACCCTGGGACACTGCAGTCGTGATAAATATGAGTCAGTTGCCAATCATCTGAATTTTGATCACCTGACTATGGGGGTGCGGCAATGGTCATAAGTGTGAAAAATGATCATAAGTCACTTTTTTCAGTGCTATTGTTAAGTTCAAATGGTCACTAAACAAACGGCTGTAAGTCAAGGACTACCTATACCAAAGATTAAAAATCAACTAAAAACTGAAGAAACAAGCCAAAAAAAATAAATACTATTTTCCTCTATGAGTTTTAATCATAGTTGATGAATCAGAGAAGCAATTTCTCGTTGTGTTACTTAGACCAGAGTTCCCCAACCTTTCCCGCTTTGTGGACCGGTGGAGGGGCGGGGGGAGAGGATGGTTCCGTGCGAGTGGTCAGCAAGTGCGCACGCAGCTCCATTTGTGCGAGCGGCATGCACAAGCGCTGGCTGCTCACGCAAATGAAGTGTGCATGCACGCGCTCGCAGGAATTGCCCACTGTTTCCGCAGCCCGGTTGCAAACACCTCAAGGCCCACTAGTGGTCCACGGTCCAGAGGTTGGGGACCCCTGACTTAGGCCTTTTTAAGTGTTGAAAAGATTATGCGGACGAAAAAGGCACAAAGGTGCCATCTGCCCTCAGCAGCCATGTTTAGTGGAGGCGATAAAGGAAGAGGCATTATGTTTGTCTGTTGTTCATCTGAGAGACATGGAGATGGAGGAAACCGTTCTCATGACCTGGACAGGATGTGCCATGTTTGTTTTCTGGCATGAAGGGGACCAGAATTACAAAAGCTGATTATTCTCCTGGAAGAGAAAGTGAGAAGCCTTCCCCCACCCACCCCAGATAATAAAGAAAGATGAGAAATTCTAGAATGGAAACAGAACATACTTATGGAAGGTCAATGGTATCCTGAAGCTTCCCAGAAAAATATTTTTAAAAAACAAAAGAGTACGGAGAGATAAGATAAAGCATGAACTTGACGCCCAGGCCCGTCAAGATGAGCTCTCGTTCTCTGGAGTTTCAGAGTCTCCTAATCAATATTTCCGCTGGATGAATGCAACAGCCATGAGTCTCAGGCATTAAGGCAGTGATGGCGAACCTTTTAGAGACCGAGTGCCCCAAAACTGGCCCCGCCCCCGCTCCACCCCCCTGCCACGCCTCCACCCCGCCTGCCCGCAGGGCCACTCACCGCCTCCAGGGCCCGCCGCAGATCGCCCAGCAGTGCCATGGTGGCCACACCCTCTGCCCGCGCCCTGCAGCATCAACTGTGCGCTATGGGGCATGAGGGCAGAGTCTTGTCTACGCTGCCTGGCTGCCATGTCCTTGGCTGCACTGCTCCGCGTGGGCCACGCTCGGGGGCGACTCTCCTCCAGGGGGGCTGCTGGTGAGTAGGGGGTTGCGGGGTGAGGCAAGGCTGGGGCAACGGCACATGTGCCCACAGAGAGGGCTCCGAGTGCCACCTCTGGCACCCGTGCCATAGGTTCGCCACCACTGCATTAAGGAAAAGACCTCAACAGACTGCACAACAATAGATTTTTACCCCCACACTGAAGAGGACTGTATTATTAGAGATGGTGAGAAGGATAAAGCAGCAATCTGCCAACTGGATGGTCCATTAAGAAATGTGGGCTGCTTTCCTGGGACGTACATCAGGGATGTGATGGGAATGTTGCCAAGGTCCTTTATTTATTTGTTTATTTCTTCATATCCTCCTTTTATTATTTTTACAAATAACTCAAAAACAGCAAAACCTATCCAACAGACCTTCTTCCTCCCAGTTTCCTCACAACAACAGCTCTGGTGAGTTGGGTCGGGCTGAGAGCGAATGGCTGGCTCAAAGTCACCCGATTGGCTTTCAGGGCTAAGCTCACACTTGAACGCACGGTCTCCCGCGTTCTAGCCTGGTGGCTTAACCACTAGACCAGTGATAATTATCCCTTACTATCCACCCAGAAGCAACTGGACAACTTCTTGTCCAGAAGGCAGGACAAGAAACTATGGGGTTAAATGATAAGAAAGTAGATTTCTTATATGTTCCTAATATGTAATATCCTTATATAATCTCCTTATGTAAGATCTGTCAAATAAACAGCCTGCCTATGGATGGAGTAGGCCAGTGGTGGCGAACCTATGGCACGCGTGCCGGAGGCGGCACTCAGAGCCCTCTCTGTGGGCACGCGCGCCATTGTCCCAGCCCCGCCTCCCCCTGCAGCCCCCTTCTCACCAGCAGCCCCCCCCCGGAGGAGAGTCGCCCCAAAGCGCGGAGCAGCGGAGCCAAGGACATGGCAGCCGGGCAGCGGGGACAAAACTCCGCCCTTGCGCCCCATCATGCGCAGTTGATTCTGCAGGGCGCGGGTGGAGGGCATGGCTGCCATGGCACTGCTGGGCCGCCTGGGCGATCTGCGGCGGGCCATGGAGGCGGTGAGTAGCCCTGCAGATGGGCGTGACAGGGGATGGAGCAGGCAGGACGAGGGTGGAGCAGGGGCGGGTGGGGGAGCAGGGCGGAGCTAGTTTTGGGGCACTCGGTCTCTAAAAGGTTCACCATCGCTGGAGTAGGCTCTTACTTGTCAGAATTTTTAATTAGATGGCTGGATCTCCATTGCTGGGCATACCGTAGTAGTAGATTCTTGCATTTAGCAGGAATTAGATTAGATGACCTTCAGGGTCCCTTCCAACTTTTTTATGATTCCATGATTTCCTTACCCATATTTCAAATTCCAAGCCTAAGGTTGGAATTAGGTGTTGCTTACTTACAACGGTAACAAAGTATTCCCAGGTGGCATGATATAATTGAAAGCATTTCTGCAGTTATTAAGACCTGTTTTGTCCCTGCAGAAAGAAAAGCTATAGAAAAACGCAAATAAAACCACACAAATAAAAACAGCATCATCTGGACTCTATAAAATCCTATTGTAGAACCAGGTCGATTACATGTTAGAATTCCTATCTTTAAGTATTTTAAAAAATATAGGAATCTCCCAGATTATGCCAACAGCCTATCTTGTCCAGCATGCTGTATTGTGCTATAACTAGACAAATACATCTGAAATATTTTTAACAGGGGCAAAAGGGTCATCAGATCCTTTCAAAAGTCTGTGTTTTTCTTACTGCCCTTAATCAAGTGCTAATTAATTTCACTGAATGACTCCCGTGTTCTGGCATTAGGAGAGAAGGTAAGGGGGGAACAAATCTATTTCCTCCACATTGTCCTGTTATTTCCTGTTGCCTTTATTTCTGCAACCAGTCTCTTCCTCTATTACTTTTAAACAGGCCCCTTAACTTCTAAATATATTCAGCACATGTGATTTAAAAATATTTCTGTTGTTCTTATTTATTTATTTTTAGTTCCACCGTACTTCTTGGGAAAACATCATTATTCACATTTAGAAAAAGAACATCACCATAAATGTTCTGGGGCCAGAGGGGCAGCTTTAAGACTGCAGAGTGTCAAAGAATGGTAAACGGGGATAATCATATAGTGGCATTAAATGATGGAGAGAATTGGAAACCTTTCCTCCTGGAAAAATAGAAGAGGTATCTGACTTATACTGAGCCACATACCATGATAGAAATCAGGCTTTCTAGATTTCTCTACAAAGTTAAATCCTAACCGTCTTCCCTCTTGTGTTATACATAGTAGTCTGAAAGAATATGGAGGCATAGCGGGACTCAGCAAATGTGTTCCATTTTGGAACACAGGAATCTTTTCCTCCGTCTTTAATTTATACTCTATTTTTATATAATAGAATTGTATACAAATGACGAACATGTAATTAGTAAAATGCATCAACGTATTGAAATTTGAAACATAAGAAAACATGCAAAATTATGTATCATAAAGTAGATATATCCTTTAGTGGTTATAGTCTCTGGGCAGCTTTCTTCTCCAAAAAAAATCTGAAATCTGTACAAAAACATGTACTTGTTTGATTATCCAGAATGATCTTGCAGGGAATGTGCCAATTACATTAGATGTTATCAGCATACATAATGTTTCAGTTGGCTTCTGCTGAGACAACATCCTCTTATAGCTGGCTGTTCCCAGAAAAATAGATTCGGGTAAATAATCTTAATCTGAGCTCTCCGTGGTCCTGTTTTTAATCCACCTTCTAAGTAACGGGACCGTGTCTGGGTCTTTCTTTATTATTACCTACATGATCTAAGTCATTGGGAGGTGGATAATATACAAATTTAATAAATAGTCTTTGCAGCAACAATAGCAACATCAAAAACTAGAATTAGAAGCATCCCTCAAATGTCCATTGAGCAGGAAAGACGGGAGTGGCACAAAGAGAGTATGTCAAGAACGCTATCGTGATCGCATAAATAAAGGAAAAGAAATTGAGAGAACCAGAAAATGATCTAGAAGTATTCTAATCCACAGCTGACCAGTAAGATCTTATCTATTTTCAGATAAATAATAATAAGTTAATGAAAACCTGTAAATGCCATTAAGAATCCTGACTCTTCCAAACTAATTTGCATCGTCTTCTGTTAGTGATGTAAGGTGACTTCCCTTGCAAAATGTTTTCCTCATCAAGATCAAGGCGTTCTTATCCTTGGGCCTCCACTGTGCATATTTGTTGAAGGCTGAATATACTGCTGTCAAGGGGGCGTGATGGCTCAACAGTTAAAAGACGTTGAGCTTGTCCGCTGGAAAGCTGACAGCCTGGGTTTGAGACCCAAGCGCCGCGCAACGGGGCGAGCTCCCGTTACTTGCCCCAGCTCCTGCCCACCTAGCTGTTCGAAAGCATGCAAATGCGAGTAGATAAATAGGTACCACTTCAGGGGGAAGGTAAGCGCATTCCGTACGCTTGGCATATAGTCATGCTGGCCACATGACCATGGAAATTGTCTTTGGACAACTTTGGCTCCCTCCGCTAAGAAACGGAGATGAGCACCGTCCCCTTGAGTCAGACATCAGTGGACAGAGGAAACCTTTCATGACAGTGAGAGGAATTAATCAGTGGAGTGGCTTGCCTCCAGAAGTTGTGGGTGCTCCATCACTGAAAGCTTTTCAGACGAGACTGGACAGCCAATTTGTCTGAAATGGTATAAGGTTTCTTGCTTGAGCAGGGTGTTGGACTAGAACAGGGCTTTTCAACCTGTGGTACACGTACCACTTGTGGTACATTAATGAGTGTCAGGTGGTACGCAGCCCTGCCTAGCCAAGTGTAGTGGGGGAGGGAAAGAGCCAGCACAGGCAAGGACTTACAGTGAGAGAGTCCTCTGGAGCTGCAGATTTTACTTATGAATGGAGCCATTTGGGGAGGCTGCCTTAGCTGGCAGCCAGTACTTACATTTTTTCTTCTTCCTTAAGTGCCGGCTGGGCTCCTTACTTTCCTTTCTAGCCAGTAACTAATTCTTAAAGGGGAAGTGCCTTTTTAAGCTAGTTCACTCAGCAGCTTGTCTGTTCTGTCTCTGGAGGCCTTTCCTTGTTTGATCAATATATGGAAGAGGGAAAATATGGGGGGGTTCAAATTCTTCCTTCAGAAGGAGATGGGAATGAGAAAAAGGGAGACAGGGAAGGGAGGCAGGGAAGGAAGGAAGTCCCGCCTTAGCACTTGGCCACCAGCAGCTCTGCCATTGACTTTGCTTGTCAAAAGGTTGCAGAAGGGGATCACATGACCCTGGGACACTGTGACCATCATAAATATGAATCAGTTGCCAAGCATCCAAATATAAATCACATGACCCTGTTGCTGCAATGGTCATAAGTGTGAAAAATGGTCATAAGTCATTTCAGTGCAATTGCAACTTTGAACAGGTTTTTTTTTTGTCACCAAGTTTTTGACACCTTGCTAGGTGGTACTCGAATATTGCCATATCCTAAAAGTGGTACAATCGGTAAAAAGGTTGAAAAGCCCTGGACTAGAAGACCTCCAAGGTCCCTTCCGTTGTTCTGTTCTGTTACATCTTTTTACTGAAATCCAATCCCGTTCTTCTATAGGATTAGCAACACAAATACACAACACACAACTGCCGCACAATAGCAAAAGGATATAATCTCTCACTGTGGTGTGGGAAAGTTACAGTTTTGCTTCCATCTGATCCCCTAAGAATGAAGACCCCCGAAACTTTAAACAAAACTAACGTAAAAATGCTCAGACTCTGATTATTTACATATACAGAATCCCTCAATAAAACGTCCAAATGTGAACATATAGATAGGATTCGGTTAGCCTTAACAATGAAGAAGCCGAGTAATCATGAAACAAAGCAAAATGCATTCTAAAAACAAACGTGCCTTGAGAACACCTGAATGGGAGATTGTTTTTTGGACTTATGTCCTGTTTCTCCTAGTAGCTGATAGATGAGGCATTGTTGGAAGACATTTCTACACTAGAAGAGCCATTTGACTGAGCCAGTAAATATGTTTTATATCGCATACAATCCTAACTGTGTATTCACCAGCAACCAAAGCTGTAAATGACCCAATGATCTGCTGGAATTTTACTTCGTTTTTTTCTCCTTGCCATGACCCATTTATAATTGATTGATGTCTGAAAGCTAATAAAATGGGAGCTCTGCTACAGAGAAACCTTGAGATCTTCCAGCTGTATAAATAGCTCTATCCAACAGAAAGAATGGAAGAATTTTGAACTATTGGTGCATTTTTTTAAGTTAGCTTTATAGTTAGCTTTTCCTAGATTGTCTTACTAGATGTTCCTTAAACAAGCAAAATCTCTTATGCTGTATGATTCATACATAAGCAAGCTTGTTCATGTAAGCAGAACTTAAAATTGATGAATTTTTAACAAAGGATTTTTAATTTTATTTGATAGGTTCAATATATTAAAAAGCAACACAGATGATTAGGGGACTGGTGGCTAAAACATATAAAGAACGGTTGCAGAAATTGAGTAGGTCTAATTTAATGAAGAGAAGGACAAAGGGTGACATGATAGCAGTGTTCCAATATCTCAGGGGTTCCCACAAAGAAGAGGGAGTCAAGCTATTCTCCAAAGCACCTGAAGGCAGGACAAGAAGCAACGGATGGAAACTAATCAAGGAGAGAAGCAACCTAGAACTAAGGAGAAACTTCCTGGCAGTTAGAACAATTAATCAGTGGAACAACCTGCCTCCAGAAGCTGTGAATGCTCCAATACTGGAAGTTTTAAAGAAGAGATTCAGACAACCATTTGTCTGAAATGGTATAGGGTTTCCTGCCTGAGCATGAGGTTGGATTAGAAGACCTCCAAGGTCCCTTCCAACTCTGTTATTCTCTTAAAAAGATAAGCGATCTACAAGATAAAAATAATAAAGATTTTAAAAAACATAGATACTGCAATAAATATGTAAGCCACCAGGAACTGTTTAGAAATCGGGTGGCCCATAAGTAAAACAAATAAAATAAATATGTAAGCCACCAGGAACTGTTTAGAAATCGGGTGGCCCATAAATAAAACAAACAAAATATTTAAAATTTGTAAAAACAGCTTTACTTTTAAACCTCAAAGTAAATTTGACCACGAAGATTATACTGACCATTCTTTATAATATGAATAAAAAGCCAATGCACAGACTTAATTTTTTTAAAATAATGCAACACTATTTAACTATACCCCAAACATCTTAAGTCCAACATTCATAACTTAATAAATTCTAAGCTTTAATATATAAATCAACATTATATTAACTTCTTTAAATCTTACTTATCTTCCCAAAATCGTATTAAAGATGAGAACATTAGACCAAAATAAGACAAATCATGCATTGAACTCTGTGAATTATATTATACTTCGACATAGATAAATATCCATTGAAGTGTCCAACAGAAAAAATAAATTTTTCATGAATTAATCTCATTTTAAAATGTCCGATATAACAGCCAATATGAATGAATATTACTGTATTACGACCCTAGCCAATCAAAGGTTAAACATATTTTAAAACACAGCACTTGAGTAATTAAAATAATACATTACAAAGTTCATGTAAAGCACAAATAAATTAATAATACTCTTCTGCTATCTCAATAAATAAATCATAGGTTTAGAATTCCAAAACACTTTCCAATATAATAGGTAATTTAGGATCTTCAGAAGGTTTCAATGTTATCAGTCCTAATTGAAGAATTCAGAAATGTTTGATTGAATAAGCTACTGTTCATCAGATTAATAATAATAATAATAAAGTTGGAAGGGACCTTGGAGGTCATCGAGTCCAACCCCCTGCTCAGGCAGGAAACCAAGATTCTTCTTGCTTTCCAATATTTACAGTACAGTAAACAAAACCACATGTTTACAGTTCTGCACAGACACATTAGATCCAATTGAAAGTTATGTTGGACTCTTCAATAACAAGCTTTTCCATAGCTTCTACAAATTTAGGCACATAATTTTGATAATTATCGGCAAGACCTAAATATCAAGTGCTCATAACAACAATTTCATTTTAATTGCACTCTAAAAAAAAAATCTAACAGGAAGGAAGTTGTACACTTGTACGTTTCTGGGAGCTATTGCGGCTATTGGAGGTTATTTTTTAATTTCTTCCCTCTCCACATATTATTATGCAGCTGCTCTGGGTTTATCTCTGAACAGCTGCTTTGCTGATCACTGACGGACCCAGACCAACATCCGAGCTGGGTATGAAAAGTGACAAACAGGAAGAAAGAGACAATATTCTACAAGCATAACCAATGTAGAAATGCTTATTTTCTCCTATAATCAAGTAACAAAACGGGGGGGAAACCAGGAATGTGCCCATACAGCTCCTGTTTAAAAGGTAAAGTAGGAGATAAAAAGCAGGGAAGGAAATTTTAAGATCTGCACTGTAAGATCTGCACTATAATAATAATACTAATAATACTAATAATACTAATAATACTAATAATACTAATAATACTAATAATACTAATACTACTACTACTACTACTACTACTACTACTACTACTAATAATAATAATAATAATAATAATAATAATAATAATAATAATAATAATAATAATAATAATAATAATAATAATAATAATAATAATAATAATAAAGTTGGAAGGGACCTTGGAGGTCATCGAGTCTAACCCCCTGCTCAGGCAGGAAACCCTATACCATTTCGGACAAATGGCTGTCCAGTCTCTTCTTAAAAACTTCCAGTGTTGGAGCATTCACCGCTTCTGGAGGCAGGTTGTTCACTGGTTAATTGTTCTGTCAGGAAGTTTCTCCTCAGTTCCAGGTTGCTTCTCTCCTTGACTAGTTTCCATCCGTTGCTTCTTGTCCTGCCCTCAGGCGCCTTGGAGAATAGCTTGACTCCCTCTTCTTTGTGGCAACCCCTGAGATATTGGAATACTGCTATCATGTCACCCCTAGTCCTTCTTTTCATTAAACTAGACATACCCAATTCCAGCAAACGTTCCTGATATGAAAAAGCATTAATAATAAATCCTCTTTGCTTCAACCATTTGAAAAAAAGTATGAGGTTTAGAATTATTTGAGACCACCTGCTCCAAAAGAGTTGTGTGTTAGTATGCCTGGTTTTACTTGTGGGATAATACTTTCACATAGTTTGAGATCTTTGTAGTTAACATTCCAAAGTACAATTTTCTGCTTGATTACCCTAACCCAGGGGTGTCCAACTGCCGGCCCGCGGGCCGGTTGCATCATACAGAGGCCGCGCCCACCCCAGCTCAGCCAATGCAAAAAAAGTCGTGAAACGTCGCGACACATCACGTGACGCGGCGAGTTTGACATCCGTGCCCTAACCCCTCTTCTTAAAATGACTTACTTTAGACATGTTTCCCCACACCAGACACCAAAATGGAAAATAGGATGTCTACAGATTTTGCCAAAAACAACTGCAGTTCCTCTGGGACATTATTCTCATCATAAGCATAAGTCTTCCCTGTTTCTCACTAGAAAGGTCACATTTTTGAGTCAGGATGTCACAATAATGTCAGAAGAAAAAAACGAAGGACAATGTGCGTTCTGAAAGCCAAAGCATCTAAGCTCCTCTGTATCAGAGGATTTGGGGATAGACCTAAGTAGTAGAGAAACTACCTAATCCTCATCAGGCACACATTGGGAGGACCTAATTCACTGTCTCCCAGTCTCAACACCCTCTACATCAGGGGTCTCCAACCTTGGCAACTTTAAGACTTGTGGATTTCAACTCCCAGAATTCTTCAGCCAGATATGCTGGCTGAGGAATTCTGGGAGTTGAGGTCCACAAGTCTTAAAAGTTGCCAAGGTTGGAGGCCCCTGCTCTACATCTGTGGAATTCACTTTACAGAACTCCATAACCAGCATGAACTTTGCTGAGAATTCTGGAGACCAATGTCCACATATTTGGAAGGCAATCAGGTCCGGCTTTATTGAGATTTTTTTTTTTAATGTCAGGCTGGTATGATCTAACAAAGTGAATGACCTCCAGTTCCATTGATTAAAAATGTCATTTTATAAGAGATAGGAGACATGGTTACTCTGTTGTAGTACCTACCCTATGGAACAATATTCCCCCCCACCAGAGATTCATGTAGATTCCACCTCCCTGACATTCAGGAAACCCACTAAAAATCTGATCATTTATGGAGATTCTCAATCATCCAGGTTATGGTTGTCCCAAAGATATTTTTTTTCGAAAGGCAACTGGATTTTGTTTTTCCTTGAAGATGTTTTGCTTCTCTCATCCAAGAAGCTTCTTAAGTTCAAAGAAGAAGAAGCTTCTTGGATGAGAAGCGAAACAGCTTCAAGGAAAAACAAAAGTCCAGTTGCCTTTTGAAAAAGCACCTTTGGGTAAAAACCTGATTGTTCTCCCAGCTTTGAGACATGGTGGTTTTGAAGCCACATTTAATTATGTCTGGTTTATGATTATTCTCCCGGTTGGCCAGGATCTCTTTTTAAATATATTGTTTCTCAGGGCCTTCAAGGAGTTGAGCAGCCTTGAAATTTGGCTAACGAAATACTAAACTTGATTCCTAATTTGTTGATGTTTTTGCTGCTGTTCTCTGGATAGTATAAAAGGGATAGGGAGGTACTTTGCATTCAGGACTTGGTTTCAAAATTCATTCAGCTTCACTTTCAAAGGGCTGAAAAGAAATACCCTTGTGAAACATATTTGCACGCAAGTCAAAATTCTTGCGTAGTTTTTCCCTTTAGCATCTTCTCAGCTTATCGGGAAGCTCTTTTGGTGCTGCAGAATTATATCAAATGTTTTGTGTGTGTCTGTTGCCAGTAGTTAGCAAGCACTTGCCCTGTAAGAATTGTGAAGCTTCTTTGGACTTCTTAAGATCAACAGTCAGGCTGCTGTCCAGAATTTCTCATACTGTTCCGTAGCATGCTGAGGGAAAGGAGATACTCAAGAGACAATTCGCTGCAGCTTCTTGACCTTTGCATGAAAGGCTAGCGTGACCTTCAGCTGAACATTTCTAAAATTGCTTAATTTCTTTTTAAAAACTGCAAGAAGTTGGAAGACAAAAATACCGGCTAAGGGAATTTTGTTGTGAAACCCAGACTAAATTAGAAATACAAAGTAAGTATTGGAAGCTAGCCAGTCCCAAGTTGAAAACTTCCTATGTGAAAATCCACCACTGTTCTAAGCAGTGCTTAGCAGTTCTGACTTCAGAAAATTCTACCTAGCAGTTAGCCTAAATCTTCTTTCTTTTAATTCCAACCCACTGGTCCTTATCCTGCTGTTAGAGAACAGGTCCACCTCCTCTTGCCTATGACAAACCTTTTAGATATCCGTTTCCTCACATTATCTGGAAACAATGATTCTTATATGCAGCCCAAGATTACAGTGGACTTTTTAACTGATGCATCACACTTTTCACCCATGTTCAGGAGATAGTCCAGATACTTCTCACCAGCATTGCCATCAGCTAGGTCTCACCAATTCTGTAGTTATGCATTTGATTTTTTTCTGACCTAGGTGCAAGACTGAGTACTGTATTTGTTGCCATTAAACATCATTCTGCTGGATTTAGCCCAATGTTTAGACCTTGTCAAGGTCATTATGGGTTTTCTCTTCTAAAAGTTATTAACCAATCTTCCTAACTTGTTGTCATCTGCAAATGATGTACTCTTTCCATGGTATCTTTTAGATGAAGAACAATTTACAAGGGCTCTTTCAGTGATTGATTCGATGAGTTGCAAATCTATTGGATTCCTCCCCCCCCCCGTATTAATTTATTTTGTCCAAAACTGGGAGACTACATTGCATTACAAAAATCAAGATATGTTACATCTCCTTGATCTATCAACTTGTAATCAAGGAGAGAAGCAATCTAGAACTAAGGAGAAATTTTCTGACTGTGAGAACGATTAATCAGTGGAACAGCTTGCCTTCAGAAGTTGTGGATGCTTGATCACTGGAGGCTTTGGACAGCCACTTGTCTGGAATGGTAGAGGGTCTCCTGCTTGACCAGAGCGTTGGACTAGAAGACCTCCAAGGTCCCTTCCAACTCTGTTACTCTGTTACTAATAGACATAAGGATAGACTGGCACAATTCTGCCTAAGTTGTTTGTACAGAGATTCCATTGAACTCAACAGGATTGGCTTGTATTTATTTCCATCTGTGATGCCACCTGAGATTACAAACATGGTTTGCAAGTGAAAACAAATTCAAAATATAAAACAGATAGGAAGTGTCAAGACTGAAATTAAAAGAAATAATCTCCCTATGTACATAATCCCTTTAAATTTGCATTACCATCCCATCAGTTCAGCCTTAACATTTGTTTCAATCTACTACAAAACATACTTCTGGCCACGGTCTCACATATGCTTCATGCAGAGGCATGCAATATTTACAGGAAATTAAATAATAAAGCATTTGGGTTCCCTCCAAAAAACCCCAGTGCAACATTTCCATTTTTATGGACCTTTGAAAAATAAAGAAATAAAGTCATTAGGAGGAGGAAATCTCAGTCCGCCCTTTGATTCTCAACTTCCCAGCTCAAGATTCTGGAAAGGAATAAAACTGGCTAAAATCCAGATAGTCTGTGTAGTTTAAGCAGCCTCCATACAAAGTTCTACGTCTGGTTTTGTTACAGCCATCAGAAAATGCTATGCAATTTTTACACGGTTATTTGTTAGTTTTGTTTGGATTAATTGGGAAGCTGTGTGGAACGGTAATGGATCTGGGGCAATTCGCTTTAATGGCTTAGTGGATTTTATATGTGTTCCTATAAATCATTTAGAGTCCATTTGGAACAAGTGGTATACAAATACTTATTCTGCAGTATTTATGGCCCACTCCACTCCAAGCACATTTTGAGGGAAGAACTGTAAGAGCAAACCACACAAAATTAAAAATAAAAAACAGTATGCAAACCAAAATATCATTGTAAAAAAAAAAATCAACACTGGCCATCACAGGCACCCATAAAAAGAGACAAACCAAACTAAGAACCAAATGAGATGCGGGCGAAAGACTGATTTTATCTGCTTATGAGATGCCAGCAAAACTGGGGTCAGGAGTAGGATGATGGCATTTCACAAAGCAGGGGCCACCTCTGAGAAGGCATTCCACCTGTGCCATATCTCAAGAATCTCAAGAGGAAAGAGAATCTGCAACAGGTCCTCTTTTGATGATGGGACCACCAGATCCAGTTCAGTTACTTGCTATATTCCAGCGCTGCACTCTTTAAGTACTGCAGAAGCCTACCTGCTTCATTTTGTACCTGCTGTAGCTTCCAGGTCAACTCCAAAGATAATGTGCTCTAATGTAGAGCACATTAGAGCAGCCCAACAGAGTTGTAACAATCCTTGGGCCAAGATGCCTTGGTAAGAGTAGCCAATGATTTCTTGGACTGCTGTGACATTCTCTACATGGGGTTCCCATGTCCAGAGACTCCAGCTTGTCCAAAATGAGCAGGCAAATTTCTGACAGGCCAATGCCATCAGAGTACAGTGAGACTTATTTTGAAACCCCTCCACAATTGCTAGCCCAGTTCAAAGTTTTGGAGATTATCTTCTGGCAACAACTTGCCAGAAATGAAGCTGCTGGTCTAGCCATCAAAAGAAAACCCACTCCTCATGAAGTGACCAATTGACATGCTTTCCCCTTATAGATGAGGCAAAATAGCACAATGTGGGAGTTTGGGGGGGGGGGGAGATATAGAGAAAATATATTGCTTTAATGAAACAGCAATACTGGAAAAGGATGGAATTTTGTTAGCCCTACTAAGTTTGGTCTCTTCTGAGATCACTGAAATTATTACTATATCTCAGTAGCTTAATTAAGCTTAGGTACTGTGTACAGTATAAATTATTTTTCACTCCATGGATTGACACCTGAATACTAGATGGGTGTTGATAAAGGAATATCTCAAATGTGAGTCCTAAGCTTTCTGAAATATAATGCACTCTGGTAAATATTTGTCATCGCTTTTCAGGCCCAAAGTAATTTAATAGGAATCAATGATTGCTCGGCATCCTGAATTCATATGTTTTATGGGAAAGGAATAAAACAATTTGTCAAGCATAGGTTGGGCTCTCCGCCAAGCTACGCTACACCTACACCACCACAGCTGTTAAGATACTCTTGAACATATCTGCCAACAAGCCCCAAGTGAGCGGCAGAGAGATAAGATCAAAAGGATGTCTAATACATGATATTAAACAAGAGATTATGTAGATTCTTGTTAAAGCAATGTTGTCTGATCACAGTGAAATTATTAGAACTGGCAATTAAAGAACGCAACTGAGCCAAAATGGAGAACACCTGTCATTAGAGAAGGGAGGGAGAAGCAAACATCTGATTAAGTCCCTAGATTTTATGGTTCGCTAACCTTACATAAACATATAGGTTTAATGTACTAAATCAATATTTTATGAATACAGTTCTACTTGACAATTCTTAAAGCTGATATGTTTACCTCTCTTGATCCAGATAAAGACAAACAGAATAGATAACCACAGAATGACGAAAAAGCTTTGCTGTTGTTTTGGCTGCCCTCAAGTGCAAGTTCATTTTTCAAATTACACCTTAAGGCAGGGGTAGGCAACCTTGGCTCTTTTATGACTCGTGGACTTCAACTCCCAGAATTCCTGAGCCAGCATGGCTCAGCTTGGAAACCTCTCCCTTTCCCCTCAGCATGGCTGGCTCAGGAATTCTGGGAGTTGAAGTCCACGAGTCATAAAAGAGCCAAGGTTGCCTACCCCTGCCTTAAGGGCACAGATCAAGAAGTCCAAGCAATAAGCACTCTGGAAATAGAGCAAGCTTTAGATCTATGCATGGTAAATGTTTTTCACTGTGATCCTACCTGAAAGTAAAATACACCATATATAACATTGAGGGCTGTATACATTTGTTTATATATATATATATTATTGTATACCTCTCTTTTTTTCACTAGCATTGTGTAGCTTAACTTTTAGGCAGATAGCCTTGTTTACACTAATAATCCTGTTAAACTTTGTAAAATTTGAAAATTGCATTTCATCTCAATGCTTGCGTTCTATTTTTCCTTCCAAAACGAAACTCAAAGCAGCATTTCAGATACCAAATACACTCAATAACAAAAAATTATCTATCAACCAGTTTCAGATTAAATACTTAGGGAAGAATAGGAATATTTCAAATGGTGGATCCATAAAATCCAGAACTATGAAAGAAATGTGTGAATTTTTATGTTACAGTTAAAAATAGTTTAGGACTCAAATAATTTTGTTTTTTACAAACTAAGCATATATGGCATCAATAGGCCCACAAGCTAGAATACTTAGAATAGCTTAAAATACTACAAGCTAGACTCCAGCAGTATGTGGATCGAGAACTTCCAGAAGTACAGGCAGGATTTCGAAGAGGCAGAGGAACTAGAGATCAAATTGCCAACATACGCTGGATCATGGAGAAAGCTAGGGAGTTCCAGAAAAACATCTACTTCTGCTTCATTGACTATGCTAAAGCCTTTGATTGTGTGGATCACAACAAATTGTGGCAAGTTCTTAAAGAGATGGGAATACCAGACCATCTTATTTGTCTCTTGAGAAACCTATATGCGGGTCAAGAAGCAACAGTGAGAACTGGACACGGAACCACTGATTGGTTCAAAATTGGGAAAGGAGTCCGGCAAGGCTGTATTCTGTCGCCCTGCCTATTTAACTTATATGCAGAGCACATCATGAGAAAGGCAGGGCTAGATGAATCAAAAGTTGGAATTAAGATTGCCGGGAGAAATATCAACAACCTAAGATATGCAGATGATACCACTCTAATGGCAGAAAGTGAAGAGGAACTAAAGAGCCTCTTGATGCGGGTGAAGAAGGAGAGTGCAAAAGTTGGCTTGAAACTCAACATTAAGAAAACCAAGATCATGGCATCTGGCCCTCTCAATTCCTGGCA
The DNA here is from genome assembly GCA_023970755.1 of Azemiops feae. NCBI lineage: Eukaryota > Metazoa > Chordata > Lepidosauria > Squamata > Viperidae > Azemiops > Azemiops feae. The sequence continues at coordinate 475,404 of JALGBA010000413.1, forward strand.
AATAGATGGGGAAGAAATGGAGGTAGTGACAGATTTTATCTTCCTGGGCTCCAAGATCACCACAGATGGGGACTGCAGCCAAGAAATTAAAAGACACTTGCTCCTGGGGAGGAAAGCTATGGCAAATTAGACAGCATACTAAAAAGCAGAGACATCACCCTGCCAACAAAAGTACGTATAGTCAAGGCCATGGTTTTCCCAGTTGCAATGTATGGCTGTGAAAGTTGGACCATAAGAAAGGCTGAGCGCAAAAGAATTGAGGCCTTTGAACTATGGTGCTGGAGAAGACTCCTGCAAGTCCCTTGGACTGCAAGGCGATCAAACCGGTCAGTCCTAGAGGAGATCAACCCTGACTGCTCCTTAGAAGGCCAGATCCTGAAGTTGAAACTCAAGTACTTTGGCCATCTAATGAGAAGGAAGGACTCATTGGAGAAGAGCCTAATGCTGGGAAAGATTGAGGGCAATAGAAGAAGGGGACGACAGAGAATGAGGTGGCTGGATGGAGTCACTGAAGCAGTAGGCGTGAGCTTAAATGGACTCCAGAAGATGGTAGAGGACAGGAAGGCCTGGAGGAACGTTGTCCATGGGGTCGCGATGGGTCGGACACGACTTCGCAACTAACAACAACAAGGCCCACAAGACATTCTTATAAACCTGAATATTTAATTTGAATCCATTTCCACAAGATCAATTGCTCAACACAATTTTCAGAAAAACACACAAACATATTCTCACTATTTATGAGAATATTACTTTTAATTATTGCGAGTTACAAGGAAAAGAAATTAATGTTGTATATTTTCCAGTCATTTCAAGCTAGGGAAGAAATGGATTTTGCCAGGCTTTTTAAGGTGGTCTACAATAGGGGTCTTCAAACTTGGCCCTTTTATGACATGTAGACTTCAACTCCCAGAATTCCTCAGCCAGGCACGCTGGCTGAGGAATTCTGGGAGTTGAAGTCCACAAGTCATAAAAGGGCCAGGTTTGAAGACTCCTGGTGTAGTGGTTAAGGGACCAAGCTTAAAAGTAGTTCTAGTGATAAGAAAAATCCTGGACTGTGCGGAGATGGACAAATTAACAAAGAGATAAAAGAAAAGGAAGACACAGAGTACTATCTAATATGGAATAAGTGGTATGATTGGTTGGAGATTAGAAATAATAAATGAGAATAAATGTGGAAAGGTCAAAAAATGGAAAATATGTGTATAATAATGTATAGTAATAATATGTATTATTTTTAGTATGAAGTATAGTATGAAGGAAGAAAAATGGAAACAAGAAACAATGGGACAACAAAGACAAATATATTTAAAGAAGAATAAGGGGGGGAAATGTAAATAATAGAAGATTACCGTTATGAAATTGCTGTTAAAAAAAAAAGGAGTATACACTGTGTTTTGTTTTTGTTTTGTTGTTTTAAAAAAAAATTTTTTTTTAAAAAAAAGTAGTTCTAGTCCTGCCTTAGGCACAAAGCCAGCTGGCTAACTTTGGGCCTATCACTCTCTCTCTCTCTCTCTCTCTCTCTCTGCCCAACCCATTTCACAGGGTTATTGTTATAGGAGGAAATAGGAGGAGGAAAGTGTGTTATTTGTAAAAATAATAGAGGTGGGATATAAGCAAATGAATAAATGTTACTAATATTTTAATGGAAAACCCCCTGAGCAGAGCTGATGGCTCCTGGTACATTTTGTATGGAAGTTTGGAGAGCTGCCCTGTGCATGCATTCCCTATCCTTCTAATGAAATTGCTGCAGCATTGCAAGGAGCAGGATCTAGTTCAGAGAGATCCCTAGCAAATGCTAGAAAATCAAGACCTAAAATGATACCAGGATCATCACAATATGCTATGAAGTGTTCTACAAATCAATCCACCTTCAGACCTAGGAAGCTGCTTAACCCCCAGCCTCAGAGTACTTACAGTATATAGCTGCATCGTTAAAAAAAAAAACATTTTAACTTTTTAAAAATTACTGCCAACAGGTTAGTGAACCTGTTGTATGGCAAGAAGGTGTAAATTTATATCAATATGTCTTTCAGGGATCTTCGTCTGGTCACAAACTGTTAAGGATCAAATTAAAGTTAAAAATGGGTCAATTTGTCAAGGAAGTTGCCAAAAAAAAAACCACCAAAGGACAAAACCTAAAATAAATAGAGAATTGCTCTTATCTGTACGTTTGCAAATACTCCATTAATTATATTGTCATCAGTAACAAAGGAATACAGGAGTAGCCTAAGTTTGTGGTCATATCTGAATATCACTTTCTTTGGGATTAATAACTGCTATCATATCAAAAATGATTAAGAAAGGAAAATATAGCATGACATATGAAAGAGATCGTGCTCTAAAGCTATTAGCAGGAAATACTGTATACTGCATGTAAATCAACCAAGGACTGCAGGCTGAATTTCCCTCCTTAAAAATAACAGGAATAGTGACAGAAACACCCAGTGTTCTTTAATGTAGCACCATAACTCATGTTCCTGCCATAGCAGAAGGTAATGAGAAGTAGAGTGAATGTAAACGATTAGATTTCTGCAATAAAAGATTTCCCATAATTCTGAATTCGGCTAGCGGAGAGGTGGAGGGAAGGAAAAGCAATTAATCAGCAGTGCAGTTAATATCTAATTCCAGTTTGCCAGGCGGTGAATGCTAAATTAATATTAGGAAAAGAGGGAGCCGATAAAAACCAGAGAATTTCTTTTAAGAAATTAAGCTACACTTCTTCCCTTTCCTTGTGGTAATGAATGATGTAATAAAATCTCCCAAATTACTGCAGGATAACAACAAATGGAGCGTACATTTCCATCAAAGGGTCCCAATGACATCACGAACCACAAGAACAGAGGTAAGAGTTGTTTGGATGGTAACTAGACCCCAGAATTAGAGCCTGGAACAACAACATCCGTGACTGACTTGATTGAGCTTGCCCTTCTTCTGACTGAACATAATTGCAGTAACTTACACAAACATACCGGTTTTCAGAAAACCAGGCAAACGTTCTCAAGCAGCGCCTTCACTGCTGGTAGCTCAATCACAAGTGCTTTTAAAAGCCCAATTCCTGGTGAGATTAATTTAAATTCATTCAACAGACTATGTCTGAAATGGCTTTTTTTTCTTTTTTGTCTTGGAGCAAAAAAACAAAACAAAAACCCTACAGTACTGAAGTTCATTCGATTTCTCCAAAGCTTGAATTGTTGTGTACTACACCAGGGGTCTCCAACCGTGGCAACTTTAGGACTTGTGGACTTCAACTCCCAGAATTCCTCAGCCAGCATGGCTGGCTGAGGAATTCTGGGAGTTGAAGTCCACAAGTCCTAAAGTTGCCACGGTTGGAGACCCGTGTACTACACAGTATATTCAAACACTATAATCCCAGAATATCAGATAATTAGGAGAGTGGAGGCTAAAATATACGAAGAACGGTTAAAGGAATTGGGTATGTCTAGTTCAATGAAAAGAAGGACTAGGGATGATATGATAGCAGTCTTCCAATATCTGAGGGGTTGCCCCAAAGAAGAGGGGGGTCTCCAAAGCACCTGAAGGCAGGACAAGAAGCAGTGGATGGAAACTCTCTGTATAAATGGGGCACAGTATCCTCCCCTCAGTATGACTGTGGTATCCCACATCAAATTGTAGATCACATCATGACCATACGTTGAGGGCATACATCGGTCCAGTATCTGATTTTTTAAAATATAAACGATGCTACGCTTCAATGGTTAGAGGCCTAGACATTGATGTTTCAACACAGATCTTTTTAACATTTATATTTTATTGTGTTTTACCAATCTAGGTGAAATGTTAATATATCATTCTAGTCCACGTATGATATGCCATATGCTAAATAAATAAATCTGTATGTAACAAAGAACTGCTGCCATTTCCATCTATTGGCAAATCTATAGTCCTTCCATCACTGGACATAAGTGTTTTTTTTTCACTCCTAAGCATACAAATAACACAAAACACATTTCATGTAAGCTTCCAACTTAAAACCAGATTCTTCTATCAAACCACAAAGTCTTTTTGTTTAAGTGGCAGCTTCCTGAGAACATATAGGAAGAGCGAGGGAAATCCCAAAATGCAGAGTAAGCACAAACTTAAAATACCTCTCACGTTTCCCATGACAGGAAACTTCATAATGGACAGCTGATGTTAGCTGTCACCATATGATAAAATTAACTCCCAGGATTTATGAAGCCTCCGAACAATTAACTTTTCACATTCAGGGCTTTGGGCTTTGGAAACCTTCAGAACTGAAAGAATTATTTTCAAAACGAAAACGGTGAATGAAAATTTGGAAAGAATAATTTGGTTGAACCCACATTTAAAAAGAAAAGGCATTATACAATGGTGCAGATATTAGGAAGGACTATAAATAAACCTCTTTTTTTCAAACAAATAATGAAAGCTGTTACTTTAATGTGCAGAAGAGTACATTGCAATTATAACTGCATTATAATATTATTCTCTATTTTAACAAGGGAGGGAAAAAACATGGGTTACAGGGTGAAATCTGACGAAAGAAACGGCAAACAGTTTTCTTACTCTTATTTATTTACTAAGAGTATAATCCTAGATGGAGTTGACATAAAGAATCAGAGCATGACACTTGGAGACAACGTATGGAAAGGAAAAACTATTCTAAAACTTAAATATTTTAATATTTTAAATTAAATTCCATACCTTCATACACGACAGAATCAGCTGTATAGCAATCTAAAGTTAGTTCAAATCAGGTTCAACATCTTCTAATCACTAACATACAAAATTCTACAATTTCTGCAGAGATCACAATGGATTAATTCCTTAATAGAAAGTGCACAATTTCTGAGAGTTGCTAAGGGGATAAATGATTTTTACATGCCAGGCATGGTACACTCAACAGAATGTGTGTGTGAGTATCAAATTTTGGGGTTTTTAAATCTCACAATCTTACTTTTTACAATGCATGTGCAACTGATTTACCTCTCAATAAACACAATTCCTGCTATACAATATTAATGAATCTGTAATATCTCCTAGCAGTGTTTTCCAACCTCAGCAACTTTTAAGCTGCGCAGATTTCAACTCCCAGAATCCCCCCAGCCAATACATTGCCCTCAAGGATATAAAACCTAACCTTAATAATATGAATGTTCTTTTATGTCAAGTAGAGAGAATATGATAAAAACAATTAGGGATGATGTAAAGCAGTGGTTCCCAACCTTTTCTATACCCTGCACCCCTAGAACGCTTCTGATATATTCTCGCACCCCTTACAAAAGTTCGAAATAACGGCAACAAATTAGGCATATACACTATAATTTTGAAAACCCAAGTTTTCGTACCTCCTGGAATATCGTCTCGCACCCCCCAGGGAAGCACCCCTGTTTGGGAACCCCTGATGTAAAGGGAGGCTACTAAGGTCTCCAAAGCAATGACAGATCGTTTTGTATTCAATTTTTATAGAGTCAAATCAAGTACTCTCGTGCTTATCCTCTGCTAAAGCTTTATCTGGGCCCAACATATATAGATCCAAAGCTCACAATAAGCCAAGTCAGAGGTTATAATGCAATTTTTTTAACAAGCTACAATAAACCAAACAAAAATTTAGCCTATGAGACAGATTGTCAAAGGGACGGAGAACAGCCGGAAAAGTGCAAATATAATTCAGATTCAGTTTGTTTTCTCTTTTTCTGTTGAGAGAGGCAGTGATCCAAGGAAGGAAACAAGGGGAGAGTTACTGATGTTCAAACATGTCTTCGACCCCTTCATTAGTGAGAAAAACATTCAAAACATCTCAACTTCTTGCCCTTCTGCACGTCCTGTATTTTTGCCTGGTTTCTGAATGTCTTTCTTTATTCATGTCAGAAGCACCACAATTAAAATAAGGCTCACTATACAACATAAAATTAAAATAAAACATACAAGATTAAAATGGGTACAAGTTAAACATGTTTGCCATGAGATCTTCAAGTGTACACTGACCAGGACACAAAGGACAGGTGTGTGTGTGTGTTATTGTCTGCATGTCACCACAATCAATGGTTTCTGAATAAATCATTAAGACTTGATCTAGGTCGTTTCATCAAGAAGGCGGCCTCTCAAAAAAAAAAATGAATAGGTATCCTCCTTCATTTTATATGTGGAGAGCTTCCACCAGAAATGTTCTCTATTTGAAGGGGTATCTGGTTTTTAAAAATAAAACCATGTTATTTCATAATCATTCAAAGAAACTTAATGGACTTGAGGTTGCCCAACTACTATAAGCAAACTCAGACACTCAGGACACTTAAAAATGAAAAAGAATGTGGCACTATTTTATTTTATTTACTGCAAATCTGCCACTTATTTTGACTTTTTATATTACTGAAAAGGTTTCTCTTATGGAAAGGTCTGTAGATGATACCTTACCCTTCAGTATGGGCTATACTATTGTAATTAGTACAAGCTGGGTTGGCCATCTTTTAACAGAAGTATAACAGACTAACAGAGTTGGAAGGGACCTTGGAGGTCATCCAGTGCAACCCCCTGCTCAAGCAGGAGACCCTATACCATTTCTGACAAGTGGCTATCCAGTCTCTTCTTGAAAGCCTCCAGTGATCAAGCACCTATAGCTTCTGAAGGCAAACTGTTCCATTGGTTGATTGTTCTCACTGCCAGAATATTTTCTTTCTAGGTTGAATCTCTCCTTGATCGGTTTCCATCCATTACTTCTTGTTCTGCCTTTTGGTGTTTTGGAAAATAGATTGACCCCTTCCTCTCTGTGACAGCCCCTCAAATATTGGAATACTGTTATCATGTCACCCCTGCTCCTTCTCTTCACCAGACCAGCCATGCCCAGTTCCTGCAACCATTCTTCATATGTTTTAGCCTCCAGGCCACTAATCATCTTTGCTGATCTGTTCTGCACTATTTCCAATGTTTCTCCATCTTTCTTGTAATGTGGGGACCAAAACTGGATGCAGTATTTCAGGTGTGACCTTACTATAGCTTTATAGAGCGGTACTAGTACCTTGTGATCTTGATTCTATCCCTCTGTTAATGCCACCTAGGATTTGCGTTGACAGACCCCTGGCATTTGCAAAAGTCAAGTTGTTCCTAATCATCGAGGTGGCTAGAGAAGGAGGAGGTGTGGTGGATGCTGTGCTATAGCAAGACTGGCTACAAAATGGTGCTCGTTAAATGTTTAAGGCATTCCTTTCAAATGAGAAACAACAGCTTTCGACATTACCACACAATTAATCATGGAGATATCCTTGATTAGCTCTGGACAGTATAGTCTTGTCTTACAGAGGTCAAACAACGTTGTTTCAAAATTCCTTCTTTTAACTTATCTAACTAGAAATATGAAGTTGCTTTTATGTGTACTAATGTGAAGATTTCCCCATAGTTTCCTGACAGATTCTCTACCCTCCCATTTCTTTGTCAGATTAGTTTGTTCTCAAGCTTCGGTCTGCCCATATAATATCACTAATCGGCAAAGCTGAACAAGATATATTACATCACTAGTAATTCCAAAATATACTGTTTTATCCAACTTTTTGATAGATTTCCTATAAGCTCTGTTTTTTTTAAACTTTGTTAAAATGTATGTTTTACTTTTGGGAAGTCTTTTAAATATCTGGGAATGATTTTTCCAAGGAAACTTTGCAAATGTTGCAAGGATGCAAATGAATCAAAAAGCTTATCTCTGATCAAGATGAACATAAAAACAGTTTAAAATCCCAGTGAGTTTATGGTGAAAGAGAATGTTGTAAATATATATATATATTATGACATATTCATATATTTACTTAGTGGTGTTCCTCTCTTGATACCTTTAAAATATTTTAAACAGATTGAGAATGTATTAAGCCATTTTTCTAAGGGCAGGACAAGAGCCTAGATTAAAATTATGGTTAGTTGATGATTCCAGGTTTAACTTTCCTCGTTTTCAGCTTTAACATTAGGCTTTACATTTCACTCTTCAATTTCTTTATACTTAAACCAAATAAGTGGACACAATTGGAAAGTTGTTATCTAACCCTCCATTATCACAGTATGGCCCTGTTCCTTTTCAGCAACAGTTCCATTGTATTTCCTGCATTAAAGGCTCCAAGGGCTATTTGAAAAATGCTGGCTCAGAAATCTAATTCTGACCCTTCTACACTTGATTAATTTACACTTTAGGGACAATCCCAGATAACCTTTAGTAGTGGCTTAATTTCACCATCGCAAATCTAGAGATGTAGTTAGTATATATTTTTTTCTTAACCAAATACTCCTCTTTTTCTCTCAAAGGTGCTTTTTCAAAGTTAGTCAGAACATTAGTCAGAACATCTCCTTCCCTCGCCCCTATCATCCTGCCAGAACCGATGAAGCTCCTTGGATGAGAAGCGAAACTACTACTACTACTACTTGTTTTCACTTAGCTTGGTAGTTCATGGCTACCGTGACCATGATCCGAATTATTGGCCCAACACATGGCGGGTGGTTGTTTGTTGTTTGTTGTTTGTTGTTGTTTGTTGTTTGTTGTTTGTTGTTTGTTTTTGTTTTTGTTGTTCTTCTTCTTCTTCTTCTTCTTCTTCTTCTTCTTCTTCTTCTTCTTCTTCTTCTTCTTCTTCTTCTTCCTCTTCTTCCTCTTCCTCTTCCTCCTTCTTCTTTTGGGCACTCGGTCTCTAAAAGGTTCGCCATCACTGTCCTAGTCCAACACCATCATCACTAAATCCAACTTTTTTATATATGCATAGTGCAGTTAGGGGTCGTTGGTGCTCCCTGAGCTTGCTTGTTTTCTTGCAGACGTTTCATTACCCAAACTAGGGAACATCATCAGAGGACTGATGATGTTCCCTAGTTTGGGTAATGAAATGTCTGCAAGAAAACCACCAAGCTCAGAGAGCACCAACGACCCCTCATTTCAACCCTGTGCTACAAATATTCTCCTTTATTAATGAAATGTCTGCAAAAAAGAAAAAACAACCAAGCTCAGAGGGCACCAAGGACCCCTCATTTCAACCCTGAGCTATAAGTATTCTCCTTTATTGGTAGCACATATGGACATCAAATGCTTTCGAAAGCACACAAAAGGGGAAAATTTGCTTGCAGGCACACTTTCCACTTAGGATATTGCAGATACTTTTTATTGTTAGTATGCTGAGAAGGGACTGAACATTAGATTGTGTTCAATTACAATATTATGCTAATAGGTGTGAAGTTTGAAGAAAGGTCATTTTATAGTAAGTAATCTTCGAACATTGAATCCTTCATTAGTGGAAACAAAGCTCTAAATAAGTCTTCAGTTTTTCATAAGCGTGCGTGACCCTAATATTACCAGGCTTGCACCCAAATTCCAAATCTTTCTCTTCCCCTCCTACAAAACAATTTAACAAACCCTGGGTTTAAAAATGTTGTCATTTTGTTAAAAAAAACTCTGAAGGAAAATGAATCCAATATTAAACCCAAGGCAGCCAAACTTATAAAGCATTCTTCTTGATCTCTGGGATCAAATTCAATTCTTGCTGAATTTGTAATCTTTTTTTAAAAAATCACTGCAGTATCTAGTTATCAAAGAACCGAGCATTCACTCATTATTATCAGAAATGGCATTCATATGGCCCAGATTCTGAAACTTTTCATATCAAACATAATTGTTCGTGTAGTTATATTTTTGGCTTCATTTGACATACATAAGTCAGTGTTTCTCAACCTCGGCCCCTTGAAGGTTGGTGGACTTCAACTCCCAGAATTCCCCAGCCAGCCAGTCTTTAATGGCAATTATCTTTAACTTTGCTTGGGAAGGGGGGAATGTCACTGTTCAGGCCAAGATCCCCAACAAAACATTGTAAATCATCCTCAGAATCTCATCTTTCTCACTAGGATCTCAGGACTGACTGCACCCTAACTATAAAATATTCATATGGGGCATTCCAAATACTTCCCACACTTATTGGATGTCACTCAACAACTGTCCCAGTGTACATGATGTGTTGAAAGCCCTATACAGCCTGAGTAATCTCCGAGAAGGAGAGAAGTAATTCTCCCAGATGAACTAAGATCAACTTGGGTGATCCGTGCTTCAAAATTTGTCATTCTCCATATCTCATTTCTGAAGCATAAAATTGAATGGAAACTAACCTTAATGGGAAGCTACTATTTAACCAAGTAAATATAATGTTTAGCAAAGCCTTTGGTAGCAGCTGACAGTGCTCTCCACTGCAGTGGAGATGGTCTTCCGATTTTACATCCAATGTTGAATTTTATGAATCTGGTCTTAATGTGGTCAATTATAGTTTTTGATGTGTGGATGGACAATGAATGGAACACGATGGCTCAGTGGTTAAAGATGATTGTCAGTGGTTAAAGTGGTTAAAGTGATTGTCCACTAGGACCTCGGAGTCCTAGTGGACAATCACTTAAATATGAGCCAGCAGTGTGCTGCAGCTGCCAAAAAGGCCAACACAGTGCTGGGCTGCATTAACAGAGGGATAGAATCAAGATCACGTGAAGTATTAATACCACTTTACAATGCCTTGGTAAGGCCACACTTGGAATACTGCATCCAGTTTTGATCACCACAATGTAAAAAAGATGTCGAGACTCTAGAAAGAGTACAGAGAAGAGCAACAAAGATGATTAGGGGACTGGAGGCTAAAGCATATGAGGAACGGTTGCTGGAATTGGGTATGTCTAGTTTAATGAAGAGAAGGACGAGGGGGGATATGATAGCAGTCTTCCAATATCTCAGGGGCTGCCACAAAGAAGAGGGAGTCAAGCTGTTCTCCAAAGCACCTGAAGGCAGGACAAGAAGCAACGGATGGAAACTAATCAAGGAGAGAAGCAACCTAGAACTAAGGAGAAACTTCCTGACAGTTAGAACAATTAACCAGTGGAACAACCTGCCTCCAGAAGCAGTGAATGCTCCAACACTGGAAGTTTTTAAGAAGAGACTGGACAGCCATTTGTCCGAAATGGTATAGGGTTTCCTGCCTGAGCAGGGGGTTGGACTAGATGACCTCCAAGGTCCCTTCCAACTTTATTACTAATTATTATTATTATTATTATTATTATTATTATTATTATTATTAAGATGCTGAACTTGTGAGCTGGAAAGCTGACAGTCCCAGTTCAAAACCCGAGTGCAATGCGATGAGGCAAGTTCCCATGATTTGTCCCAGCTCCTGCCCACCTAGCAGTTTGAAAGCATGCAAATGCAAATAGATAAATAGGTACCACTTCGGTGGGAAGGTAACAGCGTTCTGTGCACCACAGCATATAGTCATGGTAGCCACCTTATCACGGAAGTGTCTTCAGATGACGCTGGCTCCCTTGGCTAAGAAGTGGAGATGATGTAGCACTTGTCTAGAACTCTTTAAGGCAACGGTGTCTCCTGGGATTGAGTGGCTGTCAAACTACAATTGGGACTGGTGGTAACTTGGTTTTTAAGTGACGTGAAGTGGTCGCAAAATGAAACTGCAACTGTCTTGTTTCAGCTTTCCTTCACTTTGCAGACCTGCAAAGGTTGTAATGTGAGGATTGGTCATAAAATTACTTTTTTCATCACCACTGTAACTGTAACCGATGACTAAACAAGACCGTTGCTGAATGAGGACTACCTGTGCGTATTTCCAAGACATCATGGAGAGAGAGTAACAAATTCATCATGAAGAGCAGTAAATGCTTCTTCTTTAAACAGTACTTCCATTTTGCTAAGAGTTGCCTTCAGATACCTAACATTTACCATCCTGGTATGTAATAATAATAATAAAGTTGGAAGGGACCTTGGAGGTCATCTAGTCCAACCCCCTGCTCAGGCAGGAAACCCTATACCATTTCAGACAAATGGCTGTCCAGTCTCTTCTTAAAAACTTCCAGTGTTGGAGCATTCACCGCTTCTGGAGGCAGGTTGTTCCACTGGTTAATTGTTCTAACTGTCAGGAAGTTTCTCCTTAGTTCTAGATTGCTTCTCTCCTTGATTAGTCTCCATCCATTGCTTCCTGTCATGCCTTCAGGAGCTTTGGAGAATAGCCTGACGCCCTCTTCTTTATGTCAGCCTCTTGAGATATTGGAACACGGCTATCATGTCACCCCTACTCTTCTTTTTATTAAACTAGACCAGGGGTAGGCAAGTTTGGCTTTTATGACTCGTGGACTTCAACTCCCAGAATTCCTGAGCCAGCCATGCTGAGGGGAAAGGGAGAGGTTTCCAAGCTGAGCCATGCTGGCTCAGGAATTCTGGGAGTTGAAGTCCACGAGTCATAAAAGAGACAAGGTTGCCTACCCCTGGACTAGACATACCCAATTCCAGCAACCGTTCCTTATTTAAACTAAACAGACGGGGACAGTGAGTTAATTGATACAGAACATCCCTTCCCCACAATCTAACAATTATAGGGTTAATCAGTGCATGTAACATAGAATGTTGGGTGACAAGAATATCAACCTTGCTGTCAAGCAAAATCAAGCTCTAATAGCAAGTGCCACACAATGTGCCACTAACCAAATAGTGTAAGACAATAGGGGAAATCAGCACCAACACAGGTTACGTAGAAAGTAACACGGGTCAGTCATAAGGACCTCAAATGTCTATATACCAATGCACAGAGTGATGAACAGCAACAGGGTGAATTAGAAATTCAGGCTAATGAGGCAGATATTATATGGTTGCCATTACACGAAAATGGTGGGATGTAAATCCCACAATGGAACACAAGGCTAGAGGATTTAAATATTTTAAAAGAACAGACCAAATAAAAGAGAGGTAGGATTTGCTCTATATGTAAAAATAACTTCATCCTCTACAAAACTAGAGCACAACAATGATGAAAACTGTCTTGAATGCATTTGGGTCAATATAAAAGGGAAATGAAACATTGCCATAGGTGTATACTACAGAAGGCCACCCAACCAAACAGAGGAAATAGATGAACTTTTTGCTAGTCAGCTAACTAAGGTATGTAGGAAGCAAATCACAATAGTAATGGGGGACTTTAACTACCCTGACATCAACTGGGAGACAAACTCTGCACCAAGTGAAGTCAAAAAGATTCCTTGCAAACTAGCAGACAACTTTGTGTCTCCCAAAAAGTAGAGAAGGGAACTATGGGTATTAGCCATTTTGATCTAATTCTCACTAACAGGGATGAAATGATAGAAGTGTGTGAAGCCACAGGAACCTTTGGGATGAAGTGATCATCAATATTGTAATTCAACATTATGGAAGCCAATCAATAGAAGCACAGTCAAACTAGACTTCCCTTGGCTTTAAGATAGCTAATTTCAATAAACTTAGAGAGGGTTTGGAAGGCTTCCATGGATGAAATCTCCAGGGGAAAAACAACTCAACTGGGAATTTTTGAAAGTGAGTAATAAAACCAGTCTAGCCACAATACCAACAAGATGAAAAAAATACAGCTCTCAAAAGACACCAGCTGGCTTGCATAAAGAACTCGCTGTAAATTTGAAAAGATAAAGGTACCAAATATAGAAAGTGGAAAGAGGGCACTAACTAGACAAATATCAGCAAATGGCCCAGCCTGTCAAAGATGAGTGTAGGGAAAGCTTAGGCTCTAATGACTAAGGCTTCGAGCCGCCCCCCAAAGTCAAAATAACAAAAAAAAGCTTCTTTCAAATGCAAGACACGAAAAGTGGAAGGAAATGTTGGTCCACTTGGGTGAAAGTCAAAAAGGTCAAGCACAGGGAGAAAGCAGACTATTTAACTCATTTTTTGCATCTGCCTTTACCCAAAGTGAAAAAACAGACCAACCTACCAAAAATAGTGCCTATATAAAAACAGAATGAAATGCAAGTTAAGATAGGCAAGAAAAAACGGTAAGTGAGCACCTGTCCTAGCCTAGACGAGTCACATCACCAGGACCAATGATTCCACCCCAGGGTTCTCAAGTGCACTGGCAGTGATGTGATCCAGAGAACCTTGAACTATTTTTTCAAAGACCTGGAGCACTGTGGGGAATTCCCGGAGGACTGGAAAGAGCTGATGTAGTTCCCATCTTCAAAAAAGGGAAAAAACTGACCCACGGAAATTACAGACCTATCAGCCTGACCTCATACCTGGTAGATTCGGAAATATAATCAAACAACGAATCAGCGAACACACCTAGAGGAAAACAAAATCACTACTAACAGCACATGGGTTGTCAAAAACAGATCATGCCGACCAACCTTATTGCATTCTTTGACCAAGTGCCAAAATTAGTGGATAGAGGAATTCTGTGGATATCATTTACATTGGATCTTCAGTAAGGCATTGATAAAGTAGATCACAACCTACTAACTTGGATAAAATGAAAAATGTGGGGTTAGACACATCACCACCAGATGGATTGTAGCTGGCTGACCGCCGTCCTCAGCGTGTGGTCCTCAATGGACCGCATCTACAATGGGAGGGAATGTGCAGTGGGGGGTGCCCCGGGCTCTGTCCTGGTTCCAGTGCTCTTCAACTCTTCATCCAACGGATTTTGGACGAGGGATAGATGGGGAACTCATCAATTTGCGGATGACACCAAGCTGGCAGGAATAGCCAACACTCCAGAAGACAGGCTTAAGTACAGGAGGACCTGGAAAGACTTGAAGATTGGGGCCGCTATCTAACAAAATGAAATTTCATGGTGAAAAAAGTAAGGTTCTACATTTAGGCAAGAAAAAGCCAAATGTTACAGGTATAGTATAAGGGGTACCTTGCTCCATAGTGTAACTGTGAAGGGATCTCGGAAAGTCCTAGTGGACAATCACTTTAAAGATGAGCCGGCAGTGTCCTGCAGCTTGCCAAAAAGCCAACACAGTGCTGGCTGCATTAACAGAGGGATAGAATCAAGATCACTGAGTATTAATACACTTTACAATGCCTTGTAAGGCCACACTTGGCATCTGCGATCCAGTTTTGGTCACCGCGATGTGAAAAAGATGTTTATACTCCTAGAAGGTGCAGAGAGGGCAACAAGATGATTAATGGGACTGAGCTAAGCATATCAAGAAACTTTGCTGAATTTTGGGTATGTCTATTTTAATGAAAATAAGGACTAGGGGTGACAAATGCGTATTCAATATCTCAGGGGCTGCCACACAGAAGAGGGAATCAAGCCTATTCTCCAAGGCGCCTAGGCAGACAAGAAGTAAAGGATGGAAACTAGTCAATGAAATAAGCAACCTGGAACTGATAGAAACTTCCTGACAGTTCGAACAATTAACCAGTGGAACAACCTGCCTCCAGTAAGTGGTGAATGCTCCAACACTGGAATTTTAAAGAGAGACTGGACAGCCATTTGTCTAATTGTATAGGTTTCCCTGCCTGGCCGGGGGTTGGACTCAATGACCTCCAAGGTCCCTTTCCAACTTTATTATTATTATTATTATTATTATTATTATTATATGTTTTAGCCTCCAGTCCCCTAGTTCACCAACCCCTCAACCTCCTTGCAGTAAGCTTCCACCTTGTCATCTTTGTTGCTCTTCTCTGTACTCTTTCTAGAGTCTCAACGTCTTTTTTACATCGTGGTGACCAAAACTGGATGCAGTATTCCAAGTGTGGCCTTACCAAGGCCTTGTAAAGTGGTATTAACACTTCACGTGATGTGGGCTGCTTCTCTGCATTAACCTCCACTCTATATATAATACTTAAATTTAAAAAAAAAAACTGATAAAGAAGGAGCATTATATTTTACACTGGGCACCAACATCATTATCCCAACATTTCTCAGTTTACTTCTCAGAAACAAGCCATGTCTTGCAGAAACATGAGGATAACACATTGCGGCACAGTATTGCTTTACCAGCAACTTGTCTCAATGCTTCCTAACAAAGAGAGTAACAGAGATTTTTGCTAAAAGGGAGGCTCTCCTCTAGAGCACACACACAAAAAAATCTCCTAAGTATAGAGGGTGCTCTGTTTCATAGGGATAGTGTTGCACAAATCCTCACCAAGCAGATGTGTTTTTGACTAAAATAAAACGTTTTACTGGGCCTATGTGGGCTCTGAGCAGCAATTAACTCACAATATTATTCCCAAACTGTTCTAATTTCCTCTTCACACTCCTGAATAGAAATGCTGCATAACTGGAAACAGGCTTGCAAGCCCAACTTGATTGAAAACACGAGGAGCAAAGCATAGGCCAAAAGGAAACGTGTAAGGAAAACAAAGCATCCCTTCCCTGCATCTTTCAGACAATATTCAAAACAATGGGAAAACGTTTCTCTGAACTGTCCGGCAAGTCCCAGTCTGAGGCTTGAAGATAATTTTTGAACTTTGCTCTTTATTTCGATAAATCTGCAGTTAAGATGGCCAAGCACCAAAAACATTTGCCGGAAACAGGAAACATCAGAGAATTCTTCATGTGTGTCACAGATTTTCTTTTTCTTTTTTTTTTTAAATTGAAGTATAACCTGACCTCGGGAGGACCTTAATGTTTATAGGCCAAAGGGAATAATTACCAAAAGTGAAAACAACTCAGTCAAAAGAAAAGAACAGCCCAGGCAGGCGGCATATTGCTTTAAAACGGCCAGAAATCTGACTGATGCATGCTGGATGCTGACACGTTTCATCGCTTTGCATCAGTTGCAAGGTATAAATGGATATTCGGGGCTATCGTATTCCCAAAAAAAGACTGGGAGAAATGCCATCTTTTCACACAATATTATCTTCAGAATACGAGCAGACAGTTTTAAATGTCCTGCCTCGGGACGCGGGGTGGCTTGGGTTCGACCTAAGGAATTCTATTACGCCCGTCTTCCAGCAAGCATAATAAACACTTCTGATTTAAAATTGCATCTGTAACAGACCATCTAGTATTACGTGGATGAAAACTAGGCCACTGTTGTGCATGGGCAGAATTTTCTGACTGTATAGTCATTTTAAGGAAGTCATTCTATCCAGCTCTAGATGAGAAAAAAGAGCAGGTAGCAAATCCCACTGAGAGGTTTTTATTTAGATAGTTATTTATTAAGAAGTCAGTTGCCTTTGCCTTGCCTTTACTTCTCTGTTCCATGTTCCATGTATATGGGTCCTTAAAAGAAATGTTGGAATTCTTAATCATTTAAGCACTAGTGGCTAAATTGCTATATTTTTCCCCATCTCATCTCTTTTTTTCTCTTGCTTCTAGTTCTTCAGCCTGAAAGCTAACCTGTTTCTTTTATTACTGATTTTAGGTAAATAATTTTGGCAGAAAAATCTGATGGCGACTGGGGTGAGTGGGCAGTGCGTAGGAGGGGATTTTTAAACAAAGAGGTAAGTGCAATCCGCATTCAGATCTGTTACAAGTAAAACCAAGTAAATGTTGATAGTCCAGAAAACCTGGCTATGTTATCAGATCTGGGGCTCCACAGGAACCAGAGATATGCTTAGATGGCTCCACTGATGAGCTGGCTATTTTTAATCCTCTCTCTGCCTATGTTTCGTATCTCTGTTTTTCTAGTATTTACTTTTAATGTAATTTTTATATTTTTTATATCTCTGTTTTTATATTTTATATCTGTGCTTTTACTCGTTTGTTCTGCACTGCCTGGAATCATCTTCAATGAGATGGGAAGCTATATAAATTTGATTAATAAAATCAATGAAATAAGAAATAGGAGTAAATAAAAGTATACATAAAAAAGTGTCCCACAAGAGAAGAGTACTTTAAAAAGCCATGCACAGTAATTTTCAAATGATGTATATTGTGGCATGCAAGAAACGGTCATTTTATAGCAGAGAAAAATTAAGAGAAATCCTGCATTGTTACTGAATATGACTATAGTCAATGTGTACAGTGGAAAACACATTGTCCATAGTTTAATAATCCAGATATTTATAATGCTTCTAGTAAACTAACTAGAACTAACTATCTTTCCAAAGTTCTACTTATATTCCAATTATATTAAGAACAGAAAATGGCATTGAATTGTCAAAATAAACTGTTAGGGAATTGCAATAAATGGATTCCAAATAGTTTTTCAATTAATTCAACTATTTTGGAATAATTAACTCCATCACACAACTATGAAAGATGACAAGCCAGTCTATTAACCAGTGGCCATTTTCAGTCACCCAATTTTATGGGCTGACCTGGTAGTGATTAAAAAAAAAAGAGATTGAATGAAAATAAAGATGAACTTCGTTAAGCTAAATTGAGATTTGAGATTTCCAACTGTAGATGGCAACAGGGGTACTTTAGAATCCATAATGAAAAGTAATGTTCTGATGAACATGTGACCTTTTTTCCCCCCAATAACATGCACAAAGGTACACAGGTATGACTGTATTCTTACTTCTAGGGGAGAAACAATGAAAGTGGAGGAAGGTGTCATTTTAAAGAATAAATCTGAATGCAAACTTAAATTTCCAAACTGCAAAACATATCTCAGCTTGCCAGCTGGCAGAACACCTAAAGGAAATAGAACGTATTCATCTAAGACATGGAAAACCTGTAAAATCCTTCAAGAGCACTTGGTAGCCATGTATTAAATTTATGAAATCAAGATACAATATCAGCAATACACTGTAGAGGTTTCTCAATGTTGTTATTCATGAGCAGCTTTAGTTTAACAATTTCCCATTTCTTGCATGTTTTGAAAAATTTCTATAAAAATATTGCTCTTAAAAATGAAATAAATGCGGTCAAATGTTAAACTAATGCTGCTTAGAAACTTCAAAATATGAAAAAGATCAAGATTTTAAAGCTCTTTCTCCCTTAATCTTTTGACCTCAGTCTGGCAATAGATGCCCTAGTAAAAAGCCCTTTAATGCAGTCACCTCCTATGTCATTTTAGCAGTTCCACCACCACAAACCCAAATCATGCTTTTTTAAAAAATTAGAAGTTGATAACTTGAAATCACAAAGCAGGGTAGGAAATTAACAAAAATAAAAAAATAAAAAAAACACCACAGGAATATGACAATTCCATTCACTGTTATGCAGAGCAACTGCTATCAACCGTCCAAAAATACAGAGTTAATAGATAAGCCTACATTGCTATCTGGTGATCAGCCAGAATTCAGAGTTCTCTGCTTCAGGGGCAGAATATATTTTAGAAGAGAATATTTGTAGCTGAACTGTGGAATCCTTGGTGCTGTCTGAATCTGATTGTTTTCTTATGGACATTTCATTACCCAACTAGGTAACATCTTCAGTGCTAGAAGGGAGTGGGGATTGCTTTCTGTTTATATACAATGGCTTACCCTGAGCATCCTAGACCAGGGGTCCCCAACCCCCAGTCCGTGGACCATACCGGGCCGCAGCATGCCAGCAACTGGTCCGCACAAACAAGCAAAGCCCCATCTGTGGGATGCAGGCAGCACACAAAACCACACCCCCTCCAGTCCACGGAAAAACCTCTCTCCACGGAACCGGTCCCTGGTGCCCAAAAGGTTGGGGACTTCTGTCCTAGACCAAACAAGTCCCAAAACACTGCGGAATTCCTGGGAGTCTGGTACTCAAACAAATCAGCCATCATCAGGCACGTAAAAAACATGTATATACCACTCAAAAGAGACAATCAAAAAGCTAAGAAGAAAACAAAAAGACCAAAACATCTCCTCCCCAGCAATCAACACCCAGATAAACAGGGATTAATACCAGAATTAATAGCAGACCCAATCAAGGAACTACCAATTCAGATGAACAATCAAAGAGTAAACGACAGCCTAATCAAGGAAACACCAAGAACACTCCCAGCAACACTGGCAGGACAAACACAGAGAAAATAAACCCCTCTCCCTTCCAGCACAGATGATGTTACCTAGTTAGGTGATGAAATGTCTGCAAGAAAACAATCAAGCTCAGAGAACACCAAGGACTCCACAGAACATAATTTATCCAGCAGGAAAGGGAAGGGAATATGTCACTCCCAAATTTCTTTCTCCACTAAATTATTTCCAATATTTTGCCTACTTCCTCTGCACCGCAACTGACAGCTTGTTCTCCTACCCCTAAGAAAAAGACTCCTTCTTTCCATTTTTTCCTACTTCTATTCTCTTTATTTTCTGCTCCATCTCTGCATTTATTTTGGAAAAGCAAAGCTGACATTTTTTGGAGGAACAATACTGGGGAACTACTCATCTTATACGGCATTACACTCTAAATGCAGCCTCAGATGCCTGGTGGCTACTGCAGACTGGACTGGCTTGAAGAACAAAGAAATTACCTCTAACCTGGTAGAGACAGGTAGAGAGTCCTGTGATTCTTTGTCAGACAGAGGCATCAAGATAAATTCTCTGCAATCTTAATAAAGTTTAATCTCTAGGTAAATTAGCAACTTAGCTAAATTGGCAAATTAGCAATTATGATGTTAAAGCATATCCAAATTATCTTGTTTCTCCATTCAAAGGTTTCCTAACACTCAGATTTACATAGTGTGAGTAATGTTTACCTGGGAGCAGAAGATGGGAAAGTAGGCATGGTACAACTTTCTCCCCTCTTGAAGAACCACAATCATGTGCAATTAGAGCCAAAGAAAGAGCAATCAATAATCACTGTCCTTTTGCAGTATTTTTAAAAATTATTCCCCCCGATTTGGTCCTTCCAGATGCTTCGAACCAAAATACCCAGCTTTACTGGCTAAAGGGTGGGGTGACAAAAGTCCAGCATATTTAAAAAGAATGGGATTGGAGAATGAAAAACTGGTAGCAGCACAGAGTAATTCCCATTACAATAGTTTGAACATAAGGAGGCTAATAGTTACCTTTCTTCCATTTGTGAAGATTAGAAAGGCAGACCTGTCGCTATAAATGGAGTTTGCTATATAGGATGCTAATTAATGCCATATGTTTGTGTAAATTACTATAACAGATGTATTCCTTGAAGTTAAAAGGGGAAAATGTATTTCAGTTTTGCCCCTCAAGTATATGAATTAAAGAACAAAGCTATTTAATGATCTTACCAAATACACCACAATTGACATTTCTTGCTGTTTTCTTAACATGTATTTATTCTCTACAGAAATAAGCTAATCACGGCAATGTGGAGTGGTATTGTCATAATTTCCAGGGAGAAGCGCCAATGGCTGAATTTCAATATAGTAAGAAAAATATTTAGGCCAGAATTCAGTGACCTTCTATACAGTATAGAACGAGCTGCACACAACTCTGCCTGACTCACTTCCTAATGTTATCCGGATGTTCTGGATTTTTTTAAAAAAAATGCTTTAACCTCTTTTGAGTATCTCTGCCAAGGTCGTTTTCCTCACTTTCTACAAAGGGGAAAAGTGGCTAATGGTATGACAATGTATCAAAAGGGCACATTGGCAAGAAAAAGTCCACAGTTCAATAATAACAAATGGGATTGGCATCAAAAGTTTGCAGGCCTTAAAACCTTGAGGAGGTTTCTACTAATCATTGTTAACTTGGGGACGGAGTGCATTTGAGTCATTCCTGACTCCTGGCAACTGCCTGAGCCAAGTCCCTGGAATATTCTTGGATATGTTTTGGGAATGGTTTGCTATTGCCGCCTTCTACTACTAGTACAGGGGTAGGCAACCTTGGCTCTTTTATGACTCGTGGACTTCAACTCCCAGAATTCCTGAGCCAGCCATGCTGAGGGGAAAGGGAGAGGTTTCCAAGCTGAGCCCTGCTGGCTCAGGAATTCTGGGAGTTGAAGTCCACGAGTCATAAAAGAGCCAAGGTTGCCTACCCCTGCCTTAGATGAATACGTTCTATTTCCTTTAGGTGTTCTGCCAGCTGAGGGGAAAGGGAGAGGTTTCCAAGCTGAGCCATGCTGGCTCAGGAATTCTGGGAGTTGAAGTCCACGAGTCATAAAAGAGCCAAGGTTGCCTACCCCTGTACTAGGAGCTGCCCAAAGTCAACCAGCTGGCTTCATGTTGGGGCAGGACCAGAAATCACCATTTCCCAGTTTCTAGCCAGGTGCATTTAACCATTACACCAAATTGGCTATCCATTGTTGATTAAGTATTGGCAAGTGGTGTGTCTAGAAAAGTTTTAGACTAAATTCCCATTAGTCCCACTGAAGAGAATGGAAGGGTTTTTAACCAATAGGTGCCTTCCCTGTGTAGACAATACTGAGAACAATAACAACAATATCTGATTCGTTATGAGAGTCTTTAATATTCTTTCGATGCCCTGACAGCGAACACAGGAGGTTTTTTTATTTTATGGAGGGGGGGGGGAGGACCCAAACGTTGACATACAAATCTGTTGAGTACTTGCAGATGAGCAAGCTTGTTGCAAGCTTCAAACATCCCTAGAGCATTCAGATATATTTACTTCCAACTTCAGCGCTTGGGGTCACTGCATTTCCCAGCACATTGATGCGATGATGAATTATTAGAATCTCAAGAGAAATACTTTCAGCAGTTTTTCCCCAGGAGAAGCAGCCAAGAGTTTCCATTCTCAAACCAACACAGACTTGTAATTCCACGTCTGCCAATTAACGTCTCATTATTTCTTGGCTTTATTGGACAAGTGGAATGCAAACCATGCAGGCTGCTCCAGCAAGTTGTCAAAAACATAGAAGAGAGCGTTTGAAATTAACTCCTCAGGAGGATTTCCAGTCTACAACATTTTTGTAGTCATGTGTATAAAATAGTTTTCAAGTGGCATTCTGATGAGCAAGCTAATTAAGTATATAAAGAATGGTCATCAGTTAGAAAGATCATAGCTGACTTGGAAAAAAGTATTTAAAGAATGCTCCACAACAGTTCTTCATAAAACAAGAGAAAGAGTCCCAGCCTACTATTCCTCAGGTTTTTTTTTACTATTTTGACTTGGATGAAAACATCACAAAAGCTTGAACTAGATCCCTCAACAATGAAAAATGATCGACCATTCTTCCAAAGCTATCAATGAAAAGCTTTATGTAATGTTTCTCCAAGACCTCATACCACCAGCAAAATTGACAAGAAGCAGTCTTCAAATCAAGGGAAGATGAAGGAGGAGGACAATCAGGTAGATTAATAAAAAGTTTAGTCTTCTCCAGATTTAAGCTAATGGGAAGATATCCAATTGAAGGTCCCAGCAAGACAATAGGAGAAGGAAGTTCATGCTGTATCATCCAAGACAAGATATACCTGGATACTGTCAACAAGATATGTCAGATACACTTTAAAAAGAGAGAAAGAAATCAGAGAACACAGAGACAATGTATATAGTGTAAACAGAAAGGAGACAGAGTCCCAAGGAGCACACATGGTGTGACGGGATGTGGGAAAGCCTGGCCAAGGGAATGGATAGATAAGAAACAGCATAGCCCTCAGCTGGATAATGGGTGGGGCAAGAGGCTCAGAAGGGACCCTTCCTAGTTTCTTCGGCTATAAAAGAGATGAGAGAAAGGGGGAAAGTTCCAGGCTCCATTTTGGTTGTTAGCCAAGGACTGCCTATACTTTTCAGACTTATAAGATTCTGTCAATGTAGCTTTACAATAAAGTAGAATTAGCTCATCTAGTTGTAACTCCTACCTGGTTTACCTCACAAGGCCAATACATAGGTACTGTAATAGGAAGGGCTAAGAGAAAGCCTTTCAACTGGCTTATAAAAATTACAAATAATCTAATAGGTACTAATTACATATAAACCTCGCTTAAGCTATTTCAAGAAGAAATGCCAACACAGATGCTTTATGGAATTCAATTACTCCCTTACTTCAAGCACGGTACTCCATGCCCTGTGGTATGCCCATAATACAACTGTACATTTTGAGGTAGGCATGGTGAAACATAGAAGGTAGAGACTGGGTAACTATATTTAAACATAGTTCTAAAGCTGTTCTGTTTCCCTATGGGAGTAGCTTCCTCAACCCTTAATGATGGTTTTCAATTCACATGGGAGAAGACATTAATCTTGAAAATTAATATTCCTAGGGGTTTTTTTCTGTCTAACCTATACCTTTTCAGGCATTAAAGGTTTGCAGTTATTCTGCAACAGCAAATTATAGCCACTGAGTGGCAGTGACTTAACTAGGTACCTAATCAATTATTCAAAGAAAATCCAAAATTTACAATAGTACCCAGCAGTGTAATACTTAACACACTATGAGCCTGAATAATTCCCCCTCCGCAATTTTAAAGCTATAAGAATAAACAAAATCTTAGAATTAGAAAAGCACAACGCTTTCAAGAACATTAGCAGCATTACTGATGTCTACAAAAGTATTTTTTTTTCCATATAGTCTGATCAAGCATTTTTTATAGTGCTTAGTTTCCCATGAATTTTGAGAGAAGCACAAAATACTTTAGCTCACAGGGTTGTGTGTTCTTAAACTATTTTTTTTAAAAAAAAAAGATTTATCAATTCTTAAGCAATAGCATGTTAATATGCCGTAATTATATAAAAAAATTGCAGCATGAAGGAAAAATAAAATGAAAATTGTTATCTTCTCCACAAATTTTCACAACCACCAAGTAGTCAGACAACAGCAATGAAATTAGAGATGATGAGCTAGCCGTGAGAACAGAACTTTTGAACCCACAGAAATAATGGTATCTTTGTGATATGAATGAGAAGGGTGAAGAAATCGGATATCTGGGATCACATCACTATTTAGCTCTGTAATATGCCTGTGACTAGGGCCTGCCGTGTCCTCAAGCTAGAGAGAGAGAGAGAGAAAGAGAGAGAGAGAGAGAGAGAAAGACTTGAAAAGTTTAAATTAGAATCAGCTTTTAAGATACTTTCACTGTTTGAGGCAAAAAAACAGTTTCCCCTCAAGCAAGGTATACTTTCTCAAATTCAGTTCATTACACTAACTCAAGAATTTAAAATAAGAAACATTATAATAATTCAACACTATCAAGAATCACCTCCTTCCCAAAAGGAAACACAACTTGTTTAAAAGTAATGCATCGTCATTATCCTTTTAATATTATGTATCATCACATAAAAAGGAACTCAGGGGGTTTGGGTATTTAAATTTTTTTCATTTGTATGTACCAAAATCCAAGACATTTTTTTTTACATTTATGTCCAACCTTTTCTCCATGGAATGCAGACCTTTTAAATCTACACTAGCCCTTTGAAGTAAGAAATGAATTTAAAATGCACTAAACGAATTTAACATTGTCACTTGCCCAAGATTAACTGGTTAGCTTCTTAGGATGGGATTGGGTAACATGTATTTTTATTTCTACGAAGTGGGTTCTATAAAATACTACTTAATTTACAAGTGCTTTTAATTTTATCTCTATTCATGTCTTAAAATGCATTAAGCCTGGAATTAAGGACAAACCCATAGACATGTCAGAAGATGTTTGATTCTTATTTTCTGCCCTCCAAACTGGAAATTGATTATCCGCAGTTTTTAATTCTTCACTCTCTTCTACAAATACTCAAATACAGTCCCATATTCCTTTCACAATAGTGGCAATCTTTTCATTTTCAATCATATAACATAAATTGCACCCTGTGACTTGTTTAGCATGGTAACGCTATCATCTCATATGACTAAAAATTCTTTTTTTCCTCAGTATACATCAGCATATACCTCACTTGCCACAGACCTATTTAAACTGCATGAATCCTTCACATTCCTCTCCCTCGTTTTAAAGGGAAGAGACAGAAAAAAGGAATATATTGATGTCCAATACAGTTTGAAAAAATGTACGGTAGTTAGAGCACTTTATGTCCAATACAGTTTGAAAAAAATGTACGGTAGTTAAGCACTTTTAAGTTTTGATGTCTTCTTCAACTCCACTCAATACTAAATGGTGTTAATTGGTGGAGAAGTTTTAAAAGTGTGAAAAAAGGATAGACAGCATTCCCATTTGCAACTTTTGAATGAGGTTATTAGATTCTGGCCTGGGAAGATTTTCAAAAATATTTGGTCCTTTTATTGGGAGAATCTGTTAGGCAGAATAACGTTCTTAGAAGATGCATATTAATATCTGAATTCAGTATATGAGGAGACATTTAGGTAAGGAATTGGTGCACTTCTACCCTGAAGATTTATTTATGTTTCCAAGTTTTCCTATGTATTTCTAAGTCTGATCCTCTGTTTTCATCAGGTAAAAGTTAAAGGTTTTCCTATCCACTCGTGTCTGATTCTAGGGCACAGTGCTCATCTCCGTTTTTTGGCTGTGGGAGCCTGCATTGTCCAAAGACATTTTCCACACTCATATGACCAGCATAGCTATACACCAGTGATGGCGAACCTTTTAGAGACCGACTGCCCAAACTGCAACCCAAAACCCACTTATTTATCGCCGGGTGCCAAGTGGGACGTGGCCCACTGGGTGGGCATGGCTGTGGTGGTCATGGCAGACTGGGTGGTGCGTGGTAACCTTGATGTTGCTCGTGGGGAGGGACGCCTGTGGACAGGGTTGGGGGAGATCCAGGGGGTCTCTGGCAGGTGGAGCGGTGGGCAGGAGGCTCATCCTGCAGGGTGAGTCGAGGCGAGGCAGGGCGGGGATACCATTGCCGCAGGACAAGGTGAGGCAGGGGCCAGGGCAGCTGCTGCCTGACACCATCGGCCCCCGCACACAGAGGCCAGCGAGCACATAGGGGCCACCGGTGTCCGTCAGCAGCCACAGCCTGACGGCTCCTCGACTGGCATACTCTGGGGCTCCACAGCCCACCGCCAGCAGTTCAGAGAAGCCACCTCTGAGCTGGACAGCTGGCCGACAGGTGAGGAGGCAATGCAGTGGGTCGTGCCCGGGAAAAGGAGAGCATGTGAGGCCAGGAGGGACAGGACGGGGGGAGGGAAACCAGCTGTGCTGGGATGCATCTGGCCACGTGGGACCTTGGGCGGCTGGTTGAAGAGGGACGGTTGCCATCTCTGGGGCATGGCATGTGTGCCCACAAAGAGGGCTCTGAGTGCTGCCTCTGGCACCCATGCCATAGGTTCGCCACCACTGCTATACACCAAAGGGACATGGAACACTGTTATCTTCCTACCAAAGTGGTACCTATTTATTTACTCGCATTTGCATGTTTTCAAACTGCTAGCTGGGCAGGAGCTGAGGCAAAGAACGGGAACTCACCCCGTTGCACGGCGCTTGGGCCTCGACAAACTTAGCATCTTTAATACTGAGCCATTGTGTCCCCTTTTTTCATCAGGAGAAATGCATAATTTTCTGTTGCACAGGTACTGCCAGTTTGAAAATTAAACATCACCTTAATTGTTACCGCAAGGTAACCATTAAAGCAGGCTGCCCTTGCTATTATTTGAATTAGCTTCTCTTCCGGACCAATAAATCTGCAGAAGGCATTTTTGAGATAAGAGGAAAAAGAAGAAAGTTCAGGCTGCATGTTAGGTTTGAATGCAGGAGAATTATGTGAGAATCAGAGTGTCTGACCAGGTTGGGTATTTTTTTTTAATCGGTCTGCCTGTGAGACGAGTTGATGCCTTTGTAGGGGACGTTACAGAGCCCCAAAGCATAGATACCCGTTCTAGGAATTGGCAGAAACTCGTTCACAAATAGCTGCTGAAATAATGCATCAACTCTGGCCTCCTCCCAGTTGTTCCAGTGCCCCAAGCAATCTGATCTGGGTACCAGTGCCAAAGCGATTAGAGTTTCCCTTAACAACAGAGATACGCAGCAAGAGAAACATGGCTATCAGCTGTAGCCAAGATATAAACCAGATTCATCTCCGCACAGGCGGAAGACAGTGGCATTTTAAGATGTGTTGTGAACCCACCATGCTAACGCAGATAGGATTGGATGCTGGTTCTAGAAAACAGCAAGTGAAGTTCCCTTTGAGAAGATAACGTTCCTGGGAAGATTCTCAACGCCAACTTCCGTGTTTGGGAAAACAGACTTTTGCTTACCCCAACAACCAAGTATCACTTCGTCCATCAACGGTCAATCTGCACTCTTCTTAGGGATACCTAATAACTTCCAGTTTTGCACTGCTCCTTTTATAGCCAATAAACTGAAAAGCTGTTGAGCTTGTCATTATTTAACAGAAACACCTATCCATCTATAGCAAATGCATCAACTTTCTTGCAGCTAATTGGGGAAGGAAGGAAGGAAGGAAGGAAGGAAGGAAGGAAGGAAGGAAGGAAGGAAGGAAGGAAGGAAGGAAGGAAGGAAGGAAGGAAGGAAGGAAGGAAGGAAGGAAGGAAGGAAGGAAGGAAGGAAGTTGCCTAGTATGTCAGGGTTTGTTACTTCAGGGCCTTTGGGAGATCAAGGGAGCTTATGGCTGCTCTTATAAATAAACAAGGGAACTGTTGCTTAGCAACAAGTAAACCATATGGTTCCTGTCCATTTTATTTTTCCTCCTGAAAATTTTACCATTTGGGACAGGAAACACAATGGCCTTTGTCCACCAAAACAGAATCCCTGAAAATCCCTTGAGGAGAAACTTCCTGACAGTTAGAACAATTAACCAGTGGAACAACCTGCCTCCAGAAGCGGTGAATGCTCCAACACTGGAAGTTTTTAAGAAGAGACTGGACAGCCATTTGTCCGAAATGGTATAGGGTTTCCTGCCTGAGCAGGGGGTTGGACTAGATGACCTCCAAGGTCCCTTCCAACTTTTTTATTATTATTATTATTATTATTATTATTATTATTATTATTATTATTATTATTATTATTATTATTATTATTATTATTATTATTATTATTATTATTATTATTATTTGCAGAATTATATGCAGGTTTCTTGCTTTATACATAAAAGATCACTTATGTGATGAACCAACTCTTAATGACAAACACTCCAATTTATATTCTTTTATCTTTCACATTCCCTTGATGACCATCAAAAAGGAACCGCAAAACTTTTTTTTAAAAAAAGAAGAAAACTGGAGCATGAAAAAAGACAGTCAAGAATTTAAGAACAAGCCACTGCCCTGAAGAAAAATGTCATGTTAGTAAGACTTAAGTCCAGTACAGCTGACCCTCTAGTTCCCTCCTCTACCTTTTGGATGAGGTTATGCTCTTAAGTTTTCTTGAAGACTGACAAAACCTTCACAAAACAGGCAGATTCCACTGGGATCTCTAAGAGGCAGAGAGAAAAACAAGTGACCTCTGAATCTACAAATATTTTCCAGAAAATAGCCTTTTTTTAAAAAGATTTTTTTTAATACGGCTTTTATTATTATTTTATAAATAACTCAAAGCGGTGAAAAATAACTAATACTCATTCCTCCTTCTATTTTCCCTACAACAACAATCCTTTGAGGTGGGTTGAGCTAAGAAAGAGTGACTAGCCCAGGGGTAGGCAACCTTGGCTCTTTTATGACTCGTGGACTTCAACTCCCAGAATTCCTGAGCCAGCATGGCTCAGCTTGGAAACCTCTCCCTTTCCCCTCAGCATGGCTGGCTCAGGAATTCTGGGAGTTGAAGTCCATGAGTCATAAAAGAGCCAAGGTTGCCTACCCCTGGACTAGCCCAAAGTCACTCAGTCAGCTTTAATGACAAAGGAAGAACTAGAACTCACAGTCTCCCGGTTTCTAACCTGGTGCCTAAACCACTAGACCAAATTGACTCCTGGTGAAAATACTTTAGTAAGGAGGAGAGAAATGTGCTGAGTCATCAAGTCAATTATATTCTTAAATTTCATTATCTCCCCTGGTACGATTAGACTTCTTGGAGATCAGTCAACTCCATGGCTGTAACATGTCCTGAAGTAATTTTTCAGTATGCAGTAGATGTTGTTGAACAGGATCACCATTCCAAGAATTATCTGCCTTGCTTGGATGAATGACACTTGGCAGCCCCAGTTCCACACCCCGTGCCAAAACCTTGTCAATAATGCTGTAATCCACGCAAAAACAGCAAACAACCTCCATGTTAGCTGTAAAAGATGACTTCTTCTATGAAAAGCTTGATAAAAGAAATGCAACCAGGGAGACGAAGAAGCTGAATTATCCTCAGCATACAGAAAAGATGAGAGAAGGAACCAAGGGAAAGAAAATATTCAGTGTTATAAACTCCACATCCATTTGATTCTGGAAACATGCCCAGTCTGAAGAGCCCTTACGGACTCGTTTGGTTTGAGTGCCATTTTTCAAATCAGCTCACTCTAGTGCAAAGTGGGGGATCAATTATTAATTTACGATTATTTTTACTGTTCTTTGTTTACTACCACTCAAACGACCACTTAACCTATCAGGAGAAACGATCATTTTAAGTGGATTTAATCATTTCCCACTGACAATGTTAATACAAGACTGCGGATATAGAGATAAATGGCAGACAAGAGATATATTTCCTCTGTTCAATTGTGTCTGATTCTCAGAGACACCCTGGACAGATCCCTGCAGTTTTCCTGGCACGTTTTTCAGAAGTGGCTTGCCACTGCCTCCTTTCTAGGGCTGAGAGAAACTATCTGGCCCAAGGTCACCCAGCTGGCCTAGGTGATTTTGGAACCAAACACACATACAACCAATCTCAAGTGAAGTCTTACTGTAACTGCCTCAGCTCTAGCAATTCAAACTGTATGAATGCTAACATGTTCTCTGGGCGTCCAAACTAAACATTTTGCTTTGCGGCCCACATGAAAATCACAAACATTCTAAAGCCATCTGGAGGCAACAGGACTTTTTTTTCATAAACATCAGCTGCTGTACAAGTCAGATCCATAACAAAATGCTGGAGAATAATGGCCCTCTTCAGTATTCCAGCCAACTTCTTTCAAAATAATCCATTCACTTCACCATCAGTCCACAAAGACAAGAGTCTTTAGAGACGGAGCTGGCCCTCTAGATTGCTGAACACTCATTTTCTTGTCGATGTGACTTCTTCAACACCACGCGTAATTACTCTGCGAAACCCATCACCACAGGATGAGGTTGTAGCCACTAACCTGACCCCACCTTTACAGACAGTCTTTGACTTACGATCACAATTGGGACCAGAATTTCCATTTTTAAGCAAGGCGGTTATTGAGTGAGTGGCACCCGATTTTTGAATCAGATGGGTCATTAAGCGAATCCAGCTTCCCCCTTTGACTTTGCTTGTCAGAAGGTGGCTGGGAAAGTCACAAATGGTGATCGCATGATCCCAGGATGCTGCAACTATCATAAATACAGGCCTGTTTTCAAGTCCCTGAAGTTTGATCCCGTGACCATGGGGAAGCTGTGGCTCTCATAGGTGTGATGACTGTATATAAGGTCACATCATTTGGTCACTAAACAAACGGTTTTAAATCAAGGATTACGTGTAAAAGGAAACGACTAAATCCACGCAGAACTAGGGAATCAAGGGCTATTACTCATGAAATGTCCAGGTTATCTTGAGGGGAGATAATATGCCTCCCAGTGTTTGCTGCAGGAACAATGGCAGGAGAGGAATATATCTGTATCTCCTGCTTCTGAGCAACCAGTAAAAAAAAATGCTGGGCTCAGAAAACAGTCCTATCCTTAAGTTCTCAAGATGGTGCCGTTTTGTCTTTTTAAAAAAATCTATATGTCAGCTGCCACCTTATGCTGCTATGCGGTGACAGACTGCCATGAACTGTGGGGAGGGGGAATGAAGGCGGGAATGTTTGAGGAACTGAAAGTAAGTTCTGTATCTTCTTGAGACGCTGCCTCAAGGTCACCCAAAAGTTGGAAGAAGGAGGGGGCCGCATACCAAACTGCACTTGGACTGACTGTTATGAAAACATCTTGCCTGAACCTAATTGCTTACCCTAGGGTGGGCAATGAGACAATTAAGGGAGGAAAAAATAGAACTTAGGGATTTGGGCACACAATTTTCAGTTCTGGGTTTGCACTACTGCAATACACTTGATCTCTAATGAACTATACCTTTCTCAACAAATGGAGCTAAGGGTCGTTTCTATTTAGAGATTTAATTTGTGTGGCAGGTCCGACACTATACAAGGATTAATACTCACCCTTGAACTGCTAATTAATTGCAGAGATGGTGATCATGAGAAAGCGGTGATAGTTCTATTTTCATTTCTCAGGTATTTCTATCAGCCCTCATCGAACTGTTACACCCAAGTTCACTTTTAAAACAATACCACACATGTGGAAAAAGTTTTACCTCTCCGTGTCTTAAAGGGGTAATGTGTCCTCTTGATACTCCCATGCGGAATAGAGTTTCTGTGGCCTGCAGACAAAAAGAGAGAATATTTGAAATAAAATATTCTGCTTTTTGAAGTTACAACATTCACAATACGGTGGAATTCAAAGGGATTTCCTCTTGTAATACATGCTTTGGTAAAAATCCTTACCATTCATACTATTATAATATTTTAGACCATGCTTACATAATACTTGACAAAAGGAGGACTTTGGAAAGATGTTCTGTGTCATGGTTCTGATAGATGAGACCAGTAGAAATAAGAACTCTGAGGCAAATGCTTTCCTCAAAGAACACACTTAATGGCTACATAGTATCGGCATGAACAAAAGTGAAACCAAGACTGAAAGTTCCCCCCCCCCAAGGTTACATGGTAACAAGTTGAACTTCCCACCCCTGCAATATGTCATAAATCACAATCCCCAATTAACTACTTTGGCGGGCTTTCTAACGGAAGCTCCAGCCCGCCAAAACTGAGGTAGCTTGACCTTGGTTCCCACAGGAAAGTTATTGTTATGACTATACTAGAAAAATGCATCTCCTCCCTCCCATTGCTATGGCAACCGAAAACAAAGTGAAGATGGCTGCATCCAGAATCGTTTGAAGGTTGACATTCTGCTTTGTTTATATGACAGATTAGACAGCAAAAGGGTTGTTAAAGCATAAACATTCATGACAATCCATATATCTACAAAAATGCCTCCAAGACCAATTGGCTTTGGTATCAGCTCAATCCCTCGCCTCAGATCCGGGGATTTTCCACCTTTAGCCTTAGGAGGGGTTGTTCTTCCCATTCAAGTGTGGTGGGCAGCAGAGAGTCTTCTGGGTTGCTCTTCCCAATCAAGGCTGGTGGGCAATAGGGAGTCTTCTTGGACTCCCAGCTCCTATTCAAAGACTACCTGCCATCATCTTCTGTGACAGTTGCACCCCTTCCTGGATCAGCAGGCCTTTCATCTACTCACACTTGCCCTAATCTTTCTGCTTGACTATTGCCATGCATTCTCCATGGGCTGCCCTTGAAGAGTATTCAGTAACTTCAAATGGTCCAGAACATAATGGCATAGATGATTGATGGACATGATAGCAATATGTCCATGTAGCATCGTGTTTCACAAGCTGAATGAGTTGCAGGTGTGCTTTCAAATACTGGTTATTACCTATGAAGCCCTACATGGCACAGAATTACGTTATTTGAGGAATCACCTCTCTCTCTCATAGTTTCTACCCATTCAGCAAGAGCTGACAAGATGGCATACTCTGGGTCCCTTCGATTAACCAATGCCCCCTATCAGGACCCAGGAATGTATCTTCTCTGGTGTGGAGCCTATTCTGTGAAATGAGATCCCCCATAGATTCATGTAGTTTCAACACCAAGGATATTCCAGAAAACCTCATATGTTCCCCCAGACTTTGGAAAAAGGTGGATATAATTCACTTTTTGTGCACTGTTTAGTTGTGTTGTATTTTTTTTATCGTTGCTTTTGTATTGTGAGCCTCCCAGTGTCATTTTTGTGCCAGGTAGAACCTAAATCTCTTGAAATAAATTAACTGCATTTATAACCAGCTTTAAATCTATCTCTTGGATAATTCAGGGCAAAATTCAAATGCGAAAGAGAAAATTCAAAATTTCCAAACAAAGATAATTCTTTTCTCAACATTACTAACACTAATGAAAACAATACAGAGAATGGTCAAATAAAACACTGCTTTGATCATGATACAAGAATTCAATGGCTAGAGTTACAAAAACTCATAGTACGTTAAGAATACAATGGGTTTGTTAATGTTTAAAATATGTAGGAAAAGAATTCTTAAAAAGCAAACACTATTTTTCCTTAAAGCATTTTTTTTAAATTTATGGATTACATTTGTATCTTAACTCCTATGTTTCAAGAACTCTTATTTCTTTGTACTTTCAACTATGGGTGAGATGGGGCAAAGAATCATCTGCTAGTCAGGGACTCATTTATTTGCTCATTTACACCCACAAGAAGTTGCAAGCCAGTCTTAAGACGTAATTCTACATTCCCTTGAAGATTAAAGGGGTGACAACTTCATGCAACCTTTTGTGTTCTTAAAAACTGATTTCTTTCATCAGTTCTTCCTATCAACATTTGGAAGATGTTTCAGCAAAATAGAGCATTCTGTCAATACTGCTAAGCTTCTTTTGTTTCTATTGAGAACCAATGATCTATGTAATTTTTCTTCTTCTTCAACTGATAAGAGAACTCCTTTAATATACTTGTACTCACAAAGCTAAAACTCAGTTGTCAAAGCTTCTTAGATAAAAGGGTGTTTCACAGCTTGGGTGAGCCCAGGACTGTGGAGTTCTTGATAGAATCACCATTCACATATGCTAAGAAGATTAAGTATATTTCTGAAGTGTTGTGTTTAAAATAAAGTTGGGGAAAAGAAGGCTTATCACAGCCAAAACATCTCAATAGTAAGCTTTCTTTTAAAAATAGAGAGGATTATGTAATTAGATAAGACAGAAGATGGAATTTCTGGCAAGTGAAAGACAGTATTAACAGAAACATTAAATGACTGCATAAAAATGGGAAAAATGGATTTTAAGACAGAAGATCTAAAAACATATATAAACAATGTAGGTGTTTGGAGAGATTAAAAATGAAAAATAACTGGATTTAAAGAAAAATATTGCTAAAAACAAACATGGTCCTGAAAATATCCATGCAATAGAACATCACTGAAAATCTCTTTCAAATGTTAATAGTATATATAATACACTGACACAAGTTTTCAACACCCCAGCAAATCTGTATCAAGGAAAAAAATTAAGTCATAAGAGCTTAAAAGTTAAAAAATAATCTTTCCTAGCAAATTCTAAAGACATAATTCAAAAGTGCATGTCTGCTGAAGAAAGAATTTCTTTGTTCAAGTAAGAGAAATCCCTTGGTTCGTGATGTATTGTTAATATTTGCTTTTGGGGAAAGATCTACCCTTCACAGCAGCTATTAGGGGTGTCTAGGAAGAGTGCCATAGCATGAGAAAGTTCCCCTAAAAACATTGTCCAGTTCCATCTTAAAGATTTGCCAAAGAATAAGTAAGGCTTTTTTTTCCCCAAGTTTGCTCATCAAAAATAATTTTAATATTATTTGTATCCACCTTTCAATCTTACCCAAGATTCTCCAAAGAGCAACCAAATTACAATGAAATTATAAGCTACAACTAAAAGGATGACCAATAATTATACGATAATGAATAACCTCAAATGAGGTTATTTAAAACAAAATATTGCAAAACAATTTCCCAAAAGCAGTGATTGCCTATAAAACATTTTCATCCAGCATCTAAATATAAACAAATTTGGGTCATCCCCAACCTTGGCAACATGTAGTGAAGCAGAACTGTTTCTTCCTGTGAAACAAAGCATGAGATTATAGAATAGTGGCAGTAAATCGTGGTGCTGTCACGAGATGAACTCATTGAGAAATGTGTCCTGTGTTATATAAATAGAATGCCCTGTAGAATACCATATAATAGGTATCCATAACCATCTTCATCATCATTCTAGCCATTGTCTATCCACTGCAGGATGAAGGCCTCTTCCGCATGTTTCCAACCAATATGGTCCTGAGTTTTCTTTTGCTAATTGGGCCCGCAATACTTGCTGATGTCATCATTCCATCTTGTTTTAAGTCTTTTTCGTGGATACTTTTTATCAAATTCTGTAACTGCCTTGGTCCACCTGTCATCAGTTCTTCTGGCTACGTGATCAGCCCATTTCCATTTCAATTCTTTTACTCTCTTGATGATATTGTGTGCTTTCGTTTGTTCTCTAAACCACGTGCAGGTCTTTCTATCTTGTCTTGTGATGCCGAGCGTGCATCTTTCCATGGCTCTTCACACCACTCATAGCTTTCATACTGATTGTGACGTTAGTGTCCATGTTTCGCTGGCAAATGTTATAACAGGTAGCACACCCTGATCGAAAACTTTTCTCTTCAGGCATAGGAGAAAGTTGTTCTTGAAAATTGTGCTTAACTTGCCAAATGCCTGCCAACCACACTGAACACACCGTTCAATTTCCTTTTTTGTATCACCTTCCATTGTGATCCATTGATCAAGGTATATGCAGTGGTCCACTACATCTAGTTCTTCTCCAGATATACAAAAAAATTCTTTCTTTGGTGATTTTATTAAACATAACCTGCTCTTTTCCAGGTTTATTTTTAAGCCAAATGGTTCTCCTGCTTTGTGCAGCTCTTGTGTCTTTTGAATCTTGTGAGAAGAGAACAATATCATCTGCAAATCTTAAGTGGTTTAAATAGGTGCCATTAAGTATCCGTAATAATTCAGATTAAAAAGGAAAAAAAAACAAAAGTGAATGGTATACCTGCCTGTCCATACAGAGACATCCAGAAGTCACTTTCAAAACAGCCACACAAGCACATGGAAAAAAAGACAGGGCTGCTTTAACAATCTGAAAAGGTACTTCTGAAGCAGTCTCAAATCATCTACACAGCCCTAGGGAACAATTCTTGACTCAAATCCTATACTTCCAGAATAAACTGCACATTACTGTTTTTTGAAACACTGGTTCAAAGTGGAAAATAATAGCATTCTTTTGCAGAGATTAATATATCATGACTGCATTCATACTAGTTTCTTGACAGCCTGGTGTGCAATTCTTCCACAATTTCTTTTTTCTTTTTTAACTTCCAAGTTGAATTAGCTTTGGAATTCCAGGTTCTAACCTATCTAAAAACTGTTCAAGATGTCACTGCTAAGCCTCCAAGATCAGACACGTTGGCTAGGTGATGCAGTCTGTAAATCCCATTTAGTGCACTGGATAAGCTAATATTGTGTTTGCGGGCCAATGTGCTGCATATTGTTTTAGGCATTAATTAATACAACAATATATTGAGGCATACACTTTGTTTTCCAGTATTAACTAAAACCATTCCTCATCCCTACAAATGTCAGAAAAATACTTGTTCTATCTTTCAAATAATTGCCAGCATGTCTTGCAAAGAAGAGCAGGGATAGATTTAATGTGGTCTTAAGGACAACTGTAAGCACAATTTTGATTAAAAATTCTGAATAGGAGCCAGACTGTCCAATTCTCACCCTTTCGCTAAAGAACATCATTAAATTTAAACAACACATACAAGTCCAATATATTTGTGCATATTATGCATTTATGGTCCCAGCCTTTCATTAGCCAAATAAGCACTAATTCAGTCCAATAGAAATGGGTGTATTTTTCACCTAGGGCGATATATTGCTCCATTAAATACCAGATGAAAATGCCAGCAGGTGACAGTGTAATGTTTCTTCATTCCATTTAAATAGCATGCCAATTATTTTTCAAGATAGTATGCCAATTATTTGGTTGAGATCAGATTCCTATCAGGCATGGCACGAATTCAACCAAGTATCTGCAAACTCATTATAACTTCTAATTCTATTATCTGAAGTCTATTAAAAAAAGCTAACATGACAGCTCTCAAAGACAAAAAATGTTATAAGTTACAATTTGACCTCAGGACAAAGAAAGATTGAAAGTTGAGGCTTTTCTAAAGGGAGTGAAAAACTGGGGAAGTTCTTTCAAAACAAATAAATAACTAGAAATTATAATTTGAAGGAAGCTTCACGAAAAAGTATCAGCAGTTGAAATAGTCAGACTTACGTGTCACCTATGTCTTATGTTCCATAGGTCACATAGATAAAATGGATGGCACTATAAATCACTTAGATAAATAAACTATAGGAACATAATAAATATGCATCTAAAAGAGATGCACATTTGTTTCCAAGAAGGAAGAAAAGAAGGAAACAAACAGATAAACATGCATGGAAAAAGTAAAAATAGATAGTCCTCGACTTACAATCCCAGTTGGGACCAGAATTTCTGTTGTTAAGCAAGACAGTTGAGAGAGCGGCAACCAATTATACAACTTTCTAAGGAGATTCTCAGTCATTCAGGTCAGGGTTGTGAAAGGTGCTTTTTTAAAAGGCAACTTGCACTTTCTTTGTTTTGCCTGAAGACGTTTACTTCTCATCCAAGAAGCTTCTTGGATAAATAGTGAAACCTCTTCAAGCAAAACAAAGAGAATCCAGTTGCCTTTTGAAAAAGCACCTTTGGCACAATTTTACAATCTTTTTTGTCACAGTTATTAAGTGAAATCCGGCTCGATATTGACTTGGTTTGCTGGCAGGTGACTGAGAACGTCGCGAATGGCAATCACATAGAACAGGGATTCCCAGGCTATAGGCTGCAGCCCACCACCGGGACCTGGCCTATTCGCAACTGGGCCACGCGAATGGTAGGGTGGCACACGCACATGCATGCGCAGCCCTACTCGCACTAGCAGTGGACGCCGGCGCTCACAGCCCCACTTGTGCTCACTGCGGGCGCGGGCGCTCGCAGCCCCACTCATGTCCCTGCAGATTTTATTCCATTAGTTGTTGCCGACTATAAGGGGCAGTGCTCACCTCCATTTCAAGGCCATTGAACCAGTGCTGTCCGAAGACATTTCCACGGTCATATGACTAGAATGATGTCACAGAGCGCAGTTAACTTCCCACCGAAGTGGTACCTATTTATCTACTCGCGTTTGCATGCTTTCGAACTGCTAGTTGGCAGGAGCTGGGCGAGGACAGCAGCTCATCCTGTCGTGTGGCGCTCGGGTCTCAAACGTGGGCTGTCGGCTTTCCAGTCGACAAGCCCAGCGTCTTAATCATTGATGCTAAAGGTGGACCCAGAAATATGGTTACAATCGTAACAGCTTCACATTGTATGATTATGTCACTGTTTACATTCTCCTAACATAAAAGCAAATTTATGTAGGCAGTTCAATCATTTATACATAAATTCAGAGGACTTCCGGTTCCGGTCGCAGCGCCCGCGGACGTGCAGAGAACTCGTTCTCTTGGCCGTCCGGTTTCCCCCCGCCGGTAGACCCTGGATAGGGTCGAAAGTCGCCCTGTAGGGGCGACCACCGTAGAGGAGGGCACTCGTTGATCGCGGAGGGAGCGGCGGCTCCCTCTGCGGTCCTAGAAAACCACCTTTGGGCCGACGGGGAAAAGATCGGCCAGTAACATGGCCGATCACTCAGCTGCTCCAGCCGAAAGTCACAGCAACATCTAAGCGAAAAGAACCACCGTGGAAGATCCGGGTGAGACCTTTCCTTCCCTCTTGTTAATTTACCTTTTTCCCTGCTAACAGCTTTAAGAACTATTTCCCTATTTTGAGAAAGCAGCGTTTGATTACTGGGGAAAACGGGCTTTGGAAAAAACAATTATTGTTTTTTTTTTACTATTTTATTTTGTCTACATAAGCAGTTGGAACTCGAGCATCCGGATTATTGTGACTTTCTCTTTTGGCTTGTTTATCTTCAGTTTAGGTGAAAATCCTTAGGGAGGGGGTGGAATGTTCTTTGTTTCCCCCCCCCCTCCTGAACAGTACTGCCTAAAAAACTTTTTGCTCTCTGGGCGGACTTATGTAGATTATTTTGGATACAATGCATCCTGGGACTTGGCATGAAGCCCAGAAACAGACTGATACAATGTAACTTGCTCTTTGAACTCCCACTTCCTGATTTTGGCCTGATGCCCAGACTGGATTACAATATAACAACTGACTGCCAGTTTTTATCTCTGTGCTGGTCTTGACTATTGGTTGTTTTTTTTCCTCTATCTTTCTTTGGAAATATATTTCTGTCTGCATTTTATATTTTATAACGCTGCAATCTATTTTTTAAGCTGAACTTCTCTAAAAAAAAAAAAGAAGAAGAAGGAATCCTATTCACAGATTAATTATGGACTTATATTAGAAAAAATCTTGGAAGCAAGACTGGAACTTAAAGAACATATTAGATCGCTTAGATTCAAGGAGGACTCAGAATTAAAAATTGAAGCTCAACCTTTGATTGACTATGATAGACAATCAGATCTACAACTTAATGAGATGGATGGAATACATTTACAATCTATTGAATCTACTGAATTTATTGAAGAGGAAGAGGACACATCCTACATGATGGATTTCTTTGATGATCAAAGGCAGAACTCAACTAAAACATTTACAACTTTAAAAGCAACAGGATTGGACTTCCAAATACGAGGCACAAAAAACGTTGACAACATGACAGTACAGACAACACTGGATAAAAGAGAAAAAGAATATGATTGGACTCAATGGTGGGAAAAGGCCTTTAGCCAGTTACTAAGATGGGAGGACTTAGAAGCCCTGTTGTGGAAACCTACCTGGCACAAAAAGAAAGCTAGAATTAGATTTAAAAATAAGAGTTAAAATTTTATTTGATGGGTAAAAAGGGCTTCTGGACATTGATTGAACTAATATTTTTGAGATCTTTAAGGTC
Source organism: Azemiops feae (assembly GCA_023970755.1). Classification (NCBI taxonomy): domain Eukaryota; kingdom Metazoa; phylum Chordata; class Lepidosauria; order Squamata; family Viperidae; genus Azemiops; species Azemiops feae. Next base: position 515,624 of record JALGBA010000413.1, read on the forward strand.
ACTTTGGTATGAGTCAACACTAGATTTAAATTATGGATTTGAGTATGATTTGGAATGGCAATAAGAATAATTGGAAAATTTATAATTAAAGGAGTTAGATTGAGATTGAGACTGGTGAAATATTATTGATATTTTTATTTATAAGAATTGAATGGTAATTAGTGAGATATTAAATGGATTAAACTGAAACAATTGAGGAATCTTTTAGGGACGTGGACTGATCTATGAAAATATTGGATAGAATATATGAAATAGAATATAGTTGAGAAATATTAAGATATAATAGTTATATTACTTGTTTATGATAGAAATAATTATTGTCCTATTATTATTATTATAATGTTATTATATTACTATGTCTAATGAAATAGTTTTAAAATATATAAATTCATGTTTATTTACATAATATGTATGTGAAATATAATAAGAGATATAATTTGATTGAGAAATATAAATTGAAATTGGAATAATAGAGGTGAGAAACAATTTATATTTTAGGAATGCTCGAATTGTATACCATAAGAGGGAACTTTTAAAGTAGTAGTTTAAATTGTATATGTATGACTGTATTTTTTGTTGTGTTCCCTGGAGTGCCCTATCTCCACGATGTGTTACAAGCACTTGGCTGTAAAACAAACAAAAACTAATAAAACTTGTTATGATAAAAATCATTTATACATAAATTCAGACTGCTAAAAAATGTATCATGTACAATTACCACTGATTTACTACAACTTCACAGTACACAATACAGATTAAAAATCGCATCCAATCTGGCTGACAAATGAAGCTTTATTTCAATAGTCATATGCCTTACAAGCCCTCCAAACTAATCAGAAGCAGAATAACAAAACTTAAACTATTTCACATTTCTTGGAGTTACTGCTACCTTCTTTCTAGACCAGGGGTAGGCAACCTTGGCTCTTTTATGACTCGTGGACTTCAACTCCCAGAATTCCTGAGCCAGCCATGCTGGCTCAGGAATTCTGGGAGTTGAAGTCCACGAGTCATAAAAGAGCCAAGGTTGCCTACCCCTGGTCTAGACTGATGGCTAATTAGAACTGGATCGTTTCTGACAAAGGATGCGTGTAATCTGATATAGAACTAGTTGGTGCAATATTTACTTTGGAGTACTTTCAAAGTGAAACCAAAGATTTACAATCAATTGGGTAAAATAGTTAAAAGGTCAGGCAACCCATTCATATGTTATAAAAGTGTTTCCTATTTGAAAATTTGATCTCTTTTTAATTTAATCTACTGGGATGTAATGCGGGTGAAGAAGGAGAGTGCAAAAGTTGGCTTGAAACTCAACATTAAGAAAACCAAAATCATGGCATCTGGCCCTCTCAATTCCTGGCAAATAGATGGGGAAGAAATGGAGGTAGTGACAGATTTTATCTTCCTGGGCTCTAAGATCACCACAGATGGGGACTGCAGCCAAGAAATTAAAAGACGCTTGCTCCTGGGGAGGAAAGCTATGGCAAATTTAGACAGCATACTAAAAAGCAGAGACATCACCCTGCCAACAAAAGTACGTATAGTCAAGGCCATGGTTTTCCCAGTTGCAATGTATGGCTGTGAAAGTTGGACCATAAGAAAGGCTGAACGCAAAAGAATTGAGGCCTTTGAACTATGGTGCTGGAGAAGACTCCTGCGAGTCCCTTGGACTGCAAGGCGATCAAACCAGTCAGTCCTAGAGGAGATCAACCCTGACTGCTCCTTAGAAGGCCAGATACTGAAGTTGAAACTCAAGTACTTTGGCCACCTAATGAGAAGGAAGGACTCACTGGAGAAGAGCCTAATGCTGGGAAAGATTGAGGGCAATAGAAGAAGGGGACGACAGAGAATGAGGTGGCTGGATGGAGTCACTGAAGCAGTAGGCGTGAGCTTAAATGGACTCCAGAAGATGGTAGAGGACAGGAAGGCCTGGAGGAACGTTGTCCATGGGGTCGCGATGGGTCGGACACGACTTCGCAACTAACAACAACAACAACTGGGATGTATAGCAAGGCTTAGAAGAACAAACTTTGAAAAATTCCATGGAATGAGTGTATATCTTCACTATCGTATAGGATTTTAAATCAGAATAGCAATTTTTAGCTACCGATGATATATGGTAAATCTAGCATTCTTCATACTTTTATAAGTTTTCATAAAGTTAAAGATGTTAAGCAGTTGTTTCATTTCCCAATATCATATTAAGAATAATTCTGTATTAGAGTGGTCCTTAACCTTTTCTTTAGCATGGACCCTCTTTAAATACCTTTTGTGGCCACGGACATGGACCCCCAAGATTTAAATAATAATATTTCTTCAAGCTTTCGTGGACCTCCTATAACAATATCAGAGACTCCCAGACCACTGCCATACTAGAATAAGTCTAAAAGTTCAAATTGTGTCCCCTCCAAATATTACACAGCATAGAGAAGCTGAAGACAAACTCTTGCTAAACATCCTCTCTATGGCATCTAACAAGTACAAGGAATTTGTTGAACTGATTATATTCTATGAGGTAAATTTGGCCACCTTCTTAGCTTTTTTTTTATAAGATTTTATTGATTTTTTTTCCTTACATACATATAATAATTTTTCAACCAACGTCCTATCTGGGTTTAAAAAACGCTAGTACATATTTAATTCCTAATCCTTCATTCTTTCCTCTAGCCATTGATAAAATAAGTCCCAAGTTGCTAATATTCTGTTTCTTCTTTTTCTCTCATAGTCAATCTGTCCATCTCTGCACATTCCAGTATTTTTTTAATTATTTCTTCCTCTGGTGGTATTCCTTCATTTTTCCAATATTGTGCAAACATTATTCTTGCAGCTGTTGTGACGTGTAAAATCAAATATAGGCTTTGTTTGTTAATCTTTTCTGGTATTATACCTAGTAAGAAAAAATCAGGTTTAAAGTCTACATATTCTCCCAATATCTTTTCTAACCAAGTATGTATCTTTTCCCAATAGCTCCTTATCCTTCTTAACTTATTCACACTACCAGTAGGGAAATTACAGACTGTATTCAGTTAGTAGTAAAAGTCTCTCTGAGACAAGAGGTGATGTTCTCGGTCTCAGAAAATGCAACATTATGACCCTGCCAGATCAGGTCATCACAAATGGCAGTATCAGGAATTTCGGGTGTTCTATTTATTTTGAAGAAAATTCTCAATTCCTCTTTGCATTTCTGTAGATAACTGTCATGGAGTAGCAACCTATCATTTACCTTTCCACCTGAAAGGGAATCTTTCTCCAAGATGTCATATTATTACTGTGGTCCGCATATTGGGAAAATTTGTACTTCTTTTATGGATTGCGTTAGGGTCTTGGAGACCCAATGCACATCTTATTTTGGATTATGACTGAATGTCTTACAGAGTAGAAAAAATATAGTGCATTGGATCTGCAGTCTCCATGCACCTATCAATGCCCTTTTCTGAAAGCTTTACATCTTTTGTTCCTTGAAATGATTTATCCATATGAAGATACAGTCCATTCACATTCCATGAATAGCTTAAGGACACAAGAACTACTTAGTAAAGACAAGAACATAACATAGTTGATATACATACACATTGCTGGATGTATAAAATCAGACCCTCAAAATGAGGAAATGTTCTGCAGAATCAAGACTATCTAGGGTGTATATATAAACTGTGTCTCAGATATGTGACACAGAGGGAACAAATTATAAACTTTATGATAACTTGAATGCAAAATTTAAAGAAACGATTATAACACAACAATGGGAATAATTATGGAACAAACTATGGAAGAAAGTTATTAAATTCATCACAGGCTGCAACTCAATAAGAAAGATGGTACAAAATATTTTATAGCTCGTACATAATTCCATCAATAATTGTCAAGAAAGCCAAATTGTATAGAAATAAATGCAATGAGATTAATTATCAAGACAGACAAAGTATATAATTGTCAAGAGAGCCAAATTATACAGAAATAAATGCAATGAGACAGAAGGAACATTTTAACATTTTTTAGGCAAGTAAAAAAACCTCAAAAGGTCTGGAAAGAAATACACAGTACTATTCAAAGAATTTTAGAAATCAAATTTCAAATAAAACCACAATTCTTCCTATTAGGCATAATTCCAAAACATACTAACAAAAAATATCACAAATTACTAAGATATATATATTCACAGATAAAGTTAACACAAAATTGGAAAATAGATATCTTAACAATGATATTATACTGGGAACTTAAACTAGGAGAATATGCAGTAATGGCAAAATGAAAAACAACAAAGCATATATTCAGAAGTTTAACCAAAGTTAAGCAATAATAGCTTCCATATATTGTATTTATTATGCAGCAAGTCAAATATAAATATGTAGAGTATAGTTTTAAAGGGGAAAAAGTAACTAAAGAACTGAAATTAGAAATACACACAGAAAATAATGGTTTATAAATATTGTACATCAGCCAGAATGTACAACGAAGGAAATGTTATAAACTAAATATTTATCTATCATGTTTTAACAGGTTTTTGTATTTTTAACCAAAAAAAAAATGAAGATTTCAGCACTTAGCTCAGGAATTCAAATCCTTTCTTATATTGTTAAAGTGCTTTGTCTTTTATTTTAAATTTCTTACAATGACATGACTATAAGCACTAACTGTACAATCTTAGTAACTCCTTTGACCACTTACTAATAGTATATTTCTACCTTACTTTTTTTCCTTTTCTCTTTTTACTTATTCTTTTTCTTCTGTTAAATAAATGAAACAAGCATTAAAAATAACCTGGCTTTTTTCTAAGGCCATGGTACCAAGGCAGTAGAACCCAGTACACATGAGCTATTCTGTGATAAATAACAATATTTTATCAATTAGCCATAAGGCATCTCAAAATACAAAATACAAAAATATAAGACTGTGGTAACAAAGCAACTGTGGCAAGAAAGGTCGTAAAATGGGAGCAAATTTCATTTAACAACTGTCTTGCTTAGCAACAGAAACTTTGGGCTCTGTTGTGTTTGTAAGTCAAGGACTCCCTATAATCCATTTCCAGTTGTTCTGATTTAACTCTAGTTCTCATCAAGCAGAACTTGTTAGCTGTGAAAAAAACTAAAGCAAAATAATATACTGGAGGGGGGGAAAAGCAGCAAGTTGGTGTGTTTGTTTTGAAAACAGTCTCTGGTAAACCCACCAGCCTGATTATCATCACCAAAATCTTTGAAGACAGACATTAATGGCTGACAACTTTATTCCCAGTGAGGCAGCTCAAGTTAAAACATGGGCGGAATATCCATCAAAACGATTTCAGTTTTTAAAATATCTGGAATCAATTAGATGAGGGGGAAGCTTCCAAAAGGCCACCCATTAATAAACACAAAATAATTTGTGTCTGCTGTCTTGTTTGTGATAATTTTTTATTGCTACCTCAGTTTCAGATGTCACAGTAATGACTTCCACATTCTGATTAAAACGTGAATTGAAGACACATGTTAAAAGACGAGCGTAATTTTTGTAGCTACTGAAACACTGACAGCTAAGAAAAGTGCTGCCTCATGAACTATTTTTTTTTAATTACTTAGCCAACTTAGCTCCAAGGTTTCGTAACCTGAAGCAGTAAGCCATTGTAATAGCTCCTAATTGAATTCCTTCAAAAGAAAATTAGCTAACCCTTCAATGAGAGAGTATCACAAGGTTCTGAAAGCTTTACAATAATTACAAGATTAAGACATCTATCAAAGACAGCCGGTGTGCTTCTGCGACAAGGAAAAAGACCCAACAAATTTCTCTTATTTATTATTCATTTTTTTGCCACCGCAAATTAGCCAAAGTTTAGGTTGAAGAGGGTAACATTTTGTATTAGAGAAAAGGAAATAACAGCCATAATATCCAGGACCTCAGGATAAAAATGATGAGTAGCATGGAAAGAGAAGCAAAAAGTCTGAGTCTCTCTCTCTCTCTCTTTCTCTCTCCCTCCCTCCCTCTCCCCCTCCCTCTCCCTCTCTCTATCTTCTTCATACAAGGGATTAAATATTTGGAATGGTGATTGCTGGGAAGATAGGCCTAAGAAGGGAGAAATTAATTCAATGTGTATTTTAATACACATCCACCCACCTAGTTTATATTTTGTCAAATTAATGCAATCAAATCAATAGAATTAAGCAAAATTTAAATACCAATCATTGTTTGCTGAACTGTGTTGCAATTCTCGGTCAAATGTTGTGCATACAATATGAATATATTAGAAATTATATATATGATTTATTCCATTATAAGAAATTGTTTGCAAAAAAACTGTATACGTTAGGAGAAACGGACTTGAAAAATGTGTATGATTTTCATGTAAACTTTTGTGAAACATTAAAACAAAAAGAAAACATTAAAATGAGAGATACTGAAGTTATCACACTCATTTATCACTTATGGACTATTAAAGACTGAAGATTAAAAGATACTGTGCAATTGTCTGCCTCCCTCCATCTGCCTAATTTTCTTTGCTGCTTTTAACAATTCCAAATAGGGAAGCACTATTTGTCTGTAATAGACTAAATATTTGAAGATTTAATTAATGGCTAGCACGATCAACCTGTTTTGGCACCTCTATTTACATTACACCTATGAAATGAGAGGAACTGCAATTCAGCAGCTTTCCAGATTCAGAGGTTGGTATCATCACTGTCCATCTAGAGAGACACTTTTTAATCCTTGCACTGGTGTCTTGATAGCTTACATACCAAAGTCATACATTATTTGCATTTAACATTTAATTCTGTATGTTTCAGGTTTAATAACACCTCATATTTACAACAAGATAAGGTGTTCACCTGCAATAAAAATATAGAACAAGTTATAATTACCATGAGCCAGTGTCAACTGTGCTTTTAAATTGCATGTTGTATCCATAGTTAACGTTCTTTAATAATTAAACAACTCCAAAGCTTCTGAACAATTTTAGTGGAACATTTAAGGAGAAACACTGGCCCATAATGACAAGCATATGTAAGAGGAAGAATACAGATATCAAAAAGGAATGTCAAATGTTTTATTATTTATTTTGTTATTTATTTAGATCCCACTTTATTATTTTTAAACAATTTGCGATTGTTTTGATGTACCAAATCTGAGCTAATAAATACATCAAAACATTAGCAATGCATACAGGCAATAAAAAAGATAAAATTTTCCAGCATGGTCCAAAGACACTTCCATGTCCGTGTGGTCAGCATGACTATATGCCGAGGCGCACGAAATGCTGTTACTTTCCCAACAAAGTGGTACCTCTGTATCTACTCGCATTTGTATGCTTTCAAGCTGCTAGGTTGGCAGGACCTGGGGCAAGGAACGGGAACTCATCCTGTCACAGGGTACCTGGGTCTTGAACTGCCAACGTTCTGGGTCGACAAGCCCAGCATTTTAAGTGTTAGGCCAGTGATGGTGAACCTTTTAGAGACTGAGTGCCCAAACTGCAACCCAAAACCCACTTATGCATCGTCGAGTGCCGGGTGGGCGTGGCCCATTGGCTGGGTGTGGCCCATTGGGTGGGCGTGGCTGCGGTGGTAACGGCAGACTGGGTGGGACTAAAAAGTTCAATCAATCAATTCCAACTTTGCAAGATCTTTTTTTTTTCCCGCGAGAAGTTGAAATTGATTGATTTATTGAACCTTTTTTTTTTTTGCACACGGCGGCAGAGGCCTAAAGCGAAAAGGTTTTATAAAACCCAGCTAAAGGCCTAGGACTGGGGCGACGGCGCGCGTGCCCACAGAGAGGGCTCCGCGTGCCGCCTCTGGCACCCGTGCCATAGGTTCGCCACCACTGTGCTAGGCCACCACACCCCCAATACAGGCAGTAACTTCCCCCCAATTCTATTCTTGTTCTGAATTTTATCTCCCAACCCAACTGAGGTTAAGAAAGCTTAATTTTTTTTAATCAAATAGAAACAATGCTATAAAACAATATTATAGCAATTATTTAAAGCAAGAGTCTTCAAATAAACTCAAACTGAATGGAATCTAGGATTATTTTTTTTGTTGTTGTTTCCTAAATAAGATCTTTCCTTAATGGAACAAGTAAAAGGGAGTTTGTTTTCAGCTTTTGCAATGCCAGACTCCTTGAAAATGGAACTGCCTTCCATCAAGTTTGACTTTTACAATCTATGGTAGAGTCAGCCTTCCCGCCCCCCCATCTAACCATTAATGAAGACCCAAGGAGTTTCTCTCTGAAGATACAAGATCTCAAATGGCCAGCCTCCCCCATCTGTCAATTCAAAAAGCTGTTTACATAACAGGCCTGAATTCCTACAGGTTCAAATTCAGTGTTCTATCATTACTTTTTAAAAACTGGCTTTCTTACTTAAATTGTCAATTTCTGAGACTTGGAACAACACTGGGGGAAGACTGACGTTTTTCTGTATTAAAAGTGGGAAACAAAATTCAGGCTTATATCTCAAGAGTGTTTAATTTAGGTCATCAATGCTGCAGTCGAAACTATTTTAAAATAACCAACAGAAGAAAATACAGGGTTAAAGTATGGAATCCTTAACTCGAAAGAGCATCATGGACTACACCTTTTAAATTACAGTATTAATTTACAAACTAAGTAAAATGCAGTATAAATTTTGAAGTTTTCTGAACAAAAACAACAACAGGGCAATTCTGAAAGTTGGTCCATGCTAAGTTTGTGGAAGATTGACTCTCTAAAAATTATTACAAGGAGGAAGGAACCCTATGCCTCTTGTCGTAAGCATACACATCTTGTTGTAAGCACACACAATTAAATGTACAGGTTTATTTGTTTTCAATGAACATTTCCTTTCTGGTTTTACAATAACATGCTGCATTCCTAGCAAGGGAATTGGCAGTTTTACCCTGGAGGCAGGAAATCCAACTACTGTGTGCTTCTTTATTGGGAAGGAAAAAAATGAAGTAACATCATTCAGTGAAGAAATGTGCTAGAACAGTGATGGCGAACCTTTTTGAGACTGAGTGCCCAAAATGCAACCCAAAACCCACTTATGCATCGTCAAGTGCCGGGTGGGTGTGGCCCATTGGATGGGCGTGGCTGCGGTGGTAACGGAAGACAGGGTGGGACTAAAAAGTTCAATCAATCAATTCCAACTTTGCAAGATCTTTTTTTTTCCCGCAAGAAGTTGAAATTGACTGATTGAACCTTTTTTTTTTTTTGCACACGGCAGCGGAGGCCTAAAGCAAAAAGGTTTTATAAAACCCAGCTGAAGGCCTAGGACTGGGGCGACGGCGCACGTGCCCACAGAGAGGGCTCTGAGTGCCACCTCTGGCACCCGTGCCATAGGTTCGCCACCACTGTGCTAGAACCAGCTTTATTCCAGTGAAGACTGGCTAGAAAAAGGGAACTCAAAGCAGGAAGTCAGATAGAGATGCATCAGGTAGATTTTATTACAAATGGAAAGTTTGTCGCTTCAATTTTTTCTTATTTCAAGCTGGGAGTTCCCCAACAGAAACTAGCTAAAGGGCTCTCTTTATTTGCAAACAATAAATCAGGGGTCTTCAAACTTGGCCCTTTTAGGACTTGTGGACTTCAACTCCCAGAATTCCTCAGCCAGCGTGCCACGCTGGCTGATGAATTCTGGGAGTTGAAGTCCACAAGTCCTAAAAGGGCCACATTTGAAGACCCTTGCAATAAATTGTCAGGCATTCACCTTTCAGTGACATCCCAGACAAAAGCTATGTTGTTCTCACAAGGAAGGTCACTTCTCAATTCTTCTCAATGAGGTCCATCTGTCCATCAAGGACATACATTTTTGTTTGCTTTCCTTCCTTCTCCATCACATGCACGTTGTGGATTCATTCACTGTAGGAAAATATGAACGAGCGTTCAAAAGAACCCCTCTCAGAAGGTAAGCATTTTTAGATTAAAAAATCTGAAAAGGGATGCAGCAAAGCTAAAGGGAAAGCAAGGCTGCCCTGCCGTAAAGAACAAAGGAGAAAAAATCTTGAATAATTTCTCTGGCTCATGTCAGAATTTCGGGGCTGAGGTGACGGATGAGGTTTCCTGGGGCTAATATGCCAATGCCAATTAGCCATGTCAATCCACAAGTACACCAGCTGCAGGGATCTAACATTATTAGTGTATGATTTTTAAAACTGAACACATCAGCAATGTTAAGAGTTCACATAACTCCTAATTCTAAAACTTGTCTCAGGAAGATTTACTGTAGAGTGGCAGCAACGACCTTAGACGCTGGCCTTCCAGAAAGCAACAGGAGTGCTATTCATTTTCTGTAATTTGATTATACCATGCACTGTTAATCAAATTAGCTTATATGACAAGCCTCAAAAAAAAAAATCTGGATGATCAAGTCATTTCCCCCCCCCCCCCCGCTTGTATTTCATAAATCTTTCTTATTTTAAGGGTATCGGTTCGTGGTAGTATTGTCCTTGCTCCATTCCAAACTGCTTATTCCACAAAATATGAGATGTTTAATATATACATGGCTAACCATTGAGGGCATCAATTTTCAAAGAATAAAATGACTGAGCCTTTGCAAGCTAACGTAAAACATGTTTGCTCTGTGATTGCTTTAAACACGTGCATTTCATTTTTAAAGAAGGTTTTCAGCATGGGTGAGCTCCTTACCAAGTTACCCAAAGAGTTGAGAATGAAATCAAAGAGACCAAGGTGACTTATTGCTCAGCTAAACTACAGCTCAGTGGAAGAAATAAAAAACCCATTAGTGAACTAAGAGTCTAAGATCAATTCATTGTAGCCACAAATTATTATGCCTGTTTATGATTTAAACCAACATTTATAACATGCTCTAACTCCTTGATAGTTGCTAGAACTTCAGTAAATCGAAATTCATCCCTTACAATTTAGCAGCTGTGATTGGGCTATCTATTTACTCTTTCTTACACACTTTTGATTCTTCGTTTGAGAAGTTTTTTTGCAGAATTAATTCATTTCACTGAAACATCCTCCACGTGGATATATTTGGAACACATTTATTTTCTTTCTGTGCAAGCCTACACATCGTGATTATGATTAACTTTACAATTAAGATTCTGGACTAGGACTTATTACATTTAACTTTATGGTTAAGGCTAGAAAATGGGAAGACCCAGGTTCTGGTCTACTAGCTATCAGAATACAGAATAACAAAGTTGGAAGGGACCTTGGAGGCCTTCTAGTCCTCCAGGTTAGGGGTCCCCAACCCCCGGTCCGTGGACCAGTACCGGGCTGCGGCATGCCAGCAACCAGTCTGCACAAACAAACAAAGCCCCATCCACGAGATGCAGGCACGCACCCTCCTGTCCATGGAAAAATCTCTCTCCATGGAACTGGTCCCTGGTGCCCAAAAGGTTGGGGACCTCTGCTCCAGGTGACCCTATACCAGTGATGGCGAACCTATGGCACAGGTGCCAGAGGCGGCATTCAAAGCCATTGCCCCAGCCTTGCCTCCGCCTGTGACCCCCTCACCAGCAACCCCCCTGGAGGAGAGTCGCCCCCGAGCGTGGCCCACGCGGAACAGTGCAGCCAAGGACATGGCAGCCAGGCAGTGTAGACAAGACTCTGCCCTCACGCCCCAACGCGCACAGTTGATGCTGCGGGGCGCAGGAAGAGGGCGTGGCTGCCATGGCGCTGCTGGGCTGCCTGGGCGATCTGTGGTGGGCCCTGGAGGCAGTGAGTGGCCCTGTGAGCAGGCAGGGTGGGGCGGAGCAGGGGTGGAGCAGAGGCGGGGCCAGTTTTTGGGCACTCGGTCTCTAAAAGGTTCGCCATCACTGCCCTATACCATTTTAGACAAATGACTGTCCAGTCTCTTCTTAAAAACCTCCAGTGTTAGAGAACAATTTCTGAAGGCAAGCTGTTCCACTGGTTAATTGTTCTCCATCAGCAACTGGAATAGACTGATCGCATAGGTCCCTCCTCCCTGCTGTGGGGAACAGCCACAGAAAACTCCAAGGTTAAGAGGGGGTAATCCATGCCCAACAAGGGACTAGATGACAACATCAAAATCACATTGCCACTGCCCTGAGATGCAAAACAGTTCTAACGTATGCCCCCCTCCAACATTTGGCCTTGAGGATCTCTGCAACAGAGTGTGCTGCTCCAGCATTGGGATGAATCTGCACAGGCAAAACAAGATGATATCACCCTCAATGAAGCAGTACGCTTAGTGACAGGTTGTCTCAAACCCACACCAATTGAAAAAATATATTCTCTTGCTGACATTGCCCAATTAAGATCATGAGAGAACTAGCAGCAGACGCCAAGAGAACTAAGCAAGAGAATGATCCTCAACATCCTCTGAACAGACATATGCCCCAAGCTTGTTGACTCAGATCTGAGAACAAAAGGCAGTTCTATGGCAAGAACAAACACAAGAAGGTACACAAGAACAAAATCAAATTAAAAGGTGGAGGAAGGAGACTATCGAGCAAGGAATAACATTAAAGGAGGATACGGCTGAAGAATCTGACCTCCCTTACACTACCTGGAGGAGCCAGAATAGGTTGAGAGTTGGAGTGCCTAAATTGTAAAAACAATATGCTCAAGTGAAGGCTCTTAGCAGATTACAACACGCTGTGTGAATGTGGAGAAGCACAGAGCTCGGTCCATCTACTGGTTATGTCAGCTACTACCAGAAACATGTCCCAGTAATAACTTGGTTTTGGTCAACGACAAAGCCAAGAAGTTGGCTTCGTTTTAGCAGTTTAAAGTTTGATCTAGACAAGAAGAAGAAGAAGAAGAAGAAGAAGAAGAAGAAGAAGGAAGAAGAAGAAGAGAAAAGAAGAAGAAGAAGAAGGAGAAGGAGGAGGAGAGGAGGAGGAGGGGAGGAGGAGGGAGAGGAGGAGGAGGAGGAGGAGGAGGAGGGGAGGAGGAGGAAGAAGAAGAAGAGAGAAGAAGAAGAAGAAGAAGAAGAAGAAGAAGAAGAAGAAGAAGAAGAAGAAGAAGAAGAAGAAGAAGAAGAAGAAGAAGAAGAAGAAGAAGAAGAAGAAGAAGAAGAAGAAGAAGAAGAAGAAGAAGACCCACCATGTGTTGGGCCAACAATTCGGATCATGGTCACGGTAGCCATGAACTACCAAGCTAAGTGAAAACAGGTTGAAATCCCCCAGCACTGTATCCCAGCCTGGAGAACGTGTCTACCAGCCAGGCCCAGAAATGGAGAGAATACTCAAAATGAAGTTTTTTCAAGGCAAATCAAAACATTCTAAAGTTACGGATTTTAAAAAAACTAAAGAGAGAAAAACGTGCTTTGTCTAAATAATCAAAGCAGAGGCAGCAGAAACAAATTTGTTTAAAAGCTCCCTTGCTTGGCGAGCACTTTATTATTATAATAAAAAAGATAATGACCACATTTTTTTTTCCTGAAAGAATGATCTCCCAAAAATTCCAAACCAGGCTAAACCCATTATTAATACCTAACAGGGATACAGGTTTTTGTTTCAGACATTCTGTTAGCTTTATTCCCAGGTCATTCATTGTTTTATAGAAGCTAAATATTATTCTATGGGTTTTATTAACTGTTTTAAAAGCTTCAAGCAAGGAAGTAGAAGAAAGATTAATAAAGAAATGTGCATAATCTCAAATTATTCCATTGAATAACACTATTCACACACAACACTTTCAGCACTGTTCTTTCCCACCCAGTGATTTTTTTCCCTTTGGGTTTAAATATTTGGGATCTTCTTTGATGTACTTCCTCAATTTTTTGCCAGCTTTTTACCGTCTATGTCTTTTACTTTCAAGAGTGATCGTAGGCCCATTTTTCCTACCTTATTAGATAAAAATAACTGCTGTGATCACGTATCATTTTCTCCTCTAGATGGAATCTGGGGTTCTCTTTGATCTCAATATATCTTTAGAAGGGTCGTCTTATACACATATATGTTACCAATACATCCCTTTTCTGACCATCTTAAAAATGTCTTGCCGTCAACATGTGCCATCCAAAATAGATTTGGAAAGACTTGTGAACGTTTGTCCAGCCTCCAGTACCAGCTACTATCATTTTCAGTTCCTTGGTATTACAGAAATGTTGATTCATTTGATTGCAACTGGTTCAGATTCTACAGTCCACATTCCTCGCTACGTTAGAGCTAGTATTATTTTACATATATCTTTTTGTACAGGCTCCTAGTGAGATCATTGGCTGTTTTATTAAAGCCGAAGACCAAAAGACATCTGCCTACCTCAAGAATGAGGAACCTGTGCTGGCCCAGGTAACTCTCAGTGGTATCAACCACCAAAACAATGAAGGAAAGATACTAGGAATCATCAATCAGCAACATCTGGAGCGTGACAGGTTCCCAAATGCAGACTTTGATACGTGTAGAAATATAAATCTTTTTTAAAAACAGTCATTTCCAGAATTGGCAACATCTTCCTAAATACAATGGCAGGATATACATTTCAAATTCAGGGCCTTGGTATGTAGTACCTATGAACACTTGATAATCTCTCAGAAACTCTACAATAAAAGAAGATACTATACTTCTAAACCATGGCCATAGTCAAATGTTTCCAACATGATCCAGAAAATATAGGATCTTTATAATTCATCACACATTTGACTAAAAGACTCCATGTCTGTATTTTACTGTATTTAAGGGTGTGATGACTCAGAAAACCTGGTTCAAGTAAACATGGAAGCTCAAATAGTGACTTTGGGACAATCTTTGTCTTTCAGCACAACCTACTTAACACAACTAGCCCTCACTGGGCTGCTGTTGCCAAGAAAAAGTGAAAGAAAGAACTATATACACATTCTTGGGTTTCTAGAGGAAACAAAAAATATATATTGAACAAATTAAAAAATACACATCCTGTGGTACTTATATTAAATGTAGATTTTACTTTAAGACTGTTAAGTTACAATGGGCAGATATATTCCATTATAATAATAAAGGAAAAAACCCTCCCATTTTAGAGCTAAAGCTTAACTTACTTTAATATCATTTTTATTGAATATTACATGGAAAAACAGGTGTGCAACTTATGAGAAACACATCAACATCCAAAATCAGAATTTAAGCAATACTTTCATTGGCTAATTCAATGTTTAGAAAATAGTATTGTTTCCAAGAATTTTTCACCAGTCAAAATTTGATAAGAGGAGGAGGAGGAGACAGAAAAAAAATCATAAAGATTTTGTTGTGGTCTTTGGACATGTTTATCAAAAGTTTGGTTTAGTGGTTAAAGCACCAGGCTAGAAAATAGGAGTCCTGTGAGTTCTAGTCTCACTTTAGGTAAGAGAGCCACCTGGGTAACTTATCTTACAGGGTAGTTGTTATGGGGAAAATAGGAGTCCTGTGTAAATGAATACTTTTAAGAATGCAGATTTCTCACACAATCCGTCTATTTTCTAATACTTCTTTAGCACAGCCGTGTTGTTCTTCTATTCCTACTGAAAATAAACCTAAGCAGGTATATCCTAAACAACCCTACCATGCACTTCATTCTAACTACTTTTTCCTGTTTTCCACCTTGCTGAACACCTAAAGCAGGGATAGGCAACCTTGGTTCTTTTATGACTCGTGGACTTCAACTCCCAGAATTCCTGAGCCAGCATGGCTCAGGAATTCTGGGAGTTGAAGTCCACGAGTCATAAAAGAGCCAAGGTTGCCTACACCTGACCTAAAGTAACTTCTTTACTAGAATAGAATAGAATAGAATAGAATAGAATAGAATAGAATAGAATAGAATAGAATAGAATAGAATAGAATAGAATAGAATAGAATAGAATAGCATAGCATAGCATAGCATAGCATAGCATAGCATAGAATAGCATAGAATAGAATAGAATAGAATAGAATAGAATAGAATAGAATAGAATAGAATAGAATAGAATAGAATAGAATAGAATAGAATAGAATTCTTTATTGGCCAAGTATGATTGGATACACTAGGAATTTGTCTCAGATGCATGAGCTCTAAATGTACATACAAGCAACAAGTGATAAATCATGATTATAATCATAAAATACAATCATCATAAATCATAAGACATGTTCTCTGGTAGTTTTGTTGTTTTTTTATTATTGACATGTAATGCTAGTCACATTATATACTTTTTCTCCAAGCAAAATTTATTATCAACAACTTCAATAATAATTAAATAACCCACTGCTCCCAGAAATCCAATCTGCATTAGATAGGAGGGCTGGCTGGAAGGCATCGGTTGAAGAAGACTAATACAACATGATAATACTCTTCAGCCCAGAAACCTTATTTGTCTTTTCAGCCCCCAAAGAAAGGTGGATCTGGGCTCTAGTATCAGTTAAGCCAACGAAGGACTACATCTCATGGAATGAAAACAGGATTCAGTCTGTATATTTATACATAGCTTTCATGCTTATGTATACTGCATTATAATAGTATTACTTACCAAATTGGCCATGTAAATTGTAAGCAATCCCCTCCTATAAACCAAAACAAAAAAGACAGAGTAATTATTAAGACATTCAAAACTCATAGCATTATCATATGAAACACAATGCATTCAAGAATTCCGTCATATATAAAAGGAAATTCTGTTAATGGCCATAGCAATGAAAATACCATCCTGTTCCTTCAGTGGTATTACCATATACAATAAAACTGCTGGTTGATGTGATCAAACTCGCTGTTGTTCTTGCTAATTCTTTCTTAAAGAATGCCTAGCAAATACTAGTATTTAGGGTCAATGCAAGCTTTAACCCAAAGCCTAAGGATCTGTGGTGGAATGTAGTCTGGAGTCACAGGAGGAAAGGGCAAAGAGACACAGAGCTGGAATATGTGCTGGGCAAAAGAGGGCAAGGACGGATCCTCCCTAGCTATTCCCAGAGTGTATCTATAATTATGCAAATAATTGCTTTAGTCTGGCAGTAAAGAAACTGTTCTTGCCTCCACCAGTGGGTGTTCCATCATTAGAGGTTTTCAAGAAGAGATTGGGCAACCATTTATCTGTTTTCACATACAGAATGCCCTTAGTTTAATCTGGACAGGGCTGGGAAAATTTCCATTGGAAATCTGAAAAGCTGCTGCCAACCTGTGTAGACAAAACACACAAGACAAAACCAATAATCTGATTTAAGATAAGGCAGCTTCTTTTGTTCCTATCTCATGATTTTTATCTTGATACCGTTTCAAAGTTGCCCAATTTATTAAAGTGTATTGCCAAATATATCCAATACGTTCTTAAGGCAGATGCACTCTCACAAAACATGACTCGTGTATTGTAGAATACGATAATAGCAATAGGACTTAAGACTTATATACCGCTTCACACTGCTTTGCAGCCCTCTCTAGGCGATTTACAGAGTCAGCCTATTTGCCCCCAACAATCTGGGTTCTCATTTTACCGACCTCGGAAGGATGGAAGGCTGAGTTAACTTTGAGCCGGTGAGAATCGAACTGCTGGCAATTGGCAGAATTAAGCCTGCAATACTGCATTCTAACCAACGTGCCACCACCACGGCTCCTTTACAGTAATGCAGTACTGTAAACCTTTACAGTTGATAAAAAGAAAAGGGGCAAATATAGTGAACCAACAAATAAGGTAAAGATAAAGGTTTCCCTGTCCAGTCGTGTCCGACTCTAGGGCATGGCGCTCATCTCTGCTTGTTGGCCGAGGGAGCCAGCATCGTCAGAAGACATTTCCGTGGTTATGTGGCCAGCATGACTATATGTCAAGATGCATGGAATGCTGTTACCTTCCCACCAAAGTGGTATCTATTTATCTACTCACATTTGCTGCTTTGAAACTGTTAGGTGGGCAGGAGCTGGGGCAAGTAATGGGAGTTCACCTCATTGAACAGCACTAGGGTCTCGAACCCAGGCTGTCAACTGTCCAGCCGATAAGCTCAGCATTTTTAACCACTAAGCCATGACACCCCCACCAAAAAGTAAGGCACCGACAAATCCTATACTACAATTTTTCTCCTTCTGGTTCTGTGAATGCCCGTGCCACTGTGTATTATACTTCTGCAGTAATCTGTCCCATACTATATTTCTGCTAAAGAAAAACACAGTTCACAATACACATATTACAAGGACAAATCTTTGTATACATTGGCTCCAACAGGAGGCAGTTTATATGTCTATTTTTTTTAGCATGAACTTTAATTGCATAAAACTGTTTGCAACAGGGCTGCTTCAGAAGATAGAATCTAATCTACAAACGCCACCATTTTAAAAGTTAAATATACAAGTTAACCTGTACAATTAAATCAAACGCAAAAAATTACGGTGACCTCAAACCCATAATCAAATCAAGAAATCGCCAATTTATTCTCTGGACAGCTGCCTAAGTGATTGGCCCACAATTCCATATCTGGAATTACGATGGGGTTGGTGGGAGGGAAGTCTGAAATAACAAAGCATTATAGTTGATGTTTAGATTATGCTTAATCACTCACACCCAACTATTTCCTTCTTTCAACTGAAGTCTGACAGAGAGACCCCGGTGCAAAAGTTCACATAAAACCAACAAGAACAGCTAAGCTTCAAAATAAGAGGACTAAAAATGCAGACAGGGTAGGGAAATTTCAATCTAAAGAGAACCCTTGTAGTGAGGCTGTATGAAATAACTTACAGTGAAAACAAATATCTATCACAAGATATAGTTTACAGATTCCCAATCAGTAAATCCAAGAAACAATTTCAAACAGCTAAAGCAACTTTGTGCAACGTTGGCTACGCATTATAGTAGAATACCACAAGACTTATTTAAGGTAGCTAGCTATTCATCTTAGCAATGAAGCAAAATAATTACTCCCTGTTAATACTGAAAAGGTTATATAGAGTTTATGAAAACATAAACTCTACACAAGGACAAAGTATTGTTATTTGAAATATGTTAGAAAAACTTGACAAGGCTGCATTGTTACATGTCTATATAAATAGATCTATTAGAGTCCTATTAGCATTGTACATCAATTTTTATTTAAAGATGAACTTGACCTGTCTGATATTGTTAGTGTGCCCATTATTTTGCGGCAAACCAAACTTTGCTTTGGATAACATTTACAGAATCTCTAACTGATAGATGTATATCTCGTGAATGAGGCTACCATACAGGGGCAAATTATGCATTGAAAAAGATCGTTTGGAGGTGGGAGATACTTCCAATGTAATCTATCAGATCCCCTGTGACTATGTAGGACAAATGGGGAGGAAGCTAACCACCAGATTGAAAGAACACAAGCAAGCGCTCAGACAAGGAGACAGAAACACATTGGAAGCCTCACACTACAATGAACAAGAACACACATTTAATTTCGCAGCAACTAAGATTGTTGGCCATGCAGGTACAAAGATAGCCAGGGAAATGATGGAAGCCTGGGAAATGAGCCCCTTGTCAATCAACAGAAGTGCTGATTTACCACCAGCTTGTCAAATACTTAGGAGCCGAGGACTTGGCAACACAAGGAAATGACAGCCAATCTGCCAGCCATCAACACACCAATCAGCCAATAGGAAGGCGCCACATAAACATGACTCACAGAACAGCCCAAAGCCCCTATTCCAGTAGAGAGAAATTCCCTGAAGATGGGCTCCAGTGTGAGTCTGAACGCTCTGAAGAGTAAATCTCTGGTCCCGGTGACCGACCCAAATTCGATCTCACATCAGTTGCATATCTGTCACTCATGGTTTCCTCTGTTAACCATAATACATTTGATACCTAGCAAGTATGTGATTATATAGCTATGGTGCATATTATTATTTATAATTTATCTTGCCCTAATTGACATCACATAATTAGCAATGTAGGAAATTGACAGTCTGATTTTGTTATCATTTTCTCTCTTTATCCTTTTTCTTTCTGATGCTGGCATCAAGGTTGCATGCCTTAGTTGAAGAATTCCTCAACAAGCATTGCATAATCATGCTGTTATTTCTGTCAAAGTCGTTTTTCTTAATAAACTACAGGTTTGCCTCATTTTATGCAAATTTATGTTATCGGGATTTGTTATTATGCGACTGGTGATTTTTGTCCAAGAATTGGCCACACTGCACCGTTCCTCCCCTATTGCAGTTTTAATTTAGACTTGGTTACTTTTTAGACTTTAATTAATTAAATTAAATTAGTCTTTAGTCCTTTTGTGTCTTTATTGGTTCTTGGAGCATAAAACATTTGATCTGATATTGCTTTATGGGAGGGAAAGAATTGCTATGATGCAACTTGCAACACAGGACTGGAAATATGCCAAGACTTTTCAGCTAAATACATCCCAATAGATGCGTCCATATTTCAGTGAAAGTGTACAAATCTGATGAAAGGGCATTTGCGGAAGGTTACCAACCAAACAGGCAATACTAGGCCTGATCTGTGAAAACAACTGACTTTCTTCTTTCTCTCTTTGTAACAACACTGAAAAATCCAAATATTTTGAAGATGAAAAAAGAAACTCCTACATCTTTGGTATATGAATAATCATTTAAAATTCCCAGGACCTTTATGAAAACTGCTTCAATGGTCAAAGGCTTTCGACCATCTTCTAAGCAGTGAGTGGGAGCATTTCAAAGAAAAGACAAATTGACTGAAAGCTCCCCACATGTATTTCTCAGTAACATGCAAGCATCTATCCTTTGTTCTTCTACACAAAGAGTGATAACTTCAAATACCTAAAACATGAAACGGCACTTCATGCAAACAAAATTTTTATATATGTATTTCCATTCTGATGCTTGCTTTTTTGCCAAGAACACAATATTATATTCTCACCTCCAGAGTCATTCCCATTCCATCATAGCTGTAATGGTAGCTCTAAGGCACTAAATACCCTTAGCTATTACAAAGCCAAGAGCTGTGTACAATTCTGTTCATGGTGGGAAACACCATGGTTAACGGTCTCAATAAATTACAAAACTGTGCTTGTGTTTTGGAACATTTGTTCTCCTTCCTGAGGAAAGATAAGAAACTAAAACAAAAGCTTAATTTCCTGGTCATCAAGAGGTCATCGGGCACTAATTAAAAAATAATATTTTTATTTAAACTAAAACTGGGATTCCCACTGTGAGAATATTAATGTCTTATGCTATCTTTATTGAAATTTCTTTAGGGAGTCTGTAGTGCAAAGGCAGGACCTGTAATTTAATGAAGTACATACATTCTGGTTCAGACTTGTTTAAATGGGGGGAAAGGAGGTGAGGGGGAAAAAAGCCAAAACAAATTTAAGATACAGGCAACCACAAACATAAAACATGCGATAACATTTTGCCAAAGTGCAACTTAGGTTGAAACTGTCAAATCTACAAAAGCCACCTTAACTTCCTAGTACCTAACTGACAGTATAAGTACGGACGTCTCCTAAATATGCTGTGTACCAAAAGCATCCTGATATTTGATCAGTTAATGAAGTGTTTTTCTCTACCACTTGGATATCCAAACTCAAAACTCTACACTGTTAAAAGTTCCAAAATTGGCAACTTGGTTTTTAAGATAAACATTCACATCTTTATTAATTTTAGCATGTAAAGGAACTCATCTACTTTATATAGCATGAAAGTTAAGGCCACAGATTGGGAAGAGAGGCCCATGAGCCTTTGAGAAAGCTGATTAAGTGTGAAGATAGCGAGTGAGCTTTCTAAATGCCTTGAAAAATATTAAACCCAGAATACAGACGCTGCATCATGAACAGAAAAGGGTTTAAGATTTTTCTATCCCACCATTATTATTTTTATAAATAACTCAAAACAGCAAACATCCTCCTCCTATTTTACCCACAACAGCAAACCTGTCAGATGATTTGGGCTGAGAGAGAGTAACTGGCCCAAGGTCGTCCAGCTGGCTTTCATGGCTAAGGCAGGACTAGAACTCACCGTCTCCTGATGATTGGCCCAAAATTACCCACCTGGCTTTCATGCTAAGTCAGGACTAAAACTCACAGTCTCCTGGTTTCTAGCTTGGTGCCTTAACAGACTAGACCAGGGGTAAGCAACCTTGGTTCTTTTATGACTCGTGGACTTCAACTCCCAGAATTCCTGAGCCAGCCATGCTGAGGGGAAAGGGAGAGGTTTCCAAGCTGAGCCATGCTGGCTCAGGAATTCTGGGAGTTGAAGTCCACGAGTCATAAAAGAGCCAAGGTTGCCTGCCCCTGCACTAGACGAAACTGGCTTTTCAATTAAAAAATGCCAGAGATAGCCTGAGGAATATTTTTGCGGCAAAATCATAAAACGTCAACACAGAACTTACAGGGATGTTGCCTGCTCTGTAATAATGCATTAGGTACCACTATAATGTTAACAGGCACAAAGTAAATACTTAATTCTACCTAGAGGACACTTGAAGGGTGACAAGAGAAAACACACACACACAATTAGGACTTTTCCAAACTTTACTTTCATTAGCTGAGATTAGATTTCTTTCCCAGTGTTCACAGTGGTATAATTAAACAAGGAAAGACTTATAGAGCTGGTCTCATTAGTCAAATAATAAAACAATTGCCTTTTGAAGAGAGGCCTAATTTTCTTGTACATGGTGTGCCAAAATTACTACACTGCTTTTTGGGGGGGACATATAACTTTACTGAATTTAAAAAAAAAAGAAAATAAACGAGCAAGAAGAAGAAAAAGGAAAAAAAGGAAAAGTCGGGAAAAAGCAAGATAAAAGTGCAAAAGAAAAGAGAAAGAGAATAGAAATGTCTTCCAACTTCCTTTGGTACAGATAGAGATAAAACATCAAACTCTTACTCTGAAATTCACAGTAGCCTACGTTATTTCTATAATCCCACATAATTTTAATCATCTACTCCCAAAATCAAATTTTCATTTCTTTCAGTTTCTCCAAAAAGTCCAAAAGTGTTTTCCCTGTAGAAATAAAATTGATGGACGTCTTTTCTTTAATCAAAACAGTCAATTTTGCTCTCTCTTCACCATCCATTCTTCCAGTGTAGGTATTTGTAAGTCTTTCTACCTTTGTTCATAAAGAAGGCTCATCGCTATTATCATATAAAAACAAAGTTCCATATGATCTTTCAATCTGTTTGTCCATTAACCCCAAAGGAGAAATATCTGGTTTCGTTATTTTTAAAATTTATTTGGCTTATTAAATATGCCTTAGAATCAAAGGTAAAAGAAATTCATGAGCTATGAAGACTAGAAGAGATATTAATTTACCTATTGGATCTAGGTGCTATTTCACCTATGTAACTTCACATTGTTTTCAAGAGAAAAATAGTAATTTTATAGTTGTGTGAATTGTCTGATGTTTTCACCATGGCTTATATAATGCTTAAAGTGCCAGAAAATAAAAGGGTGCTTTTGCCTTTTTGTGGTCTTCACAAAGAAGAAGAAGAAGAAGAAGAAGAAGAAGAAGAAGAAGAAGAAGAAGAAGAAGAAGAAGAAGAAGAAGAAGAAGAAGAAGAAGAAGAAGAAGAAGAAGAAGAAGAAGAAGAAGAAGAAGAAGAAGAAGAAGAAGAAGAAGAAGAAGAAGAAGAAGAAGAAGAAGAAGAGAAGAAGAAGAAGAAGAGACTCAAGGCTGTCTTGATTATCTTCAAAACTGGGTTGTAGGAGAAATGGAATAAAACACTGCCTATTCCCTTCCCCAAATTATTGGATCCCCAGATTCTGTCTCAATAGCACAGAAATGGAAAACAACTCTAGTAACTCCAATTACTGGCTACTTAGCACAGAACTACTGGAATCTGGTCACGTTCTCTAGGGTGACCAAAGTTACTTCTGAAGATGGAATTCATTAAATTCTCAGTAACGGAAATTGGAGTTATCTGATTATCCCGTTATTGCAAATAATATTCCTTGGGGTGAACTGTGTGAAGCAAGCCTCAACCCTACTCCACAAAATCTCAGGCTGCATGGTCTGATTTGCTTCTGCCTGGACGTGGAAAGTACATCAGGCCCAAAGTTCTTACACATTACAGATCTGTGTACATTCCATTCTGCACAGTTTCCAAAAGTGTTTTAAATACGATTTAAGTCTAGAATTTTCTCAGAGTAAAGAATAAGTCCTACAGAACAACTCTGAAACTTACTTTTACAAAAAATATACATAAAATATGCATAGGACAGGTAGCTAGTTTGATTACTTTTAACAAAAATATGCAACATGACTGTTTTCATGTTACTCTTTGCTCTTTATCTGCAAGTACACATGTTAACATTTCATAACTGATTAATTCACAGCTTTTGCAACAGTGATAATCCTGGCTGTTTTACAAACATATACGCAGAAGGACATACGGAATTGTATGTATACTCTATGTTATCTTTCGTGTGTTCTATCTTTCTTTGACGTTTCAGTAGAGTAGTGCAATACAATGAAAATTATCAAGAAATCCTTTGTAAGGGCCTTGTCCTATATCTCATCACCTTAGGCAAAGATATTTTATCTGAGATCAATTGTTTTTAAAACCCAATATTCTTTGCTCCTACATAATTGCTAAGCTAACTCAGCATGACCCACATTTTAGAGGAAGTCCATCCTCCCTTCTCCTGGTAAGTTGTTCCATTAAAATGACTCTCTAGGACAGCCTTTCCCAATCCGGTGTTTCCAATTTTAATGGAGCCCAGCTACCATGTTCCTTTGCAATAATGAACCTCTGAATGGGGTGATGGGAATTCTGGATGATGGGATTCTTAGATCGAAACAGCTGGCAGTATACTGGAAAGACTATCCTTTATAGTTAATAAATTATAGCCACAGTAACAAAATCAGGAATGTGCCTGGATGCTTTCCTATTAGACAAACAGACTCCTGCTCACGAGTGGAGTAGATAAGAGCTTATTAAGCAAGAGTTCAAACTTCCATATAGAATGGACAGAGGGATCAGATATTTACAGAGCCTTACCAAAACACCCTCCTTAGGTAGTGCAGTCACTGATATCCCATGAGGAGAAAGTTCAAACTTATATGTCAACATTAAGAACTCTTGAAAACCCAGGGCTAAAATCCCAGGACTTTTCCACTGATCAAAATTTGCTCACAAACAGATGCATGAGGCTGCTAAGCTGGATTCACTCAGTAGTATCTCTTATTTTTCTACAAAGGGATCCAAAATCAGGAGGGGATAACAATTCAAGAATTACATGTCTAACCAAGGCCATTGCCCTGGAGGAAAATATATTTCAGACTATTTTTATAACTGATATCAATCAAGTGGATGTTTATACTATTGAGAAAACTTTGCCACAAGCTTCTCTACTTTTTCACCTTTCTCTGTGGTAGCGACCAGAATTCATTAAGGCAGAAAAGAGCCTTATTCCTTCCCATAATTATTTTCTGACCCCAAACTAGAAACAGTGAGGAAGCAAAGAAAGCATCAAGAGCTGCATCTCATAAATGCAGGCAGAAACAAAAAGACGTACAAAGAAAATTTCAAACAGAAACCCTATGCCAGTGGTGGCGAACCTATGGCACGGGTGCCAGAGGCGGCACTCAGAGCCCTCTCTGTGGGCACGCGCGCTGTCGCCCCAGTCCTAGGCCTTCAGCTGGGTTTTATAAAACCTTTTCACTTTAGGCCTCCGCCGCCATGTGCAAAAAAAAAAAAAGGTTCAATCAGTCAATTTCAACTTCTCACGGGAAAAAAAAAGATCTTGCAAAGTTGGAATTGATTGATTGAACTTTTTAGTCCCACCCAGTCTGCCATTACCACCGCAGCCACGCACACCCAATGGACCACACCCACCCAATTGGCCACACCCAGCCAATGGGCCACATCCACCCGGCACTCGACGATGCATAAGTGGATTTGGGGTTGTAGTTTGGGCACTCGGTCTCTAAAAGGTTCGCCATCACTGCCCTATGCCATTTTTAGTCTAGAATATTTTGGAAAAATAGAGGAGGACGTGAAGTAATGTTCTTCAGCAAAGCATTAAAAAGATCCTAATACTCTCAAAAAAAAAAGAGTATGAAAATTTGCTGCCAAGCTCTATTTTTTGCTTAAGAACTTAGGTGCTTTTTTCACAAGTTTTTTTTTTTCCTGTTTTAGACGTGCAAAATAGCAAAGTTCAAATTGTCCTTGGCACAAATGCTGAAAACCATACAAATTCTACTTACGGGATGAAACAATAATGCTCAACGAAGTGACATCATCTTAAGTAGTTGACTTACAGAAGCCCTATTGATCTACTATTGTGCCTCAAAAGCTGTCACACAATAATATTAAGTAAGAATTCAATCATTTGAAGCAGAAGAAAAGAGAAGGAATATCTTTTTTCAGGAATTAATTTCAACAGGTAATACAGTTCATTTTGCAGAAACTGAAAGGGTTTTTTTTAAGAATGGATGATTTAACCCTTCAAAGATTAACTCTCAAAACTGATTGGTGCTTTTAATCCGCATTTAGCAGATACCCACAGCTGAAATTGAAAGTTTTCCCCTTTGAACAGGAAATATTATCTGAAAATCTCTGCAAAACCTGAACTAAAATTGAAGGGGAGGGAGTGATGTCATTGTCTATGTCAGTGGTGGCGAACCTATGGCACGCGTGCCAGAGGCGGCACTCAGAGCCCTCTCTGTGGGCACGCGTGCCGTGCCCCGGAGATGGCGAGGGACAGGCCCCCACCGCCCTGGCCCCGCCCACGCAGTCTGCCATGACCACCGCGGCCACGCCCACCCAGCACCTGGTGATAAATAAGTGGGTTTGGGGTTGCAATTTGGGCACTGGGTCTCTAAAAGGTTTGCCATCACTGGTCTATGTAATGTGTCCTAAACTAGAACCCAATCTAGAAGAAATTCGCCTGCAAATGAACCTGTGTGCTGTTTTGATGTCTTCCTTGCGAGAGCTGCTGATACCAGAGAAAAAAATGCAAGGCAACCTCAAATATAAATAGTTACAAATCAAAAGCTCTGTTCACTGTCTTAAGCTTGCACTTGATGTTTACACACTTGGAATGTCAAGTATCCTCTTGGATAGGTAACCACCATTCAGCTGCTCACGCCAAAGAAAGAAAAGGGATAATTAAGCTTAAGAGTTTTAATATTTCTGATATGAGGGGAGGCACAGCAAGAACACAAGAAGTCAGATCATGCAGGTGTTCAAACCAAGAAGTTATCAGCATTTATCGCAGGGCTGGCAACTATGCCAATTTTATGACCTGTGGACTTCAACTCCCAGAATTCCTGAGCCAGCAAGGTTGGCTCAGGAATTTCGGGAGTTAAGGTCCACAGGTCATAAAGTTGCCATACTTGCCCACCCCGATTTAGCAGGTAGGAAATTCATTTTCTTTCTAACTGCAGTACAGGTAGTCCTTGACTTACAGCGGTTCATTTAGTGACCGTTCAAGGTTACAACAGCACTGGAAAAAAGTGACCTGTGACCCTTTCTCACACCTACAAACGTTGTAGCATCTCCATGGTCATGTGATCAAAATTAAAATGCTTGGCAACTGACTCATATTTATGACGGTTGCAGTGTCCTGGAGCCATGTGATCATCTTGTACGACCTTCTGTCAAGCAAAGACAATGGGGAGGCAGATTCACTTAACAGCCGTGTTACTAACTTAACAACTGCAGTGATTCACTTAACAATTGTGAGAAGGAAGGTCATAAAAAGGAGTAAAGCTCACTTAGCAGCTGTCTCGCTTAGCAACAAAAAGTTTGGGCTCAATTGTGGTTGTAAATCGAGGACTATCCATATAAATGCCTGGACCACTGCAACCTAATTTGAGGGAATCGGCTTCTTCTTCAGTCAGATGAAAGCTCTACCTGCACTGGTTCATGGCAAATGCATCCAGTTCCAATCTGCGCTGTCCTATACTATACAACAATGGAACTCGTGTGTACAGGAAATATATTATACTTAAAGAGATCAAGGTAGATAAGAAAGAACCTTTAGTGCTTGCATTGTTAGGGAATGATTAAAAGTATTTAAATCATTTATTTTCAGCTACTGCCTAAATACAGGGAGTCCTTGTTCCGGGACCATTTGTTCAGCAACCATTCAAAGTCAGGACAGTTCTCAGCAAGGGGACTTATAGTTGCAGTACTTGCCGTTGTAGCACCTACAATCACCTGATTGCAACTCAGGTGCTTGGCGAGCGGCTCGCAATTACAATGTTCACAGAGCCCCATGGTCACGTGATAGTAATAGCAGCAACAACAGCACTTAGACCTATATGCTGCTTCATAGTGTAAAACGCTCTCCAAGCGGTTTATAGAGTCAGAGTATCCTCATTTTACCGGATCCTCATTTTACCAACCTGGGAAGGAATGAAGGCTAAGTCAACCTTGAGCCAGACAGGATCAAACTGCTGGCAGTCAGCAGCATTAGCCTGCAATACTGTATTCTAACCACTACACCAACATTGCTCTTCATGATCCCCATTTGCAATCTTCACTGCCGGCTTCTGACAAGCGAAGTCAATGGGGAAGCCATCAGGAGGTTGTAAATGGTGATCAGATGCTGTGACCACGTGGGATTTGCCCAACGACAGCAACTGGAACGAGAGCAACTGGCATTGTCGGTACAGTTTAGAGCAGGGGTAGGCAACCTTGGCTCTTTTATGACTCGTGGACTTCAACTCCCAGAATCCCTGAGCCAGCCATGCTGGCTCAGGGATTCTGGGAGTTGAAGTCCATAACTCATAAAAGAGCCAAGGTTGCCAACTCCTGGTTTAGAGTCTTAAATGAGGACTACCTGTACTTATGGACAGTAAGGTCTCAGTGCAGGCCTCTGCACCCTACCACAGTACCTTGGAGGTGCCGAGAACGCTACTAGGAAAGAACAGGATGCTGAGCTCTACCCAGAGGCACTTTGGCCTGACCCAGCAGTCTTCTGCCCACAGTGGAAGACTTCAGTAAAATGAGGACCCAGATTGTTGGGGGCAAATAGGCTGACTCTGCAAACCGCTTAAGAGAGGGCTGTAAAGCACTGTGAAGCGGGATATAAGTCTTAAGTGCTATTGCTATTGTAAGCTGGGCCACAGAATCAGAATCACAAGCCCATACTGTATAGTGCCACTCTGCGGCAACCCACAAATTACTCTATGATGAGCTGGCACCAGGCTCTCTGAGCAGGGAAGTGGGAAAGTGAAATGGCCAGACTCAATAGAAAAGATGGTTCAGAACAGTGGGCTGTCTAAAACGAAGGAAGGAGAAGGACGCCCCCAGACGAATGGCAGACATGCTGAGTAAGAAGTACAAAAGGCAATAAGCAAGCAAACAAGATTTCAATCCTGGGCAAAAGAAGAAATAAAGACAAGAAAGAAGGAAAAATAAGTAAGAAAAAGGCCCGGGGGGAGGTAATCTTTCTCCTCAGAAAAAAGAAAGGAGTAAAGCATCCTAACCTCTCAATCCAGTAACAACTAAATATTTGTGTAATATATATATAATCTCTCTCTCTCTCTCTCTCTCTCTCTCTCTCTCTCTCTGTGTGTGTGTGTGTATGTCCTTGATAACACTAAAAATGCGAATCCGGGGAATACACATATTGATAAAATTTACAAGAAAAAGCGAACACCAGGATAAAAATAAACAAGAATGTTTAGTATAAACAAGCCTGTAAATAAAAGAGCACTTAGCTTTCGTCGGCCAAACTGCCGATGTCGTCAGAGTTGGAGTAGGAGGCGATCTGGGAGCTGGCCTATATAGCCTCCTGCCTCTGCGCCCGGCTTCTTGAGCGCGTCATCGGCCCATTGGTTGTAATAGTCTGCAATGTGCTGAGTTGATCTACACCTAGCAATCTGTCAGTGGCCTTGATGGTTGCCTTCTGATCCTCCTTCGCTTTCCTAACGCGCATACGTGCACTCGGGGGTGGCTGTCCAGCTGCCTTTGCTCCTTATCTCCTTCCCCTCCCGTTTTGGAGCGATCTCTCAACCTACAATTAAGACGCCCTGTGAGGCTGTCACCCTCCCCCAAGGCCGCAACCATCGAGGCCACTGACAGATTGCCAGGTGTAGATCAACTCAGCACATTGCAGACTAGTACAACCAATGGGCCGATGACGCGAGCCGGGCGCAGAGGCAGGAGGCTATATAGGCCAGCTCCCAGATCGCCTCCCAGTCCAACTCTGACGACGTCGGCAGTTTGGCCGACAAAAGCTAAGTGCTCTTTTATTTACAGGCTTGTTTATATTAAACGGTCTTGTTTATTTTTATCTGAGGTTTTCACGGGTGTTTGTATGTAGGTCTTTGGTAATTCGGGTTTTCTCCCGCGTAAAATTGGAGGTGTCTTGGCGACGTTTCGACGAAGTCTCATTCGTCATCTTCAGGCTGGTGTCTCTTCGGCCTCGTGCTTCTAGGAGCAATGTGTGATCGCAGCTGTTTCTTCCTTTTAACTGCCAGTGGGGGTATGAACTGATTGGGTGGGAGCTTGGCTGTGTTCTGATTGGGTGGAGGTGTGTTCTGATTGGTTAGGGGCTTGGCTGTGCTCTGATTGGCTGGGGGGTTGGCTGTGCTCTGATTGGCTGGGGGTGTGTTCTGTTTGGGTGGGGGCTTTGTTGTGCTCGGATTAGTCTGAATTGCAGCGGGATTTGAGATGGAGAGCTGCATTGCTGTTGTTTGGCTTCGCGTTCGTGGTCGTGCCATATCAAGGTGGTGTCACTTTGCTTCATGTATGGATTGGAGGGGTTTGAAATGGCTAATGATGCAGCTGTGGTCTGGTTTCTGCTTTGTGGTCGTGCCTCATCATCGGTGTGGGTTTGGGTTTGCTTTTTGCGTGGATGTGTGGTGGTGACATCCTGTGTGGTTTTCGTGAGTGTGGGTCTAGTGTCATTCTTTGTGTTAGGGACTCATTTGTCAATAAGGGTGGGTTTCCAAATGGCTGGTAGGCGGGAGGTATCATCTCGTTTATTCATGCTGTGTGGGCATTTTTCTATCTCGATGGCTTCTCTGATTATTCTGTTGTTAAAGTGTTCAGTTTTGGCGATAGTTCTGGTATTTTTAAAGTCAATTTTATGTCCTGTGGCTTTAAGGTGTTGGACCAGGGAAGAAGTTGGTTCCTCTTTTCTGACTGAGTTCTTGTGTTCTTCAATGCGTGCACTTATTCTTCTGTTGGTTTGTCCGATGTATGTGGTGGGGCAGGCGGTGCATGGGATTTCATATACTCCTTGATTTTCTAACTCAATTTTGTCTTTGGGGTTTCTTAGGATGGTGGATATTTTTCGGTTTGTGCAGAATGCTGTCTTGATGTTGTGTTTGTGGAGGATCTTGCTGATTCTGTCTGTGGTGCCTTTTATGTATGGGAGGAGGGCTTTGCCATTTTCTTGTTCTCTGTCTTGGATTTTAGTGGGCGTTTCTTTTTGGATTAGGTTGGTGATCTTATTTCTTTGGAATCCGTTGGATGTTAGTACGTTAGTGAGAGTGTGTAGTTCGGTTTTTAGGTGTTGTTCGTCAGCTAAGCGTTTTGTTCTCGAGATGAGTGTCTTGGCTACGGAGTTGATCTGTGCTGGGTGGTGGTGTGAGAGTGCGTGCAGGTAGCGGTTTGTGTGTGTTTTCTTATGGTAGATGGTGTGTCCTAGGGAGCCATTGGATTTCTTGTAGACTAAGACATCCAGGAAGGGAAGTTGGTTGTTAGTTTCTGTTTCCATGGTAAACTGTATTTTGGGGTGTAGGCTGTTTAGGTGTGTGAGGAAGTTGTCTAGTTTTTCTTTCCCATGTGGCCAGATTATGAAGGTGTCGTCTACGTATCTGAGCCAGTGTTTTGTTTTTGGTGGGAAACGGGTCCAAGTGGCTCTTTGAGTGTTTTGGGTTGCCTACCCCTGGTATAAGGTCTCCTGCTTGAGCAGGGGGCTGCACTAGAAGACCTCCAAGGTCCCTTCCAACTCTGTTATTCTATTATTCCTCAGTGCTGAATGTACGGCAAGGATTTTAATGAAGGGGCCAACTCAAGCAATCATAGCATATTTTCCAGAAGTCAGATAGTAGCTCAAAATCTTTTCTCAATTGTCATTTTGGGATACAACCTGTCTCTGATTTGTCCTCCAAAATAGACTGGGAGCAGAGAGGGAAAGAACTGGGCATCGACACAAGTCCCTGCAGTTGCTTTTGGTGGGAAAAAAAGGGCTTGGATTTACTTTGTCCTCAGGTGATGATGCGGTTGATTGCCTACAATTTACAGATGCCGCACACTTGGTAAGCTCCCCTCATGCTAGCAGACACGTATTTTGAGTAATAGATGATACACACCCCACAGAGCAAGAACAAATCACACCCACAGAGAGGGGGGGGGAAAGATAGCCCACCCATTTTCCCCTCGTTGATTCTTGGCGATCTCTATATGCCAAGCTTCTTGCCAGGGCCATTTCCTTTCAAGGAACCTCACAGGCCTTCGTGAATACTGCACCTGTTCTCAGCTAATCCCTTTTGCCCTCTCTTGTGACGCCTTCGGCTGCAAAGAGCGGCTAGAGATGAGAACAACATGAGGCTAGCAGGAGGGGGGAAAGCAAAGGGCTTCATTCCAAAGAATGTCTTTAGGAGCCCTCAGGAGAAGCAGGTGATTGGAGAAGGGTGGGTGGTTAGCCTCAGTTATGTGGTGAGAACAAATGGAGCAACAGGATACAGAGATGAAGGGTGCTGTCGTGATTTCTGGACCGGTGAAATGTATAGCCAGGCAGCACTGAGGCATCACATCAAAAAGGCCAGAAGGTATGGTTGCATAGCCCTGGAAATGTGCTTGTTTAAAAGGCCATGGTTCTCAAAGAAGATCTTCCAGGAAATTATCTAAATCAGACAGATAAGGGTAAGAGGGAGTATCTTTTGATCATATATCCCTTCCCACTCTAGGAATGTGACCATCTTCATAAATTCTTCCCTTCCGGCATTATTTCCAGCAATACCATCTTGATATATTTATTGTGTGTAGTGTATCCTTGTGCAACGTAAAAGAATTTGAAACATTAGGAAAGAACCATTAAAAATTGTATAAGCAGAAAGTAATAAAGATGAGTACTGAGCAAAACAAGGCCAGTATATAAATTCCGCAACGCATTTGATGCAAGTTTATCTGGTTCAATACTGTATTTCTTATCAAATTCTTCTGAGCAGTCCACAAACAGGACATGATGGTAACTGCCTATTATTACGTCCTAGTATCTGATATTCACAATCATGCTGCCTCTGATCCTGTAGCAATGTCTTATTAACTGTAGAATTGATATGAGCAAATTAAAGTAAAACTGATTTGAGTAATTCCCACCTAGAACAAGAACAGAAGCCAATAATCCTCTTTACAAAGTTAGACAATTGATAGGTTTAGAATTCTACAATCAAATAAATATTTTCATGGGGACCATAAAAATATTGCAGCATACAGTATATACTGAGTGTGATGAGTTAGAATTATTTTAAGTGCTGTTTTATCTGCTCATTGATTACTCTGGTTGAATCACACCCCAGTGAGAGATACAGTATATTACATAAAACATAAAAGGAAACCAGGCTGTCGAAGAACACGGTGGCTGGACACCATGAAAACTGACACCAGTCCAGAGCACAGAACAACTATAAGCAGCAGTACAAGACTGGAAGTCATGGAGAGAGCTGGCCCACAGAATCATCTAGAGTTGGACACGACTGAATGGGTAACATCATTACATAAACAACAATTCTCTCCGTTCGTTTGTTTGTAAAGGATGTAAAAACACATACCTGCTCTTTCTTTCAATCAGAATGGCTATGTAGGATGCCGGTAAAGCAGCACCGAAACCAGGAGACCAAAAATAGAATTTTCCCAGTATTCGCCTAAAACAATTAAGTGGAGAATTAGTTACATTCAATGTGGCCAGGAAAAAAAAGTCCTATTTTCATTCATTCATTCATTCATTCATTCATTCATTCATTCATTCATTCATTCATTCATAAATAAATAAATAAATAAATAAGTAAGTAAGTAAGTAAGTAAGTAAGTAAGTAAGTAAGTAAGTAAGTAAGTGGGATTCGCAGGCTGAAAATACTTTGGATCAAGGGTTCCCATTAGCAGAACTATACTCAGCAGATGCTCCTACTAAAGCAAGAAGGGGACGTGATTTTCAGATTCCTCCTTTGCCTGGCAGTCACTTGTCTGCAGAGGATTAGGTTAGGAAACAATGTGGGAGGTTGTAGTGGAAAGTACTAAGCATGCTTTATTCCTCCTCTCTTTGGTCCATCAGGAGTGCTCTTAACAACACTTCAAAGAACCTCATGACATTCATAGTTCTAACACCTCCAGGAGGAACTTCAATTTTACTGCCTTATATTTCAAAGGTTTACTTTAATACAAAGGACCATGTGCATTTGCATCAATCATGTTTGTTAACACAGGAGAAAACTTTAAAGCTGACCAAGCATTTTACATTAGCATTCAATGAATTTATTATTTATTAAAATTGATGTACCCCCTTTCAGGAGGACATTTCCCAAACAGCGAACAATGGATATAGAGAACCGTAAATAAAAATGCAATAAATATTCTGTAAAAATAAGAAAACTGTTAGAATCCTTTGCCTGGAGCAGTCAGCAAGTAGTAAAGGCCTGGTGGGTGTGATGGAAGATGAAACCAGGTTATTTCATCATCCTCTTGATTTGGTCAAAAATGTATAATCAAATCACCTTAAAATGCAGAAAAACAGAATGTAAAGACTTCCATTGGCTGTAAGGAAGGATGTTGATTGCAGAATTTCAGGAAGCAGCTTGTTCAAATAATAATCAAATTTTCGTTTCCGGAGAATTGCAGCAATCTGAAAGAAATCCGTGCACCAGTTCAAACTATTTATTTAAATGTTAATTGTTTACCCTTTCAAATCCTATTTACAAATGAGAAAACCCCACATAAATAAAACTGTAAATGACATTGAGATAAAACCTGTCCCAGATTAATGTTCATTCTGTTAACTTGCCCCATGAGAGGACATTACATACCTGAGACATAGTCCCTCGCATCTTTTTTTAAATACTGCTTCAGCAAGAAAGCAAATCCAGTTTTCAAACAATTTTCCAAAATTGAGGTCAATGAATTAGAAACATGACTTGCTCAGCCAGTACTAGAAGTAATGCTATGGTTACTCACGTGCCTCCATTTCTGCTATTCCCTTACTCTTTTATGACTCTCCTTGAATTACAAGACCCATCTGTGGGGAAAAGCAGGCTTCAAGAATCCTTCATTTGTCCAAACCAGTCAGAGTCTTCAAAAAGTGCAAATTAAGGGTACAAAAGCATTTCAAATTTCTATGCAAACTGAGGTGGGGGGGATTGTACTTAGAACCCAGTTTGCATTAAAAATGGGCTGGTTCTGATCTCTTTTAACATATTTCAAGTTCAAAATAGCTTTGTTTAAACCTCAAAACATCCAAAATGCGTGGAGCATTTTGGCAATCAGAACGTCTGGACACTCCAAGGGACATTTTGAACATAGAACGTGGTTCAAATTCCAAGCTTTTAGACAGCCTTACTTTTTCCCTTTACATTTTCATACAAAGGAAATTTGTTCCCTACGAATTTCATTTCCCCATCCTAAAATATCCTGACATGCATACTAATTTATTACCTTGGTTTCTGTGTAAATAACCTGTCTGTGTAGAGATAATGGAAAAGGGGCCTTTATTTTTCCTAACATTTCCACCTCTTCTACTTCCTCAAAAGTGTAACTTACGATATCAGCAAGGCAAGTATCATTATCCAGGCTTATTTTATAAGATGTAATTTAATTTATTAAACTTATATGCTGCCCAACTTGGTTTACAAATTGTTAAAAACATTTAAAAACAAGAAAACAACACAAAACAAAAACCATTCTATAAAGGTAGTTATGATGGCCATATTCACATCTGCAGTAGATGTTGTTTTACACAATGTGGCACCCTTGATACTAATTTTTTCTATACTACCTAAAGAAGGTATATCACCCTCAGAGAGAGGTAATAATTTAAGACCTATTTGTTACAAGGATGTAATTTGGAGTGCCGGGAAATATTATTGTTATTATTTGGTTGTTTCCAATGATCTAGCAAAATGAATAGCAGCCCTCGGTAGTGTGGGTTTCCACTTATCTTTGATGAGTTTAGTTTGAGGGGAAACCTCCGGAAAGAAACAATTTACAAAAGGCCGCCTTAACAAGCTGTGAGGAAATTTGTAATGGTGCGGGAATGCCAAAATGTTGTTTGAACACGTTTAAAAGCTGTTTGTAATATTCTTGGATAGCTTCACTACGTTCTTTTTACAAGTGCTAATTTTAACCCAATCAGAGCATACAAATAACATGTCACCAACGGCATTTAAGACACCAAAACAAAGTTGTTGCAAGATCCCCAGGTTGCAGGTCTTGCACAGGCCGGTAACTGATGTATGAGTTTAATTATTTAAATTTAATAATTATGTTTAATTTAATTCTAATCAGCTTAATTTAATTTTTAAAAGTTAGCAAACTACCTGTTCAGAATTAAATACTTTTATTTATTTTATTGAAGAAACGTATATGGCCACCCAACTTACGGTAAACGCTGCAACTCTGGGCAACAAAAGGTAAACCTCAAAACAATATAAAACAAATTATTTCAATTAAAATCGCAACTATTAATAAGCAATCAGAGATCCATAATATGTACTATTGCATGTTTCCAGATAGGAATGGCCATCATCCAGGACCAAATGCCTAAGAGTGTTTAGTCTTTAATACCCTTCTACAGATCTACAGGATGACAGTCAACTGGATACAAGACTGGGACCAGAGTTTCTTTTGCTAAACAAAGTGATTGTTAAGTGAGGCATGCAGCTAAGTGAATCACTGCAGTGAAGTGAATCACTGCAGTTATTAAATGAATTAGACGATCATTAAGCAAATACAGTTTCCCCAATTGACTTCGCCTGTCAGAAGCCAGCTGGGAAGGTCCCAAATGGCAATCACATGACGCTGGAACTGTGGTAAAATGCAATTTGGAATCCCAAGAGGGAGGGGCTGCTTCCAAGAGACCAAAGGCGGACTCTCCCTAGAAGTTTACAAAGTATATCTATAGTTTAGGCTGATAGTTGTTTTAGTCTGGCAAGATTATGTCTGTAGCCAAACAACAATAAGGAAACTACTCAGAAGTAACTCCACATAACAGAATAACAGAGTTGGAAGGAACCTTGGGGGTTTTCTTGTCCAACCCCCTGCTCAGGCAGGAGACCCTATACCATTTCAGACAAACGGTTGTCCGGTCTCTTCTTAAAAACTTCCAGTGTTGGAGCATTCACAGCTTCTGGTGGCAAGTTGTTCCACTGATTAATTGTTCTAACAGTCAGGAAGTTTAGTTATTCTTGTTTTGTGGGGCCTGCCAGGGACTCTGCAAACATTGTAAATATATAGCAATAGCATTTAGACTTAGATACCCCTTCACAGTGCTTTACAGCCCTCTCTAAGCGGTTTGCAGAGTCAACATATTGCCTCCCCCAACAATCTGGGCCCTCATTTTACCGACCTCGGAAGGATGGAAGGGCTGAGTCAACCCTGAGCCGGTCAGAATCAAACTGTCGAACTGGTGGCAGCCAGCAGAATTTTGATTGCCAAGCACACGGATTTTGATCAGGTGACCATAGAGATGCTGCAATGGTCGTAAGAGTGAGGACTGATCCTAAGTCACTATTTTCAGTGCCACTACAACTTCAAACAGTCACTAAACCAATGGCTGTACATCACGGACTACCTGTATCAGGGGAAGGGGATGCTGCAATGGAAAAGGGAGATTTCCTAGGTCTCGTTTCTCTAGCTTTCGTTTCTCCAACTACTTACCAACCACAATTTCCAGTGTCTCTTTTAGCACCAGTCTGTTGTGGAGTAACAATTCCACACCCGATGAAAAGAGGTAAAGAGAAGATTACTCAGCAAGGC
Organism: Azemiops feae; assembly: GCA_023970755.1. Lineage (NCBI taxonomy): Eukaryota > Metazoa > Chordata > Lepidosauria > Squamata > Viperidae > Azemiops > Azemiops feae. The sequence continues at coordinate 553,288 of JALGBA010000413.1, forward strand.
TCACTAAATCTGTTCTGTATAAAGAGATACGAGCACTGGGAGGGTTAGAGTACTTTTAACGTGCCTAGCACAATGGTTCCATTTCTCATTTGTTTAATATAAACTTTCACCTCACATAGCTAAACTTTACATTTCTTGCACGTACAAAAGTACTTTGTTTCCTATATGGTCTTTTAAAATGCTGACTGGTTACTTTCCCATCTTGGAATATCCTGACATGCATGCTAATTTATCACTTTAGTTTCTTTGTGCATGACCTGTCCATTCAAAGATAATGGAGAAGGGCATTTATTTTCCCTACACTGTTTAACCTACTAGCTTTCTGAACTAATCACTTATGTAAACATAGGACAGACTTGTTGCTTGTTGTAACACAAGTTCAAACAGTAGATTACCTGGATTTTTGTTTATAGATTTTGTAGCAAAACATTAAATGCACTTAATAAAACTGAGTATCTTCCTTCACATTACATAACTAGAAGAGGAAAAAATAATTCTTGGTAACTTTTTTTTTTTCCATTCAATTTCCGCCTGCCACAATTTGGACACTGGATAACTTAGCCTGGTTCCGCTGAAGCATCCATTTAAAATTGATAGATTCTTTTACAATCATTATTTCCTGTAATTTAGATGATGATGATGATGATGATGATAATAATGTTGATGATGATGATGATGATGATGATGATGATGATGATGATAATAATAATAATAATAATAATAATAATAATAATAATAATAATAATAATAATAATAATAATAATAATAATAATAATAATAATAATAATAATTGGAAGGGACCTTGGAGGTCATCTAGTCCAATCCCCTGCTCAGGCAGGAAACCCTATAGTCTCAACATCTTTTTTACATCGTGGTGACCAAAACTGGATGCAGTATTCCAAGTGTGGCCTTACCAAGGCATTATAAAGTGGTATTAATACTTCGCCTGATCTTGATTCTATCCCTCTGTTAATGCAGCCTAGCACTGTGTTGGCTTTTTTGGCAGCTGCAGCACACTGCTGGCTCATATTTAAGTGATTGTCCACTAGGACTCCGAGATCCCTCTCACAGTTGCTACTATTGAGCAAGGTACCACCTATGCTATACCTGTGCATTTGGTTTTTCTTGCCTAAATGTAGAACCTTACTTTTTTCACCACTGAATTTCATTTTGTTAGATAGTGCCCAGTGTTCAAGTCTGTCCAGATCCACTTGTATCTTAAGCCTGTCTTCTGGAGTGTTGGCTATTCCTGCCAACTTGGTGTCGTCTGCAAATTTGATGATTTCCCCATCTATCCCCTCATCCAAATGGTTGATGAAGATGCTGAAGAGCTCTGGGCCCAGAACAGAGCCCTGGGGCACCCCACTACACACTTCCCTCCATGTAGATGCGGTTCCATTGAGGACCACACGCTGAGTACGGCCAGTCAGCCAGCTACGGATCCATCTGGTGGTGATGCTGTCTAACCCACATTTTTCTATCTTATCAAGTAGTAGGTTGTGGTCTACTTTATCAAATGCCTTACTGAAGTCCAAGTAAATTATATCCACAGCATTCTTCTGGTCCACTAATTTTGTCACTTGGTCAAAGAATGCAATAAGATTTGTCTGGCATAATCTGTTTTTGACAAACCCATGTTGGCTTTTGTCAATACTACATGGAGAAATAGTTATATCAGGCAAAAAAGACTTAATATAAAAAGACAAATAAACTTTATTGGTCTCTGCAATAAAAAGAAACCTAATAATTTTAGAAGAGGTGCCAGCTATCAATATGGTATGTTCTATCACCTGTAAATCACAGGATGCTGATAAACATTTACTGTAGATGAATTAACTTAGTATTATGATATATGCTGAGCACAATTATATGTTTATAATGCAAAAGCTTCATTTCTGCATCCCTTCATTTAAGAATCTCAGTAGCTAAATACACTTTCTAAACCATCCTTAATGCTAGATTTGCGCTGCACATGTATAATAAGTACTAGAAGCTCTACAATCTATCAGATAAGATAATCTCTCTGCCATGATAATCTTTACTGAATGTTTCTCAGAGATGTGTTGCAGAAATGAAAGGCTCCACCCTGGCATATGCTTTCCAGGAGTTCGCAGGGAGATTGTGATCAAACTTCAGGTTCACCTGCTTCTGTTCTCATCATAGATAGTGGGGAAAAAGCAAACTAAACAAGTTGAAGGTTCCCCTCTTTGAGTATTTCCAAAGTATTTTTAAAGTGATAAACCCTTTAAAAACCTCTCTGCCTGAAGGAACCTCAAAAGTTGACCCATTCTTTCTGGTTAACCATTATTTCTTCAAAATCCTTATAGGCAAATTCCAAAAAGGTATTTGCAATATACACCATCTGCTTGATTTTTTTTTTAAGTCTCAACAATCCAATGCATAACATGCCCCATCCTACAAAATTAGATTGAAACTGCCTGTGATGTCCATCATGTTACCGAAACACCCAGAAACCTCCAAAAGAAAGTTATAACCAAAAGTGTAATGTTTCCTATCACTTTTAGAACTACAAACTAGTGCTAAACCTTGATACACTGTCCTTTAAGTGGCCTGACAACTCAACTGACCTGACCCCTCAACCCACTCTAGCACAACCAACATGAGCTGTGAAAAGGATAATACCACCATACATCAAAAACATCTCAGAAACCACGAACAAACTACTACTGCCACATGGCATTAGTGTAGCACACAAACTAACTAAAGCTCTCCAAAACTTCCTAAGTAAAGAAACAAATCCAGTAGCCCCAGATAAAAAAACAGATGTCATCTACCACAGAGGTCCCCAACCTTTTGGCCACCAGGGACCGGTTCCATGGAGAAAGGTTTTTCCGCAGACCGGAGAGTGTGTGGTTTTGTGTGCTGCCTGCATCCCATGGATGGGGCTTTGCTTGTTTGTGCAGACCAGTTGCTGGCGTGCCGTGGCCTGGTACTGGTCCACAGACCGAGGGTTGGGGACCCCTGATCTACCACATACAGTGTAAAGGCAGCAACAGCCACTATGTAGGACAAAAGAGACAGAAGACCAGCAGAGCGCATTCATGAACACCAACTAGTAGTCAGAAGATTCCTTAATTTCACAATACACGGTCAGGCTTAACCACAGTTTCACCTGGGAAACTGTGAGCATCCTAGATCAATCCAAATCCAAAAATGCTAGAGAATTCCTAGAAACCTGCCACTCAAACAACTTGGCCATCAACAGGCATATGGACATTAACAACATCTACATGCCATCGAAAAGAGTCAATCAAAAAACCAAAAAGGAAAGAAAAAGACCAAAACACCTCCTCACAAGCAATCAACACCCAGATGTGCAGAGATTAACACCCAAATTAACACTAAATCAACAATCAAGTAAACAATATCCCAAACATGGAACTACCAACTCAGACAAGCAAGGGAAAGAGTAAAAAAACAGCCTAATCAAGGAACCACCAGAATACTCCCATCAACACTGATAGGGCAAGTTACTAGTATATAAAAGAGAGCAAACCCCACTCCCTTTTAACATTGATGATGTTACCTAGTTGGGTCATGAAACATCTGCAGGAAAACAGTCAAGCTCAGAGAGCACGCACACGCACACAGTTCAATCCTGAGCTTCAATCATTCTTTTCTATTGGTAATACTGGCTTTTCGCAAGTAACTTTCGTTAAATCTGATCAGATTAAGTTCATGTAAGTATAGCCAGCTACTGTACTTTAATGCTGTGAAAATATTTTACCTAGCTAAATTTCAACATGAACACACAGACATTCCAAAAGCCATTTACAAAAGACTTCAATCATTTTTGATGTTATGTTTTTCAGTTAAGTGAGAGAACAGAACTTCTAAATTTTTAATGGCCACGTTTGAGTAACAGGACTCCTTAAGAGGAGCCAATTCCACTGAAGAGATGTGGCTGATAGCTTTGAGTATAAGATCAGTTTCGATATAGTATGTAATAATCCTCCTGTTGCAGATTCCTGACAGTTCCAAGATGTGTCTTAACTCAATCATAACATGTATGCACAACAGCCGTTCCTCCATGGTGTGATCATATAACAGATAAGAGAATAGCGCAAGCTTATTAGCACATTCAATTACAAAAGTCACTCCACCTACCTGGTAATCTCACTTGTTGCAAAAGGATTACTGAAGATACCTGTCTATAAGCTATAATTTTTGCTCACCCCTAATGTTGACTGGTCTTAGCTTGCCCTACTTTCTTGGCCTTCCACAAAGAGGTCAAAACTTGACTTGGCAGCCTTGGGTGGGAGGCACAGAGGGCCACACAACCGTGGGGCTGACTGACCCCATGAGGAAACACACACACACACACACACAGCGCCTGTATTAACTAATCCTAAATGACTATCTTGAAATAGATACTATGAAAACTCAACTAACAGTGATTTATTCAATTAAAATTTAGACAATTGTAATAGAATTCCCTCTTACACCCCACAACACATTCTTTTATCTCAAGAGACAGTGCAACAATATTTTTATCTCCCTTTATACATTGTTTATATATTGATTATATTGTACACTGCCCAGAGCCCCTGACGGATGGATGGATGGATGGATGGATGGATGGATGGATGGATGGATGGATGGATGGATGGATGGATGGATGGATGGATGGATGGATGGATGGATGGATGGATGGATGGATGGATGGATGGATGGATGGATGGATGGATGGATGGATACATAGATAGATAGACAGACAGACAGACACTATGAAATTTAGACAATTGTAATAGAATTACCTCTTATACCCCACAACACATACTCTTCTCTCAACAGACAGTGTAACAATATTTTTATCTCCTTCGGAGAACCATAGTTAGAAAAGAGGCTCCTATCACAAGTCTATGCTGGTTCCTTTATATTCTTCAAAAGTGCTGGTTCTCTTCAAAGTATAAGTCACAACCCATATAAGCTCACCGTATTTACTCAACCCGAGGAATCTTGTTCAAGATTAAGTCTTTAAAATTAAGCTCATAGGCTGCACTTCCTCATAGTGCAGTAGGTCTGGTTTTAACTAAACATATTCCATAAATTCATCCGCTGTAACTTGCAAGCTACGCTCCACGCCTTAGCAAAATGAGCAATCCGGATTTTCATAATGACTGAAAGAAGCTTAGTAAGCTGTCCAACCTTAACTACTGTTTGGATTCATATCTCATATAGCTTGATGGACTTTCACTTCTATTTTGCCCAAACAGAGCTATTATAGTTGATAAACTACATGGCTTAATATGGGTGTGAATCCAAGGGTGGTGAAACGTATTTCTAGATATCTATGTACATAACCACTGCCCAGATCATGGGTTATAAATTGTTGCCTTCCAATTCTTTTAAGTTACAATTCTTCTAAGCCCCAACAATATAGCTAACAATATAGCTAACAATTGCAATTACTGCAATGCACTCTACATTTGTCTGCCCTTGAAGACTATCTGGAAACTTCAACAGGTCCAGAATGCAGCAGTTCACACAATAATGGGGGTCCCCAGATTTGCCCATGTAACACATTTGTTGCAAAAGCTACACTGGCTTCCCATTTCTTTCTGGTTGCAATTCAAGTCGTATATCGACAGGGCCAGGTTTTTGCCGGACTACTTTTTCCTAAGGACATCTACTCATCCCACCAGATCAGATAGGATGGACACACTTCTACTCCCTTCCCCTAAAATATTGCCATCTATTGGGAGCTAGGAAGCTTCCCTTTTGCCATGGCAGCTCCTGCCCTATGGAACTCTCTGCCCCCTGAAGTTTGGCAGGCTTTTACCGAGAAAAGATTAGACAAATACCCATTAGAAGTTTGACTTGGCACCAGGTTTTTGTTCTTTTTAATGTGTTTACTTTTATAGTTTTAATATGGTTCTGTGTTGTTTTAAGTTTTGATTGAGAGCCCCCCCCCCCCGAGTTGGTTATAGATGGTAGCTATATAAATGTTTTAAATAAATAATTTATATGACTTAGCAACACTTCGGTTTGGATGTTAAGGATCTTAAGGATTCAATTTGAAATTTTTCTATGTAAAGTATTTGTTTTAAACTGGTCTTTTGATCTACTCCTACAGCTATCACCAAGACACTATCAGCAATGTTCAATCAAAAACATTATAATAGGCAAAAACTGAGCATCACATTGTACGCATCAACCTGGCTGGGTTCACATTTTGTGCTAAACCATAGTTTGATGACAAGTTTGCATAACTTCCTAAGCTGTACTTTTTAGCTGATAAACCATTATCCCACATCCCACTCAGTCAAAAATATCAATCATTATTACTTGGTATGATGTTTTATTTGGAGCATTGAGTCCTTTAAAGTTTTATAGTGGGAAGTATATTTTTTTAAATAGGTGGTTCTATAAACTACATCCAAAGTTTATTTTTAGCATTTCCAAGGCCAAAGGGATCAGGAATAGTAAATGCTTTTGCTTACAATTCTGAAGCAGGTCCTAGTTTACAATAAATCATTCAGGAATTAATAATCTGAGCACCTATTTGTTGTTGTTAGTTGCGAAGTCGTGTCCGACCCATCGTGGCCCCATGGACAACGTTCCTCCAGGCCTTCCTGTCCTCTACCGTCTTCTGGAGTCCATTTAAGCTCACGCCTCCTGCTTCAGTGACTCCATCCAGCCACCTCATTCTCTGTCGTCCCCTTCTTCTCTTGCCCTCGATCTTTCCCAGCATTAGGCTCTTCTCCAATGAGTCCTTCCTTCTCATTAGCTTACCTTCTTCACTATTACATTCTGTCCTCACTATAATAACAAATCTTGCTTGCATGAACTAAAGCCAAATACAATCTAGTCAAGGTCCTTGCACACAACTAATGTTGAAACTGATGATACCTTTAAGCTTTGAACATCCCCTCAGCTAGGCCAGGGATAGGCAACCTCGGCTCTTTTATGACTCACGGACTTCAACTCCCAGAATTCCTGAGTCATAGCTGACTCAGGAATTCTGGGAGTTGAAGTCCGTGAGTCATAAAAGAGCCGAGGTTGCCTACCCCTGAGCTAGGCAAAGATAAACTGAGAGATTAGAGACAGGAAAGGAAAGGAAAGGTCACCAGGAATTTTACAGTCATCCTAGGAAGGTCTAGCGGAGACAGCAAAGAATAAACCTGGGGACATAACTGAGATACGTTTATCTTCAGGTCTTGTTTATTATTTATTTGATTTTTATCCCAGCTTTATCATTTTTATAAATAAGTCCAGATGGTGAACATACTTATACTCCTTCCTCCTCCTCAATTTTCCCTACAACAACCCTGTCAGGGGAGTTGTACCGAGAGACACAGCGACTGACCCAAAATCACCCACCAGCTTTCATGCCTAAGGGAAGACTAGAATCCAGTCTCCTAGTTTCTAGGCCATCACCTTAACCACTACCTAAAACTGGCTCTCTTTCAATGGTATGTTTTTCTTCCAATAACCAGTGATTTTGTTTGTCTAATACAGGGCTTTTCAACCTTTTCACCGATTGTACCACTTTTAGGATATGGCAATATTCGAGTACCACCTAGCAAGGTGTCAAAAACTTGATGACCAAAAAGAAAACCCTGTTCAAAGTTGCAATTGCACTGAAATGACTTATGACCATTTTCACACTTATGACCATTGCAGCATGCCCAGGGTCATGTGATTTATATTTGGATGCTTGGCAACTGATTCATATTTAGGATGGTCACAGTGTCCCAGGGTCATGTGATCCCCTTTTGCAACCTTTTGACAAGTAAAGTCAATGGCAGGGCTGCTGGTGGCCAAGTGCTAAGGCAGGACTTCCCTCCCTCCCTCCTTCCCTGCCTCCCTCTTTCTCATGCCCACCTCCTTCTGAAGGAAGAATTTGGGAAAAAAAACCCATATTTTTTCTCTTCCATATATTCATCAAACAAGGAAAAGCCTCCAGAAACAGAAAAGACAAACTGCTGAGTGAACTAGCTTAAAAGGGCACATTCCCCTTTAAGAATTAGCTACTGGCTAGAAAGGAAAGTAAGGAAGAAAAAAAAATGTAGTAAGTATTGGCTGCTGGCTAAGGCAGCCTCCCCAAATGGCTCCATTCATAAAGGAATCTACAGTCAAAATCCATTCAGGAGAAAAATACTTCAAAATCCCTTGCAGCAAAACTTACAGCTAACAATAGCAGAGCAATAGAAGCTAACAAGAGACATCAGCCAAATAGAAATTGCAAAATACTCCTTAAGAACACAAAGCCCACATTGCACAAATCCCAGAACTTCAAAGTCACAAAAGCAGATAAGAATCCTTCCACTCTCCATCTCCTCCCTCTTTCTCATGGGGGAGGGTGAGCCAGAAGTGAGCCTGGGGCCTTTGTCTCGCCCCACCCACTCTGCAGCTCCAGAGGACTCTCTCACTGTAAGTCCTTGCCTGCGCTGGCTCTTTCCCTCCCCCACTACACTTGGCTAGGCAGGGCTGCGTACCACCTGCCACTTGTTAATGTACAAGTGGTACGCGTACCATAGGTTGAAAAGCCCTGGTCTAATAGATAGCCCTCCATCTCACAGAAAACAGCTACTTACTCCTGTCAATTCAAACACTTGCATATACACTTCATATTGCTCAATATCTTTTGCACAAGTAAGAAGGACAATTATCTGCTGTCATATTCTTATAGAAGCTAAATAGCTATGGGCTTAATAAAAGATCAAATCTCCCTAGAAACCCTAAATCATTTTGACATTCTTGCAGGAAAAGTGAAACAAAAGCATAATAGGTAGGATTTTTTCCCCTTCCATTCAATCTTGTCCAATTCTCAGAAACGGCCTGGGCAAGTTCTGCAGTTTTCTTGGCAAGGTTTTTCAGAAGTAGTTTAACCTTACCTCCTTCCTAGGGTTTAGAGAAAGTGACTGGCCCAATGTCACCCATCTGGCTTTGTGTCCAAGGCAAGATTAGAACTCATGGTCTCCCAGTTTCTAGCCTCGTGCTTTAACTACTATGGCAAACTGGCTCTAAAAGGACTCTGCAGCACTTCAGATCCCAAGGGGAGAATGTGCTTAAGAAGACAAGAGAGAGATAAATGCAGTACTATCTGCAACTCCTTAAAGCAGGCATGTCAAACTGCCGGCCCGCGGGCCGGATGCATCATGCCAAAACCGTGCCCACCCCATTGCCGGCAATGGGGAAAAAGTTCCGATACGTCGTGCGACGTCACGTGATGTCGCGAGTTTGACATGCCTGCCTTAAAGCAACTGTGTCTTTTTCCAGGATTATGCTGCTTGTCATGTGATCCTGGCAAAAGACACATTTCCCTTATATCAGATATAGAGGGATGTTACTTTCACAACCCTGCAAACTCAGAAGCACCTTTTTGCCTTGGAATCTGTAGACTCATGGAGAGCTTAAATATAAGGGGTTTTGTTTTTGTTTTGTTTTTAAAGTGTGCCTTTAGGGATGTCACACAGCTCCCAAGTCCCATAAGATGACAAGACTTAAAACAGGGAAGATGGGGCATGCCCTCCCTGTGGGAGCTGTGGGGCAAACAGATGTCCTTGGGAGAAAGCAATCCCTCAAGTCACCTGATCCTATGCATGAATACAGCAATGTACATACAGACTGAGAACCTCCATAGACATACAGCAATATACAGTATACACAGTTGGTAAAGATGCCATTATATCAGAGCTATATAGAACATAGAATAACAGAGTTGGATATAATTTATTCCATTTATTACATATGTGACAATGGGCACGTTTTTTTTTAGAAAATAGCAGCCAGCAGGACTAACACAACAGACTTAAGCCTGTCACTTGAGAGCCCTGAAGGCCACATTCAGATGGCAGACAAGGCTTCAATCAATCAGAACAGAGCTGGAAGGGACCTTGGAGGTCTTCTAGTCCAACCCCCTGCTCAAGCAGGAGACCCTGTACCATTTCAGACAAGTGACTGTCCAGTCTTCTCTTAAAAACCTCCAGGGATGAAACTTGCATCAATCTGATATATTTTCGGGAGGGGGGAGGGGGTGTCTTTGACAGTCACACCAACCCACTTTCCAGTCCAGCTGCAGCTGCCACACAGGTACCCTCACACCTGTACCCCCAAGCCCTCCCCCCTCCCCCCTCCCAGTCCATCCTCCTCTCCTTCCCCTCCCCAACCTGAGGTGAGGAGGGGGGGGTTGTAGGAAGGCAGGGGGCCTCTCACCAGGTAAAGGGTCCCATAGATGCGGAGCGACTCTCCAAACGCCCCTTGGGTGATGTGCACTAAGGCTCGCCCGCAGTGGGGGTGCCAGGTGTGCCCGATCTCGTAGCAGTTGTGGGGGATGGACTTGCTCAGCGCCGCCATCTTGGCCCAGCGGCTGGAGCCGGAGGAGAGGGGGGGCGCTCGCGCGCGCCCGAGGCACAAGTACACGAGACGAAGACGACGGCGCGAGCGAGGGAGCGAGCGCGCGCCAAGTGAGGACGACTGCGGGCCGCCCGGGGTTACTCTCGATCAACCACCCTCTTTTCCCTCCGCCCCTTTGCTTTGCCGGCTCGCGTGAGCCCGCTCAGCCAATCCGGAGCCGGCTCTCGCCCGGCCTTGGAAGGGGGTGAGGGGGTGGGGGAGGGCTGGGGGAGGGGAAAAAAAAAAAAAGGAGCTGGCGCGAGCGCTCCCAACGCCGGCCCCGTCGCCCCTCCCACCCTCCCACCCCCCGGGGCGCCTCCGCTGTCTTGCACGTGGATGCGGTTTTGCAAAAACCGCTGCGGTGGCTGGCAGGGTGTGGGCTGCATTGTCGGGGGAACCCGGGGACGGCGGTGGCGGCGGTGGAAGCGGCGTCAAACTCGGAGAACATGCCGCAAAAAAAAAAAAAAAAAAGCATCGCGGGGGAAAAGCTTGACCTTGCACCGAGTTCTGTTCGAGATAAACGTGGGAATGAGGGCGCGGGTCGGGGGGGGGGGCTGGGAGGAAATAATAGGATGCCTGTAAGGAACCATAATCATAAAAAGAATAAGAATGCAATAAGCACGGGCGATAAGTTTGGAGTCCTTGGTGCTCTCTGAACTTGGCTGCTTTCGTTACCCCAACTGGATAGCATCTTCTCTAGCAGCACTGATGGTGTTACCTAGTTGGGTAATGAAACGTCTGCAAGAAACAACCAAGCTCAGAGCATCAAAGATCCACAGTCGTCCTCTTTCTCCTCTGCAAATCCCACTTCCTTTTACTATTAATGATGTTACCTAGTTGGGTAATGAAACGTCTGCAAGAAAGCAGCCAGGCTCACAGAGCACCAAGGACCCTGAACTACAAATATTCTCCTTTACAACCGGTAAGATGAGGTACCAAGTTTGTTCCCTGCCCCTGCCTGTCATTCCCTTCATGCCATTGAAAGGGGGGCAACTTTATTTGGAGTAATAGACCTCAAAGGAAAAGTTTCCTGACTTCTTAGCTGCGTGTGGGGGAGAGGGAGTGGTGGGATTCAGCCAGTTCACACCAGTTCAGCAGAACCGGTAGCTAATTTTTTGTTGCCCAGGCCCAGAATGGACTTCCGGAAGCGGCATCCACACAGAGAACCGGTTGTTCACATAATTGAATCCCACCACTGGGTGGGGGGCGATTTGCAACGTGGATGTTTTATCGCTGGAAGTTTTTAAGAAGAGACTGGACAGTCACTTGTCAGAAATGTTAGGATCTCCTGCTTGAGCAGGGGTGGGGGGGCAGACTAGAAGACTTCCAAGGTCCCTTCCAGCTCTATTCTGAATTCAGGGTCCTCGTTGCTCTTAATGCATAGTGTGCAGCAGTTGTAGCCAGTGCGCAACAGAGCCTCAATGACCCGCATTGGGTAAAAGAGCATTAAGCCTCCGGTGCTGTGTTATCTTTCTCTTCATCTATATGCTTATTATGATATGTATCTCGCCTATCCTGAGCTTGGAAAAATCAAAGGCGATACAAAAAAAAAAGATTATAACAAGATGGACGCAGTCAACGATTTTAAGAAGCATTAACTTTACAAGAACTCAAGTAGTTACTGAACTCTAGTCCCTAAAGATTGATGGGGGGGGGGTTACATTTTTTTCTTTAATCTCACATTTATCTTTTTATATATATATATAAATAACTCAAGACGGCAAAGGTATCTAATGCTCCTTTCTCCTCTCCACAACTCCACAACAACAACTCCTGTCAGGTGAGACAGATGGCCCAAAGTCATCCACTTTCATGCCTAAGGTGCGGCTGGAACTGTTTTCTAGCCTGGTGCCTTCACCAATAGACGAAACCTAATGGGTTAAGAATTTCTATCCTGCTCTGTCCACTTTTATTTTTATTTTATTTTATTTTATTTTAAAGATTTACATGGTAGCCCGTTCACTCAGTGACTCTGGGTTGTTTACAAAGCAGTTAACAGAATAACAAGAGTTGGAAGGGCCCTCAGAGATCTAGTCCAACCCCCCTGCTCAAGCAGGAGACCTTATTATACCATTTCAGACAAATGGTTGTCCCATCTCTTCTTAAAAGCCTCCAGTGTTGGAGAACCCACAACTTCTGGAAGCAAGTTATTCCACTGATTAATTGTTCTGTCAGGAAATTTCTCCTTAGTTGTAGGTTGCTTCTCTCCTTGGTTAGTTTCCATCCGTTGCTTCTTGTTCTGCTTTCAGATATTTTGGAGAATAGGTTGACCCCCTCTTCTATGTGGCAGCCCCTCAAATATTGGAACTCTGCTATCATGTCACCCCTCATCCTTCTCTTCATTAAACTAGACATATCCAATTCCTGCAACCGTTCTTCGTATGTTTTAACCTTCAGTAACCCAAAGTCGTAACAGATAACATTAACAGGTGCTGGCCTAAAAACTAGGAAACTGAGTTCTAATCCTGTGTTAGGCATGAAAGCCGGCTGGGTGACTTTGGGCCAGTCACACTCTCTCAGTCCAGCCCACCTCACAGGGTTGTTCTTGTGAAGAAAATAGGAGGAGGAAGGAGTCTTAGTTATGTTCATCGCCCTGAAGCTTCAAAAGGTGGGATAAAAATATAATAATAATAATGAATGAATTACAGTTAGTCCTTGACTTACAGCTATTCATTTAGTGACCGAAGTTACAACAGCATGGGGAAAAGTGACGTGACCATTTTTCACACGACCATTCCAGCATCCCCATGGTCAGGGGTAGACAACCTTGGCTCTTTTATGACTCGTGGACTTCAACTCCCAGAATTCCTGAGCCAGCATGGCTCGGCTTGGAAACCTCTCCCTTTCCCCTCAGCATGGCTGGCTGAGGAATTCCGGGAGTTGAAGTCCACGAGTCATAAAAGAGCCAAGGTTGCCTACTCTTGCCCATGGTCATGTGATCAAAATTCGGATACTTGGCAACTAGCGTGTATTTAGGAGGGTTGCAGTGACCCAGAGTCATGTGATCCCCTTTTTGCGACCTTCTGACAAGCAAAGTCAATTGGGAAGCGCGATTCACTTAACAACCGTGTTACTAACTCAACAACTGCAGTGATTCACTTAACGGTGACAAGAAAGGTCGTAAAATGGGGTGAAATTCGCTTAATAACTCTCACTTCATTTCTCAATAGACATTTTGGGCTCAATTGTGGTTATCAGTCAAGGATTATCGATAATTATTTTAAGGTATGGTGATCTGTCTGGCCGCTCACAATTCTTTCTAACAGTTTTTCACACTCTCTGGAACCTTCCTGGGTTCTGAATCACGGACTGAGGAACATGAAATGTATAAGCAGAGCCATCCAGAATGTTCCATGTTGGGAAAAAGTAGCGCAAGGATACAAATTAAAATATGGAGAGAGCAGATTTATTTTCCAAGCAACCTGTTCTTAATCATTGCACCATGATAGGATTTATGTCTCTCTGTTGACTTTGGCAACTTCCTGGACAGGTTCCTGCAGTTTTCCTGGGAAGAATTTTCAATACAAAACAAGCAGTCCTCGACTTACGACCACAATTGAGCCGATTTTTTTTGTTGCTAACCAAGACAGTTGTTAAGCGAGTTTTGCCCCATTTTATGACCTTTCTTGCCACAACTGTGAAGTGAATCCCTGCAGATGTTAAGGTAGTAACATGGTTGTAAAGTAAATCTGGCTGCCCCCGTTGATTTTGTTTGTCAGAAGATCACAAAAGGTGATCGTGTGACCCCGGGACACTGCAACTGTCATAAATGTGGGCCGGTTGCCAAGCATCCAAATTTTGATCACATGACCACGGGATGCTGCAATGGTCATAACTGTGACATATGGTCATAAGTCACTTTGCAGTGCTTTTGTAACTTTAAACAGTCATTAAACAAATGATTGTAAGTCAAGGGCTACCTGTGTAATAGTGCAGGGGTCCCCAACCCCCGGTCTGTGGACCAGTACCGGGCCGCAGCACGCCAGCAACCGGTCTGCACAAACAAGCAAAGCCCCATCCGTGGGATGCAGGCAGCACACAAAACCACACACCCTCCGGTCCGTGGAAAAACCTCTCTCCACGGAACCAGTCCCTGGTGCCCAAAAGGTTGGGGACCTCTGTAATAGTGGACTAAGAGCATTTAGAGCGACTGAAACAAGGTTTTTAAATGCTCACATTAGTGGCTCCAGTCACCATCTTGATTGAACTGGGTAAACTTAGTAACATCTTTTTCACACTGGTGCAAGTTATGTGGGCAATTTTGTTACTGAGATAAATGAAAGTTCTAAATGTTGCTGCTCCTTAAGGTAACTACGTTAAGGTATAGGTAGTCCTGTATTTAAGTGAGTTTTGCCCCATTTTACGACCTTCTTTGCCACAGTTGTTAAGTGAATCAATGCGGTTCTTAAGCTAGTCACACGGATGTTAAGTGAATCCGGCTTCCCCATGGACTTTGCTTGTCAGAAGGTCGCAAAAGAGGATCACGTGACTCTGGGACACTGCAGTCATCATAAATATGAGTTGGCCAAATGTTCGAATTTTTTTTTTCAATAATTTATTATTTTTTTATAATCACAAATCCTTAATATTTTATCAGCAACATATTGTCTGAGTTTTAAACTTTAGCTTACTAATACTAAAACTCCATTTTTCTAGCGTGACATCATGTGACGTTGCGAGTTTGACATGTCTGTTCTAAAGTATTCTGAATCTTCTTTCTCTTTCATTTTCAATGTCAATCTGTCCATTTCTGCACAGTCTAAGATTTTCTTAATTATCTCTTCCTCCGCTGGTAGTTCTTCATCTTTCCAATGTTGAGCAAATACAATTCTCGCTGCAGTTAATACATATAACATTAAACATACACATTCCTTCTCATAATTTCCTACAATTGTACCTAACAAAAATAGTTCTGGCTTGAAATCTATGTATTTTTTAGTCATTTTCTCTAACCATTTATGTATTCTTGACCAACATGTTTTGGCTTTCGGGCATGTCCACCAAAGATGATAGTATGTGCCTGGTTTTTGTCTACATTTCCAACAATTTCTAGACATATTTTTAAACATTTTCGCTAACCTCACAGGTGGTAATGTTCGAATTTTGATCCCGTGCCCATGGGGATGCTGCAATGGTTGTAAGTGTGAAAATTGGTCATAAGTCACTTTCTTCAATGCCATTGTAACTTTGAACAGTCACTAAATGAACTGTTGTAACTCGAGGACAACCTGTACATTTTTCACACCCTTATCAGGCATTTATATCAACATAAATTCTGGGTCCCTCCCAGGGACTAGATTTAAGGCACCTCAATAACAAGCTGAGACAGTGTTGTTGCTTGTACGAGGGTTTAACACAAGTTAGTTTCAGGACAGTGGTTGATGGGTTCCCAACCATATTTTATCCTACTCAGTATTTCTTAATACGCAGGTAGTTCTCGACTTACGACCACAATTGAGCCCAAAATGTCTCTTGCTAAGCAAGGCAGTTATTAAGTGAGTTTTGCTTCATGTCATGACCTTTCTTGCCACAATTGTGAAGTGAATCCCTGCAGATGTTAAGATAGTCACACGGCTGTAAAGGGAATCTGCCTTCCCCCATTAATTTTGCTTGTCAGAAGATCACAAAAGATGATCACGCAATTGAGCCCAAAATTTCTGTTGCTAGGCGAGACAGTTGTTAAGTCAGTTTTTCCCCATTTTACAACCTTCCTTGCCAAAGTTGTTTAATAATAATAATAATAATAATAATAATAATAATAATAAAAGTTGGAAGGGACCTTGGAGGTTGGAGGTCATCTAGTCCAACCCCCTGCTCAGGCAGGAAATGGCTGTCCAGTCTCTTCTTAAAAACTTCCAGTTTGGGAGCATTCATAGCTTCTGGAGGCAGGTTGTTCCACTGGTTAATTGTTCTAACTGTCAGGAAGTTTCTCCTTAGTTCTAGGTTGCTTCTCTCCTTGATTAGTTTCCATCCGTTGCTTCTTGTCCTGCCTTCAGGCACTTTGGAGAATAGCTTGACTCCCTCTTCTTTGTGGCAGCCCCTGAGATATTGGAACACTGCTATCATGTCACCCCTCGTCCTTTTCTTCATTAGACTAGACATAAACAATTCCAGCAACCGTTCCTTATATGTTTTAGCCTCCAGTCCCCTAATCATCTTTGTTGCTCTTCTCTGCACTCTTTCTAGAGTCTCAACATCTTTTTTACATCGTTGTGAATCACTGCAGTTATGTTTTAAGTTGTCTCATATTTGTCTATGTTTTCTTCATACTGGATTGGCAGGTCTGTTCCTTGGACCGTAATTATTTGTAAATGACAAGGAGGGCAATGCAAAAACTGTCACAAGTGGTGCATAGTACACACAAGTGACATACACTCCCTAAACGCACCCACAAATCCTTAATGTTGGAGGAACTTGGAAAGATTGAGCATAGTCTTGAGGTATTTATTTTGCTCCCTCTTTATTACCTAATCCCAACAATTAATTATTCCTGGAACCTGTCTTATTAATTAAGATTGAACCAGTTTGGTCTAGTAATTAAGGCAGCAGAATAGAAACCAGGAGACTGGGAATGCTGGCCCCACCTTTGGCATAAAACCTGGCTAGGTAACTTTGGGTCCGTCGCTCCTTCTCAGCACAGTTTACCTCACAGGGTTCTTCTTTGGGGGGAAATGGGACAGAGGAAAGGAGTATTGTGTGGGTTTGCCACCTTGACTTATCTAAAATAATCAAATCAAATCAAATAAAAAATAAAGTAAAATAAATAAATAAAAATAAAATAAATAATATAAAATAATAAAATAAAATAATGGAATGGAATGAAATAAAAATAAAGGCAAGATAGATATAGATATAGATACACACACACTCACTCACATGCACACACATATATACACACACAGTACTATAGCTTTTCCTTCAGTTGTCCAAGCACCGATAGCTTCTTATTTAGGCTATTACAATGTTCCTGTATATACAATGCTCTACTTAATGTCTTGCATGTTGAAGAAGAAAGCACATGAAAGCATAGCCTTACATTTAAATGTTACACAACAAAGCAGAATTCCCAGGAACTGCAATTGTGTGCTTGATAATTAAATGCACCTTCTCGAACATTCTCTAAGCCAGCTGAGATTCTTATGTCCTGTATGAAAAGATTGCAACGTGAATGCAGTAGGAGGGAATTGTTATTCAGAACATAAGTAATTCATATGAACTATGTTTTAGTTAACAGAATAACAGAGTTGGAAGGGACCTTGGAGGTCTTCTAGACCAACCCCCTGCTCAAGCAGGAGACCCTGTACCATTCCAGACAAGTGGCTATCCAGACTCTTCTTAAAAGCCTCCAGTGTTGGAGCACCCACAACTTGTGAAGGTAAGCCATTCCACTGTTTAATTGTTCTCAAAGTTAGGCAGTTTCTCTTTAATTCTAGTTTGCTTCTCTCCTTGATTAGTTTCCATCCATTGTTTCTTGTCCTGCCCTCAGGTGCTTTGGAGAATAGGTTGATCCCCTCTTCTTTGTGGCAGCCCCTGAGATATTGGAACACTGCTATCATGTCACCCCTAGTCCTTATTTTCATCAAACTAGACATACCCTGTTCCTGCAACCGTTCTTCATGTGTTTTAGCCTCCAGCCCCCTAATCATCTTTGTTGCTCTTCTCTGCACTTTTCCCAGAGTCTCTGCATCTTTTTTATAATATGGTGACCAAAACTGAATGCAGTTTTATTTGTTTGTTTGCTTGCTTGTTTATCAAATTTTAAAACTGCCCATCTCCTTCACAGGGGGACTCTGGGCATCGTACAAATAAAATATTAAATACATAAGAAACAGTATATAAAATTTAAAAAGAGGCAAGCCATGTGAAAAATTAATTTAATGGTGGAGGGATGACTTTTATTAACACTTAAATTATGCTACTTTTCTTTTCTTTTTTTTCCCTTTGGCCTGGCCATGCTTATTTGGGAGGACACACCACCCAATGGCTATGTGGGACCTTTGGCCCAAAAACAAATGGTTAGTCTTGCTGGAAACCAACATCTCCCAATGGGGTAATTATATGTATCAGTCATAATTGCTTCTATAATTCTAGCTGTGGAACACGTAGGCACAAAATCTGGGAGGAAACACCCTGACACATCTGGACAGTAGGGATTAAAGAAAGATGGCTAGTATTTTAACCAGGGGAAGACAACCGGGTGCATTCCAGATATGGTATACCTTGGTTTCTGCAATCTTTTACCATTAGCTATGGAAATAAGAATTATTGAAGTCTCAAACATCTGAAGGGCTCCTGGTTGCTTACCCTGCCTTATATAGATAGTCCTCAACTTACAACCTTGGATGGAAACTAACCAAGGAGAGAAGCAACATAGATCTAAGGAGAAATTTCCTGACAGTTAGAATAGTTAATCAGTGGAACAACCTGCCTCCATAAGCTGTGAATGCTCCAACACTGGAAGTTTTTAAGAAGAGATTAGGCAACCATTTGTCTGAAATGGAAACCTCCAAGGTCCCTTCCAACTCTATTATTCTATTCTATTCTATTCTATTCTATTCTATTCTATTCTATTCTATTCTATTCTATTCTATTCTATTCTATTCTATTCTCTCATTTGGTGACAGTTCTAAGTTACAATGGCACTAAAA
Source organism: Azemiops feae (assembly GCA_023970755.1). NCBI lineage: Eukaryota > Metazoa > Chordata > Lepidosauria > Squamata > Viperidae > Azemiops > Azemiops feae. The sequence goes on from JALGBA010000413.1 coordinate 572,298, forward strand.
TAAGTGACATGGTAGTTTTTCACACTTTACAAATCCGTAAATTTTAATATTTAGTGCCTGTTCAAAGTTACAACAGCACTGAAAAACATGACTTATGACCATTTTTCACACTTACGACCACTGCAGCATCCCCTCGGTCACATAATCAAAATTTTGACGCTTGGCAACTGGCCTGTATTTACGACGGTTGCAGTGTCCTGGGGTCATGTGATCCCCTTTTGTGACCTTCTGACAAGCAAAATTAGTGGGGAAGCCAGATTCACTTGATAACCGTGTTGCTAACTTGATAGCTGAAGTGATTCACTTAACTGTGGCAAGAAAGGTTGTAAAATGGGGCAAAGCTCATTTGTCAACAGTTTCACTCAGCAACGGAAATTTTGGGCTCGATTGTGGTCATAAGTTGAGGATTACCTGTATAGTATTAAGAGAAAACAATATGTGCTGTTTGGCTGTTGTACTCCACTCTTGGGGAGTGTTTCGCCAGTGACTTGTACATTCAAGGGGTCTTTGAGGGGGGGGGGGGAATCAGCCTCTGCTCTGAATTTCCTCCAAATAACAGCATTGAACCCCAAAGACCTTTCACGTGGTTGCAAGGGAATTTTTACGGCAAGTAGCTATATGTTATTTGCTCCTTTCTCTCCCTTTTAAAAGTAGAACATGATCTCAAAATACCCCTGTGTCTATGATATTTCAAGGTAAGGGAATTAAACTGGAACCATTCCCGTTTTCCAGATGTCATTTTTCCAAAATAAATAAGGGGAGAATTGTTATTCACAGCAGTATCCTGTAGTTTTGCAGAAAACTGGATTTTCTCCAATGATAAATGTGTATCCTTTTCCACAAAGGTATTGTGAGAAGCCTCCCTCTCTTTCTCTAAATCATATTTTTTTCCCCATTTTTGAGAACTGATAAAATGCTTCTCGCCTACCTGCCAATGATTAAATGGAAGAACCACTGCCCTTCATTATTGATTTGTTTATTTCCCCATCTTTTCTATATAATTAAAGACCGATGGGAATGCATCAGAGGGAGAGAGGCTATCCAGAGAGAATCACAAAAATGTGAAACTTTTTTTCAAATGGTTAACAGCCATCTTGTGGAAGTCCTTGCTGACCCCGGGGACACTGCCACTGTCATAAGTACATGCCAGTTGCCAAGCATCTGATTTTTGATCACGTGACCACAGGAATGCTGCAGTGGCCGTAAGTGTGAAAAATGGTCATAAGTCACTTTTTTCAGTGCCATTGTAACTTTATTACAGCTTTATTAAAAATTTATGGATTTGAAATCAGTGTAGATCTTTCAACCTGGGTATGACGCAATCCGTTTATTTTGTATCATTTAACGGTTCAACCGTTGCATTTTGTCCTAGTTTTTGTTTCTGGCTACTCTTAAAGGGCGTCTTTACTCTGCTTATATCTCAGTATAAACAAATATCAAAACCATAGGACTCCTCGCCAGGAGAATCTTCCCAACATCCATTGTTGTACAGATAATTTTATTGTAATGAGTAATGCTAGCATTTTCCCACCTGCATAGTGAAGTGGTACAATCTAAACCAGGGGTGTCCAGCCTTGGCAACCTTAAGACTTTAAGCATGGTTGGCTGGGGAATTCTGGGAGTTGAAGTCCATGCATCTTAAAGTTGCCAAGGTTGAGAAGTAATGGCTTAAACCCAACACTTTTACCACTACATTGAGAATTAGGTCTCAATGAATAACACATTTTATGCCTTTTAAACTCCATCTACAAATCACAATCCTTCCATATTTGCGCGTACAATTTTCCCAGGCTCCTTTAAAAAAAAATACCCCAGAGATGTATCCATGGGGCCAAAATAACTAAAAAAATTGACTTTCTGGCATAGTGGACCTAAATTACTACTTCCCATATTATTTTGGCTGCAAAGTTATCTCCCCGAAGAGTTAGACATTCCTGTGAGAAATATGAAAAACAAACACTAAAATTCACGTACACCACCAGCATTATTCACGATTCTCCTGGGCAAGCTTACAAAATGTTTGAATCGTCTTCTGACATAAATAAAACTCTTTTTCAAAATAAGAGGTTGTTCAGGATTCTGATATGTGTCAACAGAACCGTTTCAGATGAAACAGAATTTAGAGGAGGGATGAGTTGGGTTCCACAAGTCTGGGCACACCACACTGAATATCTGAAAGTACCATTAGCTCCCAAACGAACTAAATAAGAAAATACTAAACCAAGGATTAGGACTGCATGGGGAATGGACATGTTACATGAAATTCTAATTTTTTAAAAAAAAAAAACTTCCTCACACATAATGGAAATAGGAAGACAATACTATGGGCAAATTTCTTTGTAACAGCTTGGCGTAATGGTTAAGGTGCTGACCTAGAAACCAGGAGATGGTGAGTTGTAGTCCCACCTTAGGAATGAAAGCTGACTGGGCCAGTCGCCAAGATCCTGTGAGTTCTAGTCCCTTAGGCATGAAAGCTGGTTGGGTGACTTTGGGCCAATCACCAGGAGACGGTGAGTTCTACTCCCGTCTTAGGTATGAAAGCTGACTGGGTGACTTTGGGCCAATCACCAGGAGACGGTGAGTTCTAGTCCCGCCTTAGGCATCAAAGCTGACTGGGTGACTTTGGGTCAGTCATTCACTCTCAATCTAACCACTTTGCAGGGTTGTTGTGGGAAAATAGGAGGAGGAATGTATACCATGAATGTCCGCCATCTTGAGTTACTTATAAAATAATCAAGGCAGGATAAAAATCAGATGAGTGGATGGATAGTGGGAGGGAGGGATGACTGACAGGTGGTTTCTCTTGGGTTTTTCCTTGGAATCCTGAAATAGGGAAAGAAGAGCAATCCAGAAAGGAGAAAGAATTTGCGGTGTTCTTATTCTTGAATACCTTCTTCTACTATTCCCCAACTTACAGAAGGGAAATTCAATGTCAGCTCCTCACAGGAAAACGCAGCGCAACATGAAAAATGCCCACTGAATGGAGAACTGCTCTTCGTTTTGTTTGCGATGCAATACAATGGACTCCAGCAAAAGGCAAAGAATCACAAAAACAAGGGAACACGGGGACTAAAGCCAGCTTTCCCCATTTTCCTCAGAGCATTGAAAAGATGTGGACAGACATTTTGCTGTCAATGGAAATGTCCCATTGAGACACATTGGGAGGTTCTCCAGTGATAGGACGACAAGGACAAATTTAACCAATTGTAAATTTTCTCTACCAGTTTTCAGCAAATTGTTGCCAACTGGATTTGTTATACCAGAGGTCCCCAACCTTGGCAACTTTTAAGACTCGTGGACTTCAACTCCCAGAATTCTGGGAGTTGAAGTCCACAAGTCTTAAAGGTGCCAAGGTTGGAGACCCCTGTGTTATACTTACATTTATCACTCTCAGTGTGGCAGTGGTAGTTCATCATCTCTAGGAAAGTCTCTTTCGTTTTATACATCCAGAGAACCAAGTTTCAGAAGAACATCTCCACTCTTTTGCAATCATTTCTCATGTTCCCATACCTGTAGTCTTCGACTTACAAGAATTTGTTTAGTGACCGTTCAGTTTACAACAGCACTAAAAACAGTCACTTATGACCATTTTTCACATTTACGACCGGTGTCTCCAGTGCTGGAGGACTCATAACCTTTGGGAGGCATGTCATTCAACTGATTAATTGTTCTAACTGTCAGGAAATTCCTCCTTGGTTCTAGTCCTGGATTAGTTTCCATCTGTTCTTCTTGTCCTGCCTTCAGGTGCTTTGGAGAATAGCTTGACCCCCTCTTCTTGGTGGCAGCCCCTGAGATATTGGAAGAGCCATGATGACACAGTGGTTAGAATGCAGTATTGCGAGCTAATTCTGCCAACAGCCAACAGTTCGATTCTGACCAGCTCAAGTTTGACTCAGCCTTCCATCCTTCTGAGGTCGGTAAAATGAGGACCCATTAAACCACTATAAGTCAATGCTGTTGCTGTTGCTACTGTATCATGTCACCCCTATTCCTTCTTTTCATTAGACTTAAGCTGTGATCCTCTGGGATACACTTAACAGGGAGACTCAAGACCCACCTAGTTGTCATTCATCAACTCCTCAAATGCCAATCAAATAATAGAGGGATTGGGATTCTTTGACAGCCATGTCCTACTTAGTAGTGCCTCTATAGAAACATTTCAATAAACCTTTAGGGAAAGAGGAGTAAACTTTCACTAATGTAGTTCAGGTGCTTTGCGCAGCACCAGAGATGTACAGCCACCATAAAATTCAGTTGAACAGAGCCCTTGAGGGAGGTGTCGGGATGGATTAAAGGCTGCCTAGTTTTAAATACCGGAAAAACCAAAGAGATCATTGTCGATTTCAGAAAAGGCAGGCACAGCCACACATCTCTGTGCATCAATGATTCACCGGTGGAGATGGTTACCAGCATCAAATTCCTGGATGTGCAGCTAACAAGTAGGCTGGCTTGGTCGCTCAACAGTGAGAAACTGGTAAAGCGGGCACAGCAGTGCCTGCATTTTCTGCGTCGCATGAGAAAAGCACATCTTCCTTCCCCTGTCCTGACCACTTTCTACAGGGGGACGATCGAGAGCATCCTGTCATACAGCATCACAGTCTGGTTTGAAAGCGTCACTGCTTCAGACAAGAAGGCGGTGCAGAGAGTGGTGAGAATGGCCGAAAAGATCATTGGCAGTCCCCTCCCTCCCATCCAGGACGTAGCACAGAAGCGTTGCTTGAGCAGGGTCCGTAAGATTATCTGGGACACTACACATCCTCTTCACGACCTGTTTTCCTTGTTACCTTCTGGGAGGAGGCTTCGTGGTATCCGCAGCAGAACATCCGGATTCAGCCATAGTTTCATTCCATACAGCATTAACCTTGTGAACTCTCAAGCTTCCTCCTTCCGTTATATATTCAAGATGGACAGTATTTAATATTTATTTGCTACGTATATGTAGGGGTGTGGGTCTATACATATGTTGTATATAGTATGTTTTAGGTGTGTGTCATGTATGTGTTTCACTTTGAGAGCAGGCAACTAAATTTCATTTTTGATGTGTGCCGCTGTGCCCACAGTAAAAAAATGACAATAAATGTTATCTTATCTTATATATCTTATATTTTGTTAAAATGGCCAGAGTCTACCTGTGAATTTAAAGCATGACCTTTCATCCATTCTCCGCATCTGACATGCAAATGCTTGGGTTGAAGCATGGCTTCCCTATTAAGTCATCTGGTAAACTCTCATTCCTCTAATGTCAGCATGAGTTACACCATTCTCGCTGTGAAATGCTTCTCTTCTTTGGGCACGCAATCTGCTGTGTATTCCATTAACAACTGTTTCCCTGCTTATTTTCACTGGACCCACACAGGCCCTTCCTTGCCAACCTCCCCACAATCCATGGCCATAAAGAACAGTCTCGTTTTTATTATCGCTTCTTTCCACGCTAGGAAAATGTTCACTTCCTGTCTTTCTACTCTGAAAGTCCCCCCAGCTAGTCTTAAAGGCCCAAGAATAGTACAGTGTTGAAAGGATGACAACCCTGTATTCTTAAAATTGCCTCTGCAAATCAAGATATTGTATTGTTGCTCTGACTTAGAATATTCTAACTCTTTGAGCCTCCACGGATCTTAATTTATAGGAATGTTGGGACAAGAAACATCTTTGCCCAACAACCAGACATTGCTGATGTAAACCTACTTCCTGCTTGCATCTAACTAAGAAATAAACATGTCCTGGCTACATTTCTTTTTCTGCTGTACCCTTATGGCAGTTGCATTCATCCCATCCTCAGCCCTTGTGTGAAAGAAGCTTGTCGTATTTACTGCAGTGCTTCCCTGTTTAAGCTGGCAGCATTCAGCAACACAGAAAGGTAGTCCTTGACTTACAACCACAATCGATCCCAAAATTGATCTTGCTAAGTGAGACATTTGTTAAGGGAGTGCCGCTCCATTTTACCACCCTTCTTGCCCCTGTTGTTAAGTGAATCATTGCAGTTGTTAAATTAGTAACAAGGTTGTTAAGTGAATCTGGCTTCCCCCATTGACTTTGCTTGTCAGAAGGCCGCAAAAGGGGATCACATGACCCCCGGGACACTGCAACTATCATAAATATGAGCCAGTTGCCAAGCTTCCAAATTTTGATCATGTGACCATGGGGAAAAAGGTCATAACTCACTTTTTTCAGTGCCGTTGTAACTTTGAACGGTCATTAAACAAACTGTTGTAAATCACAGACTAACTGAACAAAGCCGTACGGTGTGTTACAGCAGTGTTCCAATGTTGGAGAGGCAGCCACAAAGAAGGGGGGGGGGTGTCAACTTATTTTCCAAAGCACCTGAAGGCAGGACCAGAAGCAATAGATGGAAACTAATCAAGGAGAGAAACAACCTGGAATTAAGGAGAAACTTCCTAACAGTGAGGACAATCAACCAGTGGAACGGCTTACCTTCAGAAGTTGTGGGAACTCCATCACTGGAGGTTTTTAAGAAGAGATTGGACAGCCATTTGTCTGAAATGGTACAGAGTCTCCTGCTCGAGTAGTGGGTTGGAATAGAAGACCTCCAAGGTCCCTTCCAATTCTGTTACTCTGTTATACGGCACCATCAGTTAGATGACAGGCAAAGCCAGGTGACCAATCAAGGTTCTTATCTCTTGTCTTCTGCTATTCTCCCTAAAGAGCTGGGTCAGCAATGCTGTTTGTAGCTTATCAGAATCGGACACTAGTAGCCAGCAGTTAAGTGCTTTAGATCTATGGCCCATTCCCATTTAATGAAAAGCTGAAATAGGAAATCAGTAGAAAGGGGTGACTGTGTATAGGACTGATGTAATCAGGGCACAGTGTCAGAGTGGGATGGTGTAATAGTAAAATTGCACAACAGACTGAAATAACAAATCAGCACCCTCCTGAACACGGCAAGAATGAATTTACAAGTTGGCATTTGCTGTTTGTACTGTATAATGAAAGGAAAACTCACGGAGAGAAATGTGAAATAAAAATGGTACGTAGTTTGCTTTGTCTTGCAATTGTTTTTTTTAAACTTTATTCCTATGTACAGGTAGTCCTCTCGTGGTCATGTGATCAAAATTCAGGTGCTTGACAACTGCTCATATTTATGACAGTCGCAATGTCCCGGGGTCATGTGATCCCCTTTTGCGACCTTCTGACAAGTCATAAAATGGGACAAAACTCACTTAACAAATGTCTCTCTTCGCAACATAAATGTTGGACTCAATTGTGACCGTGAGTCAAGGACTACTTGTGGTTAATAACATGGCATAATTGAGAACAAGGAACAAAGGAAGAACAGAAGAGAACAGAACAAAATAACAGAATTGTTCTTACTGTCACTGTACCATTTCAGACAAATGGCTGTCCAGTCCCTTCTTAAAAACTTCCAGTGTTGGAGCATTCACAACTTCTGGAGGGAGGTTGTTCCACTGATTAATTGTTCTAATAGTCAGGAAATTTCTCCTTAGTTCTAGGTTGCTTCTCTCTTTGATTAGTTTCCATCCATTGCTTCCTGTGTGTACGCACACACCCCCACTTGCGCTAGTGGGGCACAAAAACAGGATGGTGCGAAAACGGGTGCGAAAACGGGATGTGCACGCACCGGCCAGACTGTCCTGCAGCCTGGTGGCCAGCAGACCATGGACCAGAAGTGGGCCATGGCCCACAGGTTGGGGACCCCTGGACTAGAAGACCTCCAAGATCCCTTCTAACTCTGTTATTCTGTTCTGTTCTGTTCTATTATCTTGAACTGCATCCAGAAAAAAACCTGGAAGCCAATTTAGCTCGCAAACAAAGGTGTTTCCTGGGCAAACCTAGTAATCCCCATTACTGTGTGCACTGCTGCATTCTGGACCATTTAAAATTTCTGGGTAGTCTTCAAGGGCAGCCCCATGTAAAACTCATTGCAGTAATCCAAATGGCGGGATGACCAGGTAGTCCTCGACGTACGACCACAGTTGAGCCCAGAATTTCTGGACAGCAAGTTAAGTGAGTTTTGCCTCATTTTACGACCTTTTTTGCCACAATTTTTAAGTGAATCCCTGCAACTCTTAGTTACACAGTTGTTAAGTGAATGTGGCTTCCTCATTGGCTTTGCTTGTCAGATGGTCACAAAAGGTGACACCCATGACCCGGGGACACTATAACCATCATAGATATAAGTCACTTGCCAAGTGTCCGAATTTTGATCACACAACCATGAGGACGCTGCAACAGTGGTAAGTGTGAAACACAGTCATAAGTCATTTTTGTCAGTGCTGTTGTATCTTTGAACGGTCACTGAATGAGCTGGTTTAAGTTGAGGACCTGTAGTGACCGCGAGCAAGTTCACTCATTTATTTTCAGCCAGTTGAAAGATGGATAGGGAGTATTTTATATATATATATATAAATATTTTATTGATTTTCTAGTTTTACAATCAAGTACTTAATAGACAACGTGTTGTCTGGGTCCATTAGTAATTCAGTGATCTATATTAACTTCTTCAGTCTTGATCCAATATTACACCATCACATGATTCCTCTCTTCTTCTGGTAGTACCTGTTTTCCCACACTAGGCAAATACAATTCTCATTGTTATTAGTAAATATACAATTGAATATCAACCTCTTTCTTACATTTTTCTCATAATATCAGTTTTAAATTACTTTTCTAACCAAAACCTATCTTAATTGCATTTGCTCTTAATATCCATATGTTCAATCAGTGTCCTGTTTTCAGTTTTTTTTTTAAATTTTAATTTCCCATCAGTATTCAAAATGTCTCTATTGTTTATAATTTCAAAGTAAGTTATATTTGGGTAATCAAAAGCTTCCCTTACTCAAACTTCTTAGCGTTTTCCTGTTTCCCTTCTTATATCAAAATCTAATATTCTAGTTACAGATCTTATCTTTCTAGTTATGATAGTACTTCTATTTCTAGCAATTATCTATTCTCCACCATATTCAAACATCTAGTTAATAATGTAATATCCCATCTAATGGCTCAAAACGTCTATTCAGTAGGGAGGGAGCATTTTAACGTAGCTATGAAAAAAAGGGATATGCAACCAGGTTGATAAGAGTCAAAGATAGCATCCTTGGCAAACATCTACCTGGGGAATACACCTATCTGGAGCAATACAAAAATCATCGGTCATGCTACCCACCACGCTTGTGAGTTCATCAAAGCCTGGCACTCCACAAGCAATTCCATCAAGAGATAAAGTGACCTACAACCAGCGTATGGACCCCTCAGAATCCAAATCAACCCCACAGCCCAGCAGAGGGTCAACGCTGCTAACATCGGATGTTCTTGCTTTGACAACGTATGGAGATGCAGCCATTTTCCTTCTTATGTTTTACTCTTAGAATTAGAATTAGATGATATTGGGAGCAGGGGAGGAGGAGGAATGTGCATGGGAGTTTAGTTAGGCATAACAGTATTGTAACTAGGGTGAGAACCAAGTTTTTTTCAAATAAGAGATGATAAGAAATGGCGGGTTGAAGAACTGGAGGAAAAGCCGGCATTTCAAACTAATTGGAGAATGTGATTTATGACTGTTAATTAGAGGAGGGAATTGTGCTTTGATACTATGTGCTCAGGGGAGGGGAATTCAGATTTTGGCTTTGCTTATGTACCTGCCGATGCTATGCTACTCGAATAAAGATTCTTTGAGGTAAACAATGCCTCGAAGTTCTTTGAAGAGTTTCATCTGTCGGAACCATGACACAGAGACAGCACCGGCCCTCAACCAACCCTCACAAGCCCCCCCCCTCCCACCAGCAGTTCACTCCCCAGTGACCATGACCTGATGTAACCTCATCACAAGACCCATCACAAGCCCCTCACTGATGACTCATACCTGACCCATCACAAGGCCCTCGCTTGACACACCCACACCTGAAGCCCTTATAAACAGACATCCCCCAAATGCTGCTGGAGATGTTACCTGGCCTGGTAACGAAATGTTTGGGAAACAAATCCTCAAGCTCAGAGAACAAACCTTCACCCTCAGACATCTATCTACTCAAGCAGCAAATATTATTCACCTGCTAACTAACATCTACAAATCAAGGTTCTGCCAAAGGACTGGAGATGGTTAAAAAAAAATAAAAAATTGGCAAGCTGACAATAGTGCAGATTTACAACCAAGGTCTTTTGAACTTCCAGAGAAGGAGCCTGTGAATCTCTGCAACATAATCCAATTTTTGAGCTCCTTCAGCTGCGGGAAGCAAGAATTGTGGCTCTCTGTATAACCCTGATCTCCTGCCAGCTGAAGGGCAATGACTTCTCCATCACGCACCAACTGCTCCTGCCAGGAAGCATCTCCTGTGTGGGTCATTATCTGCATAGCGAAAATATTAAATCATTTCCTCTTGCAAAGCTTTCTTGCTTTCTGGGCCTCAAGGTGGGAAAAGGCCGTTCCGAGCCATTTTAAAATACTAAATAATCTGGCAAGTCATTCCTGCTGCAGCTGAAAAATGCTTGGAGGGATGCACTTTCGAAGCCAAATTAAATAAGAGATGGGGAGATGCAACCCTTTCAAATTTATTTGCCACCCATGTCACGCTTCATGCGATCCTTGGCTCTTGGAACTCAATAGAGATAGTCCTCGACTTACAACGGTTCGTTTAGTGACCTTTCAAAGTTACAATGGCACTGAAAAAAGTGACTTATGTCTGTTTTTCACACTTACGACCGTCGCAGCATCCCCATGGTCATGTGATCAAAATTCAGATGCTTGGCAACTGGTTCATAATTATGACGGTTGCAGTGTCTTTGGGTCATGTGATCCCCTTTTGCGACCTCCTGACAAGGAGAGTCAATGGGGAAGCCAGATCCACTTAACAACCAGGTTCCGAACTTAACAACTGCCATGATTCATTGAACAAATGTGGCAAGTAAGGTCGTAAAATGGGGCAAAATTCACTTAACAAATGTCTCACTCAGCAACAGAAATGTTAGGCTCCATTCTGGTGGTAAGTTGAGGACTACCTGTATTTTGCTCAAGTTTACAAAGATGAAAAGTGATAATTTGGGGAAGAAAGGAAGATTGTGTTTTGCCACACTTGATACATGGGAAATTCAAGATGGGACCGCTACATTTTTCATCCAGAACTGCTTCTGTGTCTTTCATCAGAAGATTCAAAAATCCAAGCCCACCACTCACAAAAGAGAATATGGATCGTCCTCAATTTACAACTGTTCGTTTAGTGTCTATGGAGATTCTCAGTCATCCAGGTCAAGTTTGTCCCAAAGGTGCCTTCTCAAAAGGCAGCTGGGCTTTCTGTGTTTTTGCCTTGAAGATGTTTCACTTCTCACCCAAGAAGCTTCTTCAGTTCTGTTCATTTAGTGACCGTTCAAAGTTACAACGGCACTGAAAAAAGTGATTTTTGATCGTGTTTCACACTTATGACCTGTTGCAGCATCCCCATGATCAAAATGATCAAAATTCAGAGATTTGGCCACTGACTTATATTTATGACACATCCTGGGGTCGCGCAATCACCTTTTGCGACCCTGTGACAAGCAGTGTCAATGGGAAAGCCAGTTTCACTTAACAACCGTGTTACCAACTTAACAACTGAAGTGATTCACTTGTCAACTGTGGTAAAAAAAAAAGGTCGTAAAATGAGGCAAAAGTCAACAAATGTCTCACTGAGCAACAGAAATTTTGGGCTCAATTGGGGTCATAAGTCGAGGATTACCTGTATTTAGAAACTGCTTCTGAACTTTCTGTGTGAAAGAGAAAAAAAATGACATTTGACTTTGTGTTTTGACAATTAAGTGGATTATAGTTATAGAAATAGCTAGTGGTTATTATTTGGCATAACTAAAAAGTTGATATTATAAATTTACTACCTGTGTTTCCCCGAAAATAAGACCAGGTCTTTTTTTTTTTTTGCCTCCAAAAGAGGCACCAGATCTTATTTTCGGGGTAGGCCTTACCTCACCTCTGGCACTGACAGCCCCACCCAGCCGGTCCACTTCTTCTGGGGCCGAAGTTCTGCAGCTGCATTCGGGTCTGCATTTTGCAGTCAGGAGCAGCCGAGTACCGAGCTATGGATTGAATCCATAGCTTGTTCCTCGTCTGCAGAGGTCTTGCAGAACCGAGCTATGGATTGAATCCATAGCTTGGTTCTTGGCTGCACAGGCCTTCCGGAAAGGTCTCTGACTGAGAAATGCAGGCCTGGCTGCAGAAGAGGCCTCGGAAGAAGTGGGCCGGCAAGGAGAGGCCTGGTTGCGAGGTAAGTGGGTGTGGGGCGGGTGGGGCTCCACACCCCCACCCCTGCCCTAACTTGATTTCTAGGTGTGTGCCTCTCCCCAAAACTAGGACTTATTTTGGGGGTAGGGCTTATATTAGACCCACCCCAAAAAATCAAGGTAGGGCTTATTTTGGGGGTAGGCCTTACTTTCGGGAAAACACGGTATGTCTCTTACTGTAGCAAAAAAAGTCAGGAAGTCACTGCTTTTTGTTTCTTTTTTCTTTTTTCCCCTTCCCTCACTTTATCCCTTCTATTCCCTTTCCTTTCCGGTTTTCCATTGTCTTTATTTCCATCAGTATTTTATATTACAAAAAAAACTTTAATAAAAAAAAATACAAAGAATATTCAAAAACCCAAGTCCACCCCTCACAAAAGAGAATTCAGGCAGTCCTCAACTTACGACCACAATTGAGCCCAAAATTTATGTTGTTAAGTGAGAAATTTGTTGAGTTTTGCTCCCTTTTAGGACTTTTCTTGCCACAATCGATAAGTTTCCGTAATGGCAACAATCACTGCAGTTGTTAAATTAGTAACACGGTTGTTAAGTGAACCTGGTATCCCCATTGGCCTTGCCTGACAGGAGGTCACAAAAGGGGTTCACATGACTCCAGGACAGCGCAACCGTCATAAAAGTGAGTCAGTTGTCAAGCATCTGAATGTAAGTCGCGGGAATGCTACAACGGTCATAAGTGTGAAAAATGGTCACAAGTCACTTTTTTAAAGTGCTGTTATAACTTCGGTCACTAAACGAATTGTTGTAAGTCGAGGACTTCCTGTAATGTTTTTGCACATTTTCTCTTTATGAAAAGGACTGAATTAAACTGCAACCCCATCGCTGATTAGATTCGTTGCACAAGTATTCCAAGGGCAACAACGCCGTGCCCTCTTTTTTACACTTTGCTAAAAATATCTACGGTTACATGTGAAGCAAATCCGATTAGACGGACATAACGTAGTAAAACATGAGACAGTTTTGTTTTTTTTTTTAAAAAAGGAGAAGAAGAAGAAGGCTGAACCATAACATTATTTAGACAAGGCTTTTTAGAAACCGGAAATTTTTCTTGATCGATGCCGCTTATATTTGGGGAATCTGATGTCTGGAATCGCAGCTATGCTGAAATCCAGGATTTTTCAACTGATTCTTTGAATTAGGTTTTACCGAAGCGTAATTGAAAGTGGCTCGGTCTTCTTTGAAGTTTCCAGTGAAATAAAATCTGCCCCTTCCTGGCCATGCCAGGCTGACATGAGCTGGAGAAACACGGGAAGATCAACTACCCTACTGTTTCTCTTTTCAGAAATGCTTAAATCCCAAAGGAAGCTGTTGGGAGGAGGGTGCCTCTTGCTCAAGAAAGCTTCAGCATGATTAAAACGGCCGTACCGGTAGTCCTTGACTTACGACCGGTTGCTTAGCCATCACTCAAAATTACCAAATGAACCAAAAAAGGGGATTTAAGAATCGAATAGAACAATGGCTTTATTGTCGCTTTAAATGTACGTTAATTGGCATGCATTAAAATGAGATTTCGTTGCAAACAGTTCTCAAAGGGTAACCACCTCCAATACAGATAGTCCTTGACTTACAACAGTTCGTTTAGTGACTGTTAGAAGTTACATGGCCCTGAAAAAAAGTGACTTAGGACCATTTGTCACACTTACGACCGTTGCACATCTCTATGGTCACATAATCAAAATTCAAATGCTTGGCCACTGACTCATATTTATGACGGTTGCAGTGTCCCAAGGTCATGTGATCCTCTTTTGCGACCTTCTGACGAGCAAAGTCAATGGGGAAGTCAGATTCACTTAACAACCAAGTTACGAACTTAACAACTGCAGTCATTCATTTAACAACTGTAGCAAGAAAAGTCGTAAAAATGGGGCAAAGCTCACTTAGCAAATGTCTCACTTAGCAACAAACATGTTGGGCTTACCACATTGTGATGGTAAGCCGAGGACTACCTGCATACACTGCATAAACACGACATATATATATGCATACATGGAGGGAAGTGTGTAGTGGGGTGCCCCAGGGCTCTGTTCTGGGCCCAGTGCTCTTCAACATCTTCATCAATGATTTGGACGAGGGGATAGATGGGGAAATCATCAAATTTGCAGATGACACCAAGCTGGCAGGAATAGCCAACACTCCAAAAGACAGGCTTAAGATACAGGAGGATCTGGACAGACTTGAACACTGGGCACTATCTAACAAAATGAAATTCAATGGTGAAAAAAGCAAGATTCTACATTTAGGCAAGAAAAACCAAATGTATAAGTATAGTATAGGGGGTACCTTGCTCAATAGTAGTAACTGTGAGAGGGATCTCGGAGTCCTAGTGGACAATCATTTAAATATGAGCCAGCAGTGTGCTGCAGCTGCCAAAAAAGCCAACACAGTGCTGGGCTGCATTAACAGAGGGATAGAATCAAGATCACGCGAAGTATTAATACCACTCTACAATGCCTTGGTAAGGCCACACTTGGAATACTGCATCCAGTTTTGGTCACCACGATGTAAAAAAGATGTTGAGACTCTAGAAAGAGTACAGAGAAGAGCAACAAAGATGATTAGGGGACTGGAGGCTAAAACATATAAGGAAAGGTTGATGGAATTGGGTATGTCTAGTTTAATGAAGAGAAGGACGAGGGGGGACATGATAGCAGTGTTCCAATATCTCAGGGGCTGCCACAAAGAAGAGGGAGTCAAGCTATTTTCCAAAGCGCCTGAAGGCAGGACAAGAAGCAACGGATGGAAACTAATCAAAGAGAGAAGCAACCTAGAACTAAGGAGAAACTTCCTGACAGTTAGAACAATTAACCAGCGGAACAACCTGCCTCCAGAAGTGGTGAATGCTCCAACACTGGAAGTTTTTAAGAAGAAACTGGACAGCCATTTGTCCGAAATGGTATAGGGTTACCTGCCTGAGCAGGGGGTTGGACTTGATGACCTCCAAGGTCCCTTCCAACTTTATTATTATTATATTATTATTTACACACATACACACACACACACACACACACACATGACCCAGAGAAACAACACAGTCTAGTTCGGATGTATAGAAAACCATGCAACAACCCAGATTTGAACTGCCAACAGTCAGACACACCCCTCCCTGCAAAGTCAATTCTCTAGCACTAGATTAAGATCTAAAGGAAGCTATTGGCACGTTTGAGAAGGAAAGACTTAAGTCCGTATCAGCAGTCATCAATCATGTCCATGTCTCACTCAATTACTCCAGCAAGCCCTTTGAGCTATATCCATAGTCTTTGAGATATCCAAGCATCCCCTGTGTATTAAATGTGCTGAGGGCGGCTGTGGCACACTTCCTGGCCACAGATATATCGTGCAGCTTAACCTTGCCGTCCCCTCTTTTTCCTGCTTTGATCTATTTAAAGAACCAATTAAGCATGTTTTTATCTGGGCTATAGAAGCGATATTCCTACACACATGAACCAGTTCCTATCTTCCCCAACCGCCTTTGTTCCCCCCCCCCTCTAGCCAGGTTCCCATTATGAAAGTACTATAACTGTGGGTTGTTTCCTTAACATTTTGTTTTAAGATTCAGTTATGGGGAGTGAGTCATTTCAATGTGTGGAAGCTCATCATAATAACTACTGCATGGTGGATGGTGTAACGAGGCAGATAATTGTTTGATCCTATAAATAAACTTCAGTCCAAGGTTGCGTAAAAAGAAGCTCAGTTAAGATCAACTGACAGTTGGAATTCCTCCTAGGGGAAGTACAATTAACCTCCCAAGGGTCAAGCTGTAGATGATGATGATAAATGGGATTGTTCACCCAGAGATTTGCAAGGGAGATGTTTCCTCAAAAATTAGAACGTTTCTTAAACTGATACCAATTGCCCTGACAGAAGAACAAAAGCCAAATGCAGCTGTGGAAGATAAGAAAGACTTTCACCCATATAGGAGCATCCATTCCATAATGCAGATAAGTGCATACAGGCAGTCCTCGAGTTATGATCGTAATGGAACAGGCCCATTGCTGTCCTAAGCCGTGACTGTCACAGAGTGGGTCATCCACATGACCAACCCAATTTTATGTTCTTTTTTTTTTTTTTTGCAGTGGTCGATAACTGAGTGCCACAGTCATTCAGTGAACGCCACAATCATTAAGGGACCCAATTGTTTTGTCATGGGGCTAGTTTTGCCCCAAACTGCAAATATAGCTAGTCCTCAACTTATGACCACAATGGATCCCAAAATTTCAGTTACTGAGCGAGAGAGTTCTCGAATGAATTTTGCCCCCTTTTTTTACGACCTTGACTGCCACAGTTCTTAAGTGAATCACTGCAGTTGTAAAGTTAGCAACACGGTTCGTAGGTGAATCCGGCTTCCCCATTGACTTTGCTTGTCAGAAGTTTGCAAAAGGGGATCATGTGACACCCCCCCCCCAGGACACGGCAACTGTCCGTGAGCCAGTTGCCAAGTGCCTGAATTTTGATCACTTGATCCTGGGGATACTGCAATGGTCGTAAGTGTGAAAAATGGTCATGTCACTTTTTTCAGTGCCATGTGAATGGTCTTCTAGTCCAGGGCTTTTCAACCTGTGGTACGCGTACCACTTGTGGTACATTAATGAGTGGCAGGTGGTACGCAGCCCTGCCTAGCCAAGTGTAGTGGGGGAGGGAAAGAGCCAGCACAGGCAAGGACTTACAGTGAGAGAGTCCTCTGGAGCTGCAGATTTTACTTATGAATGGAGCCATTTGGGGAGGCTGCCTTAGCCTGCAGCCAGTACTTACATTTTTTTTTCTTCCTTAAGTATGGGTTGGGCTCCTTACTTTCCTTTCTAGCAAGTAGCTAATTCTTAAAGGGGAAGTGCCTTTTTAAGCTAGTTCACTCAGCAGCTTGTCTTTTCTGTCTCTGGAGGCCTTTCCTTGTTTGATCAATATATGGAAGAGGAAAAATATGGGGGGGTTCAAATTCTTCCTTCAGAAGGAGATGGGAATGAGAAAAAGGGAGACAGGGAAGGGAAGCAGGGAAGGAAGTCCCGCCTTAGCACTTGGCCACCAGCAGCTCTGCCATTGACTTTGCTTGTCAAAAGGTTGCAGAAGGGGATCACATGACCCTGGGACACTGTGACCATCATAAATATGAATCAGTTGCCAAGCATCCAAATATAAATCACATGACCCTGTTGCTGCAATGGTCATAAGTGTGAAAAATGGTCATAAGTCATTTCAGTGCAATTGCAACTTTGAACAGGTTTTTTTTTTGTCACCAAGTTTTTGACACCTTACTAGGTGGTACTCGAATATTGCCATATCCTAAAAGTGGTACAGTCGGTAAAAAGGTTGAAAAGCCCTGTTCTAGTCCAACCCCCTGCTCAAGCAGGAGATCCTATACTCTTTCAGACAGGTGGCTGTCCAGTCTCTTCGTAAAAACCTCCAGTGATAAAGCACCTACAACTTCTGAAGGCAAAACTGTATCAATTGAAAGGTACTTCCATATCATGGGAAGACAACTATATGAAAGACTGATTTGAAGGCACTTTTACTTTTACAACATGATTTATGCCAGAGGCATATCGCTCAGAACATATTTGACTTCCCAAAATCTTGGTGCTACCTCCGGGGATGTTCAACAGTTGTTTCCAAATTGCAATTTTGAATGGGGTATCCAATCCAGCACTGGAGAGAGATCCCAATCACTTACAGCAGTGATGGCGAACCTTTTAGAGACTGAGTGCTCAAACTGCAACCCAAAACCCACTTATGCATCGTCGAGTGCCGGGTGAGTGTGGCCCATTGGCTGGGTGTGGCTCATTGGCTGGGTGTGGCCCATTGGCTGGGTGTGGCCCATTGGGTGGGCGTGGCCCATTGGCTGGGCGTTGCCCATTGGCTGGGCATGGCTGCAGTGGTAACGGCAGACTGGGTGGGACTAAAAAGTTCAATCGATCAATTCCAACTTTGCAAGATCTCTTTTTTTCCCCGCGAGAAGTTGAAATTGACTGATTGAACCTTTTTTTTTTTTTTTTGCACATGGTGGCGGAGGCCTAAAGCGAAAAGGTTTTATAAAACCCAGCTGAAGGCCTAGGACTGGGTCGACGGCGCGCATTCCCACAGAGAGGGCTCTGAGTGCCGCCTCTGGCACCCGTGCCATAGGTTCGCCACCACTGACTTACAGTAATTTAATTTTAATGGTAAGCAACATGAACGCAGTATACGTAACATGTACCCAATCTTTCTTCCCACTGGTGAGAAAAGATGTTGAGAGTTTGGAAAAAATTCAGAGAAGAGCAACTAAGAGGATCAAAGGCCTGGAGGCTAAAACATACGAAGAACGGCTGCAGGACTTGGGTTTGGCTAGTAGTCTAAAGAAAAGAAGAAATAGGGGAGACATGATAACAGTATTCCAGTATCTGAGGGGCTGCCACAAGGCAGAAGGGGTCAGGTTGTTCACCAAAGCACCAGAGGGAAGGACGAGAAACAATGGTTGGAAACTGGTCAAGGAGAGAAGCAACCTGGAATTAAGGAGAAACTTCCTGACAGTGAGGACAATCAACCAGTGGAACAGCTTACCCCCAGAAATCATGGGCGCTCCATCTCTGGAGGTTTTTAAGAAGAGACTGGACAGTCACTTGTCTGAGATGGTATAGATTCTCCTGCTTGAGCACGGGGCTAGACTAGAAGACCTCCAAGGTCCCTTCCAGCTCTATTCTATTCAAGTTTCTGTTTGAAAGGTTCACACCAAACTGCACATATTGTATTGTCCCAAAGGTGCTTTTCCAAAAGGTAACTGGACTTTCTTGATTTTTTTTCCTTGCAAATGTTTTTTCAGTTCCTAAAATAGCTTCTTGGATGAGAAGCAAAACGTGTTTAAAAAAAAAAAAAAGTCCAGTTGCCTTTTGGAAAAGCATCTTTGGGACAAGCAAGACCTGGATGACTAAGAGTCTCCATAGACACACCGTATTATTTTACTGAGGTAAAGAACAGATCCAACTGTGGTTTTTGGAAAAGGGGTGAACACAGCACTGGTCAGATGCATTAATTAATTCCATTGCCTTTGTCTAACAGTAACTAAGCTTCTTCCCGATGAAAAACTGAAAGAGCTGCACTCCTGTAAACTCCAGCTGTGCTAAAACACGGTTTATCTTTCCAACAGCCAAAGGGAAAGGATGGTGACCATCAACCAGAGCATCCCTTTCCCAGCACCCAAGTCAAAACAGGCATCTCTCCTACATGGTACGAGGTTTGCACAACAGCGTCCCCAGAAGAATAACCAGCAAGATCATGAAATGTAGGACAATCTCTCCTTGTATGAACAGAACGTGTGTGCCACTTTCTAGCATACGCTAAAAGTGACCGAGGGAGAAAATGATTTATTTCCCCAAGTTGCTTCTTTTTTAATGCATGCCTCCTGCTAAGCCACGGCTTGCTTGACAAGTCAGAATTTATTGGACTTTAAACATAACTTGGGTCATAAATAATTTATGGACCTACCGTGGCCAGAAATCTTAGCCAATCCTTGCTAAGTAAAAAGAAAATAAACTGCATTATGCTTAGAGCAATCTTTCTCAATCATGTCAATTGGGCTTCAACTCCCAGAATTCCCCAGCATGAGGAGAAACGCTGAGGTTGAGAAACGCAGTTTAGAACAAGGTGTAGTCTGTATAACCATGAAAGAATCCCAGAAAGCTCTTTGGGGGGACAAAATTGGAAAATACCAAATATGGCAACCTGGGTACAATAATAGAAATTCAGCCACTCAAATCCACTAAACCTCCCACACTCATTTTCTATATTGTCACTCAAATACAGGTAAGTCCTCAACTTACAACCATTCATTTAGCTATCGTTCAAAGTTACAATGGCACTGGAAAAGGTGATTTATGACTGTTTTTCACACTGATGATTGTTGCAGCATCCCCTTGGTCACACGATCAAAATGCTTGGTGACTGGTTCATATTCATGACGGTTGCAGTGTCCCGGGGTCATGTGATCCCCTTTTGCGACTTTCTGACAAGCAAAGTCGATGGGGAAGCCAGATTCACTTAACAGCCGTGTTACTAAACAACTGCAGTGTTTCACTTAACAACTGTGGCAAGAAAGGTTGCAAAATGGGGCAAAACTCACGTAACCACTCTGTCGCTTAGCAGCAGAAATTTTGAGTTCATTTGTGGTGGTAAATTGAGGACTTCCTGTACTCAACCAAGAGAACCTTGTCATTAGTATATATATATATTTTTCTCATCAGCCATTCTGGTTTTCCATTCCCTTTAAATATATTTTGTCCTTATGGACACCTCTGCTGAATCAAGCTCTGGAGCTCCACTGCCTGGTAGAATCTCCAGCTAGAACAGCCCCAGGAACATTCGACTCTTTCTCTGCCTGTTTCACAATTTACACTTCTGTTTAGCCTTCCCATCGCCACAGTATAAAAAAGAAAGATATTGAGACTGTAGAAAGAATGTAGAGAAGAGCAATAAAGACAACGGGAGGCTAAAACACAGGAAGAACAGTTGCAGGAATTGGGTATGTGGGAAAAATTCAGAGAAGAGCAACTAAGAGGATCAAAGGCCTGGAGACTAAAACATACGAAGAACGGCTGCGGGACTTGGGTTTGGCTAGTAGTCTAAAGAAAAGAAGAAATAGGGGAGACATGATAGCAGTGTTCCAGTATTTGAGGGGCTGCCACAAAGAAGAGGGGGTCACGTTATTCACCAGAGCACCAGAGGGCAGGACAAGAAACAATGGCTGGAAGCTGATCAAAGAGACAAGCAACCTGGAATTAAGGAGAAACTTCCTGACAGTGAGGACAATCAACCAGTGGAACAGCTTACCCCCAGAAATCGTGGGTGCTCCATCACTGGAGATTTTTAAGAAGAGACTAGACCAGTGGTGGCGAACCTATGGCACGGGTGCCAGAGGCGGCACTCGGAGCCCTCTCTGTGGGCACGCGTGCTGTCACCCCAGTCCTAGGCCTTCAGCTGGGTTTTATAAAACCTTTTCGCTTTAGGCCTCCGCCGCTGTGTGCAAAAAAAAAAAAAGGTTCAATCAGTCAATTTCAACTTCTCGCAGGGAAAAAAAAGATCTTGCAAAGGTGGAATTGATTTGATTGAACTTTTTAGTCCCACCCTGTCTGCCGTTACCACCGCAGCCACGCCCACCCAATGGGCCATGCCCACCCAATTGGCCATACCCAGCCAATGGGCCACACCCACTCGGCACTCGACGATGCATAAGTGGGTTTTGGGTTGCAATTTGGGCACTCAGTCTCTAAAAGGTTCGCCATCACTGGACTAGACAGTCACTTGTCTAAGATGGTATAGGTTCTCCTGCTTGAGCAGGGGGCTGGACTAGAAGACCTCCAAGGTCCCTTCCAGCTCTATTCTATTCTACTGATAAATACAAAGAATCTACTTTCAGAGAAATACATCCCCTTTGCAGAATGCCCCATTCTGTTCAATGTAATAGGGCTCTTAGCTCAACCGCCTTAGTTATAAACTTAGTGGTCCTGCTCGCAATGCATACTTGAAGAGCCCAAGAGAAAATAGGATGATCTGAAGGCTCCTTGGTGCTCTCTAAGCTTGCTTATATTCAAACAAGCTAACAGTAAACAGCCCAACCAGGTAACATCTTCAGCGGAGTTGAGGGGATGTCAGAATCAGCGTTTTCTTTATAAGGGGTGTCAAGTGAGGGTCTTGTGATGGGTCAAGTGTGAGTCATCAGTGATAGGCTTGTGATGGGTCTTGTGATGGGGAGGTTACGTCAGGTCAGTCATTGGGAGGTGAACTGGTGGGGGGGTTGTGTGGGTTTGTTGAGGGTCACTGCTGTCTCTGTTTTTAAAAAAATATATATTTTATTAATTTTTTTTAACATAATCACTTTAATATTTGGTAAACAGCATGTTGTCTGGGTTTATATTTACAAACAATCAATAACAATTAGTTTCTATACTTCCGTAATCCACATAGTAGCTTTCCTTGATTTTCTCTTCTTCCAATAATATTCTCTTTTATCAACCTTAAATTAGTACATTTCTTAGTATTTTAATAGATAACGATTGAATATAAACATTTTTCTAGTATTTCTACAAGTAACAACCCCATCAATAGGAAGCTTCTTTTCTAATTAATCATCTTAATCATCCTGCTTTTAAAGTTCTTATTTAAATTTGTTTTCCCCGCAATGTTCAAAAACATTTTTACCTGTTAAGATTTTCTTAAGAGTTAATTAAACTTAAGGATTTAAGACTTTTTCCTCATATAAGATATCCCAACAATTTTACATTTCTCATATCTTAAAACAAAACAAAAAAAAAAAAAAAGAAAGAAGGAAATAATATATTATTTGAAAAACATGTCCCTCTTAAGCTAAAATACATTTATGTCCAAAACCAATTTCTATTCACTGCTGTCTGTGGTTGGCTGTGCGGTTGATTTGGATTCTGATTGTAGGTCGATGTGTTTGTTGATGGAATTGCTTGTGGAATGCCCGGCTTCGATGAACTCACAAGCATGGTGGGTGGTAGCGTGGCCGATGATTGTTGTGTTGCTCCAATCGAATTGGTGCTGTTTAGTGTCAGTGTGGGTAGAAATTAAGGATTTGGGATCGTGGCATTTGACCACTTTTTCAAAATGAAAAAGGTCTTCTGCAGTCACGACATAAGCCTAAGACTGAAAATCAGGCTTGTCAGATGTTATATTTTTTCTATCCTGCTCTATGGAGTAGAGAGTTGGTCTCTGACAGAAGGCCACCTGAAGAGACTAGAAGCATTTGAAATGTGGATTTACAGGCGGCTGTTACGTATAAACTGGGCTGACAAGATCAGAAATGAGGAGGTGATAAGCCGCCTGGGAAAGCCAAGGGAAATCATCAAAACAATTAAAAAATGAAAGTTAGAATATTTCGGACATGTGATGCGACACCCAGGAAAATACGGCATACTCCGTTTAATCCTCCAGGGAAAGATTGAAGGCAAACGAGGTCCAGGCAGAAGAAGAACATCATGGCTTCAAAATCTAAGGGACTGGTTTGGACAAAACTCAGCAGCACTTTTTCGTGCAGCTGCTGATAAAAACAGGATCGCCAACATGATCGCCAACGTCCGATAATGGATATGGCAGAAGAAGAAGAAGAAGGCATTTGACTGCCAGCCAGTGTTCGTGGATCCTGGTTTTTAATTGACGTGATGTTTGTCCCACATAGAATAGGGTTGCAATGGTTAGGGTTGATTTTGCAGATTACATTGTTTCTTTCATCCTTCCGTATCTGATGAAAGTTACCATGTAATCTACAAAATCAACTATAACCATTGCAATCAATTGTAATATGGGACAAACATCACGTCAATTAAAAGCCAAGTTCCTTTACACACAAGCTCAGAGAGGATCCCTCAGCAAAAATTGCCCAATGGCTTCTTTAAGTTCTTATAAGCACCTGCTTAGTTCATTAGTGATCATATCAATGAAGGAAAATATAGGTGGCTCGGGGTTTAAATGAGGGGGTCCTTGGTGCTCTTTGAGCTTGGTTGTTTTCTTGCAGGCGTTTCATTACCCAAACTAGGTAACATCATCAGTGCTAGTAAGGAGTGGGGTTTGCTCTCAGTTTATATTCTGGTGGCTTGCCCTCTCAGTGTACCTGTCAAACACACACCCACACCCACACACACCAGCAATCAGAACTCAGATGAGCAGAGATTAACACCAAGATTGACATCAGACCAACAATCAAGAAATAAACAGTCAAGGAACTGCCAAACAGCCTAACAGTAAACAGCCCAACTAAAGAACTTGTAAGACCACCCCCACCAACACTGACAGGGCAAGCCACTAGAACAGGGGTGGGGAACCTTGGCTCTTTTATGACTCGTGGACTTCAACTCCCAGAATTCCTGAGCCAGCATGGCTCAGCTTGGAAACCTCTCCCTTTCCCCTCAGCGTGGCTGGCTCAGGAATTCTGGGAGTGAAGTCCACGAGTCATAAAAGTGCCAAGGTTACCTACCTCTGGCCTAGGCCTAGGCCGCTTTATGACTCGTGGACTTCAACTCCCAGAATTCCTGAGCCAACATGGCTCAGCTTGGAAACCTCTCCCTTTTCCCTCAGCGTGGCTGGCTCAGGAATTCTGGGAGTTGAAGTCCATGAGTCATAAAAGAGCCAAGGTTCCTCACCCCTGCACTGGAATATAAACGGAGAGCAAAGCCCACTCCTTCCTAGCACTGATGATGTTACCTAGTTTCGGTAATGAAACGTCTGCAAGAAAAACACGCAAGCTCAGAGAACACCAAGGACCCCCTCATTTCAACCCCGAGCTACAAATATTCTCCTTTATTGAGCTAGCTGAGCTGGCTCAGGAATTCTGGGAGTTGAAGTCGTCTACAGGTTGTAAAGTTGTCATAGTTGCTCACCCTGGCAATAAAATAACACTGAGCTTGTCAGAAGACTTAGCTTTCACCTCCAGCTTATGTTTACATTGTCCTTGGGGATGATAAAAGCGGTGAAGGTTTGTATGTAGAACTCTAGGGGTGTGTTGGGAACCCTTGCACAACTATAACACTCTAGGGAAGTCTAGAGAACTCTTGTGCTGTTAACAGAAGTTGGAAAACTCCCACTACAAAAGGACCCTAACCTACTTCCTAAAAGATTTTCTGTAAAGATAAAAATCAGATCCTTCAAGTAGGCCATAACCCATCATACTGAAGCAGCTTGGCTGGTATCCAGCTGGCTATCTGGGAATTTTGACATAAATTTTTAACTCCCATTGTGTTTTTCATAAATTCATTTCCCAGCCTAGATGGATGGATTGGCTTTCACTCAGTGGCAAAACTATTCACTCCTTTCTTGACCAGTGCTGGACATTATTTTGTGGAAGGAATCACAATGCATCCTTTTGTATAAGCTTAAACCTTATCAGTCTCAAGTGGCAATATAATTAATGAGCAAAATCCTCTTATCTGGACTGTAGAAGAATCTTATCTGGGAAAGTATCCCCTGCAGTGTGTAAGGATTAGGGGGGATATGAGCAGAGGGAGGGGTACCTTTTCATGGGCATAGTAATTTGCACAATGGGTTTTTTGCAAAGTAAACTTTTTCAATAAGGATTATTTCAGGTTCAGGTACAATCCTATATAATATGGTATGCCTAGGATGGGAATCCTGCCACAATTATGTGGGCATAATTTTGAATAAATATGGATTGGTTTGTCCTTTAGTAAGTTACAAATAGTCCTCGACTCTTAGTGACTGTTCAAAGTTACAGTGGCACTGAAAAAGAAATGGGATGGAATGTAGAATAGAATAGAATAGAATAGAATAGAATAGAATAGTTCTTTATTGGCCAAGAATGATCGGACACACAAGAAATTTGATTCCAGTAAGTTTTGTTCCATTTTAACCTTTCTTGCTGTAGTTTTTAAGTAAATCACTGCAGTTATTAATTTAATAACATGGTTGTTAAGTGAATCTGGCTTCCCCATTAACTTTGCTTGTCAGGTTGCAAAAGGTGGTCACATGACCCCGAAACACGGCAACCATCATAAATACATGTCAGTTGCCAAGTGTCTGAATTTTAATCATGTGACTCTCGGGATGCTGCAATGGTTGTTAAGTGTGAAAAATGGTCATAAGTCCCTTTTTTCAGTGGCATTGTAACATCAAACGGTCACTAAATGAATGGTAACACCGTTGTTAAGTGAATCTGGCTTCTCCACTGACTTTGCTCATCAGAAGATCGCAAAAGGGGATCACGTGACCCCGGGACACTGCAACCGTCATAAATATGAACCAGTTGCCAAACATCTGAATTTTGATCAGGTGGACATGGAGCTGTGCAACGGTCGTAAGCGTGACAAGTGGTCCTAAGTCACTTTTTTCAGTGCCGTTGTAACTTCGAACCGTCACTAAACGAACTGTCGTAAGTCGAGGACTACTACCGCATTGGCGGTGGTTACCCTTTGAGAGCTGTTTGCTGTGTAAACCAAGGTTGTAACTGTGAAAAAAACGGTCGTAAGTCACTTTTTTTCAGGGCCGCTGTAACTTCGAAGGGTCACTAAATGAGCTGTCGTTAAGCCGAGGACTCCCTGTCTCCCGAGGCATTCTAAAGCGGTGTCAGCACTTCGCGTGGATCTTGATTCTCTCCCGCAGCAGGAGAGGCCACGGTGCGAGCTTCGCGCGCGATTGCCTGCCAGGGAAGGCAGCGGCTTCCTGCTCGGCGCTGCTTCAAGCTTTCCTCGGCCGGCGCTGAGGCCGCAGGCGGCGGGGGCGGGCCGAAGCGGGTCCGGCCCTCCCCTGGGCAGGTTGCTCGCCCGCCCTCGCCCCTTCCTCGCCGGGGGCCCGGCGCCGCCCTCTCGCCCAGCCAGCACCGCCTCGCCTGGTGTCACAGCGCGCTGCGCCGGCGGCGGAGCCAGAAGCGCGCTCGGCGGGCGCACACACGGCGCAAGAGGCGGGCGGCGAGCGGGGAGAGGAGCGGCGGCTGCAGCGGCGGCGGCGGCGGCGGCTCCAGCGAGCCTCTCGGTTCCTGCTCCGGCAGGGCTGGAGCCGGCCGCGGCGGCAGGATTGGCGGCCAGCCTGCCGGACGATGTGCCCGGCCGTGGGGCAGAAGGGTGCGCGGCGGCGGCGGTTGCTGCTGCCGCCGGCGCTGCTCTTGCTGGCGGCGCTGGAGGCGGCGTGCGCTTTCGGCGACGAAGAGGAGCGCCGCTGCGATGCCATCCGCATCTCCATGTGCCAGAACTTGGGCTACAACGTCACCAAGATGCCCAACCTGGTGGGCAGCCAGTTCCAGACCGACGCCGAGCTCCAGCTGACCACCTTCACCCCGCTCATCCAGTACGGCTGCTCCAGCCAGCTGCAGGTGGGTGCCCGCCGCCGCCTCCTCCACCTCCTCCTGGGGTGACTTTCCCTTCTCCCTCCTGGGGTGAATTCACTTTCTCCTTCCCGGGATGGTTGAACTTTCCCTGGGATGCGGAGGCTCCCGCAGATGCCCCCGGGGGTGGGAGCTGCTTACTCAGAGGTAAGCCGCGTGGAGATCTCGGCCTTTGGACTGAAGCTCCGGGTCGTAAAGGCTCGGGCCCCAGCGTTTTCCTGCAGTAATTTTACTTTTCTTCCCTCCGGAGTTCTGAAAGGCCCGGGCGTTCAGCAAAAAGCGGATTTAACTCTTTAATGAGGCGGATGGGTTGAGAGCCGCCCCTCTGAATAAAAGAACAAGAAAAGAGCTCCCCGGGCCATGTGCTGAGTGCCTCTTCCTAGATCTGAGAGGAAGGGAAGCTGGCCGAGGTCGCATGTAATGTAGTCCTTGCATGACATCCGAGACCTTGTGTCTCTCTCTCTTTGCCCAATTAAACCCGGCAGGTTTAGGCAGATGGTGTGAACTCATCTTGCTTGACCAACACAGGCCACTAACCCAGAAAAAAGCTCATTAGCTAACCGGGTCAATCAAGTGTGTTGTGGGAA
Organism: Azemiops feae; assembly: GCA_023970755.1. Classification (NCBI taxonomy): domain Eukaryota; kingdom Metazoa; phylum Chordata; class Lepidosauria; order Squamata; family Viperidae; genus Azemiops; species Azemiops feae. The sequence goes on from JALGBA010000413.1 coordinate 599,949, forward strand.
TTGTCAAGCAAAACTGAGTCTTAACTGGGAATGATACAGTCACAAGGCAGCTGTTTGGAAATTTTATCCTCTGGATCCAGGGACCCTTCTCTGAGATCTGAGGAGACTGTGATCATTCCTGGTTAAAAAGAACAGCCCCCTTTTTTGCAAACACTTTGAGATCTTGGTGTCTTTCTGCTGGTGGGGGGGGGGAGTGGTTTCGAAAGGCTGGGGGTTCAAAAAGGAGGCTTGGCAGAGCCCAGACAGACGGTGGAGAACTTTGCAAGAAATAGCCCTACCGACCTATTCATGGCGGGTGGGCATGAAAGAACGATGACTCTTCCTGCACTTTCAACAAAACATGCTTTCTCGGAGTAGTGGAGAGCTTAATCCACTCCTGGGTGTTTCCAGACAGGAGGCTTTGGGGGGGATCAGGTGTACTAAGAGGAAGCTGGTACTTGGCAAAGACCCGGGGGCTGGAGGACGGTTGCCCTGGGAGGGAGGGAGCGCCCAGCTGAAGAAGTAGAGTTGTCCTCTCCATGGCTGGAGATCAGAATTACAATGGGGGACCAGGGTTATGCTAAGTTAAGTAGTTAACAGGGTGCTGAAAAACAAAACAAAACAAAAAGCAACTTCCAAGCTTGGAATTATGCCAAGAGGGCATTGCAAATAAAGCAAGCAAAGTTTGTAGGGAAACAGAGCTTGGAGGATCTGGGGCCAAAGATAGAAGTAAGGAAGGAAGAGAGAAGATACTACGACCAGGACAAGGGCAACCAGGACGATTAGGGGACAAGAGAAAATTACAGATGGGAGGAAGGGTGGTTTTGCTTTTAGGTTTGGAGAGAGGGAAGGACACACACCAAAAACACAAGATAAGTATATAAAAATCTCACACAATGGACCAAAGGTAGGCAAGGAGGGTTTTTCCCCCCCCTCTAGGGGTCATCCGTGAAAACAAAATGCTGGGAAATTCAGGCACTATGAAAAGGAGATATCTGTGCCACTCATTGCTCAGCCATGCAATTGTAATAATAATAGAGTTGGAAGGGACCTTGGAGGTCTTCTAGTCCAACCCCCTCCTCAGGCAGGAAACTCTATACCCTTTCAGACAAATGGTCATCCAGTCTCTCCTTAAAAACTTCCAGTGTTGGAGCATTCACAGCTTCTGCTGGCAGATCATTCTTCTAAGATTTGTTGAAGGCCACCAGTTGAAGGTTTTCATAGAGGACTGGATGGATTCATAGTACATTCACAGTGGCTATCAAGGGTCTTGACACAGGGAGTCCTTGACTTACAACCATCTGTTTATTATTAAGGTTCAAAGTTACAACGGCACTGGAAAAAGTGACTTTGGAAAAAAGTGACATGACCGTTTTTCATACAGTATCCCCATGGTCAGGTGATCAAAATTCAGACACTTGGCAACTGGCATGTTGCAGTGTGTGTGGGGGGGGGGTGGGGGGGTGTCATGTGATCCCCTTTTGTGACCTGACAAGCAAAGTCAGTGGGGAAGCCAGATTCACTTAACAATCGTGTTGCTAACTTAACAGCTGCAGTCATTCACTTAACAACGGTGGTAAGAAAGTTGTAAAACAGGGCAAAACTCACTTAACGACTGCATTGCTTGGCAGAGGAAAGTTTGAGCTCAGTTGTGGGTCGTAAGGCGAGGACTACCTGTGGCCTTTGTAATCATGCATGCCAACTGCTAGGGAGCAACAGTGGAAGAGAAATATTTTCCTCCCATCCATGGTGTTGTGTTTAAAAGGCTCCTGACTGGATATTATATTATGCCAAATGCTGGATTAGTTGGCCTTGGTCTAATCCAAGCAAGCTTTTCTTAAATTCTTTCCTTCTACATAGTTTGCTTTCCTCGTTTGTGTTTTTTTCTTGCTTGTTCTTGTACCACGATGGCCTAAACCAGGGGTAGGCAACCTTGGCTTTTTTATTACTCGTGGACTTCAACTCCCAGAATTCCTGAGCCAGCATGGCTCAGCTTGGAAACCTCTCCCTTTCCCCTCAGCATGGCTGGCTCAGGAATTCTGGGAGTTGAAGTCCACGAGTCATAAAAGAGCCAAGGTTGCCTACCCCTGGCCTAAACCATAGGTCCCCAACCTTTTGGACACCAGGGACCAGTTCCATGGAGAGAGGTTTTTCCACGGACCGCCTGTATCCCGTGGATGGGGCTTTGCCTGTTTGTGCGGACCGGCCCGGTGGGACCCCTGGCCTAAACCTCTTAGGTCATCAACATTCTACTTTCTACTGGTGGGTTTCAGTCCTGGAGTGGTGGTGTTTGCACGCGGATATATCCCTGGCACAATAGGTGTGTGTTGACATAATAGGTGACATAATTTGGTGAGGCATAGCTTTGGTGAGAATTGGATGAGACTCCCCCACGTATGAAGGAGAGCCTGCATCTCAGTTCAGTTCATAATTTGAGGCTGTCCTCACCCAACATATATATATATATGCCTTCACTTTGCAAATCTTTTCCCTACCTGCATGTGAGAAACACATCATGTACACAGGTAGTCCTTAACGTACGACCACAATTAAGCTTTGGCTAAGTGCGACAGTTGTTAAATGAATTTTGCCCCATTTTACAACCTTCCTTGACAAAGTTGTCAAGTGAGTCTGTGCAGCTGTTAAGTGAATCTGGTTTTCCCATTGATTTTGCTCGTCAGAAGGTCGCAAAAGGTGAACACATGATCCTGGGACACTGTAAGCATCATAAATATGAGCCACTTGCCAGAGCGCCTAAATTTTGATCAGGTGCTCTCACACTTGAATGGTCACTGGACAAATGTTTGTAAGGCAAGGATTGCATGTATCTCTTCCAGAAGAGAAGAGTGTGAAACCAAAGCACAGTGGATGTACAGTACTACAAGGTCAAGCAGCATCATGCAATAAAGTCTTTGCTTAAAACACATTTAGAGATCCTCTGGCTTTTCCCTGGGAGCTGATCTGTCTCTCCACACTATTTTTAGGAGAATTTTTTTTTTAAAAAAAAAATATGCCAGCTTGGGTCGCTTCCTAGACTTTCCTGTTAACCAGCAAACAGCATGTCTCAGGCTCTCCTCTGTTTTTGCAACCAACGATCAGCAAATTGTGTTTCTACTGCATGAAAACTTGCCACGTGCCATCTGTAAGTCTCTTTCCCACTCATGTGAGGGCAATTTGGCAGCTGAAGCCGAGAGGATGGCAGGTTGCTTTCAGAAGAGGAGGGAGGGGGGTGTGAGAGAAAAATAAGGAAATGCAAATATTGCTTGCGATGAAAATCATAGCAACAAAAGTTTTCTAATGTTCTACGCCACAGTCAATTATGCGTGAATTAGTTCAATAAGTAAATAAATAAAATAATGGCAACTTGAAAAGAAATGTGAAAAACCTGACAGGTTTCAGATAGCCTTATCTGAACCTAACACTTGAATTTTTGTCAAAACTCTGCTGGAAAATCTTGTCTTCCGAAAGAAACCCGGCTTGTAATCCAACCTGGATTGGATTGCTCCTTGTGGTTAAGCCTTGTTGTTTTCCAAAATGACTCCTGGAAGTTAACAGCCAGCTTGAAGCCAGTGCCATCTCAGGTGTGCAAAGTAAGAAGACCCAGAAATAGGGCCAAGATTGAATAAATTGCTTTTCTTTCCCACTGCGCCTTCAAAGAGTCCTAAGTATCTTTCTTATTCTCAGGGAGTTTGAGAACACCGCTGGTGAGGAAGATTAATTGGAGAAAATTGACAGCCACAGTGAATTTCTAACAAAAGATGTTGGTCTCTGCAGACTCTACTATCCTCTTCATATTTTGTACCGGCAGTCCTTGACTTACAACCATTCCTTTAGTGGCTGTTCAAAGCAACAAAGATATTTGGGGAAAAAGTGGCTGTTTTTCGCACGTCCTGCACGTGATCAAAATTGGAGACTTGGCAACTGGCATGTACTTACGGCGGTTGCAATGTCCCCGGGTCATGTGATCACCTTTGGTGACCTTCTGACTATTCACTTAATAACCATGGCAAGAAAAGTCGTAAAACGGGGGCAAAACTCCCTTAACAGCTGTCTCGAAATTTTGGGCTCCACTGTGGTCATAAATTGAGGACTTGCTGTACGAGCAGGTTTTTTAGAAAAGGAATGGTGCAGATACATTTTTCTGGTTGGGCATAAAAACTGCAGGGCAGAGGAAAGGAGCGGTAGCAAAGTTTTCCACTGGGTGTGAATCTGCCAAGATAAGAAACAGACTTACAATAACATCTAAATCCAGGAAGGGTCTGGTGGTGTTTTTTTTTTTTTTTTGCAAAACTGTAATGCAATCTTTCCAAAGTTTTTGTCCTTTTCCTTCTCCCTCTCTGCCAGCCTCCCTCTCTCTCTTTCTTTCTTTCTTCCTTCGGGTTAATTTGCACACAAAAAAAGCTGTTTGTCTTGAAAAGAAAATCTCAAGTTTGTCTTAGGAGATTGGCAGGTTATCCTGCAGAGAGTGTGTGTTTGATCAGGTAGCTCAGGAATTTAGACAACCGCACTCAGCTCTTAACACCAGAGTGGGTGCTCTTAATTGACATTAATCAACAAAAGACAAACCAGCAGTTGCCTTTAAGTATGTCAGATATTTTCACCTTAATGGAGGCGAAATCCCTCCAGGTAACATGCATGAAAACAAAACTGCAGGGGAGAAACAGTCTAGGCCACGCTAAAGAAGCTCTCGCTTTTAAAAACACATTTGAAACAAGCTTCGCAGGTCAAACGCATTCAAGCATGTTTCTAGCCCACATTAATCATTAGCGTTCTGAAACTGCAATAAAGCTTTCCATTTCCTTGGACACATAAACCGGTTTATTTGCTGGTTGCTAGCGACTAGAACAGGCCAGTTTTGGGTGGCTTTTTCAGGGGGATGGTAAAGTGTTAACAAGTTTATGCACACTGCCTTACATAATACTAGGTTGGAAAGAAAAATCAGGTCCAGTTCCAAGCTGGGAATAAAATGGAGGCTGCTTTTGAAAGAAGGTCTCTTTATTGATGAACAGAGCCACCAGCAGCATGTGGTTCTGAAAGATCTGACCAGCTGATTTGACGACTACATGGGTTTTTATACAGTTTTCACAGCATTTCATAATCTAGACTCTTGCTTTGTGTGTTTTGTTATTTGATTGGTTTTACTTGTTTTGCAAAGGCTCGTGATGGTTCTTAATTATCGGCTTCCTTGGTTCTAATCCTGTCAAACAAATATAATTAATTTTAACCCCTTATCTTTAGTCTGTCTGTTACCTCCATTAAGCTCTGTTTGTGAATCAACAGGCCTGTTTCAATGTTTCTGCTTTTTGAAATAGCCAGGGGCTTCATGAGTGAAACATTGCTTCTGTATTTCTTTTCCTGAGCTTTATTTTTTGTAATTTGGGGGGCATAGTAAAAAGGATTGGGAAAACCCCCCCAATTTATATCTTCTTTTGGATCCAGAGATTGAGAGCATGGCCTGAATCAAAGGACTCTGTGTTCAGGTCTAACCTCTCTCTGCCTTTTTTGTTCAGTGCTGAATTTCTTGGTGTCTCCTATCAAAGTACAGGTCAGTCCTTGGTTCATTTAGTGACCGTTCAAAGTTACGGCGGCACTGAAAAAAGTGACTTATGACCATTTTTCACACTTACGACTGTTCAGCATCCCCATGGTCACATGATCAAAATTCAGATGTTTGGCAACTGACTCATATTTATGACCGGTTAGCAGTGTCCCAGAGTCATGTGATCACCTTTTGTGACCCAAGGAAGTCAGATTCACATAACAACTGTGTTACTAACTTAACAACTGCAGTGATTCACTTAACAACTATAGCAAGAAAGGTCGTAAAATGGGGAAAAACTCAGTCAACAAATGTTTCACTTAGCGACAGAAATTTTGGGTTCAATTGTGGTCGTAAGTTGAGGACTACTAGAAGACCTCCAAGGTCCCTTCCAGCTCCTATTCTATTCTATTCTATTCTATTCTATTCTATTCTATTCTATTCTATTCTATTCTATTCTAATCATTTGGGGTGGAATGATGTTGGCTTAAGAGCCGCTATTTATGTCAATAAAGGAGAAGGACAAACACAATCTTTGTAGAACTATAAATATTTATATTAAATTCAGTAGGTGTTTCTTGCCTTTTTTGTGTGTGTTTACGCCCACACTCATATTTCCAAAAGTCCAGGTTGGTGTAGTACAGAGGTAGGCAACCTTGGCTCTTTTATGACTTGTGGACTTCAACTCCCAGAATTCCTGAGCCAGCCATGCTGGGTCAGGAATTCTGGGAGTTGAAGTCCACGAGTCATAAAAGAGCCAAGGTTGCCTATCCTGTTAAAGCATCAGGCTAGAAACCGGGAGATTGGGAGTTCTAGTCCTGCTTTAAGCATGAAGCCAGCTGGGTGATCTTGAGGCAGTCACTTTCTCTCAGTTCTAAGGAGGTGGCAGTAGCAAACCACCTTTGAAATCTTGCTAAGAAAACTGCAGGAACTTGTCTAGTCTGACTCAAAAGTGCAGCCTACACACATACAAGGAAATCCATGGCCTGGCTTTTTCCAGGACTGAGTTTGTGATCCTAAGTAAATGTGTACTTGGAGGCAAGCATCAAGGGTGACAGTGAAACTGACCTTTGAGTGGTATTGCAAGTTAAATATATGAGAAGATGTTGAACAAGAACTCTTTGTTATTAGTACTCTATGGCAAGGGTCTCCGTAGTTGGCAACTTTAAGACTTGTGGACTTCAACTCCCAGAACTCCTCAGCCAGCGTGCCTGGCTGAGGAATTCTGGGAGTTGAAGTCCACAAGTCATAAAAGGGCCACCTTTGAAGACCCCTGATATATAGGCAATCCTTGATTTGTGACCAGTTACAATGGACACCCTAAAAGCTACTTAGGACCCAGATTCGAAGCTCTGACACACAAACACACACACACACACACATATCATCACATGACTATAATTTGGGAGCTCAGCAACTGATCTGTATTTACGGCCATTTGCAGGGCCTTGCGGTCACATAACCTGCAATTTACTATGTTTATGCAAGAAACCAGCATTACTTCCGGTTTCCAGCAAAAATCGGTTGGGTTCACTTTACAACTATCGTGTTCGCTAACACCAACAGCAAAAAATGTCTTAAATTCAGGTGTGGTCATGTGGTAACCCACTTTATGATTGTCATGACTTAGCAGCCGAAACTGGGGGTTCAGTTACCGTCGTAAGTCAAGGACAATCTATATTAAGCCTGAATAAAAATGGTTTAGCTTCTTTCTGCCTCTAAAATAATCCCAGTTATTTCTGGTGGCAACTTCAAACATTTCTTGATCCAGTGAAGTTTTTATAAAGTTCTTGGCTGGGATATTGCCATGTATATACATGTTTAGCATTTGGGAGTGGACATATTTTTCTTCTGTGTTACCTGTGCATTTGTGTGCAAATTAACTTCCTATGTATAGAACAGTAAGCTAGGGCAAAAAAAACCCCCAACAACCCAGTTTAAACTTCTAGAGAACTGAAACATGGCTATCATCAACATTATCATCAATCCTGCAACTGTGCTCTTCCATAATAGGGGTGGAGGGTAAGCAGGGGTATATCAGCATCATTTTCACTGAATTTCTCCCCTTTTAAAAAAATTGGTATATTTCAATATTCTTTCTTCAAAAACCGTATCACGTTTGATGTGGTGAATTACAGGCCTGCATTAATCTTAGTTTTGTTGTGGTGAGCGAGCATATTTGGAGGGGTAGAAACGTTGGGTAAAATTCAGAATCTTTCAGTTCTCATTTTTAATGGGGGAAAAAGCTCGAGTTTTTATCCTGTCATTCTTGGATAGGCTGATACAATACTCTCAAGCTAAGCAGGATGGGACCCGGCTAGTATTTGGATGGGAGAGCAGCAGGAGAACCCAGGCTGGGAATTTGGTTCAGGCTTGGCCGAATTTTATTTATTTATTTATCCGTATCTCCCTTTACTATTTTTACAAGTCACTCAAGGCCGTAAACCTATCCAACACAGCTTCCTCCTCCGTTTTCCCAACAACAACAACAACCCTGTGAGGTGGGCTGGGCTGAGAGAAAGGCCCAAGGTCATCGAGGTGGCTTTCATGCCTAAGACAGGACTAGAACTCACCATCTCCTGGTGATTGGCCCAGATTCACCCAACTGGCTTTCATGGCTAAGGTGGGACTTGAGCTCACAGTCTGCTCTTTTCTAGCCTGATGCCTTAACCACTAGACCAGGGGTAGGCAACCTTGGCTCTTTTATGACTCGTGGACTTCAACTCCCAGAATTCCTGAGCCAGCCATGCTGAGGGGAAAGGGAGAGGTTTCCAAGCTGAGCCATGCTGGCTCAGGAATTCTGGGAGTTGAAGTCCACGAGTCATAAAGCGGCCTAGGCCTAGCCCAGGGGTAGGCAACCTTGGCTCTTTTATGACTTGTGGACTTCAACTCCCAGAATTCCTGAGCCAGCCATGCTGAGGGGAAAGGGAGAGGTTTCCAAGCTGAGCCATGCTGGCTCAGGAATTCTGGGAGTTGAAGTCCACGAGTCATAAAAGAGCCAAGGTTGCCTACCCCTGCACTAGACCAAAGTGGCTCTTCAGGCTAGGAACTTGAAAAAATATTCCAGTAATAGCAAATCACTGTTGCCAAGGAAAATACATGGATGGGTCTGTTACATCAGTAGGAGTTACCTCCATGTTTGGATTGGAGATTTCACTTTAGCTTCATTGATCTGTTTTTGTACACAAAACCTACCTGGGGTTAAGGAAGACAAAGGATGTGTTTTTTGCTATGTCCCTGATTGTTGATTTCTGTACAGATAATGCTTGCCTTACAACCACATTTGAGCCCCAAATTTTCATTGCTAAGCAAGACAGTGGTTAAGTGAGTTTTGCCTCATTTTACGACCTTTCTTGCCACAGTTGTTAAAGTGAATCATTTTAAGTTAGTAACACGGTTGTTAAGTGAATCTGGCTTCCCCATGGACTTTGCTTGTCAGAAGGTCACAAAAGGGGGATCACATGACTTTGGGACATTGAAATCCGTCCTAAAATACATGCCAGAGTCAAGCATCCCAATTTTGATTCGTATGGCCTTCAACTCCCAGAATTCTCCAGCCAGCAAGGCTGGCTGGAGAATTCTGGGAGTTGAAGTCCACACTTCTTAAAGTACCCAAGGTTGGGAAACAGAGAGAAGTCTAGGATGCAAAACATTGGGAAGACAGCATCACCTGCATGCCCGTTTTTCTAAAGTTGCTTTGTCGTTTCTTCCTCCTCCAGTTCTTCCTCTGTTCCGTCTACGTCCCCTTGTGCACGGAGAAAATCAACATCCCGATCGGCCCCTGTATCGGCATGTGCCTCTCCGTCAAAAGGCGATGTGAGCCAGTCCTGAAAGAATTTGGGTTCTCCTGGCCAGAAAACCTGAATTGCAGCAGGTTCCCCCCACAGAACGACCAAAATCACATGTGCATGGAGGGGCCAGGAGACGAAGAGGTCCCCCTCCACAGCAAGGCCCCCTTGCATCCCGGAGAAGAATGCCAGAGTGTCGGATCAAACTCAGATCAGTACATCTGGGTCCGGAGAAGTTTGAATTGCGTTCTCAAGTGCGGCTACGACTCTGGCCTCTACAGCCGGTCCGCCAAGGCGTTCACCGACATCTGGATGGCCGTGTGGGCGAGCCTCTGTTTCATTTCCACCGCCTTCACCGTCCTGACCTTTCTGATTGATTCCACTCGCTTTTCCTATCCGGAGCGGCCCATCATATTCCTGAGCATGTGCTACAATATTTATAGCATCGCTTATATTGTCCGGCTGACCGTAGGCCGAGAAAGGATTTCCTGTGATTTTGACGAGGCCGTCGAACCTGTTCTCATCCAGGAGGGCCTCAAGAACACCGGATGTGCCATCATTTTTTTGCTGATGTACTTTTTCGGCATGGCGAGCTCCATCTGGTGGGTGATTCTGACCCTGACGTGGTTCCTGGCCGCCGGACTCAAATGGGGCCACGAGGCCATTGAGATGCACAGCTCGTATTTCCATATCGCTGCCTGGGCGATCCCTGCGGTGAAGACCATCGTCATCCTGATTATGAGGTTGGTCGACGCCGACGAGCTGACGGGCCTGTGCTACGTGGGCAATCAGAACCTTGACGCCTTGACGGGCTTTGTGGTGGCTCCCCTTTTCACCTACTTGGTCATTGGGACCCTCTTCATTGCGGCCGGCTTGGTGGCCTTGTTTAAGATCAGGTCCAACCTTCAAAAGGACGGGACCAAAACGGACAAGCTGGAGAGGTTGATGGTGAAGATTGGGGTGTTTTCCGTGCTCTACACCGTGCCTGCCACTTGTGTCATTGCCTGCTATTTCTATGAGATCTCCAACTGGGGGATTTTCCGCTACTCCGCAGATGCCTCCAACATGGCTGTGGAGATGCTCAAGATTTTCATGTCCCTCCTTGTGGGCATCACGTCTAGCATGTGGATTTGGTCGGCCAAGACGCTGCACACTTGGCAAAAGTGCTCCAACAGACTGGTGAATTCGGGGAGGGTAAAACGGGGGGCGAAGAGGGCGGACGGGTGGATGAAGCCTGGGAAAGGAAATGAGACAGTGGTATAAAGAAAGGTCAGGAACCCAGAAGATTCTCTTTTCCTTCTCCTCCCAGATGTAAGAGGAACTGATGGAGATGGCAGCATCTGGAGAAGGAGTGTTGGAGTGAATCCTTTATTGAGAAATATTTGAGTTTTTGCAGGATTTCGAAGGAGAGGAGAGAGCAGCAAGGGGACTCGAGCAGGCTGGTGGGGGGAAAAAAGCACAATTTTCGCAATGGCTTCACAAAGTTGTGAAGGTAAAGAGTAGAGCCTCTTGGATTTCTATCAGCAAGCGATGATATTAGGATTCATGGGACTTTGCACCTCCTGGTTATGCACAGTGTGCCTTCTCTCACTCTTTTTGTTCCCCTTGGCCTGTCCAGACTCACATTTATCACTGTCTTGTCAAAGTAGTGCCAGAGAACAAAATGGAGAGGAAGAAATTCCTAAGAATGCTTTGCAAGGTTTGGGGAGAATTGCTGGTGTCAGGGAATTCCGAACCCAAGTTCTTTCAACTTGGAAAGTGATGTTCAGTTAGATGTCCAGAGCTTGTTCATCCTGGATACAGCAGAAAAGTTCTGCAGAATGCCTTCAAACACAGACCAGAGGAAGTTCTGAGATTCAAGCCAAACCAATTTGCCTTTAGCCTCCATCTACTAAATACTACAGTATTATGGAGTGAGCAAACAAACAGAATGGAAACAGGATGTGTTTCTAATCACGATGACCCCAAAATGACATCAAGATGTCACAATGCAAGAGATAAGGTCATCAAATCCAGAACCCCTTGTCTTGATAGATTTATTTTGGTGAGAAAAAAAAACCCCAAGAAACTTTAAACACAATAGTTCCAAGAACCTTTAAACACAATAGCTGCAGGATTCTTTTCCTATTCAGTAGCAGCAATTACTAAACAAGATTAACCTTCAAGCATCACAGGAGGGGTAGAGCAGTGATAACACGACCCCTTGCAGGGGCAACAGCTGGTTTTCAAGTTCTTGGGGAAATTTTGAGAGGTGAGGAAGTTTTTTCTTAAAAAACAAAACAAAACCAAAACCATCGAAGCATAATGCATCTATTTTGCTTCTTAATTTAACTTTCAAGTCTCACGCAGCCACTAGAAAGTTGTTGGCGGAAGTTTGGCTCAGGAATTAAACTTCTAGTCTCAACTATCGAGGCGGGAGTTTAACATTTTCCAAGAAATGGAACAATTCTTCCTTTTTTTGTACTAAATCCCTGCTTTAACAAATGTCTGGCAGCGTTTGCCAAATTGGGGGGCCTGAAGGCATCCGATATGTGGTGCTTCCTTTGTAGAGCTTATGGCTTAAAATGTTTAGCCTGGTTTTTATTCTGAAAAAGGCTGAGGGTAGAGATGGGAAACCTCTCAATATCCATTGCCATCCTTACCGCCAAGCTTTGAATTCACCCACAGCATCTTCAAAATTAAGCTTTTGGGGCCTATTTTCATGTTTCTCAACAGCATGCTGGCTAGGGAGTTCTGGGAGTTGAAGTCCGCACATCTTAGAGGCACCAAGGTTGAGAAATACCAACTAGACAATGGTGTTTAAGGTTGTGAAGAGATTTTTTTCACTATGCTCCTGTTCCTAGTCCTTATTTTCATGTTTTTAAGCTGAAAATCCTACCAAAATCCATTCATTTGGCTCTGTTTTGAGGTTAAAGATAGTCTTTAGCCTGCAGACATGCTGAGCCAATCCACCGGTGTGCACCAAATTAAATTCCAAAATGCAACATCACACTTTGTGACCCTTTTGAGGAACATCGTCTCTAAATTTCTCCAGCTCACAAGGACAAAAACAGTAAATTGGAGCCAGACTACAGCGTGTATGGAGCTCCATGAATATTAATAGGAAAATTAATTGAGCTACTCTGGCTTTCGGCCCAGAGGTGAGGTTAGCTAATTTAGCCAGGCTTCTGGCCTCCCCTAGGACATTCAAGCTATGACCTCTCTACTTGGATAGCAACTTTTATTTCACGCAACTGTTTGTGCTGCTGCTTGCAGTTGCCAGAGAGAAGGAACAGAACATGCAGAAGTTGCTCAAGAAAGCCTTGTAAACTCTCCTCCTGATTTAAGCAATCCTTGCCCATAATAGTAAATGCCCACAGTACTAAATTAATAAGGCTAACTTCATCAGTCCACTGACTGTGAAATAAACTCATTTGTCAAATTTCCCTTTCCCCCCCACTAAAAATATGTTGAATCTGGCAGCAAAGTGATCTACCAGATTCACGAGTGGTTCCTTTGCAAATGGGATCTAGGGAATTTTATACATTTAACTGCAGTCCTGGATATAGGCCGCCCTGGTTTAGTGTCCAGCAATTGGAATCCACAATTTGGTCATTAAACGAAGCAGTTGCTAAGTGAAACCACCTAAACGCAACTGTGCATAGCTTTTACGCAGGACAACACGTCCTGACTGACTATAATGGGGAACATACGACTCGGAGAGAGAGAGGCTGCGAAGGTTCTGGATGTGGGCACTGGCTGCAAATTTACTTTGCCACCACTGTCATAACTGCGAACAGTCACTGTCCGAGGCAGTCGCTCAGTGAGGACTACTTGTAATTAAAAAAAAAGCAGTGTACATCCTGAACGCGCCCACACTGAGAAAACAAGCACATAGGGGTGCTGCCTTTTCCCCCACCCTTTTCTGAAAAAGATCTAGTGTTGGTATAGCATTGCAACGTTGCTGCTCTATCCTATCCTGTCCTGCTGTTTGTTTTATAACAAAATTTACACAGCACTATCCATCAGGGTGAAAGTGGTGAGGGTCTTCTTTCCCTAAGGTTTTGCATGAGGTACCTTACTTATCAAAGTAAGCAGAGAAGAAAAGGGGGGGGGGGAAACCACTGAAATTTGATCTCGCTTTGCGGTCAGACCCTCCCTGTTCTATGCAATCCAAATGTTGCCTTTTGAGATCAAAGAGAAAGTGTCCTTCAAATTAAACCCAACTTTTGATAACATATCCATATGCGAAACCTCAGATTCCCATTAATCACTTTTCCAACTAGCCAATTTTGTCTTTTATGCTAAAAGTCAGAAATAAGTGACTACAGGTGGTTCTCGGTTTACGGCCACCATTGAGCCCAAAATTTATGTTGCTAAGTGAGAAATTTGTTAAGTGAGTTTTTGCCCCATTTTACGGCTTTTCTCGCCGCGCTTGTTAAGTGAATCGCTGCAGTTTTGAAATTACTAACACGGTTGTTAAGTGAATCTGGCTTCCCCATTGATTTTGCTTGTCAGAAGGTCGCAAAAGGGGGATCACAATACAAATGACGTGACCATGAGGAGGCTGCAACAGTTACAGGTGTGAAAATGGCCATGAGTCACTTTTTTCAGTGCTGTTGTAACGTCAGACGGTCACTAAGTGAACCGTTGTAAGTCGAGGACTACCTGTACCTGTTTAGTGACCGTTCGAAATTAACAACAGCACCGAAGGGACTTAACGACCGTTTTTCACACTGACGGCCATTGCAGTATCCCCGTGATCATGTGATCAAAATTCAGATGTTTGGCAGTTTTGCTCATTTTTATGACGGTTGCAGTGTTCCCGGAGTCACGTGATCCCCTTTTGCAACCCTTCTGACAAGCAAAGTTCATCATGGGGAAGCCAGATACCCTTTACAACCGCATTACTCGCTTAACAACGGCAACGATTCGCTTACCGTAAGAAAGGTTGTAAAATCGGGCAAAGCTCACTTCACAAATATCCCGCTTAGCAACGGAAATTTTGGGCTCCATTGCGGTCGTAAGCCAAGGACTAGCCCAGGGGTAGGCAACCTTGGCTCTTTTATGACTCGTGGACTTCAACTCCCAGAATTCCTGAGCCAGCCATGCTGAGGGAAAAGGGAGAGGTTTCCAAACTGAGCCATGCTGGCTCAGGAATTCTGGGAGTTGAAGTCCACGAGTCATAAAAGAGCCAAGGTTGCCTACCCCTGGGCTAGCCATACCAAACTCCTCTGATTTTTCACACATGCATGTGGAGATCCCCTCCCTCCTGGCAGTATATGGAAGTAAGTGGCTGGCTATTGCCCCCTAATGGGATTTTTTTTTTTTTAATAACTTCCCAGGATAAGTGCCCTGGGATCTGACCATCTCCGGAGTCTTCCTCGCTTTGCAAAGTCATCTAGCTTGGGTTTCACGCACCCCCTCATTTATTTTCTAGAATCCTTTCTACGGTCTCCAAATCTAAAAGTCTTATCTGAGGAAGGCTTCTATGCAACAGGGAGCTAAATAAGAAAAGGAGACTTCTGACAATTGTCTCTCTTCAAAGCCGGTTTTGTTCTGCATTTCTATCTCTCTTTTCTCTGTCTTTCCCTCTCTCCCCCCCCCACCTCTCAAACCTGGGTAAGCTAATATGGCCACCCCTGGAGACCCATTGCATTAAGCAATTAAGGCTTAATATGTTTCACCCTGTGCGATTGTATCTGTGTTGACGCCAGTCTGGGCAAAACTGAAATGTTACGTTCCTTGGCAGCTTTGCATTCACACAGATCAGTTGCATAATTTGTGTGTCAGTTACAATTAAGGGGACATTCCCCAGGCCTGGGGAGGGGAAGCGCAGCTGACTCCCTCCGAACCAAAAAAAAAAAAAAAAAGTTCACTTTGAGTGTGTTTTCTTTTCTTTCTTTTTTTTTTTGCCTTTTGGTCAAGGAATGTCAGGGTGCCTGTTTTAGAATTTTTTTTTTTTTCCCCTGAAGAAAGAAAAAAAAAAAGCTGTAGAGAGAATAAAATGCAGCGATGGTCATGAAGTTTTAAAAATAGCTTTGTTATCTGGTCTGCCCTGAAGATTTGATGGCCGTGATCCCTTGGGTGGCTTTAAGTGTTGAGGAATTTAGCTGCTTGGGAAGCTGGCTTAATTCTTCATTTTTTTTTTCTTTTTCGTCTGTAGAGGATTTCCCACTTTGACACAACAATAGTTCAATCGTCACTTGGGTTGCTGGTAAAAAAAACAAACCAGTATTTTCGTGAGGTTTACCGTGCGGTGAGAGGGGCGGGCCAATAAATTTTATAAATAAATAAACAAACAAATAAATAACTTTTTTTAATGGTGAGGATTGTCCACTGTCAGCTTGGGGGTGCACATTTACAAATAGACCTCAGCTTACAACCACAATTGAGACTGGAACTTCCAATGAAGGCAGTTGTGAAGCGGGTTGCGCCCAATTTTATGAACTGGTTTGCCCTGCTTGCTCAGCGACTCACACGGTCGTTAAGGGAATCCGCCTTCCGCCATTGTTTTTGCTTGTCGGAAGCCATCTGGGAAGGTCACAAACCTCAGTCACATGACCCTGGGATGCTGCAGCTGTCATAAATACATGCTGGTCGCCAAGCACCCAAATTTTGACCTTGGGGATGCTGCGACGGTCACAAGTGTGAGGACCTTTTTTGCGGTACCATGGTAACTTTGAACATTCACTAAATGAATCGTTGTAAGTCGAGGACTACCTGTATAGTGTGTTGAAGGAAAAGTCTTCATCATGGTTCAGTCCAAGCCGGGAATAAACAACATGGTGACTGCTTTAGAAAGAAGGTTGCAATTTATTGAAGAGGAGAGCCAGACAGAAAGATGGCTCTGGAAGAAAAGAGAGAGAGCACATGTAGGTTGTTGAGGTTGTTTCCTGTTCCTGTTTGAGGCTTTGTATTTCCTGTGTCATGTACTTTGACCTGAATCTGAGTGTGCCCCTTTGGCATCTGTGGGTTAATCCTATTATGTCCTGTCATAAAGTTTGGGTGGGGTATGTAGATTTTAGGTGTCTTTGTCTTCCTAAGCTTCTAGCTGGGGGTCTCCAACCTTCCTGAATGGATTATTTACATTTGCATTTCTACAGAGCTGGTTTCTGCTTGGGGAAGGGAGACTTGGGACTATTAAGAAGAACTGGGCATGCTTTTCTGCCTCTTTAAGATCTTTTGAGGAAATATAATATTTTGCCCTTTTAATATTTCCTTTTCTGGGGGGGCTGACTTCCCACAAGTGAAATTGGGATTATTATTATTTTTTAATCAAGTGGGCCATGTGTGGCTTTCGTTGAAATGCATGGGTCACCCTTTGCTCACCTTAGGATGGCAGCTTTTAGAGCTCCCAGTTGGGATCACGGGAGATGATGCGATGGATAAATACAAATTTTGTTTTCTGCTTCTTGCAGCTCACAAAATAACCGGTCAAAAAACCTGACCTTCTTCTAAATTTCTTGACCGGCAATCTATTTTCCTTTGATGCAATGTACAGGCGGTCCTCGGCTTACGACTGGCTGTTTAATGACTGTTTGAAGACACCCCCCCAAATGGGACTTACGACCTGAAATTCGAAGTTATGATGTCCTTCTGCCCAGTCACGTGTTCTCGTTTTGGGTGCTTAGCAACCAGCCTGCATTTATGGCTGTTTGAAGCAAAGTCCTGAGCCCTTCTGTCCCTATTTTTTTTCCTTTTTTCTTTTGAAGAGTATACAAAAGCCTTTTTCAAGCATGCTTATAAAAACTATTTCGCTGCTGCCTTGAAAGACTTTGAATTTTCTTGGCTTCTAACTGTTGCAGATGTTTCTTTCCCTTTGTTATCCAGTCGTTATCCAATTGGTTATCCAATCCTAGCTTGCTGGCTGGGGAATTCTGGGAGTTGAAGTCCACGCATCTTAAAGTTGCAGAGGTTGAAAAAAACCCCGATCTTGAAGAACCATTTAACACACACGCACGCATGCACACACACACACACACACACACACATATACACACACCCCTGATCACTAAAACTACCTTTTTAGATGGCCTGTGTTTTATACTCATTTCCAAATAGGAATTTCAGATGTTTCTTTGCAATCGGATCGGTGGTCCTAACTTGCTGACTGGGGAATTCTGGGAGTTGATGTCCATGCATCTTAAAAGTTGCAGAGCTTGAAAAACACTGATCTTGAAGAACTATTTTTTTAAAAAAGAAAACCTGATCATTAAATTGCCTTTTTAGGTGACCTGTGTTTTGTACTCATTTCTAAATAGGGGAAAAGGGTTATTTATAATGGAGCAAACCGGCAGATGAAAGTCTGTAAATTTGTAAATTGGCTGTCAAGCTCAAAAGTGTGACTTTTGTCGTTGGCTTTATTTTGCATTTGCAAAAACAAAATTATGCAAGCAGAGGGGGCAAAGATAGGAAGTTGACCTGTGGCACATGGTGATGTCCAGTGGTGGGATTCAAAATATGTGAACAACCGGTTCCCTATGTGGATGCTGCTTCTGGAAGTCCATTCTGGGCCTGGGCAACAAAAAATTAGCTACTGGTTCTGCTGAAGTGGTGCGAACTGGCTGAATCCCACCACTGGTGATGTCTTTTCAAAACATCGTTATCCCACATCTCAGCATGAGATGTTTTGCACATCAGCACCCTATGATGACATGACCACATTGCTGGATCCTTGTAATAGAAATACCTGAGAATAGAATAGAATAGAGAATAGAATAAGAATGGAATATAGAATAGAATAGAATAGAATAGAATAGAATAGAATAGAATAGAATAGAATAGAACAGAACAGTTGGAAGGGATTTTTGAGGTCTTCTAGAATCTAGTCCAACTCCCTGCTCAGGCAGGAAACCCTATACGATTTCAGACAAACAGTTATCCAGTCTCTTCTTAAAAACCTCCAGCATTGGAGCATCCACAACTTCTGGAGACATTGTACTAATTAATGATTTTAACTGTCAGGAGATTTCTCCTTAGTTCTCGGTTGCTTCTCTCCATCTTTAAAGCCTTATATGGCACAGGGCCAATTTATCTGCAGGTCCACCTTTCCCTAAGAACATCTGCCCGTCCTATCAGGTCAGATAGGTGAGCACGCTCCTTATGCCTTCCCCTAAATATTGCCATCTGATGGGAGCTAAGAAGCTTGCTTTTTTCCATGGCAGCCCCTGCCGTATGGATCTCTCTGTCCTCTGATGTTTGTCAAGCCTCCACCCTTTTAGCCTCCAATAAAGTTTGAAAACATGGTTTAGCCCCCAAATGCTGGGATAAGATGACTGTGTATTAGAAGTTTGACTTGGTGCCAGGTTTTTGTTTTTCATGTTTTGATGTAGAATAGAATAACAGAGTTGGAAGGGACCTTGGAGGTCTTCTAGTCCGACCCCCTGCTCAAGCAGGAAACCCTATACCATTTCAGACAAATGGTTGTCCAGTCTCTTCTTAAAAACTTCCACTGTTGGAGCATTCCCAGCTTCTGGAGGCAAATTGTTCCCCTGATTAATTGTTCTCACTGTCAGGAATTTTTTTCCTTAGTTCTAAGCTGCTTCTCTCTTTGACTAGTTTCCATCCATTGCTTCTTGTCCTGCCTTCAGGTGCTTTGGAGAATAGCTTGACTCCCTCTTCTTTGTGGCAGCCCCTGAGATATTGGAATACTGCTATCATGTCACCCCTATTCCTTACTTTCATTAAACTAGACATACCCAATTCCAGCTATACAAATAAAAGTTCGTGGAAATGCAGTCTGTCTGTGAACCTTTGTCCAGAAGAGAGCATCCTTTGTGATGATCTGAAGGGTTCAAGGTGGGGGGGGGGGTGTCATCTCTGAGCTTGGAAATACTCAAAACCTCAGAAGGAGTGAAACCACTGGAATATGACCTCAGTAGACTGGATGGTCTCGTTCAGGTTACAGTCAGGAGCCTCCCCTCCCCCCGTGTAGAAATGTGGGAGAATGACTCGGGCCAGCTCATTGACGTCTTTAGTTGGATGGGGGGGGGGGAGAATAGACTGAATTTACAGGAATGTTGAACAAAATGGGCAGCCCTCTTACTCGCTGTAACGACACAATCCATTTGTTCTTTGAGTGTTTCCACTTTCTTTGGCTGCTGTGTGTAGCATGGCATGTCGAACGTGTGTGTGTGTGTGTAAAAAAAAAAATCAACCACTGAATTGCAAGGTTGTAAATTAGATTCCTGCTCACTCTTAAACCACATGTAAATGTTTTAATCCCGTGCCCAAGTTACCCTAATTCAGGGGTAGGCAACCTTGGCTCTTTTATGACTCGTGGACTTCAACTCCCAGAATTCCTGAGCCAGCATGGCTCAGCTTGGAAACCTCTCCCTTTCCCCTCAGCTGGCAAAACACCTAAAGGAAATAGAACGTATTCATCTAAGACAGGGGTAGGCAACCTTGGCTCTTTTATGACTCGTGGACTTCAACTCCCAGAATTCCTGAGCCAGCATGGCTCAGCTTGGAAACCTCTCCCTTTCCCCTCAGCATGGTTGGCTCAGGAATTCTGGGAGTTGAAGTCCACGAGTCATAAAAGAGCCAAGGTTGCCTACCCCTGCCCTAATTTAAGTACCGGTATGTTTACTTAATTCCTCTCCCACACTTCTGTTCTGGAGTGATTCTGGCCACATCTTTCTTCTATTATATATAGTATTAGAATTTTTTTTTTTTTTTTAAAGGCTTGTTAACACTTGTAAAATAAGAGTGTGGGACACTTAGCTTCAGGTTAGCCAGGTGCTTCGCTGGCTGAGGTGGGGACACTGAGGTACCTGTTTTTTATGTTATGCATCCATGACAAGAGCATTTCCACCCTGATTTTTTTTTTTTTTTGTAAGTTAAATGGACACAATGGAGGTGGAGGGAACTTCGCCGGCCATTGTACAGAGGGATAGCTATGTCTACTGTAAATTTCTTAATTTATCATTGTACAAAAAGGAGGCCTTTCCTATTTAATTTTTGTATCAAAATAAATTTTTGTTTTATTAACGCGTGTGACGTGGTAACGAGTTATCTTGCATCCTAAAGTCACAATAAAGAAGAACTGTGGGACTTTGGATAGGTGCTAAGTGGTTCCTTGCGTCTCGTCGTGAAAAATCGTACCAAGGTTTACTCGGAAGCCAGGGTTGAGAGGGACTTCAAGGATCATCAGTCGCCTTCTGAGGGGAGAACATTGGAAGTTATTAATAGCCTCAACGGGGACCGGGGGAGGGGGGGGGGAAATCATCTAATTACGCTGTAAACAAAAGAAAATTTGGAAGGTTTCCCCATAACAAGAGGTGGGGAATCCAGCAGCCAGGAGTGCTTGACTAGGAAAGTTTTAAGATAATGACAAAGGCATCCTAAGCTTTGTCCTTCTACGTGCACATTTTGATATTGTGTACATGTATGAATGGGCAATCTGTTACTTGCTCCAGCTCCTGCCCACCTAGCAGTTCGAAAGCAGGCAAATGCGAGTAGATAAATAGGTACCACCTCGGCGGGAAGGTAACAGCATTCTGTGTGCCTTGGGCGTATAGTCCTGCGGGCCACATGATCACAGAAAGTGTCTTCAGACAACCCTGGCTCCCTCGGCTAAGAAATGGAGATGAGCACTGCCCCCCTAAGAGTTGGGCATGAGTGGACAGGGGGAATCTTTACCCTTCTTTTTTTTTTTTATGAATGGGGAAAACTGATGGGAGCTAAGAAGCCTGCCTCTTCTGCCATTTTGATGGAAGGGTGGGATCTTGCAGATAGCTTTAGTGGCGGCAACTAAAAGAAATGGCCATTTCTGTAAAGTGTCCTTTCTTCCTGTCCAAAGGATAACAGGACAATGATGGAGAGCAAAATGCATAGTTAATTTAATGGCCTGCTGCTGTGTCAAAACCGGCAAAGTTCCCACCAAAGTTCCCTCCTTCCTTCCTTCCTTCCTTCCTTCCTTCCTTCCTTCCTATCTTTTTTCTTTTTCTTCCTTCCTCTTTTCCTTTCTCTTTTCCTTCCTTCCTTCCTTCCTTCCTATATTTCCTTCCTTCCTTCCTTCTTCCATCTTTCTTGCTTTCCTTCCTTCCTATCTTTTCCTTCTTTCCTTCCTTCCTTTCTTTCTTTTCTTTCTTCCTATCTTTCCTTCCTTCCTATCTTTCCTTCCTTCCTATCTTTCCTTCTTCCTTCTTTCTTGCTTTCCTTCCTATCTTTTCCTTCCTTCCTTCCTTCCTTCCTTCCTTCTTTCTTTCTTTCTTTCTTTTTCTTTCTTTCTTTTCTTTTCTTTCTTCCTATCTTTCCTTCCTTCCTTCCTTCCTATCTTCCTTCCTTCCTATCTTTCCTTCCTTCCTTCCTTCCTTCCTTCCTTCCTTCCTTCCTTCCTATCTTTTTTCTTTTTCTTCCTTCCTCTTTTCCTTTCTCTTTTCCTTCCTTCCTTCCTTCCTTCCTTCCTATATTTCCTTCCTTCTTCCATCTTTCTTGCTTTCCTTCCTTCCTGTCTTTTCCTTCTTTCCTTCCTTCCTTCCTTCCTTTCTTTTCTTTCTTCCTATCTTTCCTTCCTTCCTATCTTTCCTTCCTTCCTATCTTTCCTTCCTTCCTTCTTCCTTCTTTCTTGCTTTCCTTCCTATCTTTTCCTTCCTTCCTTCCTTCTTTCTTTTTCTTTCTTTCTTTTCTTTTCTTTTCTTTCTTCCTATCTTTCCTTCCTTCCTTCCTTCCTTCCTATCTTCCTTCCTTCCTTCCTATCTTTCCTTCCTTCCTTCTGTCCTTCCTTCCTTCCTTCCTTCCTTCCTTCTTTTTTCTTTTTCTTCCTTCCTTCCTTCCTTCCTTCCCTTCCTATCTTCCTTCCTTCCTTCCTCCTTCCCTTCCTATCTTTCCTTCTTCCGTCTTTCTTGCTTTCCTTCCTTCCTCTTTTCCTTCCTTCCTTCCTTCCTATCTTTCCTTACTTCCTTCCTTCCTTCTTCCGTCTTTCTTGCTTTCATTCCTTCCTATCTTTTCCTTCCTTCCTTCCTTCCTTCCTTCCTTCCTTCCTTCCTTCCTTCTTTCTTTCTTTCTTTCTTTCTTTCTTTCTTTCTTTCTTTCTTTCTTTCTTTCTTTCTTTTTCTTTCTTTCTTTCTTTCCTTCTTTCTTTCTTTCTTTCTTTCTTTCCTTCTTTTCTTCTTTTCTTTCTTTCTTTCTTCCTATCTTTCCTTCCTTTCTTCCTATCTTTCCTTCCTTCCTTCCTTCCTTCCTTCCTTCCTTCCTCCCTCCCTCCCTTCCTTCCTTCCTTCCTTCCTTCCTTCCTTCCTTCCTTCCCTCCCTCCCTCCCTCCGTCCCTCCAGATAGTAATTGACTTATGACTGACTGCTTAGCCACTGTTCGAAGTTCTGTCAGGCCTACCTGGGGAGAAATTATAGTCTGACCGAATTCGAAGCTCTGGCAGTTGCCATACAACCCCACGGTCACATGATCAAATTTCAGGTGCACAGCAACTGGCCACACGGACAGCCATTCGCAGTGTCCCGCGTCACGTGTGACCATGTTTTACAATGGCTTGGCCAAATCCTGCATTTGCTTCCAATTTTCAGCAAAGCTGCCATACAGCTGCCAACAATGGCTTTACTTAATGACTGTGCCCTTTGCTTAACAACTGCAGTAGCACTTTATGCTCACAGCATTCATTTAACAATTGCTACAAAAATGTTTTAATATTGGGTCGGTCACATGATCTACACCCTTTATGACCATCCCAGGTAACAATTATGATGGGCAGGCTCCATTATGGTCATAAGTGGAGAACTACCTATAATATACTTGATTACCTGGATTTTAGGGGACTTCTTCCTTTTGCGCTTCATAAAAAGCAGGTAACTTTCAAGCATAAAGTCTCGTAGGAGTAAGGCCCCTGTGGTCTTCTCAATGCTGCTGAACTACAACTCCCATTGGCAGAGCCCATCAATACGGGTAATCCTCAACTTATGATCACAATTTAGCCCCAAATTTCCGTTGCTTATCAAGACAGTTCTTAAGTGAGTTTTGCCCCATGTTAAGACCTTCCTTGCCATAATTATGTGAATCATTGCAATTGTTAAGTTAGTAACACATTAAGTGAATCTGGCTTCCCCATTGACTTTGCTTGACAGGAGGCCACTAAACGTGATCACATGACTCCAGGACTGCAACCGTCATAAATACATGCCAGTTGCCAAGCGTCCAAGTTTTAATCATGTGACCACGGGGATGGTTGTAAGTTACTGAAAAATGGTCATAAGTCACATTTTCAGTGGTAATTTCTAAAGGTCACTAAACAAAGGATTGTAAGTCAAGGACTCTACACCTGACAGCTGATACTCTGCTACAGTAAGAAACCTGGGGACAATTTTTGTGGAGCACAGTTGTGCCTCTCAAACAGTAAAAACAGCAACTGTGAGAGGGACCTTGGAGTCCTAGTAGTGGATGATCACTTGACTATGAGCCAGCAGTGTGCAGCAGCAACCCAAAAAAGCTAATACAATCCTGGGTCGTATAAACAGAGGCATAGAATCAAGATCACACGAAGTATTAGTACCGTTTTATAAAACCCTAGTAAGACCACACCTGGAATACTGTAGCCAATTTTGGTCACCTTATCACAAAAGAGATGTTGAGAGTTCGGAAAAAATTCAGAGAAGAGCAACTCAAAGGCCTGGAGACCAAAGTATACGAAGAACGGCTACGGGACTTGGGTTTGGCTAGTGGCCAGGGCTCTTTTATGACTTGTGGACTTCAACTCCCAGAATTCCTGAGTCAGCATGGCTGGTTCAGGAATTCTGGATATTGAAGTCCACAAGTCATAAAAGAGCCAAGGTTGCCTACCCCTGGGCTAGTCTAAAGAAAAGAAGAAATAGGGGAGACATGATAGCAGTGTTCCAGTATCTGAGGGGCTGCCACAAGGCAGAGGGGGCCAGGTTGTTCACCAGAGCACCAGAGGGAAGGATGAGAAACAATGGTTGGAAACTGATCAAAGAGAGAAGCAACCTGGAATTAAGGAGAAACTTCTTGACAGTGAGGACAATCAACCAGTGGAACAGCTTGCCTTCAGAAATCGTGGGTGCTCCATCACTGGAGGTTTTTAAGAAGAGACTGGACAATCACCTGTCTGAGATGGTATAGGTTCTCCTGCTTGAGCAGGGGGCTGGACTAGAAGACCTCCAAGGTCCCTTCCAGCTCTATTCTATTCTATTCAATTTATTTTTCCTGCCATCAAGCTCTTCCTTCTATGGCTCATGTCTTTCTTCTCATTGCTTTGGCCATGCTAGAGATACCCCCATCTCTTCTGATTGCAAACCAGTTCCCCCAATGGGAATTGCAGTTAAAAAATTAGTCTCGTCTCGTTACTGAAATCATGTCGTTCACACTGGCAAATTTTTGACCGCTGGCCAAAACAGCACTTAAGAATCCAGCCTCCTCAAAACACCGATGCATAAAGTTCACCGGGCCAGCGTTTCTTCACGCAAACAAACAGTTTGTACCATTTTACTTTTAAACACAAGGGAAATCGGTAATCCGGCTTCAATGCAGAGCTTGTTATGAGAACCTGAAGCCTTTTTCTATTTACATTAACCGTTAGCTAATTTCCTGAGGACTACTCCCATTTCCCGAAGGAAGTGACATGTCCTTCCTGAATTTTAATTGAAAATCTGTCTTGGAATGTTCCTAAATCAGAAAGTGCAGGCTGTTTATTTTAATGCATGCTGATGAACTGATCCTGCAATTATTCCACAGGGGGAAAGAGTTTGTTTGTTTGTTTAGTTAGTTAGTTAGTTAGTTATATTTCACCCTTCTTAACCACCCAAAGATTTGAGGGCAATAGAAGAAGGAGACGACAGAGAATGAGGTGGCTGGATGGAGTCACTGAAGCAGTAGGCGTGAGCTTAAATGGACTCCCGAAGATGGTAGGCCTGGAGGAACGTTGTCCATGGGGTTGCGATGGGTCGGACATGACTTCGCAACTAACAACAACAACAAACCACCCATCTCTCTCAGAGAGGAGCTCTGAGTGGTGTACAATTTGCAAGTTCTGTGGTGCTTAAATGCTTGCGTGTTCTTAGTTTCCATCCATCGTTTCTTGTCTTGCCTTTTGTTCCAAAGCACCAAAAGGCAAGACAAGAAACAATGGATGGAAACTAATCAAGGAGAGAAGCAACCTGGAACTGAGGAGAAACTTCCTAACAGCGAGGACAATTAACCAGTGGACAATTAACCAGTGGAACAGCTTGCCTTCGGAAGTTATGGGTGCTCCATCACTGGAGGTTTGTTTACAAGAGACTGGACAGCCATTTGTCTGAAATGGTATAGGGTCTCCTGCTCGAGCAGGGGGTTGGACTAGAAGACCCCCAAGATCCCTCCCAACTTTATAACTCTTATGTTCTATGTTCTTAATATCCAGGGGAGAAGCTGCATTGGGGAACTTAAAATAAAAAGGATGCTACAATATTTTGCACAATAAGTAAGAGTCCTGACAATTTGTGATTTATTTGTGAGTGCAGTAATTAATATTATTAATCAAGAAACAGTTGATCAAAACAGTGTATAGACATATAGATATAAATCAAATAGACTATTCCAAGGCAACAGCAACAGCAGCTCATTTTTCAAAAGAAGCCTCCATTGCCTTCAGCAAATCTTGAGTGGAAAAGGGGAGGATTTTCCGTAACTCCTTAGAAAAGTTAGAAGCAGCACCCTTTAGTTCTAGTTCAGTAATGGTGAACCTTTTAGAGACTGAGTGCCCAAACTGCAACCCAAAACCCACTTATGCATCGTCGAGTGCCGGGTGGGTGTGGCCCATTGGGTGGGCGTGGCCCATGGGATGGGCGTGGCTGCGGTGGTAACAGCAGACTGGGTGGAACTAAAAAGTTCAATCAATCAATTCCAACTTTGCAAGATCTTTTTTTCCCCCGCGAGAAGTTGAAATTGACTGATTGAACCTTTTTTTTTTTTTTGCACATGGCGGCGGAGGCCTAAAGCGAAAAAGTTTTATAAAACCCAGCTGAAGGCCTAGGACTGGGGTGATGGTGCGCGTGCCCACAGAGAGGGCTCTGAGTGCCGCCTCTGGCACCCGTGCCATAGGTTTGCCACCACTGTTCTAGTTCCTCAAAATGTAATCCCCATTGGATGTACAAATAAGTATTGGACACCAACAAACAATTGGTTTCATTTTCAGAAGATGTGAGAACTAACCAGAAAAGGAACTTAAAGCCTCTTGCTGGCTTCTGCCATGTTTTAAGGATGCATCTTGAGCAGTTAAAGGAGCTAGATATGTCTAGTCCAGGGGTCTGCAACCTTGACAACTTTAAGACTTGTGGACTTCAGCTCCCAGAATTCCTCAGCCAGCTATGCTGGCTGAGGAATTCTAGGAGCTGAAGTCCAGAAGTCTAAAAGTTGTCAAGGTTGCAGAGCCCTGGTCTAGTCTAATGAAGAGAAGGTTTAGGGGGTGACAGGATAGCTGCCTTCCAGGACGTGAGGGGCAGTTACAAAGAACTGGGTGTCAACGTTCTCCAAAGCTCCTGAGGGCAGGACAAGAAGTAACTGGGTGGTCAGATCATCAGAGGGAGATCCAGCCTGGCAATAAGGAGGGACGTCCTGACAGTTAGAACAATTACAGATAGTCCTCAACGTACGGCCATAATTTATGTTGTTAAGTGACATTTGTTAAGTGAGTTTTGCCCCATTTTGCAACTTTTCTCGCCACATCGGTTAATCCCTGCAGTTCTTAAATTAGTAACAGGGTTGTTAAGTGAATCTGGTTTTCCCATTGACGTTGCTTGTCAGAAGGTCACAAAAGGGGACAGTACGACCGTCACAAATGTCAGTCAGTTGTCAAGCATCCGAATATAAATCACAGAACCATGGGGATGCTGCGATGGCCATCAGTATGAAAAATGGTCATAAGTCACTTTTGAGGACTACCTGTACTTTGATAGGAGTCACCAAGAAATTCAGGGTAGAATAGAATGGAATGGAATGGAATGGAATGGAATGGAATGGAATAGAATAGAATAGAATAGAATAGAATAGAATAGAATAGAATAGAATAGAATAGAATAGAATAGAATAGAATAGAATAGAAATAAGAAAAAATAGAATAGAATAGAATAGAATAGAATAGAATAGAATAGAATAGAATAGAATAGAATAGAATAGAATAGAATAGAATAAGAGTAGAGTAGAGTAGAGTAGAGTAGGAGTAGAGTAGGAATAGAATAGAATAGAATAGAATAGAATAAGAGTAGAGTAGAGTAGAGTAGAGTAGAGTAGGAGTAGAGTAGGAATAGAATAGAATAGAATAAGAGTAGAGTAGAGTAGGAATAGAATAGAATAGAATAGAATAGAATAAGAGTAGAGTAGAGTAGGAGTAGAGTAGGAGTAGAGTAGGAATAGAATAGAATAGAATAGAATAAGAGTAGAGTAGAGTAGAGTAGGAGTAGAGTAGGAATAGAATAGAATAGAATAGAATAGAATAGAATAGAATAGAATAGAATAGAATAGAATAGAATAGAATAGAGCTGGAAGGGACCTTGGAGGTCTTCTAGTCCAGCCCCCCGCTTAAGCAGGAGACCCTGTACCATCTCAGAGAAATGGCTGTCCAGTCTCTCCTTAAAAATCTCCAGTGTTGGAGCATTCACAGCTTCTGGAGGCAGGTTGTTCCACTGATTAATTGTCCTCACTATTAGGAAGTTTCTCCTTAATTCCAGGTTGCTTCTCTCTTTGGTCAGTTTCCAACCATTGTTTCTTATCCTGCCCTCAGGTGCCTTGGAGAATAGTTTGACGCCCTCTTCTTTGTGGCAGCCCCTCAAATACTAGAATACTGCTATCATGTCGCCCCTGTTTTTTCTTTTCTTTAGATAGCCAAACCCAAGGAAAAGGTAGAGGTTACATCTGAATGCAGAGTCCTCTAATTCAAGCCATGCTCTCAATCTCTGAATTCAAAGGAAGATATAAATTGGGTTTTTTTTTTCTAGTTTTGTGTCTCCCAGAATTATGAGTGCTCCATTGCTGGAGGTTTTCAAAAGAAGTTTGGACAACCATTTGTCTGGGATGGTACAGTATACTATAAGGTCTCTCATCTTGGACAAGTAGTTGAACTAGAAGACCTGAAAGGTCCCTTCTGATGATTGGCCCTAATCTTTGGTCTACTACTAAATTCCAGTATTTGAGAGGCTGCCACAAGGAGGAGGGGGTCGAATTATTCTCCAAAGCACCAGAGGGCAGGGCAAGAAACAATGGATGGAAACTGATCAAGGAGAGAAGCAACCTGGAATTAAGAAGAAACTTCCTAACAGTCAGGACAATTAACCAGTGGAACAGCTTGCCTTCAGATGTTGCCTTCATCACTGGAGGTTTTTAAGAAGAGTCTGGACAGCCAGTTGTCTGGAATGGTACAGGGTCTCCTGCTTGAGCA
Source organism: Azemiops feae (assembly GCA_023970755.1). Classification (NCBI taxonomy): domain Eukaryota; kingdom Metazoa; phylum Chordata; class Lepidosauria; order Squamata; family Viperidae; genus Azemiops; species Azemiops feae. The sequence continues at coordinate 628,609 of JALGBA010000413.1, forward strand.
GGGGGCTGGACTACAAGACCTCCAAGGTCCCTTCCAACTCTATTCTGATTCTGGATCCAAGTCTCTGCTCTCAAATGCTTAGTTTTCTGCTATTGTGATGAGTTAGTGACATCTAGTGGAAAATTCAGGCTATACCTGTGGAGCAAAAGAAAGTAGGAATGAGAGGCAAATTATTGCTGGGTTCCAGGGCCCCAACAAAGCCCATCACAACATTAACCTTGAGTTATGATTGAACCACAAAGTGACAAATCGAACCGTTTCCTGGACACACCAGACTTCCATCATTTAATTTCAAGTCAGAATATTTTCTGTTCGGTCTCCTGCTATCTTCCTGAGTCAGAGTGATCCTGAGAAATCAAAATGGGGGCCTCATCAAAATGAAGGTCATGTCTCGACCAAGTAAGCTGGATGGGGGGGGGGACACTGATGTGAGTCCTATCCCAAAGGTGAAGGAGATGTTGGAGACCATGTTGAGAAGGTGAGACACTGAAGGGTGCCTATACAGATAGTCTTGGATGTACAACAGTGCATGTAGTGACTGTTCAAAATTATGATGCTTTTTCACACTTAGGACTGTTGCAACATCACTATGGTCACGTAATTAAAATTCAGATGCTTGGCAATGGATTCATATTTATGACGGTTGCCGTGTCCAGGATCCTGGAGTTGTGGATGCTCTATCACTAGAGCAGAGGTCACCAACCTTTCTCGTTTGGCGGACCAGAGGAAAAGGGAGGGGGAAGCATTTTATACATGTGCGTGCACGCGCATGCGCACGGGGCCGCGAGCACGCACGTGCCGCAAACAGAGCAAGATTAGCACCCGCGTAATACTCACCAACCCTGCCCCGTTCTTGCGTGGTGCAGCGCCTCATTTCTGCATGGCAGCGGCCCATTTTTGTGTCCCGTGGCATGGCAGCGGCCCATTTTCGCACCCTGAGGCATGGTGGTGTCCCTTTTTGTGCCCTGCGGCATGGTGGCATCCCATTTTCATGCCCCGAGGCACAGCTGTGGCCCGTTTTTGCGCCCCGCGGTGCAGCGTCCTCTTTTCACGCCCACAGCTGCGGCACTAGTGCAAGTGAGGGGGAGTGCACGCGCACATGTGCACGTACTGGCCAGCCTGTCCCAAGGCCCAGTGGCCAGCAGACCACGGCCCACTACCGGGCCATGGCTCACAGGTTGGGGATCCCTGCACTAGAGGTTTTCAAGAAGAGACTGGACAAACATTTGTCCGGATGATATAAGATCTTCTGCCATGGGCAGAGGGATGGATTAGAAGATCTCCAAGGTCCTGTGGGAAGTCAGCCCCCCCAGAGAAGGAAATATTAAAAGGGCAGAAAAATATATTTCCTCAAAGGATCTTAAAGAGGCAGAAAAGCATGCCCAGTTTTTCTGTCTCCCTCCCCCAAGCAGAAACCAGCTCTATAGGAATGCAGATGTAAACCATCAGGAAGGTCGAAGCTAGAAGCTTAGGAAGACAAAGACACCTAAAATCTACATACCCCACCCAAACTCTTAAGACAGGACATAATAGGATTAACCCACAGATGCCAAAGGGCACACCCAGACTCAGGTCAGAATACATGACACAGGAAATAGCCTCAAACAGGAACAGGAAACAACTCCAAACAAAAGGCTCCAGAGGGTATAAAAACCCACTCCCTACATGTGCTCTCTTTTCTTCCAGAGCCATCTTTCTGTCTGGCTCTCCTCTTCAATAAACTGCAACCTTCTTTCTAAAGCAGTCGCCATGTTGTTTATTCCTGGCTTGGACTGAACCATGATGAAGACTTTTCCTTCAACAGTCCCTTCCAGTCCTATGATTCTATGAAAATAATCTGACTGGAGCTGACTAGTCTGGAGGCACCTGAAACAGCCACCTTGCTAAATTTACACCAGCTCTATTCTAAGCTGGGCCCTTGTCTTGGTAGTGCAAAGATAACACTCAAGTTCAAGGCAGATCAAGGGCATAACGTAGACATGACCTCTCAGGATGACCCTAGAAGTAGAGGCATAATCATAAAGTTTTCTTTGCTCAGCAGGAGCATATGGTTTTTGTTATTTTTGCAAGAGATTTGCAAGAGATTAGTGCACTGCTCCCTCCTTCCCTCCCCAGTGGTTTACTTAGTCCACTCCCCCCCAAAAGAAACACAAAGCTTATCTTGCTCCTCCTAAAGTCATATATATATACATTTCACACAACCATTTTTGGCTTCCAGGGAGAAAAATAAATGTGATTGAACTCCATCCATCTCTTTCCTTTAGAAACCAGAACTCCAGCTCTCATTGCCAGATGTGTTTCTATTCCTATCTTAACAGAATAGCAGAGTTGGAAGGGACCTTGGAGGTCTTCTAGTAATTTCCAACCCCCTGCTCAAGCAGGAAACCCTACACCATGTCAGACAAAAAGTTGTCCAATCTCTTCTTTAAAATCTCCAGTGATGGAGCACCCACAACTTCTGGAGGCAAAATGTTCCACTGGTTTATTGTTCTCACTGTCAATAAACTTCTCGTTAGTTCTAGGTTGCTTCGCTTCTTGATTAGTTTCCATCCGTTGCTTCTTGTCCTGCCTTCAGGTGCTTTGGAGAATAGCTTGACTCCCTCTTCTTTGTGGCAGTCCCTGAGATATTGGAGCACTGCTATCATCTGAACCCTAGTTTCTTTCTTTCTTTCTTTCTTTCTTTCTTTCTTTCTTTCTTTCTTTCTTTCTTTCTTTCTTTCTTTCTTTCTTTCTTTCTTTCTTTCTTTCTTTCTTTCTTTCTTTCTTTCTTTCTCTTTCTTTCTTTCTTCTTTCCTTCCTTCCTTCCTTCCTTCCTTCCTTCCTTCCTTCCTCTTTCCTTTCTTTCTCCTGCTCCTTCTTCCCCTCTCCCCCTCCTCTCTTTCTCTGTCTCCCCTCCTCCTCCTCCTCCTCCTCCTCTTCATTAAAGAATCTTTTGCTTAAGTTTGCAATAGTTTGCAGGGAGGGAGTCCAAAAAGTCAAAATGGTGGTCACAACCAAGCTATCAACATCCATAAAAAAAGAGACGTTGGTCACATAGTGACCACCATCTTGACTTTTTTGACCCCCTCTCCCTATGGAGCACCCCTGAAGCTTGAGAATAGTGTGTCAGTGGGACACACCCTAAGCATTCTCCTCGGGTACATGCTTAATCCAAGAATGCCTCAGTAAGGCTGTAAAGAGTAAGGAAGATGACCTTGATGCAGTGGAGGGACTCAGCCAGTTCGCACGACTTCGGCAGAATCAGTAGCTAATTTTTTGTTGCCCAGGCCCAGAATGGACTTCCCGAAGCGGCATCCACCCAGAGAACCGGTTGTTCACCTATTTGAATCCCACCACTGCCTTGATGGATATATTGTTGCTTCAGGCAAAGGGCAGTAAAGTATTTCTTAAGACCAGAACATCAAGACAATATTCAGAAGTGGATCAGGCAGATACCTCCCTAATTCACTGAACTATAAGAAGGAGAAAGAGGTTCACCATGATCAGATTTACAAAATTCTGTTATTAAGCTAAAACAGAATTCTGTTAGATTTAACCATCCTATGGAGTTGATTTCATGATCTGGTCTACCTAGTGCAGGCATGTCAAACTCACGAGATCACGTGATGTCGCATGACGTATCGCGACTTTTTCCCCCTTGCTGGCAATGGGGTGGGCACGGTTTCAGTATGATGCATCCGGCCCGCGGGCCAGCAGTTTGACATGCCTGACCTAGTGGGACTCACAGGTGGCAGCTCCTAGCTGACCATGAGTGATCCCAGACTCTAAACAGGACATTAAGCCTTGGTTGGGAGACTACCCAAAAATTCCAGGATTGTAGGGATTTAATAATAATAATAAAGTTGGAAGGGACCTTGGAGGTCATCTAGTCCAACCCCCTGCTCAGGCAGGAAACCCTCTACCATTTCAGACAAATGGCTGTCCAGTCTCTTCTTAAAAACTTCCAGTGTTGGAGCATTCACCACTTCTGGAGGCAGGTTGTTCCACTGGTTAATTGTTCTAACTGTCAGGAAGTTTCTCCTTAGTTCTAGGTTGCTTCTCTCCTTGGTTAGTTTCCATCCGTTGCTTCTTCTCCTGCCTTCAGGACAATTTCTTATTGGTCAGAAAAATATTCCAGAAGTCAGAAGTTCGGGAGGGGGAAAAAAAAAGAGAAGACAATGACAGATTCGCCTAAGAAGGCAGCGTGGGTCCAGTCAAGCTCTACTTAAATGGATTTTTAGTTTTGAAAAATGTTGAGAGCATTTTTGCCGTCAGTTGGAGACAATCTGTCCATAAGGGAAAATTATCCACTCAGCCCTTTTGCTTAGTAATCCATGGGACTAACGTCGTGCGAAGGGATCTGTTGAAGAAGGGTCTGCCAATCTTAATAACACTGCCTGCAGGACACACATAGATTGCCACAGACATGACTGCTAATACAGGTAGTCCTTGATTTACAACAGTTTGTTTAGTGACTGTTCAATGTTACAACAGCACTGGAAAAAAGTGAATTATGACCATTTTTCACAGTTACGACCTTTGCAGCATTCCCCATGATCATGTGATCAAAATTCTTGGCAGCTGGTTCATCTTTATGACGGTCGTTGCATCCCAAGGTCACGTGATCTCCTTTTGTGACCTTCTGAGAAGCAAAGTCAAGCCGGATTCACTTAACAATCGCATTACCAACTTAACAACAATGATTCACTTAACAACTGTGGCAAGAAAGGTCGTAAAAAGGGGCAACATTCACTTAACAAATGTCTCACTTAACAACGGAAATTTCGGTCCCAGTTGTGGTTGTAAGTTGAGGACTGCCTGTACTTCAGAAGTCTTTTTTTTTTTTTTTTTTAAAGAGAAGCTGCATTTCCTGAAACAGAAGACCAAGAGAAATACATCCGTCTTGGGAGCTTGTTTGACCTTGGCTGTTTAAAAATAAGCATGTACTGAACGTGTTCAAAAATAATTCAAATAAATGGCAAAAAGTTACCTCTGGGAGCGTAGTTCTGTTCTAATCTTTTTTTATGTTAGAATGTATTTTATCTCTGGGATTTAGAGACGGAATTCTAGGAGAACCAGATTGAAATATGTTAGATAAATGAACTGCAGTTTAAATGTGAAAAGACTATGTGATAAGGAAGCAAAAGCGTTGTACAGAATATGAACTTTATTAAATGCACAGTTCCTGACTGTATTCTAGACTGCAATCTCCAATTCTCATCTATTCTTGATCTCTTCCTCCACTTTCATCGCTTAAAGTGACGACATTCCTTTGTTTAATCTCCTCTGCACAAAACACAAGTAATTATTCTTCTGCATCACCCTTCCCCAACTTGGTACCCTGCAGATAGGTGGGGAATCAACTCTTCATAAGACCTAGCAAGCTGGATCATCTGTCTATAAGACCTACGAGATGGATCAACTCTCCATAAGACCTAGCCAGCTGGATCATCTCTCCATAAGACCTACCAGATAGATCAACTCTCCATAAGACCTAGCCAGCTGGATCATCTCTCCATAAGACCTACCAGATAGATCAACACTCCATAAGACCTAGCCAGCTGGATCATCTCTCCATAAGACCTACCAGATTTTTATTTAGGTTATTTATAAAAATGACAATAAAGGTTATTTATTTATCAGATAGATCAACTCTCCATAAGACTTAGCCAGCTGGATCATCTCTCCATAAGACCTACCAGATAGATCAACTCTCCATAAGACCTAGACAGCTGGATCATCTGTCCATAAGACCTATCAGATGGATCAACTCTCCATAAGACCTAGACAGCATAACCACTTGTGCCAGTTGAGTTGAGGAGCTGAAGTCCAACACTTCTGGAGAGCAATGACTAATCCTTTCTGCTGATAGCACATCACATAGAAACCATTACAATGAACATTGATGTATTGTTTATATATGAATTCATGAAACAAATCTTCTGTCTCATGTTGAGACTCTGGAAAGAATGGAGAGAAGACCAACAAAGACGATTGGGGACTGGAGGCTAAAATATATGAAGAACGGTTGCAGGAATTGGGTATCTCTAGTCTAATGAAAAGAAGGATTAGAGGTGATAGGCATGATAGCAGTCTTCCAATGTCTAAGGGACTGCCACAAAGAAGGAGTCAACCTATTCCCAAGAGAAGGCAGGACAAGAAGCAGTGGATGTATCTAATCAAAGAGAGATCCAAGCTAGGAGTAAGGAGAATTTTCCTGACTGTGAGAACAATTCATTAGTTGAATGGCTTGACTCCAGAAGTTGTGGATGCTCCATCACTGGAGATTTTAAAGAAGAGATTAGACAGCTATTTGTCTGAAATGGTATAGGGTCTCTTGCTTGAGCAGGGGGTTGGACTAGAAGACCTCCAATATCCCTTCCAACTCTGTTATTCTGTAATTTTTTTTACCTATCTTGCCTTCGGTTTTTCCAATATATCCAGCAAGCCAGTCTCATCACAATGTCTCACCCATGTCCACCAGATGGCGCTGATGGTTAACAGACACAAGGGGGAAGTTTAAAACAGATAACTTTAAAAATACTGAGGTAAAACGTTCAATGGTCAAGGGTTTTTCTTTCTAAAGGTAAAGAGACTCTGATTTTAAAAATAATCTTGGAGCACCCACAACTTCTGGATGCAAGCTGTTCCACCGGTTTATTGTTCTGTCAGGAAATTTCTGCTTGGTTCTAGGTTGCTTCTTTCCTTAATTAGTTTCCATCCATTTGGAGTCAAATAACCTCTAAATTTAAGGTAGGTAAATAGAAGCATTTGAAATGTGGATTTACAGGCGGCTGTTACGTATAAGCTGGGTTGACAAAATCAGAAATGAGGAGGTGATAAGCCGCCTGGGAAAGCCGAGGGAAATCATCAAAACGATTAAAAAACGAAAGTTAGAATATTTCGAACATGTGATGCGACACCCAGAAAAATACGGCATACTCCATTTAATTCTCCAGGGAAAGATTGAAGGCAAACAAGGTCCAGGCAGAAGAAGAACATCATGGCTTCAAAATCTAAGGGACTGGTTTGGACAAAACTCAGCAGCACTTTTTCGTGCGGCTGCTGATAAAAACAGGATTGCCAACATGATCGCCAACGTCTGATAACGGATATGGCAGAAGAAGAAGAAGAAGAAATAGATAGGCAGGCAGGCAGGCAGGCAGGCAAGCAGGCAAGCAAGCAAGAAGGGAGGGAAGGAAGGAAAGGCCATTTCTGTTTTTTTGCTACAAAAATCACATGAAATCAACAGGGGACTAATTATTTTCAGATACTTGCTTTGCAGAATTGGTGTTTTCTGGAAAAAGGTGAATGTTGAGCCAGGAGTTTATACTTAAAGACATTCTCTTTTGGGGCTGACCTTAGACTGTGATTTACTGGAAAGGAGGATTTTTGGAAACGGAATGGTTATCTATGCTTCCATTATCCCACCGGAAGGCTCTAACCATTGGAACAGATTCAGTTCAACATCGCTGTCCAAGCGGCTGAAGTTGGCTCTTTTTTGACAGCCGATGAGATCCACAAGTACTGGAATGCATAATATGGATGCCGCAGAAAGATGAATAAAATGAATGAGGAAAGATGAATGAAAAATGAATTAAATGATCTGTACAATTTTAGGCATTCACGTGTTGATTTCACGGTAAAGAAGCAAGCACAGGAAATGGGCAATTTCATTACTGATGACATTATTCACATGATTTCATTTTTCATGACATTTTTCCCCCTAAAGTTTAAATCCAAATTCAATTCCAAGAACAATGGCAGCCAATTCCTTTCATATCTCAAAATAACTTACTTTCGTGGGAACTGTTATATCATTTCTTTAGAAACAGTGGGAGGGAAATTTGGCTAAAATAAAGAGAAAAGGAAGGAAGAAAGGAAGAAAAGAGGATAGCATTTCTGCAATGTGTTTTCCACCCAGATGATTGACCAGAGACAACAGGACAAATGGACATTTAAGAGTCCTCCATAGTTAGAGGTCTATGGAGATTCTCAATCATCCAGGTCATGGTTGTCCCAAAGGTGCTTTTTTCAAAAGGGAACTGGACTTCTAAGATGATCAAAAGCCTGGAGGCTAAAACATACGAAGAATGGCTGCGGGACTTGGGTTTGGCTAGTCTAAAGAAAAGAAAAAATAGGGGAGACACGATAGCAGTGTTCCAGTATCTGAGGGGCTGCCACAAGGCAGAGGGGGCCAGGTTGTTCACCAGAGCACCAGAGGGAAGGACGAGAAACAATGGTTGGAAACTGATCAAGGAGAGAAGCAATCTGGAATTAAGGAGAAACTTCCTGACAGTGAGGACAATCAACTAGTGGAACAGCTTGCCTTCAGAAATCATGGGCGCTCCATTACTGGAGATTTTTAAGAAGAGACTGGACATTCACCTGTCTGAGATGGTGGTTCTCCTGCTTGAGGAGGGGGCTGGACTAGAAGACCTCCAAGGTCCCTTCCATCTCTATTCTATTCTATTCTATTCTATTCTATTCTATTCTATTCTATTCTATTCTATTCTATGTTTTTTCTTGAAGACGTTTCGCTTCTCATCCAAGAAGCTTCTTCAGTTCTGACCGAAAGGTGAGGAATAGAAGGATTTATATTCTTTGCAAAATATATAATATAAATCCTTCCATTCCTCACCACTGAAGAGGTTCTTGGATGAGAAGTGAAATGTCTTCACGAAAAAACAAAGAAGTCCAGTTGCCTTTTGAAAAGCATCTTTGGGTTCCATGATTAGAATGCTCTAAAATCTGGATAAGATTGTTCTATCCAACATTTTCCCAATATGGAACCTGTGAATATGGTTAAAAAAAACCACTTTCATAATAAGAGCAATAATGAAAAGTAATCTAATATTTTGTTACCATAGTACCAGTGAGAAGCTCACAAGAAGGACCAAGAATATTGCGGTGATGTCAAGCTTGAAGCTCATTTTGCTGGTGCAACAATTATTGCTTCTTAGCTTGCCAACGAACTTGGGCGAAGGATGGGAAAACGGAATGCTGGCTACAAAGATAAAGAAGGCAGACCGTGAGAATCAAGGCCGATTCGCCAGGTGTCTGACCCGACTCAGAGACATTTTCTCAAAACAATATAATTGCGCCTAATTGGGCAATGTGACCTGTTCATGAATGGGAGGGGGAATTCTATATTTTTACTATAGGGGTTTGGACTGGGGTTTGCCAGAGCTGGTTTTGCTTCCACATGTGCCAAAATGATGTACTCAATAAAGTTTTACATTAAGAGATTGGAATGTCTCAAAGGTGTTTGCTTGGTTGGGTTCATTAGTTGGAACGGTGATAAGTAGTTTATAGGATTTTACATCTGGAAAGCACCCTGTTAAAAGATGTACAGTCAATGAAGAAAATTAAAAGGGCTTTGTCTGATGCCCTGAATAAATGAAGTTTGAATCAGAAATCTTCCTGAGAATGGACACTCTCTATGGTTATTGTCCCTTCTGGTTGTGACTAATTCAGGCACCCAGAAGAAAACCTGGGCAGATATGAGAACTTTGATGAAGGATAGTAAACCTGATCCAATGAAGTTTTGCTAATTTAACTGAGCCTTAAAAATTAAGCCAACACTGATAATATTGGAGATGATGGGTATTGAAATATAAGCCATCTGAAGAAGGAGAGCTGTGTTTATTTACGGTAACAAAAATTTCATCTCATGAAATCAGTTGTAGCTCATGAAAGCTTATGCCTTTTAATACTAATTGTTGGTTGGAAAGGAGCTAACAGACTAAGACTTTGAGAAAGATTTTCTTAAGACATTGCTTGGTTCTAGGGATCATCTTCCAGTGCGGGTCCTTTCAGATATTTTGGTATTCAGGCTTGATTATTTCTGGCTGTTGGGCTTCCTTGTTTGAATGGATGGATCTTGTAGACAAGGGGTCTCCAAATTTGCCAACTTTAAGACTTGGGGATTTCAACTCCCAGAATTCCTCAGCCAGCCATACTGCCTGGGGAATTCTGAGAGTTGAAGTCTACAACACCAAAGGTTCCTTAAAATAATATGAATTTGTCTTACTCCTGTCCATCCATTAGAGATGACATGGTCTGCAACAAGGGGGTCTCCTAACTTGGCAACTTTAAGACTTGTGGACTTCAACTCCCAGCAATGGCTGGGAGTTGAAATTCACAAGTCTTAAAGTTGCCAAGTTTTGGAGATCCCTGTTGTAGACCATGCCATCTGTCATGGATGGACAGAAGTTAGGTAGACTCATATTTAAAAAAAAAAAAACCTTTGGCGTTAAATAATCCATAGAGAGAAACCCAAGCATTTCTCAGCATCTGAATACTTTATAGTTCTAAACATCTGTAAAGAACTAAACACTGGAGACACTTTAACATATAAATTGAAGGAAACTTTGTAGCTGTATCACTATATCTCAGCATTCAGGTAAGCATTATTGAGCTACCTTTTGTTTATAGACAAAAAGGAGCCTTAAATAAATGTTTGTTATGGCTGTGTTGCCAGAATATTTGCAGCCTCCAAACACTATGTAATGCAATGTAAAAGTTTTTCTTCCAAAAACCACTGTGCTAATTGCAAAGGATTCTGGGACTCATTTTTTGGAAAGTGTACGGCTTTACTGGAGCACGTTTAACTGAGGTTGGCCAGGAGTCGCAGCATTCTGGTTTGTTCAGCCCATTAACACCTCCAAAGAACAAATTTTGGGCTGGTGACAAGAAATTTTTGACCCATTGCCTCATAGCTACTAATTAGACAAAAGGCAAGCTTGCTGCCTCTTCTAAAAAGCCAAATTGATTGAGTGCATAAAAGCTATCGACTAGCCAAATGTCAGCTATTTCAAAACTAATGTTAATTATTGACTGCGCAATCATGTCAGATTTAATGGGATTGTAATTACATGCAGTGTTTTCATGTTCCAATTTTCTCTTGGCAGGAACACAGACATTGTGTACCAAACTGATGAAGAAAAGTGACTCAGGATGAGAAAGAGAACGGTTCTTATTGTTCAGTAGAAGATAAAAGGGTGGTCTTTTAGGACAATGCCCATCACCACTTTGTTTATATTCCCACAACACGCTTAGCCTTACATTATTATCCTGCTTTATTCATGTTGTCGCATTGTCTGAATACAGGCTGGGCTAGCATCTGCCAAAATAGCCACTGTAGAAAGAAAAATCTTCATCAGGGTCCAGTCCAAGCCGGGAATAATCAAAATGGAGACTGCTTTAGAAAAAAGGTTGTAGTTTATTTAAGAGGAGAGCCAGACAGAAAGAAGGCTCGGGGAAAAACTGACCACATGGAGCAGAGTGGTGGGCTTTTATAACTTCTGGGGCTCTTGAGGTTGTTTCCTGTTCCTGTTTGAGGCTTTGTATTTCCTGTGTCATGTACTTTGATCTGAGTCTGAGTGTGCCCTTTTGGTATTGGTGGGTTAATTCTATTATGTCTCCTGTCCTTAGAATTTGGGTGGGGTTATGTAGATTTTAGGTGTCTTTGTCTTCCTAATTTCTAGCTTCCTGGCTCCAGCCTTCCTGAATGGATTATTGAATTTGCATTTCTAAAAGCTGGCCTCTGCCTAGGGCAGTGGTGGCGAACCTATGGCACGGGTGCCAGAGGTGGCACTCAGAGCCCTCTCTGTGGGCACGCGTGCTGTCGTCCCAGTCCTAGGCCTTCAGCTGGGTTTTATAAAACCTTTTCGCTTTAGGCCTCCGCCGCCGTGTGCAAAAAAAAAAAAAGGTTCAATCAGTCAATTTCAACTTCTTGCGGAAAAAAAAAAGATCTTGCAAAGTTGGAATTGATTGATTGAACTTTTTAGTCCCACCCAGTCTGCCATTACCACCACAGCCACGCCCAGCCAATGGGCCACGCCCAGCCAATGGGCCACGCCCAGCCAATGGGCCACGCCCAGCCAATGGGCCACGCCCAGCCAATGGGCCACACCCACCCGGCACTCGACGATGCATAAGTGGGTTTGGGGTTGCAGTTTGGGCACTCGGTCTCTAAAAGGTTCGCCATCACTGGCCTAGGGGCTGGGGCTGATTTCTGTCTTTTTTTTTTTTTAAAGATCTTCTCCATTATTCCTTTGGGGAAATATATTCTGCCTTTTTAATATTTCCCAAAAATATTTCTTTCTCTGGATTCTTCCCACACCACCATCTCTGGTGAATTAAATTGAGAACAGAATATATAGAGCCAGTTTGGTCTAGTGGTTAAGGCACCAGCTTAGAAAGCAGGGGACTAGGGGTTCTAGTCCTGCCTTAACCATGAGTTAATGACGAATTGATGCTTTCAAATTGTGGCGTTGGAGAAGACTCTTGAAAGTCCCTTGAACTGCAAGGAGATCCAATCAGTCAGTCCTAAAGGAAGGGCAGATACTGAAGCTGAAGCTCAAATATTTTGGCCACCAAATGAGAAGAGAGGACTCCTTGTAAAAGTCCCTGATGTTGGAAAAGACGGAAGGCGAAAGGAGAAGGGGACGGCAGAGGATGAGATGGGTAGATGGTGTCATTGACTCAATGAACATGAATTTGGGCAAACTCCAGGAGACAGTGGAGGGCAGGAGGGCCTGGGATGCTGAGATTCATGGGGTCGCAAAGAGTCGGACACAACTTAGCATCTGAGCAACAATATAACCATCATAACTTCCATAACTTAACAACCCACCTCACAGGGTTGTTGTGGGGAAAATAGGAGAAGGAAGGTGTATTTGGACGTTCGCGGCCTTGAGTTATTTATAAAAAATAATAAAAGTGGGATACAAATAAATAAATATAATATAAAATAAATAAATATGGGCAATAGCCAGGGATGACCTATATCCTGTTTCCACGGCCGTGTGCGCTCTCTTACTTCCGTGTAGACAGGTAGCATTTACTCCAATGAACAGATCAAAGAAGAATACTTTATTCACAGAGATATTCAACAACTCACGATTAAGATGAAATACGTCTGGAACGCAATATTAATCTGGATCCATATCATTAGGTTAAAAGACAGTGGTATCCTCCATCCTGTATATAAGTCACATGTTGAATAATTGCTGTGTCCGAGCCATGAGGCTGGGTCCCAATGTGAAGAGAATCAAACAATGGCACAGAGCCAGGAAGTACAGTCATAAACCTTTGAACTCCTCCCTCTGACTAGATAAACTGACTGCTGAAACTACATTACCCATAAGCCATTTCTTAAGGAAACAGCGTTTAACTCTATAAATGCTAAACATCCTAACATACAGTTCTCAGCTGCTGGTTGGTCCAGAACAACCTACGATATTTTGCCATCTAGAACTAAGGGCAAATTTTCAACTAACTGCAACTTCTCACTGTAGCCAGACAAAGAACAGACCAAAAAAAAACCAAGCTAGAATTAATTGGGTACGAAAGTTGGTTTGTTTGTGCCTTGGCCACCTGCAAATTCTATACCTAGAATCTTCTGTTTTGAAAATGGAAGCAACATCTCCTCATCTTCTGATTATGGACTGGAGGAGATTAAGATTCATGCAGCTACACGAAAACTATAATTTAATCTATTTCCCCCCCCCAATACACTACCTTCAAATTGTTGGGCCTGCAACTCTTTAGATGTCAAGCAGCATGACTCAGGATTCTGAGAATTGTAGCCTCAATTTGCCTGAAGGAATCAGACTGGGGAAAATCAGTGTTAACCCTGTAGCTACAAAAACCTCGCTTAAACATTAAAAAAAAATATTTTAGAAAATATTATGCATTCACTACATTCGGTATATGAGAGAAGCAACTACACGGAGCTGAACTTTGTATTCAGTGGAAGAAAAAAGCAACTTTTACTTGGATATACTGGTTGATTTGAAGGAAAGTTCCAGTTTTAATAGAATCTTGGAAGCACACACCCACTTGCGATTGTCTTTTGAGGAGTTTGTTCAGGAGCATTACACAATAAGGCTGGATTTTAACATTGTAAGTAGATTCAGCAAAAGATACAGGTAGTCCTCAACTTACGAACACAATTGAGCCCAAAATTTCTGTTGCTAAGCAGTTGTTCAGTGAGCTTTGTCCCATTTTACGACCTTTCTTGCCACAGTTGTTAAGTGAATCAGTTCAATTGTTAAGTTAGTAACATGGTTGTAACGTGAATCTGGCTTCCCCATTGACTTTGCTTGTCAAGAATGCCGCAAAAGTTGATCATGTGACTCCCGGGACACTGCAACTCTCATATATATGAACCAGTTGCTAAGCATCTGAAATTTGATCACGTGACCATGGGGATGCTGCAACCGTCATAAATGTGAAAAACAGTCATAAGTCACCTTTTCTTCAGTGGCTTTGTAACTTTGAACAATCACTAAATGAAGTGTTTTAAGTCAAGGACTACCTGAGATGAGATCTCAACATCAACATCTTTATCTTAGGTTTAGTGTTCTTCCTTATCCTTGCTATACTTTTCCTTCTCCCACCTATAGCCTGCATTTAATTTTGTCCTTATCTGGCATCCAGGATCATTTTTAATATGCTTAGCATTGCAAGACATTGTCCTCTGTTATGTGTTCTTACCACTTTCTGTGTTGTTCTGTAATAGTTGTTGACCTCAGAGAGACTGTCCTCTGTTATGTGTTCTTACCAGCTTCTGTGTTGTTCTGTAACAGTTGTTGACTTCAAATTGTTAAATCCACATTCATATTGCAAATCTGCTTTTTCCATCCATTTGCCAACGGTATAATTTCAGTTGCCCAAGCCTTAATGAAATTGAAGATAGCTACCTTTTAAGTTTTAATTTCTGAAGTGTTGCACAATTCACTGCCTTTTGTATATCTTTCTTGGACTGTCTTCCAACACAACCATACAAAAGTTTCTCCCAAATTATTGCCAGAACGATTCCCCCAGTCTGTGAATTGAATGACTCTGCATTTTAGGGCAGAAAAGGGGGACTTAAACTTTCCATCTCTCCTGCACATTTTCTTATTAAGGTGAGCATTGTCAAGAATAAGGAGAGTCTTTACGTTTCAGGTGACATTTTCAGAATATTGTCTTACTATCTTCAGATCTGTAGCACAAAGAAATTGAAGATCCCACCTTTAAATAGTGGTGGTGTAAACCCTGCCTTCTTAAGACACACTTGGAATATTGCATCCAGTTTTGGTCACCACAATATAAAAAAGATGTTTTGGGCACTCGGTCTCTACAAGGTTTGCCATCACTGGTATAGGGTTTCCAGCCTGAGCAGGGGGTTGGACTAGAAGACCTCCAAGGTCCCTTCCAACTCTGTTACCTTGTTAAACCATGAAGAAATAGTGTACTCTTTCCTCATTTGATATTGAACCCAATACTCTGAAATAACCTATTCTCATTCTGCCAAATTTAGCCTTTGTTTTCCTACTTAACTTGCACACCAACAACAAATATCAGAATACCAAGAGGTCATTAAGAAGACTGCAGGCAAGACATGCACAGAAGAAAAATACATCAATACATGAACAGAAGCAGCCACTGGTCTGGACACTTTGGGAACAATCACGTGAAGTATTAACACCACTTTACAAGGCCTTGGTAAGGCCACACTTGGAATCCTGCATCCAGTTTTGGTCACCACGATGTAAAAAAGATGTTGAGACTCTAGAAAGAGTGCAGAGAAGAGCAACAAAGATGATTAGGGGACTGGAGGCTAAAGCATATCAGGAACGGTTGCTGGAATTGGGTATGTCTAGTTTAATGAAGAGAAGGACGAGGGGGGACATGATAGCAGTGTTCCAATATCTCAGGGGTTGCCACAAAGAAGAGGGAGTCAAGCTATTCTCCAAGGTGCCTGAGGGCAGGACAAGAAGTAATGGATGGAAACTAGTCAAGGAAAGAAGCAACCTGGAACTCAGGAGAAACTTCCTGACAGTTAGAACAATTAACCAGTGGAACAACCTGCCTCCAGAAGCGGTGAATGCTCCAACACTGGAAGTTTTTAAGAAGAGACTGGACAGCCATTTGTCTGAAATGGTATAGGGTTTCCTGCCTGAGCAGGGGGTTGGACTCGATGACCTCCAAGGTCCCTTCCAACTTTATTATTATTATTATTATTATTATTATTATTATTATTATTATTAAGAGAATTGTCTGTTGTTTGGTGGCTGAAGTATCTGAACTAATTGTTCTCTATTCTGTTCCAAATACACTGAATAGTAGACTTGGGATAGATAAAAGATAAAGCAGCCACTGCTAAAAGTTTGAGTTCAGTTATAGGGAAATCATGTGCTGCCTATGTGTACAGGTAGTCCTCGACTTACAACAGTTTATTTAGTGACCGTTCAAATTTACAACAGCACTGAAAAAAAGTAACTTATTACCATTTTTCACACTTACAACCATTGCAGCATCCCCACAATCACGTGAACAAAATCCAGATGTTTGGCAACTGACTCATATTTATGACGGTTGCAGTGTCCGGGGATCATGTGATCCCCTTTTGCGAACTTCTGACAAGCAAAGTCAATGCGGAAGCCAGATTCACTTAACAACGGTGTTACTAACTTAACGGCTACAGTGATTCTCTTTACAACTGTGGTAAGAAAAGTCGTAAAATGGGGGCAAAACTCACTTAACAAATGTCTCACTTAGCAATTGGGCTCAACTGTGGTCATAAGTGGAGGACTACCTGTATTACCTTTTGATGGATTCTCTAACCTGCGTTTCCTGAAGATATGTAGGCATTAATAGTCCAAAGTCACTATCCCTCACTGATATGCAGGTTCTGAGGTTTTGCTTGAGTAACAAAATACAGGAAACCAGAAGTTGCCTTCAAGAGTTACGTATTTATTCAGCTGAGTAAAGACGGGCTTCTCTAAAAAGAGAAAAGCTCCAAATATCGAAAAAGCCTTAATTTTATACCTACTTTGATTACATAAGCTATTCACCCAGCAAAGCTAACACACATAAGATAGAGACTTCGCCCTTTAAGGCTGGCACACTGTAGATAAGAAGGAAGAAAGCAGAAGTAGCTAATATCTTCCCTTTTGGGTGTTTCCCCAAGACACCATATGTTCACTTTTGGGTGTTTCCCCAAGACACCAGATGTTCCCAAGTGGGTTAGAATAGTGGGTGTTTCCTTCGCTGTCCTTTCATGACCTGGCATTCATGGGTCTGCAAGTGGCCAGAGAGAGCGGGGCCATCTGCACATATTCACAATTGATACTGTCCCCTGTATATGTATATGTTTCACTTTGAGAGCGGGCAACTAAATTTCATTTTTTATGTGTGCCATTGTGCCCACAATATAAAAATGACAATAAAGGTTATCTATCATCTATCTATCTATCTATCTATCTATCTATCTATCTATCTATCTATCTATCTATCTATCTATCTATCTATCTATCTATCTATCTATCTATCTATCTATCATCTATCTATCTATTATCTATCTAATCAATCAATCAATCAATCAATCTATCTATCTATCTATCTATCTATCTATCTATCTATCTATCTATCTATCTATCTATCTATCTATCTATCTATCTATCTATCTATCTATCTATCTATCTATCTATCTATCTATCAATCATCTATCTAAGTCCAGGTCATCATCACAAGGCCACTGCTGAAAATTCTGGAATATGAAAACCATACTTCTTGAGGAAAATTGGAGAAGTTCTTTTACATTTGAGAGGATGCAACTCAAAATTACTTGCCATATTTTGGCTTGGAAGATTGATGAAATGTGTTCTACTTTTTTCTTTAAATGTTTTATTGATTTTTTTACAATAACAATCCTTAGTGCCTGGTGTACAGCGTGTTGTCTTGGTTCATAATTTTTTAAAAAAAAAACCACACACAGTCAATAGTAGTTAATTAACAGTCAATAATAATTAATTTTTATACTTCCATAATTAGTATACAGATGAATATGTATTTCTTTGATCTTCTCTTCTCCAAATGGGTTCTACTTTTGAATCTCACAACTAGCATTCATATGTTTGATTTTTAGAAAAGTAAACATATAATTCCCAACCTGGTAATTAAGAGGAGTGAAATCTGTTGATTACTTTCTGGCTAGTACATAGATTATAGATATGTGGGATGGAAACAATTTTTTCCCCCAACATAACCGTTCCATCTTTTTTAATGACTTCTTAGAAAATTGGAAAATGTTCGTGTATTCCTTCCCCTAGCATGTGCTTTTTAAAGATTTTTATGCAAATTGCCCAAGAATCTTAATTTTATGAACTTCTTTATACTTATTTCCAAATTTAAAACATAGTTTATCAGTGTACACTCTTTTAAAATATAATTTGCATGAAAGATTCCAAGTGTGTTCTTTCCAGATATCCGATTAAGGGAAGATAGATAACCATCTAATTTGTTCCAAATAGGAATCCTGGTAATTTCATTTTCAGAATAGTAATTAATTAATTAATAATAATAGTACCAATAGTAATAAGCACCTTAGCTGTGATTCCAATACATCTGGAGCACCACTTGAACACCATCGGCATTGACAAAATCACCATCAGTCAATTGCAAAAGACAGCTCGACTTGGAACAGCCTCCATCCTATGACGACACCTTTAACACCATCAAAGCAACATCTGCCTATCCCAGATCTTTGGGAAGAACTCAGTAGGTGGATTAAAATGCCAAATCCAGCCCAAACATCTGGCTGACTGTGCAATGATCCATAATAATAATGAATAATAATTGGAGAAAATAATAAAATGCCAAGACAAACAGAAGTAGAATAACTGTAGCAAAAGAGAGCAAAGATAGTATCAATGTTGATAAGTGCCTTGGATGGCCCCCTCACACAGCACTTAGGTCTCGAACCCGGGCTGTCAGCCTTCCAGCCATTATTAAAGACAAACAAATACAATACAGCCACCAAAGGATTAAAAATGACCATATGGGGTCAGCATAGTTAAACCTTTTGATAACATTCCAATACTATATCATCCGTATAAAAAGAAAAGGCCATTTGAAGTACTTGCTTTTAAAATCTGTTTGAACTGCTTTGGATTCAGCCACAGGGTGCTGCTTCTGAAACTAGCTTAGATCAAAACCAGCCCCTAGTATTTGTTTTGCCTCAGGGTAGTGACACTAAGGAGCCACAAAGTATTAAAGGACAAACTTCCTCCACTAGTACTAGATCCGGAGGTTACTCACCAAAATTGAAACCACTTCAATTAACCACCCAAGAAAGCAGAACTCTTGAAACAGGCATTGTCTCAAAAGGATGCTTTTATTAGGGGTCAGTGACAGTAGGGAAGTCAAGGCGAGATCTGGGGAAAATCCCGCACAAACGGTATACTTAAGCTATCAATCTTCCTCCTCCCACCAAAGTCATAATTGTCCATTTGAAATCCAGCCAATCCACAGGTGGTCAGATGAGCGGGTAACTGGCACAGTCATTTCAAGGTCTTCTCCAGTTTCATTTCTCTCCGTCTCCCTGATAAAGGAGACACATTCCTTTCTCAAGGGGATAGAGGCAGGAGGAGAGAGTAGAAAGTTATCCCAAGCAAGAGTAAACTCCCCCTCCCCCCAGCAGAATGGCAGGCCCCAAAAGTAGAATACATATGTAGGGAAAACGATGAGGGTTTGGGGACCTGACACCTCTCCTCTCTCCTCTCCTCTTCTCTCCTCTCCCCTCCCCTCTCCTCTCCTCTCTTCTGATGTTCTTATGTACTCTACTGTGCTCAGAAAAATACTTTCCTACAAGTGATACTTTTTGTATGATGATTGTTTAGCCTGTGGCTCTTTCTCCTGTCTCCCGAGATCATTCCCACATTCTATTACAGGTATTTTCCCATCCTTCACAGTAGATGGAAAAATGCCTCTTGGCCATCTTTGCAGGGTATGGCCTACAGGGGCCATCTTCCCAACTCTATGATTCCTTCTGAGATGTTCTGAGATAATGAATAACAATCCCCAGCAGCTCTTACTATAAAACGGCTAATGATAAAAAAAAAATACCCCAGGGTACGTTTTTTCCCCTGGGCTTTAATGCAAATGGAACCTTTAAAAGGGGGGGGGGGTTAAAACAGACACAGGATTGTGCATTCCCATATTTTTTACCAGGAACAGAACTTCGGAGCCCAAAATGTCTCCCTCTGCATTCCAGACGCCATGTGGTTAACTGAGACCAAGGGACGAGGTTCAGCAGAAGAGGGAAGGGAGGAGATTATACATCTTTGGACTTGAAAAACATCATAGGATTAAAAAGTAGTTCATCAAGAGAATGCGAGCTCATCTCAAATGAATAAAAGAGTATTGATTTCTCCCATTACCGGCTCGTCTCTTGAGAACTTTAACAGACAGGTATTCACCAATTTTCTCCCAACCTTTGAAGAGATAAATCTGGAAACAATGGTGCTAATTTTTCTTCTGATTATAATTGCCCTTTGATCTTTATTCCTGCCTGCCTCTGATAATATTAGTGGACACTTCTTTTGAAGTGCAGCTTAAAAGCAGATACCGAATTTTGCCATTCTTCTCTCTGTTAGTTGCTTTTATACCGTACCTACCACACGTCACTCATCCAGAGCAGTTGGTGGAGATGGAGGCAACCATAAAGTTTGCTTAATAAAACAAAAAATAACTTAAGATCAGAGGTCTTCAAACTTGGCCCTTTTATGACTTGTGGACTTCAACTCCCAGAATTCCTCAGCCAAGGTCCCTTCCAACTGTTCTATTCTATTCTATTCTATTCTATTCTATTCTATTCTATTCTATTCTATTCTATTCTATTCTACTCTACTCTACTCTACTCTACTCTACTCTACTCTACTCTACTCTACTCTACTCTACTCTACTCTACTCTATTCTATTCTATTCTATTCTATTCTATTCTATTCTATTCTATTCTATTCTATTCTATTCTAAACTTCCTTAGTTGTGTCCACCAGTAGGAAAGTGGTTGTTGTTTCCACACAGGGGGCTCAAACCTTCTCCCTTGGAGGTTTCTGTTGGATATACTAAGTGAGGTGATTGGAAATCAAGACGAGTGGATTTCCTTCCCTCAATAACCCATGGTCAGATAGGAGATTGATTAGCTGTTAAAGACACTTTAAGAAAATTGATGAGGGCTATAACTGGCTTGGGCTGTTTCCAGCTTCAGAATCTGGTAAATCCAAACTGGCTTGGACATCAGCCTGTTATTACAGGCCTGTCAACTTTTCCCCCTGTTATGACACACTAGGAAGCAGGAGTCCCAATCTTTGGGGGTTGGTGAGCATGTCTGAGGGCCATGTCATTGGCATTCTTACAAAATGGTGGCCATTTTCCAATGGGCTGCCACAGCCTTATGGCTAGTCAACAAATTGCTAAAAGGCAAACTAGTGAGATTACTTCTTCATGTTTCCTAGCTCCTCCACAAATCCCTCTCTTGCAGAGCCTGGCTTCGAATAATTCCAAAGAGAGACTTTGGAGCTGTTGCAAACAGGAGACAACCTTCACAATACTGCAGTTTCCCTGCCAGCCAGCTCCAGAAGTTGAATGCAAAATTCTTCTCTCCGTGAACTTTACAATATATATTCAAGAGATTCCCTCAACGTCTTCCCTGCTAGATAGAGAGAGAGAGAAAAAAACCACTTTATTCTTTCAAAAGTTAAAGGAAGAATTCCAGGAAAGTAGAGAAAGCTGTAACTCAGGGGCCTCCAAACTTGGTAACTTTCAGATTTATAGACTTCAGCTCCCAGAATTCCTCAGCCAATCATGCTGGCTGGGGAATTCTGGGAGTTTAAGTCTACAAGTCTTAATGTTGCCAGGTTTGGAGACCCCTGCTGTAGCTGAACTGGGAAAACCAGTGGGCTGTACCATTTCCCAAACAGCTCTGATAAATAGTTGGAATTACTTTCAAGTAATCAGTGGAGGTCCTGAAAAGAAATACATGGTCTTTTCTTCAGAATTCAGGATACCTCTAAAAAAAAAAAGGTCAGAAGAGCATCACGTTTTAATTTCTTTCATCTTACTGTCTTAGTTAACCCTGGTTGTTTCTTGTTCTGATTCCTCTGCATAAGAAGGGCAATCTGCATAATTTCAGATTCTTGGTTTTTTATTAATTTCTTGTTAACTGAAACCTATTACAGTGGGCCAGCACCAACTCGTGGTCTATCATGATCACTGCATGCATTTTTGAAAATTGGGTTTCGTGTATCGCATCTTCCAGTTTCTTTGTGTGTGTGTGTGTGTTTTAATAGAGTTTTATTTTGTTTATTTCTTGTAAGATTGATATTGTTTCCAAAAAATGTTAAGGAATGTTAAGGAAAGGCAGCCAAGTGCCTCTGTGATACAATGTCAGGAGGTTGCTATAGCCAGGGGTAGGCAACCTCGGCTCTTTTATGACTCATGGACTTCAACTCCCAGAATTCCTGAGTCAGCCATGCTGACTCAGGAATTCTGGGAGTTGAAGTCCACAAGTCATGAAGGGACCATAGTTCCCCCATGCTGGCTCAGGAATTCTGGGAGTTGAAGTCCACAAGTCATGAAGGGCCATAGTTCCCTCATGCTGACTCAGGAATTCTGGGAGTTGAAGTCCACAAGTCATGAAGGGACCATAGTTCCCCCATGCTGGCTCAGGAATTCTGGGAGTTGAAGTCCATGAGTCATAAAAGAGCCGAGGTTGCCTACCCCTGCTTATAGACAATACATCATGATTTAATTTTTATCCTTCCATTTGCAAAATGGCAATGGACATTTTATGAGCATTTTCTCCTTTGCAGATTGGGATAATGAGAAGGATGCTATGTGAGATAGATGGCGGCAACTCTAACCACCAAGCAACTACATTAAGGCAGGGAGGAGACTCAAAGGAATTCTATGAAAGGAGATTTGAGACCCCCCAGGCCCTGTGTCCAGCCATGTCACTCCAGAAGCACGTGGCAATATGAATGTAGCATCTGTCTGCAACTATTAAAAAAAGCTCAACTTTTCCCAAGATAATACAACTGACCTCTGTAAATGCAGCTATGTGATCCAGGAACTGACATAGCTGCTTTAATGAGCTACACCTCTGCTTGTGTCCAAAAACCCTTTCTGGAATTGTATCTAACTCTCTTAATGTCACGTATGTAGGGGGCCAATTTTTCTACAAGGGGATGAAGGAAGTTCTACTCAGAGGAGTGTGTGTGTGTGTGTGTGCAATGAAATAACACACTGGGAAAGAAACTAAACTTTATGAACTGACTGGTTTAGCTGGTAGGGAGGAGCTAAGGGGGGGGGGGAAATGGTTGATCCTGTCACTGAATTGAATGTTGGAAAGGTGAGGAAAAATTATAGGTTCCCTTTCAATTTCTATAAGATAGACTGAAAGAGTATATTACATATGCATGGCTGAATTACAAAAAGATGCGAAACCTATCTCAGTTTGTGCAAGATAGATGGAAAAAGTATATTACATATGCATGGCTGAATTACAGAAAGATGTGTGAAATCTGTCTGTTTTAGAGACATAGATTGAAAGAGTTTATTACATACACAGGGCTGAATTACCGAAAGATGTGAAATTTATTTGTGTTCTTTAATATTAGATTAGAATTTTTGTCTTTACATTTTCAGCTATTACTTCAGATATGGACCATGACTTCTATTGCTTGGGAACAAAATCTATCTATCTATCTATCTATCTATCTATCTATCTATCTATCTATCTATCTATCTATCTATCTATCTATCTATCTATCTATCTATCTCTATCTGTCTGTCTGTCTGTCTGTCTGTCTGTCTGTCTGTCTGTCTGTCTGTCTGTCTGTCTGTCTGTCTGTCTGTCTGTCTGTCTGTCTGTCTGTCTGTCTGTCTCTGTCTGTCTCTCTCTCTCTCTCTCTCTCTCTGTGTATGTGTGTGTGTGTGTCCATCTATCTATCTATCTATCTATCTATCTATCTATCTATCTATCTATCTATCTATCTATCTATCTATCTATCTATCTATCTATCTATCTATCTATCTATCTATCTATCTATCTATCTATCTATCTATCTATCTATCTATCTATCTATCTATCTATCTATCTATCTATCTATCATCTCTCCCTCCCACCCTCCCTCCATCTATCTACCTTTCTATCATCCATCTATCTGTTCATCCCTCCATCCCTCCATCCATCCCTGAAGGATAGTAAAAGTGGTGGTGGTGCAGTGGTTAGAATGTAGTATTGCAGGCTAACTCTGTCCACAGCCTGGAGTTCGATCCTGACCGGCTCAAGGTTGACTCAGCCTTCCATCCTTCCAAGGTCAGCAAAATGAGGACCCAGATTGTTGGGGGCAAATATGCTGACTCTATAAACCACTTAGAGACAGCTGTAAAGCACTATGAAGTGGTACATACGTCTAAGTGCTATTGCTTTGCTCTAATTGAAAGAGTATGGAAGGTTTTCTTCACCCTTGCTGAAACACTGATTGCTAATTCAAAATCTTGTGATCTCAAGCTCCATTTCAGCATCCTCCTTTTCACTTTCCTTACCAATCACCCCCCCCCCCCACATACACACACACACACACACTTAGCATCAGGGACAACTTTAAGGAGAAGGGCTAAAAAAAAGAAATCAAGAAGCTAGTCAGGACATCATGATGGAAGCCTCATCTCTTTTCATGTGTACAGGTGAAGTAGGAGATGACCAGGCTGAGCCCGAGGGAGGGGGGGGGGTCAAACGCATCCTCAGTCTCGAGTCCCTTCGTGCCCACAAGAGATGCAAGTTCAGCTCATGTTGAATTCTATTGATTCTTATCACCACCAATTTGCTTTGACTGTTAGTAGTTCAGATTCTGTTAGAGACTATCAGCATGTAATAAATCTGTATTCATTTGAACTGTCTTGACTCCTGTGCCTCAGGTGATGCGTATAAAACAGAAGAGGAACATTTGTTACATATGGGGACCACCTTGGCTTTTTTTAAAAAAAAAAACCCTCCCCCTTGGAAGGTCCTGCTTAGCAGTTGCAGTGAAGTTTGATCTTTATCCTCTTAATGCTATTTTAGGATGTTCTCCCCTTCTTAGAAGTTTCCCCCCTCTTAATATTTTCTTGGGGCTTCTAAAACAGTTGGAATTCTCTTAAGAATCACAATACTTTCTTATTCATTCATTCATTCATTCATTCATTCATTCATTTTCTATGTCCACCTATCTCACCATAGTCATCTTGGGTAGCTAACAATATTTGTATACAGTAGTCCTTGACTTACAACCATTCTTTTAGTGACCGTTTAAAGTTACAATGGCACTGAAAATTGACTGATGACCATTTTTCACACTTATGACCATTGCAGCCTCCCCAGGGTCATGTGATCAAAATTCAGACATTTGGCAACTGACTAATATTTATGACGGTTGCGGGGTCCCGGGTTCATGTGATCCCCTTTTGCGGCTTTCTGACAAGCAACGTCAGTGGGGAAGCCAGATTCACTTAACAACCGTGCTGCTCACTTAATAACTGTGGTGATTCATTTAACAACTGTGGGAAGAAAGGTTGCAAAATGGGGCAAAGCTCAGTTGAAACTGTTTTGCTTAGCAATGGAAAATGTGGAGCTCAATTGTGGTCATAAGTCGAGAACTAGCTGTATATGCAGTAGCTATGCACAAATTAATAATAATAATAATAATAATAATAATAATAATAATAATAATAATAATAATAATAATAATAATAATAATAATAATAATAATAATAATAATAATAATAATAATAATAATAATAATAAAGTTGGAAGTGACCTTGGAGGCCATCTAGTCCAACCACCTGCTCAGCAGGAAACCCTATACCATTTCGGACAATTGGCTGTCCAGTCTCTTCTTAAAAACTTCCAGTGTTGGAGCATTCACCGCTTCTGGAGGCAGGTTGTTCCACTGGTTAATTGTTCTAACTGTCAGGAAGTTTCTCCTCAGTTCCAGGTTGCTTCTCTCCTTGACTAGTTTCCATCCATTACTTCTTGTCCTGCCCTCAGGCGCCTTGGAGAATAGCTTGACCCCCTCTTCTCTGTGGCAACCCCTGAGATATTGGAATACTGCTATTATGTCACCTCTAGTCCTTCTCTTCGTTAAACTAGACATACCCAATTCCAGCAAACGTTCCTGATATGCTTTAGCCTCCAGTCCCCTAATCATCTTTGTTGCTCTTCTCTGTACTCTTTCTAGAGTCTCAACGTCTTTTTTACATCGTGGTGACCCAAACTGGATGCAGTATTCCAAGTGTGGCCTTACCAAGGCATTGTAATGTGGTATTAACACTTCACGTGATCTTGATTCTATCCCTCTCTCATTCAATAGCCGAATATTGAAAATCGAAGGAAAGATAAGCAAAAATAACTACTGAACCTTTACATTGTTTTTAGTTTGACTCATGTCTTGTTCTATTTTGCTGAATATTTTAGCATCTGCTGCAAGATCTCTGCGATGATAAGTCACCACTTAGAAGAGGGTTGAATTTCTCAATTTATTTTTATATCTTGAGGGAACTCCTTCCTCCCGCTGTGATCTCTCCTTGAGTCAATAGAGTTTGGACCTGACTGTGAATCAGGAAATTAGAATTTAGCAAAGACTAACAAAGATCAGCTTTGAGGTGAATTTACCTTGACTGAAGACATTTAGCTGTTATTGGGTGAAGATGTTGAGTTGTATGAGATGGTTGATCAACTTTGTAGGGTAACCAAGCAAAGACAGAGGGTCATCGATCTGTATGTGGGATGGAGCGGTGGGAGAGGACAGGCTGTCTACAAATGGCCAGCACCAGTCCTGATGGTGCCCGGTGCCTTTAAGAGAAAGAGGGAGGGATGGAGGGAGGGAGGGGGACTGCAAGGAAGGAAACAAAGGGAGGGAGAAGGTGGGACAGGCATTTATTTCTAAATGCATTAAAAGGATTAACTCATTTTGCCAGTAACTGTTAAATCCTGAGTCTTATCTAATATGGTTCCTCCATCTAATCACCCTCAGTGATTATTAGAGGATAATTTGGGTAAGATGGAGAGATAAAATTAGAGTTTTAAACGGAATGGAGTTACTTAGAAGACAAAAACTGCCATCCAATCTCCCAGACATAGTGGAAATTCTCTAAAAGCCATAATGAAAATCATTAAAAGCAACAACAGCCTTGTGATCCTTTCAAAGCCTATCCATTTATTCTAACACAATGGCCCACCGATGGCTGCCCGCCCCAATTTCAAGGGACTGCATTCCGGATCAACCCCTATTTTTAGTTTTTTAACGACTGCTACCACATTACCTCACTCAAGCTTCAGATCTCTCCTCTTTGGCCCTTAACTGACAGTTGCAACTGAGTTCTGCTCTCCTCCCTGGGGCTAAGTGACAATTTTGAGTATGGTAATGGACACGGACAAAAGCCCCAAAGGTATAATAAACAAATTATCTGGCATTACAGCAACAGATATAAAGCCCTTTAACTTACTGAAATGACTACTTGTCAAGTGGGAGGGCTTCGGAAGAGAAATACTCGTGTAAATTGGAATGCACGTTCCTTGGGAGACAAGGAAAAAGTGGAAGATTTCAAATTTCATTTCTTTAAACTGAAAGACTGGAATCGTGCAGTCTCAGGGGTAGGCAACCTTGGCTCTTTTATGACTCACGGACTTCAACTCCCAGAATTCCTGAGCCCGCATGGCTCAGCATGGAAACCTCTCCCTTTCTCCTCAGCATGGCTGGCTCAGGAATTCTGGGAGTTGAAGTCCACGAGTCATAAAAGAGCCAAGGTTGCCTACCCCTGGTATAGGTAATCCTCAACTTACAATCATTCATCCAGTGAGTGTTCGAAATTACAACGGCACTGGGAAAAAGGGACTTATGACCGTTTTTCACACTTATGACCGTTGCAGCGTCTCCCCGTGGTTACGTGATCAAAATTCAGATGCTCGGCAACTGACTCATATTTATGATGGTTGCAGTGTCCCTGGGGTGTGTGTGTGTGTGTGTGTCGTGTGATCACATTTTGTGAAGTTCTGACCAGCAAAGTCAAGGGGGAAGCCAGATTCACTTAACCGTGATACTAATTTAACAACTGCAGTGATTCGCTTAACAACTGTGGCAAGAAAGGATGTAAAATGGGGCAAAGCTTACTTAACAAATGACCTACTTAGCAACAGAAATTTTGCCTGGGATGTTCGAAGGAAGGAAGGAAGGAAGGAAGGAAGGAAGGAAGGAAGGAAGGAAGGAAGGAAGGAAGGAAGGAAGGAAGGAAGGAAGGAAGGAAGGAAGGAAGGAAGGAAGGAAGGAAGAGAAAAGGAGGGATGAAAGACAGGGAAGGAGAAAGTGGGACAGGAGGGAGGAGGAGGGAGGGAGGGAGGAAGAAAGGGAGGGCGGGAGGAAGGGAGGAAGGAAGGAGTAACTGTGAGAGGGATCTCGGAGTCCTAGTGGACAATCACTTAAATATGAGCCAGCAGTGTGCTGCAGCTGCCAAAAAAGCCAACACAGTGCTGGGCTGCATTAACAGAGGGATAGAATCAAGATCACGTGAAGTGTTAATACCACTTTACAATGCCTTGGTAAGGCCACACTTGGAATACTGCATCCAGTTTTGGTCACCACGATGTAAAAAGATGTTGAGGCTCTAGAAAGAGTACAGAGAAGGGCAACAAAGATGATTAGGGGACTGGAGGCTAAAACATATAAGGAACGGTTGCTGGAATTGGGTATGTCTAGTTTAATGAAGAGAAGGACGAGGGGGACATGATAGCAGTGTTCCAATCTCAGGGGCTGCCACAAAGAAGAGGCAGTCAAGCTGTTCTCCAAAGCGCCTGAAGGCAGGACAAGAAGCAACGGATGGAAACTGATCAAGGAGAGAAGCAACCTGGAACTGAGGAGAAACTTCCTGACAGTTAGAACAATTAACCAGTGGAACAACCTGCCTCCAGAAGTGGTGAATGCTCCAACACTGGAAGTTTTTAAGAAGAGACTGGACAGCCATTTGTCCGAAATGGTATAGGGTTTCCTGCCTGAGCAGGAGGTTGGACTAGATGACCTCCAAGGTCCCTTCCAACTTTATTATTATTATTATTATTATAATTATTATTATTATTATTATTATTATTATTATTATTATTATTATTATATTATTATTATTATTATTATTATTATTATTATTACTATTATTACTATTATTACTTACTATTATTATTATTATTACTACTACTACTACTATTATTATTATTATTGTTATTATTATAAAACAGGGAAGGAGAAAGTGGGATAGGAGGGCGGAAGGGAGGAAGAAAGGAAGGAAGGGGGACGAAGGGAGGGATGAAAGACGGAAGGAGAAAGCGGGACAAGAGAGAGAGAGAGAGGGAGGGAGGAAGGAAGGAAGAAGGAAGGAAGGAAGGAGGACAGGAAGTGTATTGATGTTTTTGAACTTTGGTGTTGGAGAAGACTCTTGAGAATACAGGTTGTCCTCAACTTATGACCACAATTGAGCCCAAAATTTCTGTTCCTAACGCGACACAGTTGTTCAATGTATCTTGCCCCATTTTATAACCTTTCCCGCGACAGTTGTTAAGTGACTCACTGCAGTTGTTATGTTAGTAACACAATCGTTAAATGAGTCTGGTTTCCCCATTGACTTTGCTGGTCAGGAGGTCGTAAAAGGGGATCACGTGACCTCTGGGACACTGCAACCCGTCATAAATACGAGTCAGTTGCCAAGCGTCTGAATTTAGATCACGTGACCCTGGGGATGCTACAACGGTCGTAAGTGTGAAAAGCGGTCATAAGTCACATTTTTTTAGTGCCGTTGTGAACTTCGAAAAGGTCACTAAACGAAATGTGGTAAGTTGAGACCTACCTGGAACATGGACAGCCAAGAAAACTAACCGATGATTCATTGAACTGATCGACCCAGAGTTCTCACTCTGAGACACAAATGCCTTGGCTGAAATTCTCTTCTCTTCGGACACATTATGCAGAGACTTAGCTTTCTGGAGGAGACACAAACCGTGTGACAAACTTAACAATTGCAGTGATTCACTTAACAACAAGGTTGTAAAATGGGATTGTTGGAAATGTAGACAAAAATCTTTGGTGGACATGCTCTAAAGCCAAAAAATTCTGGTTAAGAATACACACATGGTTAGAGGAAATGACTAAAAAGCTTATAGATTTTAAGTCAGAACTATTTTTGTTAGCCAGAATTGTAGGAAATTATGAGAAAGAGCGTGTATATCTAATTTTACATGTATTAACTGCAGCAAGAACTGTATTCGCTCAACATTGGAAAAATGAAGATTTACCAACGGAGGAAGAGATAATTAAAAAAAAGTTTTAGATTGTGCAGAAATGGATAGATTGACATTGAAAATGAAAGAGAAAGAAGATTCAGTTTATTTCAGAACATGGAGTACCTTTTATCAATGGCTAGAAAAACCAGGTAGAGAGAAAGGAACCTAACATGTATTAATTAGTAAGTTAAATGTTGGCACCCAGACAATGTGTTGCTGATAAAATATTAAGGACTTGTGACTATAAAAAATTAATATATATATATTAATTTATATTAATCTATATTGATGATGTTACTGATGATGTTACCTAATGAAACGTCGGCAAGAAAACCAAGGTAAGAGCGCCAGGCACATGCCTCAAAAATCAATCTTTAATCTGATGCGCTCTAAAAAGCATCATATTTTGAGCCAACTCTCCCAGGTTTGAAAGTAGTGTATGTCTCACGGTTTTCAAATCAATTCTGATCTTAGCTTTGAGAGAAAATGGGTGATAGATTCCTGTTCAGAGCTACCGAAATGTCGGGTCTACAGGGAGTACATGAAAGTGTCCACAGAGCCAGTGATTCTTCCTTAATTAGCATATACCTATTTTTTTTGTTTTTAATGAGCAGGAAAAGAAGAGAGAAACCGGCAAATGCAGTGGGTCTTCTCCTGTATCCACCCACCCACCCTCCAGGCTACTGGAGTCCCCCCCCTCCCCCAATGCCTTTGGACTCCCTTCTTCCAGAATTCAGCAAAACTGCATAAAGCCATCACTTCCCCCCCCCCCACCAATCCTTTCTCCTGCTATAGTTCAATTGACATGAATGACATTCGCCTTAAAGGAGCCTTGCTTTTAAGGCCGCTGTTCTTTATTCTTCAAGTTTTTACTGGGTTTGCGTTTTTCCAAGGCCGGGAGTTGCGAGTGAGCATTGTATAAAAAGAAAGAGAGGGTATTCATTCAAGAGATTTAAAAAAAAAACCCAAAAAACCACCAAGGTCTGGATGACTGTATGCTTTGTGCAGATGCAAGCAAAGCCTTTGCAGGTAAAGTTACAAGGTGCAGCGCCGGAGCGCTCTCTCTCTCTCTCTCTTTTGCAGTGGGCGTGCAAGAGGTGGGCGTGCAAGGGAGCCCATTCTCTCTTCCTCAACGGGTGGGGGGGGAGGGAGAAATTAGGAGGCGGTGCCAGCAGCAAGACCCCCCCCCCGCATCCTTTTAACACCAGTTGGCTAGAAGGGGCCAGGCGGGTCCTGCACAGGTAGAGCGATTCAGGCGCCCGGTTTGCACCGTTTGGGGCTCGTTGCCCGCACTTCCTCACGTCTGGGCTTGCAGAAGCCTCCTAGTCCGCCGGGTGCAAATCGGAAGCGTTCCGCGCCCGCTCCGTTGCCAGCCCCTCTCCGCTTCCCCCCGGACCGCTTCTTCTTTGGAGCAGCGGAGGATCATGCTGATGGAGCCGGGTCGGAAAAGCGCTCCAGCCTGGCTGGTGTTGCTTCTGCTTGCAATAGCCCCGGCTGCGCTGCTCGGTAAGTAGCGACGGGGACGGCTGGGAGTCGATAGAATAACAAGAGTTAGAAGGGACCTTGGAGGTCTTCTAGTCCAACCCCCACCCACCCCCGACCGTGGCAGGAGATCTTCTACCATTCTGGATTTTCTTTGGGCTTGATGGGATGGATTCACGAGAATAGAATAGAATAGAATAGAATAGAATAGAATAGAATAGAATAGAATAGAATAGAATAGAATAGAATAGAATAGAATAGAGTAGAGTAGAGTAGAGTAGAGTAGAGTAGAGTAGAGTAGAGTAGAGTAGAGTAGAGTAGTTGGAAGGGACCTTGGAGGTCTTCTAGTCCAACCCCCTGCTCAATCAGGAAACTCTATACCATCTCAGACAATTGGTTGTCCAATCTCTGCTTTAAAAACCTGCATATTGGATCACCAACAACTTCTAGAGGTAAGTCGTTCCACTGATTAATTGGTCTCACTGTCAGGAAGTTTCTCCTTAGTTCTAGGTTGCTTCTTTCCTTGAATTAGTTTCCATCCATTGCTTCTTGTCCTGCCTTCAGGGGCTTTGGAGAATAGGCTGACTCCCTTTTCTTTGTGGCAGCCCCTGAGATATTGAAAGACTGCTATCATGTCACCCCTCGTCCTTCTTTTCATTAAACCAGACTTATCCAATTCCTGCAACCGTTCTTTTTACATTTTAGCCTCCAGTCCCCTGATCATCTTTGTTGCTCTTCTCTGTACTCTTTCTAGAGTCTCAACATCTTTTTTACATCGTGGTGACCAAAACTGGCTGCAGTGTTCCAAGTGTGGCCTTACCAAAGCTTTATAAAGTGGTATTAACACTTCATGTGATCGTGACTCCATCCCTCTGTTAACGCAGCCTAGAACTGTGTTGTCTTTTTTGGTAAGATTTTTGGGGTGTGTCCGTCCCACTTCTGGATTCATCTTGGTACAGGAGCTTTGGTCGAGGGCTGCTTTTTTGAGAAAGGTAGAGCGCCAGTTTCTAGATGTATTTATTTATTAATCCCAAACTGTTTTTATGTAACTCTAGGGGATTGAATTTATGTCAAGAGCTGGGTAATATGCTGCCCTTAAAAACATAAACTATCCAGGCTGGATCTTACACGACGTTCTTATTAATGAATAACGTTGTCTTTATTGTGCCTGCGTTAGAATCAGTGTTAATCTTGAGACTGAAGGATTGACAGGGACGTTTGTTGCCTTGGATGGCTATCAGTGTTAAAAAGGTGGGATTTAAAAGTTTGCCTAACAATCAATGCCCGACAAAGCTTCCAGTATTTTAGATTTCAGATTTCCTATTTTGTATTTTCATCTCTGGTGTTTTTATTGAAATGTGATGTGGATGTGCCATTTACAACAAATAAATAAAGCTCATTGGAATAGTATAGGGGACACTTCATTTTAAGTAGCAGACTAAAGTAGCATGTGGTTTTCCTTCACAGGTCAGTGGGGGCAACTCCAGTCTTTCTTCCTGATATCATGACTTTAAGATGGGGCAGGTACAGCTTGCTTAGGAGAAAAAAGCATCCTTGCATTAGAGGCTTTCTTCTGAATGCAGACTGCACACATGTGGAATAGAATTAGAATAGAATAGAATAGAATAGAATAGAATAGAATAGAATAGAATAGAATAGAATAGAATAGAATGGAATGGAATGGAATGGAGTGGAGTGGAGTGGAGTGGAGTGGAGTGGAGTGGAGTGGAGTGGAGTGGAGTGGAGTAGAATAGAACAACAGAGTTGGAAGGGACCTTGGAGGTCCTCTAGTCCAACCCCCTGCTCAAACAGGAAACCCTATGCCATTTCAGACAAATGGTTGTCCAGCCTCTTCTTAAAAACTTCCAGTGTTGGAGCAAATCTCAAAGGTGTTTTTTCAAAAGGCAATGGGACTTTGTTTTTCCTTGAAAGATGTTTTGCTTCTCATCCAAGAAGCTTCTTCAGTTCTGGTTGAATGATGGAGGATGGAAGAATTACATTCCTTGCAGTCATCTGGTCATTAGCATTCTTTCTGAGAGTTGCTGAGGCCACTTGGAGGTATATATATATATATATATATTCTACACCCATTTGCACTATTCAGGTAACATTGGATGACTGCAAGGAATATAAATCCTTCCACCCTTCACCTTTCAGTCAGAACTGAAAAAGCTTCTTGGATTAGAAGTGAAACATTTTCAAGGAAAAACAAAGTCCAGTTGTCTTTTGAAAAAGCACCTTTGGGACAACCATGACCTGGATGACTGAGGATCTCCACAGACCTACATGTGAAAACTAATATAGATTAATACTGTAATGAGGGCAAAGAGTTAAACCCTTTCTTTCTCTAAGCAAAATTCTGCAGTAGGTCCCTGTACTTACTTTTGAGATAGGAAAAACAATTGTCGGTCCATCAAAGCTACCACATGTGATCTGCAGAAATCTGGACAATCACCAGGATGGTAGCATTATATCTTTGCTTGTGGTCTTCTGCATTTTTGCAGAGCAAATGTGATAGCCCTCCGACTGTTGGAATGGAAGAGTAGCAATTCAAAGGAAGGGCACAAAGGGAAACTGCATAAGTAAGTAGTCCCACATTTCTCAAACCAAAAAATGATCAGCCCAAACCTTCTGCTTGATTGTCTTTGCAGTTGTTTTGGCCAAAGCTCGCCATGAAAACCGTGCCGTTGTGGAGGACACAGCAAGTTCTCTATGGCAAAACCAAGAGTATTTTATCAGGAGTTGTAGGATCCCTTTTGAAGTTATTTTAGGGGTAATGCATACTTTAAAATCTTGTAGCCACCAGTTCCTAAACTGACATTATATTGCCTCTTGGAATAGAATAGAATAGAATAGAATAGAATAGAATAGAATAGAATAGAATAACGGAATAGAATAACGGAATAGAATAACGGAATAGAATAACGGAATAGAATAGAATAGAATAGAATAGAATAGAATAGAATAGAATAGAATAGAATAGAATAGAATAGAATAGAAGAGGAGAAGAGAAGAGAAGAGAAGAGAAGAGAAGAGAAGAGAAGAGAAGAGAAGAGAAGAGACGAAGAATTTGTCTCTGATGCATAAGCTCTAAGTATACATACAATCGGCAGAGTAACATAATCATAAGATACCAACAGGAGAGGGTAGTAGGAAAGAAGAGAAGGATAATAGTAATACAGCCGTACTATGTGGGTTAAATATTCTTAGACATAAGACAGGGCTGTGGGAATTAGGTGTTTAGCAGAGTGATGGCACAAGGGGAAAAACTGTCTCTGTGTCAAGATGTTTCGGCATGCAGTTCCTCATAGTGGTATCCTGAGGAGACGAGTTGAAACAATTTATGTCAGGATGTCCCGGATCATCTTCTGGATGTATAGATACGGGTGGAGGCAATAATTATCTTCCATCTCTCATTTATTCGGAGCACCAGTTGATTATGAATAACTAAATATATTTATCAATACGTTATTTCTGTACACCAATTAACCTTCTGATAGTATTCATGATTGTTAGTAGGACTTCTCTCCTCTTTTTTTTTCTCTTCCCCCACCCCCGATTCAATGTTTATCTCCTTTTCTTCTTTTTCCTCTGTCTACTGTTAGCTGCCCCTCTGTTCTTTCAGCGTTTCTGCTGCTTAAAATAAGATATTTATTTTAAGCGTAAATAAAATGCTGCTTAGCTTTTCGGGCCTTCTGAACACAGTCACTTAACCTTTCACGTGCCTGTTGCTAGCATAATAAACAGCTCCAGTACTTTCTCCTTCTTTACTGGGAGCCGTTTCGTTGGTGTGGAAGAAAAGCAATAATGCTAAGATGTTTTCTGGGCACTCAGAATAGTAAATTGTTAATTTCCTTTCTTGGCTTTTCACAAGTGGGCCGTAGAGGTTTCTTTTGAAAAGGGACAGGGAGAATACCAGCACAGGAGAATTTCTGTATCCACAGTTGTCTGTCTTTCTGTGGAAGTATTATTTTTTTTCTTTCTTTTTAATTGAAGAAATCATACGCTTCTGGTCCGTATTTCGGAGAAGGATCGTTGATTAGAGCCGCAGGTTTTTAAAATACTCATTTTAATAGCTCTCGATGGGCTACAGGGAGATGGAAAGAGATGTATTTGCCTTTAGGAGAGATGGGAATAAAACATTGAATTATAAAATATAAATATAAAAAATATTTATAATAAATAAAATATAAATAAATAAATAAATAAATAAATAAGTGTAAAATATAAATAAAAATATTTTTAAAAATATATAAATATAAATATAAAAACACGGAATAATAAAATAATCCTGGTATCCCAGCCAGGCAGCAGCTTTCCGAGGTTTCCAAGACATTTTTTTTTTTTTTTTTATACAGTATTTTTATTAAGTTTTATAAGGTTAGGGAAGGTATAGGGTCGATATGGGTGTTGGGGTTCAGGGTAAGGATCAATGTTGGGGTTGGGATAGGGATAGGTACAACCATGGGGTGACCCCCATTAACATTTCCAAGCTTTGGCAAAATATAAATAAATATTTATATTTATAAAAATATTTTTATTTATATTTCACATTTATTTATTTATATTTTATTTATTATAAATATTTTTATGTTTATATTTATATTTTATAATTCAATGTTTTATTCCCATCTCTCCTAAAGGCAAATTGTCCGGGTACATATATTCAATAACAGTAATTAATGTAATAGTAATAGTAAATAACTATAATAAATAAGAGAAACAATAATCATAAAGAGTGTCAATTAATCAATACATATCATTCATCTTATTAAATATCACAGTCATTTCTCGCTAGTTCGTTTTGCTAACCGTTGGTAAAAAAATTTCCCATGTTTTAAAATAAACTGAGTCTTCTTTCTCTTTGATCTCTAAGGTTAATCTATCCATTTCTGCACATTCTAGAATTTTCCTAATTATAATCTCTTCAGATGGTATTTTCATTTTTCCAATATTGGGCAAATGCTATTTTCGCTGCTGTCAATATGTGTAATATTAAATACTCATTCTCTTTCCCGTATTTGGCTCCTAATATTCCTAACAAAAACAATTCTGGTTTAAATTCTATCTGTATTTTAGTCATCTTTTCTAACCATGTATGAATCTTAAGCCAAGACATTTTTCTATCCTACTGCTAACTATGTTCAAAGCAGGTGCAGGCAATCCTTGTTTTACAACCATTCGTTTAGTAACCATTTGAAGCAGGGGTCTTCAAACTGGGCCCTTTTATGACTAGTGGACTTCAGCTCCCAGAATTCCTCAGCCAGTCTGCCTGGCTGAGGAATTCTGGGAGCTGAAGTCCACAAGTCATAAAAGGGCCAAGATTGAAGACTCCTGATTTGAAGTTACAATGACACTGAAAAATGTGACCTGGTTGTTTTTCACAGCTACCACCTTTACAGAATCCCCGTGATCACGTGATCAAAATTCAGATGTTTGGCCACTGGCTCCTATTTATGATCTTTGCAGTGTCCCAGGGTCGTGTGATCACCTTTTGCGACCTTCTGGCATGCAAAGTCAATGGGGAAGCCAGATTCCCTTAACAACCGCAGTGATTCACTTAACAACTGTGGCAAGAAAGGTTGTAAAATGGGGCAAAATTCACTTAGCAACTGTCTTGCTTAGCAACAGACATTTGGGGCTCAATTGTGGTCGTACGTCGAGGACTACCTGTGCCATAATGCTGAGTTCTTCCCAATAAACCATTAACAGCAGGTCTTCTGCTCTCCTTGTTGATCATACGGAATAAAACAAGGAGCATGAATTCTAGATTTTCACGGATCTTTCCATCCGTGTCCAGAACAGTCCTTTATATAAAGCATCCATCTGTGGTGTCTAACAGGTTCTCCCAGTCTTGAGGCATGGTGAAATCCCAGCACTTCTTTTGAAGAAGTATGCAAAAACCTTCATTTGAAACATATCATTCTGAGTGTGAAACAGCTGCTCGGAGTGCAAAGTAGAGAATTCTTCTAACTTGGATTGCATCTGAAATGTTCTCACACACCTCTGTTTCCTCCTAACCTAAGTGGGGTTTGTGTGTGTGTGTGGTCCCCTCAAGCAGGAACAAATATCTGGCAAGGAAAAAAGAACAAGATGGCAAAACAATGAAATGAGCAAGAAACAAATTCTCTGATTAAAAGTCGTAATACAGAAAATCCTCGGCTTACAACAGTTCATTTAGTGACCGAAGTTACAACGGCACTGAAAAAAGTGGCTGATGACTGTGTTTTGGACTTACGACCATTGCAGCGTCTAAAAGACAGCTAATGACTTGAAAGCCAGTCATCAACACACCCCAATCAACATCTTAAAAGCCACTTACAACAGACACTATAAATACTGCACACAGAACAGCACGCACTCTGCTAGAGTCCGAAAGCTTGGAAGGAAAAAACTTCTGATTCTGACCCAGACTGGATCCTGCAGCCTTTCCACGGTCACGTGATCAAAATTCAAAGGCTTGGCAACTGGTTCATATTTATGACAGTTGCAGGGTCCCGAGCTCATGTGATCGACTTTTGTGAACTTCTGACAAGCAAAGTCACTGGGGAAGCCAGATTCGCTTAACAACCGTTGTTCCTAACTTAACGAAGGGGCGAGTCACTTAACAATTGTGGCAAGAAAGGTCACAAAATGGGGCAAAACCCACTCAACAACTGTTTTGCTTCGCAGCAGAAACGTTGGGCTCACTTGTGGTTATAAGTCAAGGGCTACCTGTACAAAAAATATGGAAAGTTTTCTTGAGAAGTCTGTGATGCCCAGAAAGGTAGAAAGAAAGAGAAGAAGAGAATTATAATCAGCAAGATGTATAGATTCAAATAAAGCAGCAAAGGTTAAACCTTTTGAAGGCCTGAAAGGCCAGGTTGAGGACATACCCTCTTTGGAAATGCTTGCTAAAAGTCAGCACTAACTTGGTGGTACATAGCCTGTGTTGTCTAGGAGACAAGTGTACACAGAAAGAAGGAAACAGAAGGGGACTAAACCCTTTCCCATTATGACATGCTTCGAATCAATAAAATAAATGAATCCTGTACATGATTCAGTACTTGGGATGATTTATTTTTGCTGTGAGCAGTGCTTTTGCTGAGGACGAATATGCTGGAGTTAATTCAGGTCGCTCTGCCTCATAATTACTGGGAGAAAGTAGGGAACCCATTACAAATCTTCTGGCTTTTTGCCGTTAGCCTTCCCTTACACTGATTAAGCGAACCAGCCATATTCCACGGAATTATTTTCAAGAGAGAGCGCTACTCAATAGAGAACCTTCTGCATCAATGCTATTATCAGACTTTTAAAGTTAGATTTGCTTGATAAATTATTTTTCCTGATAGCTAGTGTTGAAGGAAAAAGTCTTCTTCATGGTTCAGTCCAAGCCGGGAATAAACAACATGGCGACTGCTTTAGACAGAAGGTTGCAGTTTATTGGAGAGGAGAGCCAGATAGGAAGATGGCTCTGGAAGAAAAGAGAGCAAGCACATGTAGGGAGTGGGTTTTTATACCCTCTGGAGCCTTTTGTTTGGAGTTGTTCCTGTGGCATGAACTTTGACCTGAGTCTGAGTGTGCCCTTTGGTATCTGTGGGTTAATCCTATTATGTCCTGTCTTAGAGTTTGGGTGGGATATGTAGATTTTAGGTGTCTTTGTCTTCCTAAGCTTCTAGTTGGGGGTCTCCAACCTTCCTGAATGGATTATTTACATCTGCATTTCTACAGAGTTGGTTTCTGCTTGGGGGAGGGAGACTTGGGGCTATTAAGAAAACTGGGCATGCTTTTCTGCCTCTTTAAGATCCTTTGAGGAAATATATTTTTCTGCCCTTTTAATATTTCCTTCTCTGTGGGGCTGACTTCCCACACTAGCTGGTCTTTCGACTTCCTGGATACACTTGGCAGTATAAAAACATGATCATATGATAAATTTCTTTTTTTATTTATATATTTTTCTTAGTTTTTTATAGTCACAAGTCCTTCATATTTTATCAGCAACATATTGTCTGGGTTCCAATATTTAACTTACTAATACATATTAAGTTCCTTTCTCTCTACCTCGTTATTCTAGCCATTGATAAAAAGTATCCCATGTTCTAAAGTATACTGAGTCTTCTTTTCCTTTCATTTTCAATGTCAACCTGTCCATTTCTGCACAATCTAGAATTTTTTTGATTAACTCTTCCTCCGTTGGTAATTCTGCATTTTTCCAATGTTGAGCGAATACAATTCTCGCTGCAGTTAATACATGTAATATTAAATATCATATGATAAATTTCTTAGTGGGGAGTGGTGCAGAGCCATGGAAAGATACACAAGACAAGATAGAAAGACCCACACGTGGATTAGAGCACAAACAAAAATATACGATGCCATCAAGCGAGTAAAAAGAATTGAAATGGAAATGGGCTGGTCAAAATAGCAAGATGAATGGATGGCAGGTGGACCAAAGCAGTCATAGAATGGATCCCACTTGATCAAAAGCGTCCACGAAAGAGACCTAAAAGAAGATGGATCGACAACATCAGCAAGTATTGTGGGCCCAATTGGCAAAAGAAAGCTTGGGACTGTATAGGTTGGAAACATGCAGAAGAGGCCTTCATCCTGCAGTGGATAGACCAGGGGTAGGCAACCTTGGCTCTTTTACGACTCGTGGACTTCAACTCCCAGAATTCCTGAGCCAGCATGGCTAGCTCAGGAATTCTGGGAGTTGAAGTCCACGGGTCATAAAAGAGCCAAGGTTGCCTATCCCTGGGATAGACAATGGCTAAAATGATGATGATGATGATGATGAACTGTGCAACCTTGGTTGAGTTGAACAAGAGGTTGATTTTCTGTTCTTGCCATAAGATTCAGTTATCACTGAGTCTGTTGAATTTGTAGCTTGCTGGCGATTTGTTTTGCAGTTATTTCTATTTTTCTTTTTTTCCCCCATCCCACCCTTGTTTTGAGTTAAACTTTTAAAGTACAGTAATTTCTTAGATTAGGGATGAGTTTACCTAAGAAGCTTAGAAAAAACCTGCAGCTTCTGATGTTTTGCTAAATATTTGAACTTTGGGAGATGGGTGCAAATCTGGTTGCTGATTTCTAGAAAAATACACTCACGCTCGGATCTGCCTATTTCTCTGTTTCCCTTTATTCAATTCAGTGGCTTTTTCAGAAGAATGACTCTCAGTAGGCAATGACGCAATTATCTTTCACGGTTTTGGGAGCATGTTGTGAACAGCATGCGATTCAGACGGATAAATTGATAAGTAAAAGGAGTTACAGTTCCATTTGGTGGAGAAAGGAGTAGCTTTGTGTGCATGGATATGACCTGAAGTTCAATTCCTAGCATCACTACTAGTTAGAAGAAATTTCGACAGCAAGGCTGGGAGAAATCTTTGCATTTACTTCTCAAGCAAGATTTTCCATGCCAGATGTCTGTGATCAAAACAATGTTGTCGTAACTGGATGGGAAAATAGCATAGAAATATATCCCATATACTGTATCGCTTGTGAAACATATCTGATGATCCATTATTAACTGAAATGCAAGCAACTTTAAAAAGGTGTTTGCATATTACAGGTAGCCCTCGCTTACCAACTGCCTCATTTAGTGACTGTTCCAAATTACAATGGACGATTGCAGCAGCCCCATAGTCACATGATCACCGTTTGGGTGCTTCACAGCTGGCATTTATTTATAACCATTGCAACATCCCGTAGTCACGAGATGACATGCACACATTTTCACTTGTGACAAGCAGAGTTATTGGAGCACCTGGAAGTAAAATCACAAGCCAGACTTCTGGGAGAAGTATGGGGGAACTAAGCACTTCTCTAAAAAAAAAGTAGAGATTATGACCGCAGCAAAGACAGAAGAACAGGTGAGTAGACCAGTTCTTGGGAACCTTTCTGGACCAGGAAAGGATGGGAGAGCAGCCACATGTCCACTGGATGGCTGCTCCTCTCAAGGAGACAGCGGGTCATTGATCTCCCACATGTTTGAGTGCCAAGAAATGAAAGGATCAGCCATCAAGTTTGCAATCTTGGCAGAGCTGTTTAAAGGATGCTGTGTTTGCTAATCTCACTTTCTACTTACTTTCATAAATTGCCTATTTATGTTAAAGCTATTAGAGACCTTCAGAACGACTAGTTTGAAAAGCCACCTGGTAATTTTGTTTTCATTCTTGAACAAAAGAAAAATTAACCAAAAGTTGAAGAATGTTAAGATATGTAAATAAAAAACAAAATGTTAAAAAAAGACTTTGATATAAGAGAGTTATATGTGAATTGGGAGTACAGGAAATTTGGAATATTGAGACTTTTACTTCAAGATTTTGGAAATGATTACTGGTAGTCCTCGACTTACAACCATTTGTTTACTTATTGTTCGAAGTTGGCACTGAAAAAAGTGACTAAATGACTATTTTTCACACTTACAACCTTTGCAGCATCCCCATGGTCAGATGATCAAAATTTGGACACTTGGCAACTGGATCATATTTATGACAGTTTCAGTGTCCCAGTGTCATTGTTTGGCCCAAATGGCTGGCTGGAGAATTCTGGGAGTTGAAGTCCACCCATCTTAAAGTGGTCAAAATTGAGAAACATTACACTATGGAATTCTTTTATTAACCTTTAAAGCTGGGCATTTCACCATGCTCATTTTAACCATGTCATTTATTTTCTTCTCTGCTGAGGTTTTATGAATTCATATTTTGCTTCATTTTTCCCTGTTGCTTATGTTTTCATGCAATTTGCTCTTTGGAAGCTTTTTTGAGAGCTTGCTAGAACATTTTTGTAAGGAAGATTGATTAATGTTGGCTTGTTAGAAGTGTTTGACTTGTTTTGGATCTTTTTTTTTCTGTAAAAAAATAAAAAATACAGGCCAGTAACATCAAGAGCCTCAAGATATTTTTAAACCATCCAGAGGGATTATAGTTTCTATCTGCAGCAAAGTTTTCCAGAGTATGCGTAAGAGTAATTGCGTGTTTTCACCTTATCAGACAAAGACTTTTGAGTCAAAAAATGGATATTCTTGTTGTTTGTTTTATGAAAACTTCTAAAGAATTGCAGAAATTCTAGAAGAATTGCAGGAATTGGGTTTGTTTAGGTAGTGAA
Organism: Azemiops feae; assembly: GCA_023970755.1. Lineage (NCBI taxonomy): Eukaryota > Metazoa > Chordata > Lepidosauria > Squamata > Viperidae > Azemiops > Azemiops feae. The sequence continues at coordinate 671,297 of JALGBA010000413.1, forward strand.
AAGAAGGATTAGGGGCAGTGGTGGGATTCAGCTGGTTTTCACCGGTTAGGTAGAACCGGTAGCTAATTTTTTGTTGACTTCAGCGAGCCGGCTGATGCCGTCGCCCTTTTTTGCAAGGCTCAGAATGGACTGCTGGAAGTGTGTGGACACCACTTCTGGAAGTTCATTCAGAGCCGGGGAGGCCTCCCAGGCCCAAAGCAGACCACCGGAAGTGGCATCCACGCACTTCCGGTGGTCCGTTCTGGGCCTGTGAGGCCTTCCCGGCTTAGAACGGACTTCCAGAAGTGGCGTCCATGCAGAGAACCAATTGTTCAGGTATTTGAATCCAACCACTGACTGGGGGTGACATGAAAACAGTGTTCCAATATCTGAGGGGTTGCCAAAAAGAAGAGGGGGGGTCAACCTATTTTCCAAAGCAGATGAAGACAAGACAAGAAACAATGGATGGAAACTAACCAAGGAGAGAAGCAACCTAGAACTAAGGAGAAATTTCTTGTCAGTGATAACAATTAACCATTGGAATGGCTTGCCTTCAGATTTGGGGGGTGTTTCATCACAGGAGGCTTTTAAGAAGAGACTGGACATCCACTTGTCTGGAATGGTATAGGGTCTTCTGCTCGAGTAGGGGGTTGGACTAGATGAGCTCCAAGGTCCCTTCCAACTCTATTATTCTGTTATTCTGTTAAGAACTAATTCCGGTATCTGTACAAGAAACACAGTTTATGGAAGAACACCCAAAGTGAAAAGAGACTGGACACCCACTTGTCTGGAATGGTATAGGGTCTTCTGCTCGAGTAGGAGGTTGGACTAGATGACCTCCAAGGTCCCTTCCAACTCTATTATTCTGTTATTCTGTTAAGAACTAATTCCGGTATCTGTACAAGAAACACAGTTTATGGAAGAACACCCAAAGCATGCTTTATTCACCAATGATAACGATCATCTAAACCAGGGGTAGGCAACCTTGCCTCTTTTATGACTCGTGGACTTCAACTCCCAGAATTCCTGAGCCAGCATGGCTCAGCTTGGAAACCTCTCCCTTTCCCCTCAGCATGGCTGGCTCAGGAATTCTGGGAGTTGAAGTCCACGAGTCATAAAAGAGCCAAGGTTGCCTACCCCTGAATCTAAACAAATACCAGCAGCTAATTTACACTGCACTGTGAGGAAAAAGAATATAGTCTTGCACAATTCATATTTCTTCTGATAACATTTTCCAGACCTTTGATAAGTTACAAATGTGCATGTTTACTTTCTCATAAGCCTTCTTTTAAAAAAAAAAAAAAAAAAAGTAATAAAATATACATGCAGTCAGAAATTTCCTGGAAAGGACCATGCTATACAAAGGTTGTCCCCCAAAATACCAAGGTAATTAGTGCTTTGTAAGGATTTCAGTACAAATACCGAATACCAAGGTATCATTGCAACGTTATGTTTAATTGAAAGAAATTGGAGTTGCTTTGGAAATCAGAATTCACTTCTTCTGCCTTGGGTGGATAACCGAAGTATGGCTTTCAATTAGTTGCTCCACTTATTTTAACCCAAATGTTTTTATAGCACGGCCATGTTTATTTATTTGGATTTCTGAAAAGGAACAGGAATTTTTAACATCTAGTGCAGCTCCTCTTTCTCTTTCAACAGCTTCTGAACAAATTGTCTCCTTTACTTGTTACATTCAAATTATTGCCACAAAGAAGAGGGGTGTGTGTGTCAATCTATTTTCCAAAGCACCAGAAGGCAGGACAAGAAACAACGGATGGAAACTAATCAAGGAGAGAAGCAACCTAGAACCAAGGAGAAACTTCCTAACGGTGAGGACAATTAATCAGTGGGACAGCTGGCCTCCAGGAGTTGTGGGTGCCCCAACACTGGAGACCTTTAAGAAGAGATTGGACAGCCACTTGTCTGGAATGGTAGAGGGTCTCTTGCTTCAGCAGCGGGGTTGGACTAGATGACCTCCAAGGTCCCTTCCAGCTCTGTTATTCTGTTATGAGTTAAGGCTCTAATGCTGGGAAAGGTAGAAAAAAAGAGAGGAATAGGACAAGCAGCAGGAAAATGGAGAGACTCCCGTTACAGTGGTGATGGGAGCCTCATGCGAAGAGCTGCGCGACCCGGTTAGTGACGGATTACCATGGAGAAAATCAGTGTAGCCACTAAGATATGACATTGACTTGATGGCACGTACTGTAATCAATCAATTATCAGTGTTTTATACTAAGTCAGGCGATGGGCTTTTATTAAAAAAAAAAATACAATTAAGAAGCTGAAAAACATTGGCTCAAAGTCACCCAACTGGCTTTGTGCCCGGGATTATTGATCGTAAGGTGAATTGCTTGGAGTCGAATTGATAAAAATAAATAAAAATAAATCATCATCATCATCATCATTTTAACCATTGTCTATCCACTGCAGGATAAATAGATGTGTGTTTTCATGCCTAAGGCAAGACCGTAACTCAGGGTCTTCCAGATTCTAAGTCACTGCCTTTAACCGCTGTGCCAAACTGTCTCTTTTCAGGTTGATGGAAAAATACAAATGACTACAGGTAGTCCTTGACTTGCAACCACAACTGAACCCAAACTTTCTGTTGCTAAGCGAGACAGTTGTTAAGTGAATTTTGCCCTGTTTTACGGCCTTTCTTTCCACAGTTGTTAAGTGAATCATTGCAGATATTAGTTAGTTCTTAAGTGAATCTGGCTTCCCCGTTGACTTTGCTTGTCAGAAGGTCGCAAAAGGGGATCAGTCACATCAGCCCGGGACACAGCAACCGTCATAAATACGAGTCAGTTGCCAAGCATCAGAATTTTGATCACATGACTGTGGGGATGCTACAATAGTTGTAAGTGTGAAAAACAGTCATAAGTCACTTTGTTCGCTGCCGTTGTAACTTCAAACGGCCACAAAACAAATGGTTCTAAGTTATACACAAATGAAATCATTTGTGGCAAATTTGTTCAAATGGTTTCAGAAGCAAAAGTTTAAGGAGGCTGGAGTCAGATGAAAAACATGAAAGAAAAAAGGACTATATCAACTCTACAGAAAGAAATGAAATCTATATATCTGTATCTATATCCCTGACAGAGAGATAATGTTATTTGGGATTGGCTTGTTTTTCTGTTTGCTCTGCTTAATTAAATAAAGGCTTAATAAATAAAAAAAGTCTGCAAACTGGAACAGCCAACTCTGGGAAATAAAGAGAATATCAATATAATGGAACGTAAAGTTGCTACCAGTATTACTTTCCTGGAAATGTATTGAGCAATTCATGGGGAGGCAAAGTAAGCTGCTTAGAAGAAAAATGGGGCTGCATAAAATGCCACTTAATAGCCTCATTAGCCAGATATCAGCCTCTAGCAAAATGGGTGAAACCACACTCACAGGGAAAATAAACATGACGGTGTCCAAAAACATTACACAGAAAGAAGATAAGCGGAGCTCAAGAAAGCAACTGCATTTTCTGATAATCCACAAGGACCACATCTTCCCAGGTGAGAAGGCATATAAAAAGAGTCAACACTGCTGACAATAGTACAGGGGTAGGCAACCTTGGCTCTTTTATGACTCGTGGATTTCAACTCCCAGAATTCCTGAGCCAGCCAGCATGGCTGGCTCAGGAATTCTGGGAATTGAAGTCCACGAGTCAAAAAAGAGCCAAGGTTGCCTACCCCTGCAATAGGAGAACATCATCTCCAGGTGGACAATCAACAGGAGGTCTTCTCCTCAAAAGCCATCTTGGATGCATGTGTCTATGAGAATGTGAGCGTATAATGTCAGTATCGTTTCAAGTATGAAATTCAGCTTGCAGCCATAATTATGAGCAGGTAACATTCATCAAATAACCTGTATAGAATAGTCCTTGACTTACAACGATTCTTTCAGTGCCATTTGAAGTTACACAGCACTGAAAAAGGTGACTTATGCCTCTTTTTCACAATTATGACCATTGCAGCATCCCCATGGTCAAATGATCAAAATCCAGATGCTTAGCAACTGACTCATATTTATGACGGTTGCAGTGTCCTGGGATCACGTGATCATCCTTTGCGACCTTCCGACGAGCAAAGTCAATGGGGAAGCCGGATTCACTTAACAACCGTGCTACTAACTTAACAACTGCAGCGATTCATTTAACAGTTGTGGCAAGAAAGGTTGTAAAGTGAGGCAAAACGCACTTGGCAACTGTCTTTTCTAGCAACGGAAATTTTGGGCTCCCTTGTGGCTGTCAGTCAAGGACAACCTATATATTTAAAGAAAGTCATCTTTTATACAATTTTCTATCTAACTTGTAACCCTAAGCCAAGGTTGCCTACCCCTGCCCTAAGCCACTGTGTTGCATCGAATTTGCTTTAACATTTGGCTCATCCCAATCTTTTTTTTTTTTTTTTTTGGCATTTGCCTTGTGGATCCCACAATGCAAATTGACCTATCTACACTTTGTAGAAGGGATTCTGGTTTCAATAAAGTTGTGGATCCTTTCCAGACAAGCACCCTCCCTGCCATTTCTGTCTCACAATCCTTAGATTACACATAAGAATTGTTTAAGATGGGCGGCCATATTAATATTTTAAATATTTTATTTTATTTAATATTTTAAATACACAAATAAGGATTCTATACTAGTCAGTTAGCAGAAGACTTTCTATGTGTCTCTATCTGTAAGGGAATCAGATATCTGCTGGACGCATATTTTATCCCAAGGACTCTTGATTTCCAAGACAATAGAAGAACCCCTTTGAAAGATATTTGACACCATTCATCCTGGTCTCCATTCCACTCACAGCTCACGGTTGAGCCATTGTTCTCAAACTGTTTCAGCATTTTGGAATGAAATTGTCACCTGGATGTGAATCTATTCAATTGTTTTTCATTACACAGTTCTTTCAAGATCAGACTTAATACATCTTGTAGTGATTTATAAAATTCTGCAGGTAATCCATCTGGGCCAGGAGTCTTATCCTTTTTTTGCCTTTTTATAGCCTCTATAATCTCCATCATTGATATTTTTCCATTTAATATATTTCGAATATTCTCTGGAATTTTTGGTAAGTCTGCTTTTTTTAAGTACTCCTGCATTTTTTCTTTTGGAATTTCCTCTGCCTTATAAAGTATCTCATAGTAATCTTTAATAATTAATATAAACATAAATTAAATTTAGCCGAGATGGAAATAATGGCTCCACAGATTAAAAGGGCCAAACAGAACTTATTTGAAAATGCCAACAAGCCGGGGAGATGGTTAGCATATAGACTGAAAAAAGAAAAAGAGAAAAAAAATGATAAACAAGCTGCAAGATCCAAAAGATGAATTACAGTTTTAAAATGAAATCTATTCAATTGTTTTTATTGCCCCTTTGGATATGTGATCTGAAAGGACAGGCAGCAGAAAATCAAATACTCAAACCAAATGTGCAGACTTACTGTATTTTTTGAACTAATCTTCAAACTTGCCATTAACTAGGAGGTAAAGACAATATTAATGTTTTAAATCAGAGTGTCCAACCTTGGCAACTTTAAGACCTGTGGACTTCAACTCCCAGAATTCCCCAGCCAGTTATGCTGCTATGCTGACTGGGGAATTCTGGGAGTTGAAGTCCACAAGTCTTAAAATTGCCAAGGTTGAACACCTCTGTATTAGATGATCCTTCCTTCCTTCCTTCCTTCCTTCCTTCCTTCCTTCCTTCCTTCCTTCCTTCCTTCCTTCCTTCCTTCCTTCCTTCCTTCCTTCCTTCCTTCCTTCCTTCCCTCCCTCCCTCCCTCCCTCCCTCCCAAGCTCAGACTGTTTTTTGAACCTAATAAAAGCACAATAAGAATTGTAAAAGCAATAATTCTAGAAAAATAACTAAACTTCTAAGCTATTAAGAAAACACATATGTATCAAATTATAAAATTGTTATCTGTTTAGTAAGATCATAGTTCTGGGATAATATTTATCCAACTTGATGGCCTCACAGTTGGCCTTGTTAATTCCACATTTTGGAATTGTACTTGAAATGTAACTCGAAAAATCACCTTGGGAAGTTTAGTTGTGTTGAGGTCAGCATAATATGAATTGTGTTCATTTAATGAATGTGAATAGTTCTTTTTGTTTGTTTTAATGGTAGGAATTCAGTGGGGGTTCTTTGCTGTTCTGCCAATTGTTACAGAAACACACAAACAAGCAAGTGTTTCTGTTATTTCCCCCTACCCCCGTCCCTCAGTCCTTTTCTGGTTCATTGCCAAGTAGCTGGTGTCTTTTCAATGTAATTGTGCTGTTTTAGACAGCCATTATTGGAGACAATAAACATCAATTCTTCATAAATAAGAGCGTAGCAGAGGCCATAATGTTGAAATCCAAAATTGGCAGCCTATCAGCTTCTAGCTTTAGAATAGTCCCTAGATATTCCAATCATTTCAAATATGGCAAAGTTTCCAAAATGAGAATCACAAAAACATGAAAGAGGATAATGGATGAAAAACGAACTACCAGCACAGTTGGGCTTCTTCATTCTAAGCTTATCTCCGGAAGTTGTGGGTGCTCCATCACTGGAAGTTTTTAAGAGATTTCATCTGCCTGGAATGGAATAGGGCAGTGTTGGCGAACCTATGGCATGCGTGCCAGAGGGGACACTCAGAGCCCTCTCTGTGGGCACGCGCGCTGTCGCCCCAGCCCCGCCTCCCCCTCCTCACCAGCAGCCCCGCGGAGGAGAGTTGCCCCCGGGCGCGGTCCACGCAGAGCAGCGCAGCCAAGGACATGGCAGCCGGGCAGCGAAGATGACTCCGCCCTTGCGCCCCATCGCGCGCAGATGATGATGTGGGGTGTGGGCAGAGGGCGTGGCCACCACGGCGCTGCTGCTGGGCCACCTGGGCGATCTGCGGTGGGCTGTGGAGGCAGTGGGTCGCCCTGCGGGCGGGTGGGGTGGGAGCGGGAGCGGTTTTTGGGCACTCAGTCTCTAAAAGGTTCGCCATCACTGGAATAGGGTCTCCTGCTTGAATAGGGAGTTGGACTAGAAGACCTCCAAAATCCCTTCTAAACCCTATTATCTATGCTTCCTTGCTCAAACTGGGTTAGATGCTAGTAAAAATGGTGGGCTCAGATAGAGACAATCACTGCATTCATATTACGTGCTAAGCCATGGCTTGCTTAGTTCAAGGGTTTTGGATTTATACCTGTGAACGATAATAGGGGCAGGCATATAACAAGGCATAAGAAGGTTAACTAGGGAATTACTCCACCAATGGAATCATTCATCATTTGCAAACCATGATGGAAGTCAGTATTTATCGGTGAATACATTTATATTAACGTTACAGTCTAAAACAGCAATCTTCCAATGCTTGGAGACCCGAGAACTGTAAATTGGTGTATTTTGTTTCTGCTTTCGTTTTCTGTAGATTTTTTCTAATGGGAAAAAATTTCCTTTCCTTTCCTTTGATCTCTTGGGTTTGGGTACTTACCCTAACAGGATGACATGGATAGCATAAAAAGATTAACTTCACCATGTTGCTTGCTTTCATATGATGACAATGTTATCCATTCAGTCGAGTCCGACTCGTGGCGAATCTATGGGCCAGGTGTCTCCACATCTTCTGATCTTTCACTATTTCTTTGAGTTGTTCTATGCTCTGGCTGATAACAGCTTTGATGGTGTCCATCCACCATGTTCTTTGGCGGCCTGGTTTCCTTTTACCGCTAACTCTTCCAAACATAATTGCTTTCTCCAGCGAATTCCCCCTGGGGCGACATGTCCAAAATAAGTGAGATGCAGTTTTGTGATTTTGCTTTTTAGTGTCATGTCTGGTGTTACTTGTTGGTCAACTTTGCTGTCCAAAGAATACGCAGGAACCTTCTCCAGCACCACACCTCAAACGAGTTGATTTTTCCTCCTGTCTTGCTTTTTTAAGGTCTAATTCTTTCATATATTCAGCAGCTATCTGGGCAGATTTAAAAAGAAAAAGAAAAAAAAGCCCAAATCTACCACAAGATCTAAAACGATGGGGCCACCACAGAAAAGGCCCTATTGTTGCTGTTGTTGCTATTGTTGCTCAGAGATGGACCAAAGCCCACTTCTTTGATTTACAAGGAGGTTTATTTTTGTGTACAGAAAGGGGGGGGGAGACCCTGATCTAATGATAATTAAGTACCTGGCTGATAGATCATACAACACTGGGTGGTTTAAAAACGTATCAATGGGGAGCCAATTAGATAAAAGCTGTTAAAATATACATTTCTGCTGTGACATTTCACAGCTCGTACCCGTATTCAGTATTCTTTGTGGCTTGCTCTTAAAATAAACATTGGCTTTAAAGCATATCTCTCATTGAAAGCTCGCAGGAAGGAAAGAATAAATAATAATAATAATAATAATAATAGTAAAAAGCCCAGGGCAATCAGATGCCTAGACAAAATCTGGTACAGCTCTCTAAAAGTCAAGAATAGAAAAAGATGAAAGAGGCAGGGAGCAAAGAGTGGGGGCGAAGCTGACCAAGAAATCACATATCAGAAGCAATCAAGGTTTTGACTTCTCCCTTTGAAAATGAAAAGAAGAAAATTAAAAGGAAGAAAACCTGGAATAAATTGAACAAATGAAGCTACAAAAAGCTTTTCTACTATAAAGGGTTTCTAATTTAATCAGCTGGAAGCTACCGTCACTCTTGCTGTAATATGGGCTGAGTACTGGAAAAAAATTGTGACATGCAGTGTTAATCTTTTTTTTTTTTTTTAAAGTTACTGATTTTTTTTTCCTATGCAGCTAAATTCTCTGTGTAGGTCTTGAAAGCTTTCTAAGGGTGTCAGCTGGTTGCCATGGTAAGTATTACCCCCCCCACCCCCAAGTTTTACTACTGAGTTATATCAGAATTTCCTAACTTGGCTCCTCTCTCACCACAATTGTGGATATTGCCATCAAAACTTTTTTTAGAAGGAAATTGCTTATAAATCAGCCCTCCAAACCCAGGACCTTCTAGTTGACCCGGGGCTCCAATTTCCAGCATTCTGACTCAGCATAAATATAATATGAACTCTGATGAATCCTTATTTCTTCAAGATCGGGCCAAAATCCAACAGGTGATGCATTCCAGGGTTCCAGGTGAATGTTGCAGTGTCGCTGCGGTCGCTCGTAAGGACGAACGACTGCCGTGGTGCGGCAACATTTGTAATTTCGGGACTTGCTCGTAAGCACTAGGGGGCACTTATCGCGTAATTTTGAATGTTCACTAAGGGAACATTCACAACTCGGGGATCACCTGTATTTAGGATGAATTTAGGGACCTTCTTTAAGTCCTTTACAAGCTGGAGCCGGTCTGTTTCACCATGTTCTCGTTTGCCACAATACTGTGGCTTTCTGGCTTGTATAGGAGTTTCAGATAAGCACAGTGAGATGTTCTAGGATTCTATTTTTCTATCTAAGCCCGTTCTGCAGCTTGACGTGATTGACAAAACCGAAGGCTTTCTGTGACCCATGACGCACAGCTTGACTTCTCTTTGGCATTCTTTGAGCTTTTTCGGTTATCCGGCACGCAAGCCATCTTGAACGTCTGGCATCTCTTTTTTCCATGCAGACCTCTAATTTGCCTTGGGCAATCCTAAGCATTAGTTTGCGGGTGTGTAAAATTAAGGATATTGTACAATAGCAACAGCACGTAGACTTACATACCGCTTCACAGTGCTCTACAGCCACCTCTAAGCGGTTTGCAGAGTCAGCATATTTGCCCCCAACAATCTGGGTCCTCATTTTATCGACCTGAGAAGGATGGAAGGATGGGAATTGAACTGGCGAATTGCTGGCAGTTTTGGCAGTCAGCAGAATTAGTCTGCAATACTGCATTCTAACCAGCGCGGCTCATTATTTATCCATACGATCCAAATAAGAAGAAACAGGCAGAGCTTTGATTGCACCATTGCAGCTGCCATTTTGACTTTTTTCTACCCCAACTTGTGGACACTTCTGAGAGCTGGCAACTGTTTGATGTGGCCAGTTTTGCTGATCGCCAATTGCTAAGCAGGTTCAAATCTTACTAGAATTCCCTTCCCCTAAGGAGATACATCTGGGGGGAGCCAGAAGAGGGACTCCCTCCCTCTGGAGCATCATCCTTATGGAAATTAGACCGGCTCCCACTCTGACACTCTTTCGGAAGGCCCTGAAGACGTGGTTCTGCCAGCGAGCCTGGGGAACCCAGAGCAGGATGGAGCCCATTAAATGGCTGGTATGAGTGTGTGATGTCGCCGAGGGTGGAGTGGGGTGGGGGTTTATTATTTTGTTATTTTTATTTTTTATTATTTTTATTTCTTTTATATTGTGTTTTTATTTCCTGTAAGCTGCCTTGAGTCGCCGTGAGCGAGTAGGCGGCAATATAAATGTTCCAAACGATAGATAGATAGATAGATAGATAGATAGATAGATAGATAGATAGATAGATAGATAGATAGATAGATAGATAGATAGATAGATAGATAGATAGATAGATAGATAGATAGATGGACAAGAGAGATAGATGAGGGAGATAGAGAAATTAAGTGGATAGCTAGAAGATAGGTAGATAGGTAGATAGGTAGATAGGTAGATAGGTAGATAGATAGATAGATAGATAGATAGATAGATAGATAGATAGATAGATAGATAGATAGATAGATAGATAGATAGATAGATAGATAGATAGACGGACGGACGGACGGACGGACGGACGGACGGACGGACGGACGGACGGAGAGGCTGGGGGCAGAGTTTGCCTGCAATACTGCATTTTAACCACTGAGCCACCTCAGCTCTTATTATCCTTCAGGAAGGGATGGATGGATGAACAGATAGATGGATGATAGAAAGGTAGATAGATGGATAGAGGGAGGGAGGGAGGAGGAGAGAGAGAGAGATGATAGATAGATAGATAGATAGATAGATAGATAGATAGAGAGAGAGAGAGAGAGAGAGAGAGAGAGAGAGAGAGAGAGAGAGAGAGAGAGAGTATAGATAGAGAGAGAGAGAGAGAGAGAGAGAGAGAGAGAGAGAGAGAGAGAGACAGACAGACAGACAGACAGACAGACAGACAGACAGACAGACGACAGACAGACAGACAGACAGATGAAAATGTAGCCAAAAGCCAGGTCTTAACACACTTCTGGAAAACCAGAAGTGGTTACTCGCATCACCTCTGGGACTAAGATATTCCATAGAGTGGGGACTGCAACTGAGAAGGCCCTGCTCCTAGATCCTGCATGTCAAAACTCCCTGACTGACAGTGTATGCGGAATACCCTCCCTGCTTGATAGGGAAGGATGGGTGGATGTACAGGTAGTCCTTGATTTCACAACCATTTGTCTAGTGTCTGTTCGAAGTTGCCATGGCACTGAAAAAGGGATTTATGACTGTTTTTCATACTTTTGACCATTGCAGCATCCCCACGGTCATGTGATCAAAATTCAGATTCTTGGCAACTGGCATGTATTTATGACGATTGCAGTGTCCTGGGGTCGTGTGATCCCCTTTTGCTAACTTCTGACAATGGGGACGCCAGATTCACTTAACAACCGTGTGACTAACTTAACAGCTGCAGTGACCCACTTAACACCCGGGGCAAGAAAGGTCGTAAAGTGGGGCAAAAATTCACTTCATAAATGTCTCGCTTAACAACAGAAATGTCGGACTCAGTTGTGGTCATACGACGAGGACTACCTGTATCAAGTTGGGGAGTGAAACATCTGCTAGAAAATAACCAAGCTCAAGAAGCACCAAGGATGCCTCAGAACTCAGACTGCATTTGAAAACAGACCGGGGGGTTAGCAAGACTCTGGAGTTCCGAAAATTCAGGAAAGAGGTTTTTTTCCCCCTGGTTTCCATCCTTCTGTCTAGGTTAAAAACAACCCCAGCCGTGAGAGTAATGAAAGTTGCTCCCTGACGCTGGGAGCCTATGAAAGTCGAGATAACAATAGTGATTTGTGCTGATCAGAAAATCAGGAGGAGTCCTGGAGCAGCAGTTCAGCTAAGAGGTTTTATTAAAAGGTGTAACCAGCTTTGGCGAACGGTAGCTCTTCCGAAACCAAGCATACCTTTTCTTAAAAAAAAAACACCCATTTTTAATAAAACGGGTTTGTCTGAAAAGATGTTTCCAGACTACAGATAGTCCTCGACTTACGACCACAATTGAGCCCAAAATTTCTGTGGCTGAGTGAGGCAGTTGTTAAGGGAGTTGGCCTCCATTTTATTCACTTTCTTGTCCTGGTTGTTAAGTGAATCCCTGCAGTTGTTCAAGTAGTAGCAGGCTTGCTAAGGAAATCTGGCTTCTCCTTTGGCCGCTTGTGAGAAGATGCCAAAAGGGGATTGTTGTGACCCAGATGGTCAAGGCAAGGCAGGCCTCTAAAGCAGAGGTAGGCAACCTTGGCTCTTTTATGACTTGTGGACTTCAACTCCCAGAATTCTTGAGCCAGCATGGCTCAGCTTGGAAACCTCTCCCTTCCCCTCAGCATGGCTGGCTCAGGAATTCTGGGAGTTGAAGTCCACGAGTCATAAAAGAGCCAAGGTTGCCTACCCCTGATCTAGAGAGTCCTTTATTGCTCTCAATAAATGTTCCAGCAAATGGCCCTCCATCGACCAGTAAGGCTCCAGCCCAGTGGTGGGATTCAAATATGTGAACAACCGGTTCTCATGTGGATGCCACTTCTGGAAGTCCATTCTGGGCCTGGGCAACAAAAGATTAGCTACCGGTTCTGCCAAACTGGTGCGAACTGGCTGAATCCCACCACTGCTCCAGCCCCACATTACCCTGAAGGCAGCCACCCTCAGCCCCCCAAACAACAGCCCCTATAGTGCAAAGAAAGCCCACAGAGTAGGAGCACACTCACAGGGCAAGGTCCAGGGTTCGATGTCCAGTCCACAAGGCAAAGTCCAGGCACAAGACAATGGCAGGACAAAATAAAAGGCCCAAGGCAAGAAGGCGTTCCAAAGGCACAACAAAGCAAAGGGCCAAAAGCAGTCCACAAGACAAGGGCGAGGCTCATCAAGGCCGGGCACTCCACAAGCAATTCCATCAACAGACACATCGACCTACAATCAGCCTACGAACCTCTCAGAATCCAAATCAACCGCACAGCCAACCAGAGACACCACTGACCCTCAACCATCCCGCACAAGCCCCCATTTCACCAGCACTTCACCTCTCAATAACCTGACCTGATGTAGCCTACCCATCACAAGACCCATCACAAGCCACTCACTGATGACTCACACCTGACCCATCACCAGACCCTCACTTGACACACCCACACCTGAAGCCCTTATAAACAGAAGAACACGGACACTGACATCCTCTCAACTCTGCTGAAGATGTCACCTAGCCTGGTAATGAAACGTTCGGAAACCAACCCACAAGCTCGGAGAACGAACCTCCACCCTGATTCCTACACCCGAGCTACAGATATTCACCAGATATTGCAAACAAGGGCAAGGTCCAAGACAAAAAGCAAAGAGCAATCCTCCAAACAATGACAACAGGCACGAGTCAAACACGGGGCAGTGTAAGCCAAAGTAAGCAATTGTTCCTGGCATAGACTAACTCCCCACAGCTTCTCCTTAAGTCCTTCCCCTCCAGGTGTTCTTTGTGAGGAGGGGTGGGACGACTTTCTCCTGAGTAGCCTTGCAGCTCTTCTCTTAGCTTGCCTACGCGCCACTCTCCGTGCCCTTGGATCGAGTGGAGGAGGCAGCTGTTCCTCATCAGAGGGGATCTGCTGCCTATCAGCACCACTGTCTCTCAGCAGCCGATCCTCCCCTGTGTCTGTGAAGGCAGGCAACTGTCCGTCTGGTTGACCATCTCCCCCAATGCCTGAGGGGCCTGGGACAGCCTCGTCCTCAGCCCCTGGCCTCTCCAAACATGCCATGGGAGACGCGCCATCCCTGTCGGACATTCCCAGTTCAAACTCCTCCCCCTCCTCCTCTGAACCGGGCTCTGATGGGGCCATGACAGTGATCACATGATCCCGGGATGCTGCAATTGTCATAAATATGAGCCAGTTGCCAAGCATCTGAATTTTGATCACATGATCATGGGGATGCTGCAACATAAGTGTGAAAATTGGTCATAAATCATTTTTTTTGAACGATCACTAAAGTCAAGGTCTACCTGTACTTATCTGAGGTTACCATTGGCTACTGGGTCCTGTCCCGTTTCCCTCAATCCTTTGTCCCATTTCCCACCTTCCCAACAAGGGCCTCACAGAAAGGACTGCTCAGCCCTCCCCATGCTGATTTTATTCTAGCAGAAAACAGCAAAAAAACAAAAAAACACACCCATTAAATATGCTGGATTGGCTTAAGGACCATGTGGTTTGCTTACAACTATGTAATTCACTTTATGATTGCAGTGACTCACTTTACAACCATTGTAAAAATGGTCATAAACTCAAATATAGTCACATGGTGCCGCAACTTACCACCACAATGACTTACGACCAAAAGTCTGGGCTCCACTGTGATCATACGTTGAGGACTACCAGAATGGTAAAGATCATGTGGGAGAGACCAATGTCATATTGCAACTGAATAACAGAATAACAGAGCTGGAAGGGCCCTTGGAGGTCTTCTAGTCCAACTCCCTGCTCAGGTAAGAGACCTTATATCTTTTCAGAAAAATGCTGTCCAGTCTCTTCTTAAAAGCTTCCAGTGTTGGAGCATTCACAACTTCTGGAGGCAAGTCGTTCCACTGATTAATTGTTCTCACTGTCAGGAAATTTCTCCTTAGTTCTAGTTTGCTTCTCGCCTTGATTAAATTCCACCCATTGCTTCTTGTCCGGCCTTCTGGTGTTTTGGAGAATAGGTTGACCCCCTCTTCTTTGTGGCAGCCCCTTAGTTATTGGAACCCTGCTATCATGTCACCCCTCTCACACAAAGTTGTGTTTCTCTTGTCCTTAGGGGAGAACACTGAATTGCCAACTTTCTCAGCCACAGGAGGATTTCACTCGGTCCTGGAAGGCACGGTATCGCCAGCCTTTAGTGCCACGGTGATCATTATCGTCACCGTGATCATTTCCGGAAGTGCCTACTTGTGTTTTTTGAAGTACATCTGCACCGGATGCTGTAAATCCTTCCAGGTGGCGCCATTAAGGAGGCCGGAACGGAGCAAGTCTGAAGAACAAGTATGACTTGGTGGACCTTCAACAGCTGAGGATCCAGTCAAGAAGAATTGATTCCCAGACAATTGAAGAAGAAAAAAATAGCAAGTCTGATCCTGAAGTTGGGAACTTCTTGACTGAAACGTGGTTCTACTTTTCAGTGGCAATTGGGAGAACCTCCAAAGGTGCAACACTTAAGAATGGTGGGGAGGCTTTCTCTGTCACCCTGAGGAGGTCAGAGGGTGGTGCATTTGGCTTTTTCTGTCCACCAAGGACACATTGTTTTAATGACCGAGGAGAGTGAGAGATAGAATTCGAAGTAGGGTTGAGGAGTCAAAACTCAATGATACTGGTGGAAGAAGAGAACCTTGTTCAAAAACAATCCAGTGGATTTAGAATGCTCTAGTCTAAATCTGACCTTCACACTCATGTCTTGTTTAGGTGGACCATTGTCTTTGGTGGCATCTCACCAGGGTTTTTTGTCCGTAACATCAGTAAATAAACTTGCTTTCTCGGACCACAACTATGTTGTGAATGGTCTAGATTCTTCTCTGGTAGGTTCAAATGTTATTTAACGATGCAGAATTTTGCACTGACCTTTACTCTCATGTCTTATTTAGGTGGACCATTATCTTTGGTGGCATCTCACCGTGGTTGTCGTTCTTAACATCAGTAAATAAACTTGCTTTCTGAAACCAGAACTATGTTGTGAATGGTCTAGAATAGATCAGAGGTCCCCAACCTTTTGGCACTAGGGACCGGTTCCATGGAGAGAGGTTTTTCCGCGTGGTTTTGTGTGCTGCCTGCATCCCGCGGATGGGGCTTTGCTTGTTTCTGCGGACCGGTTGCTGGCATGCCGCGGCCCGGTACTGGTCCACGGACCAGGGGTTGGGGACCGCTGGTCTAGATTCTTCTCTGGTGGGTTCAGATGCTATTAACGATGCAGAATTTTGCTCTGGAAATCTGCAACAGAGATTATGCCCAAATTTATGTATACACAGATACCATACTTGGAAGGCTGACTCCTCACTCCTGTGATACCACATCCTTTGGAACAGAGCATTAACTACTCCACGGAAGAGCTTCGCTCTTGCTTTGGCTTGATGATTTGTCATCCAGATGAGTTCCCTTCCAGAAGGGGGGTCACTGACCATCATCACAGATTCTGCTGAGCTGTCCAACTTACCCAAAGGTAGTCCTCAACTTACGACCACAACGGAGCCGAAAATGTCCATGTCTAAGCAAGGCAGTTCTTAAGTGAGTTGTGCCTCATTTTACAGGTCTTTTTTTGCCCCAGTCGTTAAGTGAATCGCTGCAGTTGTTAAGTGAGTCATGCAGATGTTAAGCAAATCTGGCTTCCCTTGTTGACTTCGCTTGTCAGAAGCCAGCTGGGAAGGTTACAAAAGGGGATCACATGACCCCAGGACAGTGCAGCTGTCATAAGCACACGCCAGTTGCCAAGCGCCTGGATTTTGATCATGTGACTGTGGGGATGCTGCAAAGGCAGTCCACGTGAAAACCGCTCACAGAACACTTTTTGCATTGTAACTTTGAATGGCCACTAAATGAATGGTTGTAAGTTGAGAACTACATGTGTCTGAGGCTCCCAGCTAATATGTATCTGTCACAGGTTCTTTTACCTACTTCCAGATCTGGGGGGCTGCCAAAACCCAAGTCCCCTTGACCATTAGGCAACCCCCACACAAGCACACAAGGGGGTAGTACTCACTGTTCCTTCTCACGCACTTCCCCGGGTCTAAATGTCTGTGGGGACTCTCAATTATCCAAGTCATGGTTGTCCCAAAGGTCCATTTTCCAAAAGGCAACTGGACTTTGCCTGGTTTTTTTTTCCTTTTAGTTAGAACTGAAGAAGCTTCTTGGATGAGAAGCAAAATGTTTTCAAAGGAAAAAGAGCCAGAAAAAGTCCAGTTGCCTTTTGGAAAAAGCACCTTTAAGTTCCCAAGGTCTGTTTCTTCTCCTAGCACTAGATTACTACAATTGGTGGGTCCAATTGCTAAAGATCAGTACCAGGTAGTCCTCGACTTAACAACAGTTCATTTAGTGACCATTCAAAGTTACAATGGCACTGGAAAAAGTGGCTTATGACTGTTTTTCACACTTACGATCGTTGCAGCATCCCCCCCCCCGTAGTCACGTGATCAGAATTCGGACTCTTGGCAACTGACTCGTATTTATTGAGGGTTGCAGTGTCCCAGGGTCATGTGATCAACTTTTGCAACCTTCTGACAAGCAGAGTTAATGGGAAAAGCAGATTCATTTAACAACCGGGCTAACAACTTATCAACTGCAGTGATTCACTTACCAACGGTGGCAAGAAAGTTCATAAAATGGGGCAAAACTCATTTGAGAAATGTCTCACTTAACGACAAAAAATTTGGGCTCAATTGAGGTCGTAAATCGAGGACTACCTATTTGTCTTTTAGCCCTAGACTTCTTCCAGTTGCTGTATTTGCACAGAGCAATAGAAACCATCTCCCCTCTCACTCCCCAAACACTCAGCTGGCTTTCATGGCTAAGGCAGGATTAGAACTCACAGTCTCCTGGTGATTGACTCAAAGTCCCCCAGCTGACTTTCATACCGAAGGTGGTAGTAGAACTCACAGTCTCCTGGTGATTGACTCAAAGTCCCCCAACTGACTTTCATACCGAAGGTGGTACTAGAACTCACAGTCTCCTGGTGATTGACTTAAAGTCCCCCAACTGACTTTCATACCGAAGGCAGGACTAGAATTCAGTCTCCTGGTGATTGACTCAAAGTCCCCCAGCTGACTTTCATGCCTAAGGCAGGACTAGAACTCACAGTCTCCTGGTGATTGACTCAAAGTCCCCCAGCTGACTTTCATGCCTAAGGCAGGACTAGAACTCACAGTCTCCTGGTGATTGACTCAAAGTCCCCCAACTGACTTTCATACCGAAGGTGGTACTAGAACTCACAGTCTCCTGGTGATTGACTCAAAGTCCCCCAGCTGACTTTCATACCGAAGGCAGGACTAGAATTCACAGTCTCCTGGTGATTGACTCAAAGTCCCCCAACTGACTTTCATGCCTAAGGCAGGACTAGAACTCACAGTCTCCTGGTGATTGACTCAAAGTCCCCCAGCTGACTTTCATGCCTAAGGCAGGACTAGAACTCACAGTCTCCTGGTGATTGACTCAAAGTCCCCCAGCTGACTTTCATACCGAAGGTAGTACTAGAACTCACAGTGTCCTGGTTGTTCTGTTCTTGCAAAGAAGACATCGAGACGAGGCTGGTTCACAACAAAGATCTCTTTATTGAAACACAATCACAGAACAGCAGCAAGAACACAATGGCCGCTGGCCTTTTATATCCCCTTGCAAGGGGATGCACATCCAATCATTGCAGGCCGTTCTCCCGCCTTGCGCATGTGCGCAAGGCCGGAGACAGCCTGTCTGGGTCCCGGGCAGACACGTGGTCTGTCCGGGTCTCTGCAGCCTTCCTGCAGCCTTCCTGAGGACTCAGCAAGGCCCAGGACATAACACTGGTGATTGACTCAAAGTCCCCCAGCTGACTTTCATGCCTAAGGCAGGACTAGAACTCACAGTCTCCTGGTTTCTAGCCTGGTGCCTTAACCAGGACACCAGTGTTTAAAATGGGTGGCCATGAAGATTTAGAAAGAATTTTGGCTGCCTATATTTGGAACAAATTATGATAGTCCTGTTGGGGGGGAAAAGCACTGTTGGGCACCTCATATATAATTTGACACTCCTTTTATGATTCAAAGCCTTTTATTCGAGCTCAAAAACATGAATACGAAAACCGGCTAGCATTAGCTGTTCCAGATTAATGGAACTGGAGGATAATAATAGTGATTCACTCCATATTCCAGGTGTACTGGCAGCTCATTTTAAGTGCTACATAAAAATTCATGAGCTTTTTCATTCACAAATGAGCAATTTAAAAATGAGAATTTTTTGGGAACAGGACAGATTTATACCATGGTTGAACCATAAAAAACAACAACCCCCAAAACCCTTTCATATTTCCAATTTGTTCTCCTTGTCTTAAAGAAGCCTCTCTTTCTATCAACTAATTTCTGGCTGGCTTTTCTCCCAGTCTTTAAATGTTTTTTTCATCAAAGTTTTTGCCATCTAGACTCGCCTCTTGCATAATTACACTAATGTTCTGTGCCGCTGATCCTTCCCACATCTCTCTGAAGTCACAGAAGCTTTTTGACAGCAAAATTGCATTGGTACACCTACCGTACAGGTCGACTTCTACTTACAACCATTCATTTGGTGAATGTCTGAAGTTACAACAGCACTGAAAGAAGTGACTTACGACCATTTTTCACACTGACGACCGTTGCGGCATCCCCGTAGTCATGTGATCAAAATTGGGATGCTTGGCAACTGGCAAGAATTTATGAGTATTGCAGTGTTTTGGGGATCACGTGATCCACTTTTATGACCTTCTGACAAGCCAAGTCAATGGGGAAACCAAATTTACTTAACAACCATGTTCCTAATTTAAGAACCTCAGCGATTCACTTAACAACTGTGGCAAACGGGCAAAACACACTTAACAACTGTCTTGCTTAGCAACAGGAATTTGGGGCCCAACTGTCATCGTAAGTCAAGGATGTGTGTATCTCACAAATCCTCTGCTAGTTTGCAACTCAGATAGGTTTCCTTAGAACAGGGGTAGGCAACCTTGGCCCCTTCATGACTTGTGGACTTCAACTCCCAGAATTCCTGAGCCAGCATGGGGGAACTATGGCCCCTTCATGACTTGTGGACTTCAAGTCCCAGAATTCCTGAGCCAGCATGGGGGAACTATGGCCCCTTCATGACTTGTGGACTTCAACTCCCAGAATGGCTGGCTCAGGAATTCTGGGAGTTGAAGTCCACGAGTCATAAAAGAGCCAAGGTTGTCTACCCCTGCTTTAGAAGTAAGTCTCATTGACTTTTATGAAGCTTATTAAGTTGGATCAAAATGTAGTGGTATCTTGAGGAGACTTGTTCGAATCAATGGATTAGATTGAGATCTTAGAGTGTAATTCAATCAATCAATCAGAACAGAACTGGAAGGGACCTTGGAGGTAATAATAATAATAATAAAGTTGGAAGGGACCTTGGAGGTCATCGAGTCCAACCCCCTGCTCAGGCAGGAAACCCTATACCATTTCGGACAAATGGCTGTCCAGTCTCTTCTTAAAAACTTCCACTGTTGGAGCATTCACCGCTTCTGGAGGCAGGTTGTTCCACTGGTTAATTGTTCTAACTGTCAGGAAGTTTCTCCTCAGTTCCAGGTTGCTTCTCTCCTTGACTAGTTTTCCATCCGTTACTTCTTGTCCTGCCCTCAGGCGCCTTGGAGAATAGCTTGACTCCCTCTTCTTTGTGGCAACCCCTGAGATATTGGAATACTGCTATCATGTCACCCCTAGTCCTTCTTTTCATTAAACTAACATACCCAATTCCAGCAAACGTTCCTGATATGCTTAGCCTCTAGTCCCTAATCATCTTTGTTGCCCTTCTCTACACTCTTTCTAGAGTCTCAACATCTTTTTTACATCGTGGTGACCAAAACTGGATGCAGTATTCCAAGTGTGGTCTTACCAAGGCACATTGTAAAGTGGTATTATACTTCACGTGATCTTGATTCTATCCCTCTGTTAATGCAGCCCAGCACTGTGTTGGCTTTTTTGGCAGCTGCAGCACACTGCTGGCTCATATTTAAGTGATTGTCCACTAGGACTCCGAGGTCCCTCTCACAGTTACTGCTATTGAGCAAGGTACCCCCTATACTATACCTGTACATTTGGTTTTTCTTGCCTAAATGTAGAACCTTACTTTTTTCACCATTGAAGCATTGTTCTAGTCCAACCTCAAGCAGGAGGCCCTATACAATTTGAGACTAGAGTGGTTGTTCATTCTCTTCTTAAAAACCTGCAGTGATGAAGGTTGATGAATACATTCATTATCTTTCTATTTAGGATGTAAGTCCCATTGTCTCAGATGGCCTCGCTTACAGTATAAGGCAAATGATTCAAACCTGGTCATATTCAAGGTCTATAGAATTTGTATCAATAGATTTTTTTTTTTTGATAAACGTAAGTACATACCAAAATAATTCCAGCTTTCCGATTGAACATACTGTGATTAAGGTCATATGAAGCCTCAGCAGTTCTGCTTTAGGAATGTTGATGTCTGAGCTAAACCCAGTATCTCTGGAACAAATGTTTAACTGATCTCTTTTGATTGCAAGGGATTTTTTTGGGTGGTAAGATTTTTCCCCGTCTTGACTCTTGGAAAATAGAGAAGAAGCATAGCAGAATAAGCTTGGGGATATGATACAGGCATCAGAAACTGGAAAAAGAGCCTCAGATGTGTTCTTATCCACTTCTGGTTCTGGAACAGCTCGTTCATCCTAGTTTTCATGCAATGCCCAAAAAGGTTATCTGTAAGAAATGTAAGCCTTCACAGAAGATTGCTCATTTGATGTTTTATTGATTTTAACTCAATAAGACACATTAAAGTTATATCAAGAGTCAGTTTGACAAACGGTCAAAGTGTCAGGCCAGAAACTGCATATCTGGGGAGAGAGAAGTTAGAAAGGAATAGAGCTGGAAGGGACCCTGGAGGTCTTCTAGTCCAGCCCCCCGCTTAAGCAGGAGAACCTATACCGTCTCAGACAGGTGATTGCCTAGTCTCTTCCTAAAAATCTCCAGGGATGGAGCACCCACGATTTCTGGGGGTAAGCTGTTCCACTGGTTAATTGTCTTCACTGTCAGGAAGTTTCTCCTTAATTCCAGGTTGCTTCTCTCTTTGATCAGTTTCCAATCATTGTTTCTCGTCCTTCCCTCTGGTGCTTTGGTAAATAAAATGACCCTCTCTTCTTTGTGGCAGCCCCTCAAATACTGGAACACTGCTATCATGTCTCCCCTATTTCTTCTTTTCTTTAAACTAGCCAAACCCAAGTCCCATAGCCGTTCTTCCTATGTTTTAGTTTCCAGGCCTTTGATCATCTTAGTTGCTCTTCTCTGAACTTTTTCCAAACTCTCAACATCTTTTTTGTGATATGGTGACCAAAATTGGCTGCAGTATTCCAGGTGTGGTCTCACTAGGACTTTGTAAAACGGTACTAATACTTCATGTGATCTTGATTCTATGCCTCTGTTTATACAACCCAGGATTGTATTAGCTTTTTTGGTTGCTGCTGCACACTGCATATCTAGCTAGAGACAAGTTCTCTGAAGATGGGCTCCAGCACTAACCCAAAAGCTTGAAAGAATAAACTTTTGGTCCTGGTGACTGACTCAGATTGGATCCTGCAACATTATTCTGGGACATGTATATTCATTCACCTTCATCCAGGTCATGATTGTCCCAAAGTTGCTTTTTCCAAATGGCAACTGGATTTTCTTGGGGTTTTTTCTTCCTTTGAAAGTGCACAACACAAACTCATGGCACAACCCAGGAGAACAAACCCATCAGGACAAGATTCAGCAGTCCATCTGCATTTGAAAGACAAAGGCAACTCTTGAAGGCAGCAACGTCCACATTCTGGACAGAGGGGACCGCTGGTTTGAAAGAGGGGTCAAAGAGGCCATCTATGTTAAAAATCTATCAATCATTCCGAATAGAGCTGGAAGGGACCGTGGAGGTCTTCTAGTCCAGCCACCTGCTCAAGTAGGAGACCCTATATCATTTCAGACAAGTGGCTGTCTAGCCTCTTCTTAAAAACCTCCAGTGATGGAGCGCCCATGATCTCTGAAGGCAATTTCTGTTCCACTGGTTAATTGTCTTCCTTGTTAGGAAGTTTCTCCTTAATTCCAGGTTGCTTCTCTCCTTGATCAGTTTTCAACCATTGTTTCTTGTCCTGCCCTCTGGTGCTTTGGAGAATAGTTTGATGCCCTCTTTGTTGTGATAGCCCCTCAAATACTGGAATACTGCTATCATGTCTCCCCTAGTCCTTCTTTTCTCTAGACTGGCCATTCTCAAATCCTGCAACCGTTTTTCATATGTTTTAGTCTCCAGGCCTTTAATCGTCTTAGTTGCTCTTCTTTGCACTTTTTCCAAAGTCTCTTTTTTGTAATGTAGTGACCAAAACTGGATGCAGTATTCCTGGTGTGGCCTTACTAAGGCTTTACAAAGTGGTATTAATACTGCACATGATTTTGATTCTATGCCTCTGTTTATACAATCAAGGATTGTATTAGCTGTTTTGGCTGCCGCCGCACACGGCTGGCTCATGTTTAAGTGATCGTCCACTAGGACTCCAAGGTCCCTCTCAAAGTTACTGTTTTTGAGCCAGATTTTGCCTAATCTGTACTTGTACCTTTTGTTTTTCCTGCCCAGGTGTAAAACCTTGTTTTTCTCCACATTAAATATAATTTTGTTGGACAGAGCCCATTGTTCAAGTCTGTCAAGATCTTTTTGGATTCTGATTGAACAGTCCTCCCTCGAGAGAGAGGGAGGGATGCACCACCACCTATCTTCTGTTTACAACGTTGTCCTTTCAGCAGGCCCAAGAAGGTTCCACATCCATTTGACCCTGAGGATGCAGATAAATCCCCAAGTGGCCTCAATAACTCTCCGAGGGAGTGCTAACGACCAGATGACTGCAAAGCATGTAAATCTTTCCATTCCCCTCCAGTCAGTTAGAACTGAAGGAAGCTTCTTGGATGAGAAGCGAAATGTTTTCAAAGAGAAACCAAGGAAGGCCAGTTGCCTTTTGGAAAAAGCACCTTTGGACTGGGCTAGATTGAGGAAGCTCCTTCAAATCATCTGTTTCTCCAGGAAATCTGTGCGAGAAACACTGTGATATTTGGATCAGACCTGGCAACATTTCATTTCACAAACAATTGATTCCTTGAACAGATTCTTGCCTTCAAATCTGAGAGGAAGGAAAGCTGACAAGGTTATACTTATTAAGCTCCACTGAACTCAACAGGAACTCTTTGTGAATAAATGTATGAATTTCCATTCGTTAAAGCTGCATAAGCATTGGTATCCATCCAGCAGGGGTCTTACACGTTTATTTTTACGATCCACTGATAGCAATAAGGATTGCTGGTCTTTCTAAGTCCTTTTTCTAACCACTGCAAAGAACACCCTGGAACTTTCCCCATTCTATGCACAAAAAGGACAACATGGCAAGCTGGCACCCTTCATGAAAGCAGCAGATTGCTGTAAGTTATGCCCAGCAGATTGCCACTTCTTACTGTCTGCTGCCCAAGGCAACTGTGGGTAAATAATTGGGCTGGGTTCCAGCCAATTGTGGCAGCAGTGTTGTAAATAAGTCTTGAGGCCTGCAAGAATCTAGGTTACTATTAGATGTCAACAAAAGAGGTAGTAGAACACTCTAAATCGGGCATTGCTCAGCCTTGGCAATTTTAAGATGTGTGGACTTCAACTCCCAGAATTCTCCAGCCAGCATGCAATCCACACATTTTAGAGTTAATTAAGGTTGAGAAACGCTACTCTAATTCTTCCCTTTCATCCCCTGGTTCTCTGGAATTTTGCAGTCCAGTCCCCAGGACAGCACGGAAACAAACAAGATTTAGTGAGCATGTTATACCTACACACACACACACACACACACACACACACACACCAAAGAAATGGTGAAAACATGAGAGATATTATGTGTACAGATCCAACTTAGAAGTAAGGAGAAATTTTCTGTGAAAACGATCAACAAAACAATCAACTGGAATTGTGGCCGTTCCATTATCGAAGGTTTTCAAGAAAAGATGGTATAAAATCTCCTGCCCTGAGTAGGGGGTTGGATTAGAAAAACCTTTGAGGTCGCTTCCTGCAAACTTTAACTCTAATATTAAAAAGCCCAAACTTTAAATCAGAAGATGAACTAAAGCTGATGGGAAAAAGAGATGAATTGATATCTCTTCCCCTGGTCTAGGAAGCCATCCGCTGGGTTGACTGGGTGGGAAGGTGTGGTGTGCCCCACAATTTTCATGTGATGGATATAATTTGTTTTGCAAAGCAGAACACTTACATTTGGGAATGTATCTAAGAGCCTCTGTTTAGACTTCCATAAATGTCCTTGTTAAAAAAAGAACCAAGAAATCCATCTTTATTTAAATGTTAGGCTGGAAAACCACTTTTGAGACCCCCACGAAACAGAAAACGCCTTTCTTTATTCCTTTATTCCTGAGTAAATACAGTTGATATATAAGAACAAGATATGTAAAGTGTCTTTAAGCAAGTCTAAGCACCCTCCCCTCCTGTAAATGAAATTACAGTAACCACAAGAGGGCGATCTGGAGATATAATAAATTCCTTATGAATCTTTATGGAAAATCCATTTCTTTTGTAAATTTGTCTCCCCGATCGTCTCCTCGAGCATTACAGAATCAACTGCCTAGCCGTCTATTGGTGTTTAAAAATTTCAGGAATCAATAACAGTGCAATCATCTCTAGGCTTATTTGGGAGAAAGTCAGTGGTGGGATTCAAATATGTGAACAACCGGTTCTCTGTGTGGATGCCTCTTCCGAAAGTCCGTTCTGGGCCTGGGCGACCAAAAAATTAGCTACCGGTTCTGCTGAAGTTGTGCGAACCGGCTGAATCCCACCACTGGAGAAAGTCCAATGAAGTTCAGTCGAGGTTTTCTTTCTTCAAACACGGAACATAGAATAATAGGGTTGGAAGGGACCTTGGAGGTCTTCTTGTCCAACCCTCTGCGCAAGCAGGGGACCCCATACCATTCTGGACAAATGACTGTCCAGTCTCTTCTGGAAAACCTCCAGTGATGGATCACCTGGAGGATAAGCACAGAATGAAGAGGTCCATTGCTACCCTATTGTGTTAGTAGTTCGTTTTACATCCATTGTCCTCTTTCATGTTTTTGTGATTCGCCATGTAGGAAGACAGAACTCCCCCCCCCCAGAGAAAGAAATATTTTGGGGGATATTAAAAATGTAGAATATATTTCTCCAAAGGAATAATGGAAAATCTTAGGCAGAAACCACCACCCCCAAGTCTCTCTGCCCCAAGCAGAAATCAGATCTGTAGAAATGCAGATTTGATAATCCTTTCGGAAAGACTGAAGCCAGGAAGCTTAGAGCTGATGGGATTAGAAAGACAAAGATCCCTAGAACCAACAGCCCCTCACCCCAAATAAATCCAACACAGGACATAGCCATCAGCCCCAGCCCCAGGGAAGCAGGACATGACCTTTAGGTCATAATAGGATTAACCCACCACCATCAGAATACTAAAAGGGCACACTGAACCTCAGGTCAAAGTTCATGCCACAGGAACAACTCCAAACACAAAAGCCCAAGAAGGTATAAAAACCCACCACTCCCAGCAACATGTGGTCAGCTGCTCCAGAGCCACATGTCTTGTGGTTCTGCTCTTCAATAAACTAGAACCTTCTTTCTAAAGCAGTCTTCATTTTGTTTATTCCTGGCTTGGACTGGACCCTGATGAAGATTTTTCTTTCAACAGCCATTTTGGGGATGATTGAAATATCTAGGGATTATTCTAAAGCTAGAAGCTGATGGATTGCCAACTTTGAATGTCAGCATTATGGCCTTTGCATTGTTCTTCTTTATGAAGAACTGATGTTTATTTTCTCCAGATAATGGCTATCTGAAACAGCACAATTACACTGAAAAGATACCAGCTAGTTGGCAGTGAACCACAAGATTCATGGAGAGAGGAAGATAACAGCCAGACTTTCTTGTTTGCATGTTTCTGCCACAATTGGCAGAACAGCAAAGAAGCCCCACTGAAATCTTGCCTTTAGGAAAAGTAAAAGAACTATTCGCATTCATTCAAAGAACATTGTTAATATCACAGTAGTCCTCGATTTTCAAGCATTCTGTCCAGCGACTACTCAAAGCCTCAACGGCCCTGAAAAAGTGACCTCTGACCTTACAGACCACCTTGGACTTCAGTTCATAGCAACACAGATTGTTTTTATTTATAATTGTTGGCCATGCTGTTTGGGGGGCGGTTGATGATGTGCTATCAAGTTATTTTCACTCCCACCAACCACCAAGGTAGATTTTATCCATGACAATCTATCACTAAACTAGTCCTTCTAATTCTGATTTTATAACCTTTTCCTGTTGCGGTACTTTAAGAGAATTGCCCCAGACATAAAGCAAATGCCATGGTTGCAATGCAAATGGCGCCGTCACTAAGCAAACCCATTGTTTGCTATGTGATGTAAATTGAGGTCAACCCCATACTCAATTGCATTGCCACCATTTCTAACTTGCAGAGTTCATTTCCATGCAACCGGGGCCATGAAATCATGGGTCAGTGGGACGGATCCATGCTTGAGCAGGGGGTTGGACTAGAAGACCTCTAAGGTCCCTTCCAACTCTGTTATTCTGTGTTCTATATTCTATGGCAGGGGTCCCCAATCCCTGGTCCGTGGATCGGCACCAGTCTGCAGCATGCCAGCAACTGGTCCACGCAGTGAAGCCCCATCTGCAGGATGCAGGCAGCATACAAAACCATGCCTCCTCCGGTTCGTGGAAAAACCTTCCTCCATGGAACTAGTCCCTGGTGCCCAAAAGGTTTGGGGCCACTGTTCTGTGGAACATCTGCTTCAGATTTAGAAAGCTCTTGGGAAGAGAAGAAATGCTTGCTAGTAAGTAGTCGGACCAGGGTCTGACTCAGATTACCACCAGCTGACTCAGTCCTTATTAAATAATACTATACTGATTCCAAGCAAGCTGGAAAGTAAAACCTCTCAAATTCATGTAATCTGCAACAGTCCTTGGCATGCTGGCTTGCAAAACTGATATTAACAGCTGGGTGAAAAGGAAGATATGTGTTTATAAAAACCAACCATTTTAATAGATTTTAGATTATATCCTTTACAACAAGAAATCATCTTGTAGAAATGAGCTTATTGCATTTAGAGTATGTGGTAGGAGATGCAGGGAAATTAATGTTTTCAACCAGCGTTTCTCAACCTCAGTGACTAAGATGTGTGGACTTCCAAGTCCCAGAATTTCCAAGAAATGAAATGCAGTCTGGGGAATTCTGGGAATTCTGGAAGATGAAGGCCATACATCTTAAAGTTGCTGAGGTTGAGAATCACTGCTTTAAACTATCACTATATCAAAAATAGGAAGGAAGGAAGGAAGGAAGGAAGGAAGGAAGGAAGGAAGGAAGGAAGGAAGGAAGAAGGAAGGAAGGAAGAGGGAGGGGAGGGAGGGAGGGAGGGAGGGAGGAAGGAAGGAAGGGAAGGAAGGAGTGAGAAAGTGAGAAAAGAGGAAGAAGGAAGGAAGGAAGGAAGGAAGGAAGGAAGGAAGGAAGGAAAAGCAAAGGGAAGGAAGAAAACAATAAAAAAGAATCGTCTTAATCATCAAAGAAAGCTGAATAAGAGAAAACTAATGACCATTTAAAGTCATCGTATATAAATACATTACAATAAAATACATTCCTAAGCAGACATCTTTATCAGGAACAATTAAATGCTGAAGTGCCCCAAGAATAGAAGAGTTTAAAAGGCTGGGTTAGAGAAGCTTAAGATAAGATTAATGAGGAAAAATTTCAGGGGTCCTGTGGTTTTTCCCCCCCCTGCCTTTAAAAAAAAAAATCCTAATCCCCTTATCTAGCCAACTGAAGAGCATTGCTAAGAAGCCTTGGGGCCAGATGGGAAATACATCTAAACTAGAAAATAAAGAGACGAATACGTAGTGTAGTCTACCATCTGAGGTGGTAGACCGTCAGATTAAGGTCCTTCATACATTGGCCTCAGATATAAAAATTGATAATACAGGAAGCTGGTGGGAAAACTTATGGTCCTGGCTCCCAATGGGTCTTATTGGTACCATCGTTCAATACGCGATCATTTGCATGGCGGTGCTGATAAGCGGATGTTGTTTTGTTCAGTGTTTGTTTTCCATCATAAATAATTTCTCTTTACCCAGAAGAATGTCTATTGTAGCTGAACGAAAAGCGGCCGCTCAAGTTATGGCCATGTGGGACTATGAGAATATAAAGACGGATGATCCTAGTGTGACAAGTCGAGAGTAATCGTCCAAGAATGAGATTAATCTCGAAAGGGGGGAGTGAAGTGGACAATAAAGGACCCTAAGAAATATTGGGGCAAAGTGGAGAAATGTGACAATTTGATAATATGCTGTGTCTCAAAGTATTACTCAGATACCCCCTTTCCTTGACCAGTCGAGCCATATCCTGTTTTTGTCTTGCTGAATAGCTACTTCCCTATGCTACTAACTATGTAACTGTCTGGTATTTTTCCATCCTACTGAGAACACGTGTATTTAGAATACTACCATATATGGGAACCAAATAGGTCAGGAAATGCTTACGCTGTATGTACTATATATTTGATCTTTGCACAATCTTCGGGGTTCAGACCCTTTGCTTGCTGAACCCGTACGTTAATAAACCTTTCCTTCATCAAAGAGCTGACTCAAGTCCTTTAATTCCACTACAACACCATTGTGAATTGAATGTAAATGTAAAAAACCTGATTGATTAAAGGTGGCTTTTCAAAGAAGCCTTCGATATATTTGGAGTCACTGTTGCTAATAATTAGGGATGAGGGAGAAAAATGTGGGTTGTTCGCACTGAATGCAAACTTATTTAATGTGAAATGTTCAAGCAATGAACATGTAGCTCTCGTTTGAAATTTGCACTTTTCCAAATTCCAGCGCTGTTTGCCATTTGATGATAGTTCTATTTAGGGAACTCTATGTAAAAAGGCATATGTTCTTGAAAATTATGTGTTGTGTGCAAGGAAAGTGTTGGCAAAATTATAAATATATTAGCATATATTTGGGGAAATGTGCATCCGAATGCATATAAATAGAAAATTCAAGCTTGACGCTCCAGATTTGACAAATGTACAGTTATTGAGGAACTGAAGAACTGAACTTGACAGGTTCCCAACAATGAAAAAGGGGGTGAAACCAAAACTCATACATAAATTGCAAATAAGATTGCAAATAGAAATTTGCATGTTTGGGAAATACAACCCAAAACTCACAGAAATCATTAGCATAACTTTCCAGCTCAACAAGTAAGTTTGACAAAAGTGACAAATAGCAAACCCAAAATGACGTTCCTCACCATCCAAATGACCCACACATGAAATGTCCAGACCACATTCACACACGTACATACACACACACACACACAAACACACAAACACACAAACACACACCACCATCACCAATAACAGCAACATGATTTCACTCCCAGTTAATCGGGATGGGAAGTAGAGTAACCTTACGACAGGTGGACTTCAATTCCCAGAATTCCTGAGCCAGCCATGTTCAGGAAGCCAGGAATTCTGGGAGTTGAAGTCCACATGTCGTAAAATTGCCATAGTTGCCCACGGCTGAGTTAGATGAATGTGTAATTCCTAGCAATTCTCCTTTATGACACAAAACCTCAGATTTTCCTTAGGCCTCAGTGGAAATGTGAATACATTCCTTGTGCCCATTATCTTGTTGTCAGTCCTCCTTATGTTTTCCACTCTTCAAACGCTTCCCTTCTCCAGGACAGCCTGAGTGTTTTTTATGCATAAACACAGCTCTCCAGCAAGGAACACTATACAAAAGGCAACGGCAGGGAAGAATTTCAAGTATGTCGTGTTTGCTGGCCAGAAAAATTCAAGCTGGACAATTTCCAAGCACCTCTGGAGCAATAAATAGAGGCATTATGAATTCATGTTATTATAATAAGAGGATTGGAGGTGGGGAATTTCTGATCTTACAACTGATGGTCTGTCCTTCTCTTTGGCAAAACGTGCTCTTCTTTGGAAGTACAACCGACTTTGCACGCTCAAAGCCCAACAAGGAAAGGTAAAAAGTTCATGGAAAGGTGCAAGTAAGAAAAAAAAAAATAGAACACTTAGGTTCTTTTTAGGGAAAAACAGTGAAATCTGGGAAACTAAATGGCGCTGTATGAAATTAGACACAGCCTGGAGAAAGTGGACAAGGAGAAAGTTTTCATCCTTTCCCCAAGCACTAGAACCAGTGAAAGTGATTAAATATAAGTGTAGAGATTAGACAACCTATGCCCCATTAGATCATCAGTTCAGAGATATTTCCTTACCTAAACAGAGAAGCAGAATGACCAAAGGGGAGCAAAAAAGCAGTGGCGGCAGAAGCAACTTCCTACTTTTTGCCAGCTTCTCCATTGAGTTTCTATATGGGAATCTTGTAGAAAGCATTGGAAAACTCCCTCCCTCCTTCCCTCCCTCCCTCCTTTCCTTCCTTCCTTCCTTCCTTCCTTCCTTCCTTCCTTCCTTCCTTCCTTCCTTCCTTCCTTCCTTCCTTCCTTCCTTCCTTCCTTCCTTCCTTCCCTGTCCTCTACTGCCCTCCCCTCCCCTGCCCCCTACTGCCCTCTTCCCAAGTGGCTGTTACTGGTTAGTGGAAGGAGCGAGGGATTGTGAGACTGGCTGGGAAATTGTCACAGAACATTGAAGATCATGAGCAGCAGTCAGTAGCACTGAAGCAGCCACAACTTCCCCAAATTTCATTACCTCAGGAGTCATAGTTCCACATTTTGTACATATCTTGTTGTTAGACCATTCAAGGTACCTTGGTTCAAAAATGGTTGCCCTATGATGCATCATTTGGCCCAGTTAAGGGTCCCAACAAGAGTTTAGTAGTACGTAGACAAAAGGAAGCATTTCTTCACATAATGCATCCCTAAACTGTGTCATACATTCCCACAGGATCTGGTGATGGCCACTAACCTGGATGCCTTTGAAAGGGTATTGGATGAATGAAGATAAAAGTTATGGAGGGCTACCTAACTTGAAGGCCCAAATGTTACCGTTAGGTTTAAAGCTGTCTAGATTGGCTTAGGACAAGCCTTGCTTTGATCTAGCCGGGCTGTTCTTATCTTCTTAACAGCCTGCATTTTTCTCACAAGAAGAAAATGGGGAAGTAAATCAAAAAAACACAACAAGAAACCCACAAGGTGTTAAACACGGGCTGTATTTGAACATCCTTACAAAATAAGTAGAATTACAATGCATGTTTCCCATTTCTAGCCAAGGTTTATAAATATTTACAGGTTCCTCTGTTGGCAAAGTTGTCTTTGACCTTCTGTGATATGTTTCAAACCAGGAAGGCTTCAGGGAACAGCTCAATACATTTCTAAATGCTTCGAAATAAAAGAAAATAGATTTAATGAAATAGAGAGAGGGGTATTAGAATTTTTCGTTCTAATACAGTACAGGTAGTCCTTGACTTACAACAGTTTAGTGACCGTTCAAAGTTACAACGGCACTGAAAAAAGTGACTTATGACCATTTTTCATACGACCATCGCAGCATCTCATGGAAAGATGATCAAAATTCAGCCACATGGCAACTGACTCATGTTTATGACAGTCCCGGAATCACGCGATCATCTTTTTGTGACCTTCTGACAAAGAAAGTCAATGGGGAAGCCAGATTCACTTAACAAACTGCGTTACTAACTTAACAATTGTTACTAACTTAACAGCTGGGGGGATTCACTTAACAACTGTGCCAAGAAAGGTCACAAAATGGGGCAAAACTCACTTAACAAATGCCTCATTTAGCAACATCAATTTTGGGCTCAGTTTTGGTCGTAAGTCAAGGGCTGCCTGTAACGGGTTTACATATGCCAGGGGAAAAAATGAGTTTCCCAACCATCTCCTGCACAGGGTTAGGTTATATGTGGAAATTCAGCCTGGAATTTGAACAGTGCAAATTCAGTGCAAGAAAAAAAGACAGATCTGAAATATAAAAACAAACCCCGAGGACTTGGTATGCTGGCTTGTGCTTCGTTTGGGCTTTTTTTAAACAAGCATCATTCTGCAGTCTGCATAGATTAAATGGCACAAACTTGCATTCCTTTTTTTCTCCCTAGTTTACCTTGCTAATTCTACGGAAAAGCAAGCCATTTATCCATTGTTTTCCAATCTGAAACACATCCTCCCGCAATTCTTCTTCTTTCTGAGATGGTACCCGTGTTTCCCCGAAAGTAAGACCGGGTCTTATATTAATTTTTGCTGCAAAAGATGCATTAGGGCTTATTTTCCAGTTAGGTCTTATTTTGGGGAAAATAGGGTACTAAATGCGTCCGTCTGGCTGACGATCTTAACTGGGGCTTATTTTGGGGGTAGGGCTTATATTACGAGCATCCTGAAAAATCAGGCTGGGGCTTATTTTCCCATTGGTTCTTATTTTCAGGGAAACATGGTACAACCTTAGCTAGGAGAAAAATTAACCAGTGCTGTTGCATACCGACATGCATAAATTAGAGGCTGGTGAATATTTTTCACCTGCAAACTAAGCTTTCTTTTCCTGTTGCTTTTGATTTTTATACGTCCATATAGATTACAGATAGTCCTCAACTTACAACTATTCATTTAGCAACTGATCAAAGTTACAACAGCACTTATGACTGGTCCTCGCCCTTCTGACCACTGCAGCATTCCCCCACAGTCACATGATCCAAATTTAGGCACTTGTCAACTGGCATGTATTTACAATGGTGGTTGCAGGTCACGATGGCCATTTGTAACCTTCCCAGCCAGCTACAAACAAAGTCAATATGGGAAGCCGGATTCACTTAATGACTGGTTCACTTAAAAACTGCAGTGATTTGCTTAACAACCGTAGCAGAAAAAGACCATAGAATCGGGCGCAACTGCCTTGCTTAGCAACGGAGACTCTGATCCCCGTTGTTGTTGTAAGCTGAGGTCTACTTGTAGGGACCGAATTCTGATTTTTCTTTTCCTGTATTAATTCCCCCTACAGATCTGTGACCTCATTTGAGTGCAGTTTTGCAAGCTCTTTGTGAAAGGGCTGTACATAGTTTTAAGCTCTAAAAACAACTTTGAGAAAAGACACCAAGGAAGGAGCGGTGACTTCGTCAATGTCACAGGGGTTTACCAATCAGGGCTTTGCACCAGACTGCCCTAATAAGGAGAAAGGTAGCCTTGTCATTGACACAAGGGCCAATCAATCAACATTGCGCGCTGCCCTTTTCCAACAAGGTGACTTTCAAGCTGTTTTGCAAATTCATTGCAAATTCAACGAAGATTTAAAAAAAAAAACAGAACAGGATTTCCTTAAGATTAATTGGTAGCTGGGAGTGGAGGAGAACAATGAGCCACAAAAATATCACGAAAATATGTGTCTCAATACTGTACTGGACTTATTGCCAACATGACTCTTGGAGAAAGCTAATGCACATCCAGATTTCATACTTTGATAAAAAAAAAAAAAAAGAAAAAAAAGAAAGCAGAGAAAGTGACGGTATTCTACCTTGAAATATGTATTCGGGGTTCATTCAATTTGGCCAAAGATTTGCATTTTGTTGACCATTTCTTTTAGAAGAATAGCAGCCTAAGCTCCTCTCGTCAAGCAGTTTTGGCTACCAATTTCTATCTCTCATTGGTTCTTTTTGGGAATTCAAGAAAGGAGGCGGAGGAGGGGGGGAGGGAGAAGGAGAAGGAGAAGGAGAGGGAGAGCCACTACTGTGGGAAATCTCCAACCCCAGAGGAAGGGGGAATGGTGAAAAGTGTGTCATGCTATCCCAAAGTAAATTAATGCCTTGTATACTAATAACTGATGATACATCCAAAAGCGCAGAGCTTGCACTGTGATGTCACAATCCACTATTTGCTATTTTGGCATCACTGGATTTAAGAACGGATGCTTGCGGCTCCGTCCAGTTATCCTCCTATCAGACCTCGACAATCCTGCACTACATGAATGATGTAAGAGCCAGCCAATCAGCATCCCCGTTGGTGAACGAGGACCCATCCTAAACGAGGGTGCAAAAGGGAGATGCAGAGACTTTGCTTTAGCCCCAACCCTGTTACTTCAGCTATTGCTTATCCTAAGGCAAAAACTAATCAAAGGTCCAGGATTTGTGCCACGGCATGGACACTGTGCTTATTGCCAAACACTAACCAGGTTGAGCTCCTGGTCAGTTCCTGCACCCTGGCATTGCTAAAAACAGAACTGTGCCCACAGAGCAGTTAGGCGTATGCTTTCCACCAACACCACCCCTCCCCTGCCCTTCCCCAGCAAGCCGCTAAGCCTCTCTGGGACATAAATCGGGTCTATCCATCTCTACACTGTTGGTAGTTCCCCGTGATCCAGAAGCAAATCTGTGCGTATTTGAGGGGTGTGATACGAACAGCGACGTTGTAATCCTGGGGGGATCCATTGGTGTCCACCCACTGGTGCCCAGAAAATATCCCTATGATTTTACGCTCCCATTTGTGATTCTGTCTCTTCCACATCCTCACGTACACGCCAGAACCGCTGGCCCCCGGCTGGGCGTCACACTGCTGATACAAGAGATCGTAGGTTTCATCTTTGACATCACAGAACCGGTAAACCAAGTTTCCAGGCCGGTCATTGTCATAGCCCGAGAAGTGAATCCTTCCTTTGGGCAGCTGACGTGCCGCTGGGCTCACTCCGATCTTCATGAACTTTCGCTTATGGGGTTTCTTGAGCTCCAGCAGCGCATAGTCATAATCCATGCCAATGTCGTTAGCGTTCCCTTTGATCCATCCTTTAGGAACGTGTGTCCGTTTCACCCGAATCCACTGGAACTTCATTTTCTCGGGCTCAAGGGTGCTACTGTTGTCAGTCCTTCTGAGGCCATCTTTCGGCTTGGGTCTCAGGAACCCAACCCGTAGCTTCTTGGCTCCCTTGACGTAACTCTTCCCATCATGGATGCAATGAGCAGCCGTCAGGACATGTTTTTCAGCCACTAACGTTCCGGTGCATCCGGTGGACAACTTCACGGAAGTAGAAAACGGGTAATTCAGCAAGAAGTCCTTGCCGAAAATGCTAAATCTGGTGTCGTAGCCGTAGATTTGTCTCTTTGTCCGCGATCGGCTTTGTCCCTCCGCGCTGGCCCTGCTAACAATGTAGATGCCGACATCAGTTTCTGTGCGGGACCCGTTGGAGTACAATGTCTCGTAGGACAAATAATCTTTCGCTTCTTCGTAGGTTGGGAGTGGGGAACGTTTGTGGCAAGACGGGCCACACGGGGAGACCACTTCCAGTTGGGCTTCTGCATCGAAGTGCGGTTTGTCCAAAGAAATTGTTAACTGCGGTAGAACGACGGGCACCTTGTAGGTTGGCCAAGTGGGCTTCCCATGAGGAGGATGCGAAGGTGCAACTCCTTTTACAATCCCTAGGAGTAGGAGAAAACCTGGAAATGCCACCATGGTGAGCAAGGATCTGGAGAAAAAGAAGAAAAGTCTTACAGTTAATGAGGAAAGAATTAATCAACTGCTCTACTTCCGTCCTGAAGAAACAAAACTTTGCGGGGGGGGGGGATCTGTACTGACTTTCTCCCACTTCAGTTACAGGTAGTCCTTGACTTATGACTACAATTGAGCCCATCATTTCTGTTGCTAAGTGAGGCAGTTGTTAACTGGGTTTTGCCCCTTGCCCCAGTTGTTAAGTGAAACATTACAGTGGTTAAAGTTAACGACATGTTTGTTAAGTGAATCCGGCTGCCCCGTTGACTTTGCTTGTCAGAAGGGGATCACGTGACCCCGGGACACTGCGACGGTCATAAATATGAGTCAGTTACCACTCATATGAATTTTGATCACGTGACCAGGAGGATGCTGCAAGGGTGGTAAGTGTGAAAAACGGTCGTAAGTCACCTTTTCCAGTGCCGTTGCAATTTCAAAGAGTCACTAAATAAATACAGGTCGTCCTTGAGTTGCAATCACAACTGAGCCCAAAATTTATGTCGCTAAGTGAAACATTTGCTAAATGAGTTTGCCCCCACGTTATGGCTTTTCTTGCCACAGTTAAGTGAATCATTGCATTTGTTAAGTTAGCCACATAGTTGTTAAGTGAATCTGGCTTCCCCGTTGACTTTGCTTGTCGGAAGGTCGCAAAAGGGGATCACGTGACCCTGGGACACTGCAATTGTCATAAATACGAGTCAGCTGACAAGCATTTGAATTTTGACCATGACTTGGTAACGCTGCTAGAGTCATAAGTGTGAAAAACGGTCATAAGTCACTTTTTTCAGTGCTGTTGTAACTTCAAGTGGTCACTAAATGAGTTGTTGTAAGTTGAGGACTACCTATGTTACTAATCTGGAGCTGTCATTTAATGAAGGTAGAGACTTTAAATTCAAGGACTTTAAATTCAAGGTAGAGACTTTAAATTCAAGAGGTGAGCAAACTCATAGTGGACAATCACTTAAATATGAGCCAGCAGCTTCCAAAGAAGCTGCATCAACAGCAGGATAGTAAACAATGGATTTGCTTAATGATTACACTGTCTGCTTAACAAGCATGGGCTTCACTTTATGACCACAGAATCCACTTAACAACTGCTGCAAAAAAAGTTCCTAAAATCAGGTATGTGAAGACCTGCTTAACAACCATCACAACTTACAGCTGAAATTGTGGACTAAATTATGGTCGTAAGTCGAGACTAGCTGTAACATGTACCTTCCTTCCAGAAGTACAGAAGCCTCCTATGTCAGCTGCCACTAAAAGAGTCAGAAACAATTCAAAACCATCCTCTGCAAATTTTTCCTACCTTGTGTATGTAGCTTACACTCTGCTCCAGCAGATCCAGGCACAGCACATTCCAACTCTGCCCCCACACAGACAAACACACACTCACATTAATATACCTCCCCAGCCACAAAATATGCTTTAATCAAAGACAGTTCAAAACTGTAAACATTTTGGACAGAGCAGTGAGTTTCTGCAGATAAATGTAAATGTTTCGTAAAATTCACAGGTCATCTGAAAGTAACGCTCCGTGGCATAATAATCCAAGAATATAGCTGTGAGTTGTTTTTCACAGAATTCTTGTTCCTGTTTTTCCACTACCTCCTCTATTGGTGTCATTATTATGATTACTTTTGATATTATGATTATTATTACCTTGTGGTTTTGCATGTACATTGAGAGCTTCTGCACCAGAGACAAATTCCTTGTGTGTCTAATCACACTTAGCCAATAAAGCAATAAAGTGTTCTATTCTATTCTATTCTATTCTATTCTATTCTATTCTATTCTATTCTATTCTATTCTATTCCATTCCATTCCATTCCATTCCATTCCATTCCATTTTCTATTCTATTCTATTCTATTCTATTCTATTCTATTCTATTCTATTCTATTCTGTTCTGTTCTGTTCTGTTCTGTTCTGTTCCTATTCTATTCTATTCTATTCTATTCTATTCTATTCCATTCCATTCCATTCCATTCCATTTTCTGTTCTATTCTATTCTATTCTATTCTATTCTATTCTATTCTATTCTATTCTATTCTATTCTATTCCATTCCATTCCATTCCATTCCATTCCATTCCATTCCATTCCATTCCATTTTCTATTCTGTTCTGTTCTATTCTATTCTATTCTATTCTATTCTATTCTATTCTATTCTATTCCATTTTTTATTCTATTCTATTCTATTCTATTCTATTCTATTCTATTCTATTCTATTCTATTCTATTCTATTCTATTCCATTCCATTTTCTATTCTATTCTATTCTATTCTATTCTATTCTATTCTATTCTATTCTATTCTATTCCATTCCATTTTCTATTCTATTCTATTCTATTCTATTCTATTCTATTCTATTCTATTCTATTCTATTCTATTCTATTCCATTCCATTCCATTCCATTCTATTCGATAAGATAAGATAAGATAAGATGATAAGATAATCTTTATTGTCATTCTATTCTATTCTATTCTATTCTATTCTATTCTATTCTATTCTATTCTATTCTATTCTATTCTATTCTCAGTCCAGTCCTAAGAAAATGGATCAGTAAATTATTAAGATTCAGAAGTCTGAGATGGATTCTACGATGCTTAAGGCAATGTTTAATTTTTTTTGCAAGCTCTCCCCCCCCTCCCTTTTAAATTGCTCACAACCCCCTTGAGGAGTCTCGACCCACAATTTGAGAACCTCTACACGCTTGGATTGCTTGTTTTCAAGAGGCTGCAACAACATCGTGAAACTCAAACTGGCTACCCACATTTCTACTCATCATGGGGGGGGGGGAATCAAAGCCACATTGTCCAAAGCGTTGTGAATACACAAGAGGAAAGAAAAGTGCTCGGTAGCAAAGAACAAAAAAGCATGAAAACAGCATGATTCAGGGGGGGGGGGGAAAATGAAAATTTAAT
The DNA here is from genome assembly GCA_023970755.1 of Azemiops feae. Classification (NCBI taxonomy): domain Eukaryota; kingdom Metazoa; phylum Chordata; class Lepidosauria; order Squamata; family Viperidae; genus Azemiops; species Azemiops feae. The sequence continues at coordinate 710,501 of JALGBA010000413.1, forward strand.
TTGAAAATTAGCCAGGCAGCTAAAGCATCAGAATTCCCACTGCAAAGGGACAGGAAATCTCGCCCATTCCTGGTCAGGCTTACTCAAAGAAACCATAATTATTAGATGTATCTTATGCATTTTTAAACCCATCTGGGGTTAAATCAATAATAGCTAAGAACAGCTTAGCTTCATTCTTGAAATGCCGCAAATGAACAAACTGTAGAGCCAGACTTGGGAAAGGGTCCCTGGCACCGGGAAAAGAAGGAAAAAATGCAATAAACTAATTGGAGTAAGGCATATAATAGAACATGGAATGTAGAATAATTTGAAGGGACCTTGGAGGTCTTCTAGTCCAACCCTCTGCTTGAGCAGGAGACCCTAAACCTCCAGTGATGGAGCACCCACAACCTCTGGAGGCACACCAGATTAATTGTTCTCACTGTCTCCTTAGTTTAGGGGTAGGCAACCTTGGCTCTTTTATGACTCGTGGACTTCAACTCCCAGAATTCCTGAGCCAGCAATTCCTGAGCCAGCCATGCTGAGGAGAAATGGAGAGGTTTCTATGCTGAGCCATGCTGGCTCAGGAATTCTGGGAGTTGAAGTCCACGAGTCATAAAAGAGCCAAGGTTGCCTACCCCTGCTTTAGTTCTAGGTTGGGTTTCTCTTTAATGATCTTCCACCCATCCGAGTAGTCCTTGACTTACAACCGTTTGTTTAGTGACCATTCAAAACTACAGCCACAATGAAAAAAAGTGACTTATGCCCGGCCTTACGACGGTTGCAGCATCTCTGTGGTCATGTGATCAAAATTTGGACGCTTGGCAACTGACTCATATTTGTGACAGTTACAGGGCCCTGGGGTTATGTGACTCCCTTTTGCAACCTTCTACTAAGCAAAGTCAATGGGGAAGCCAGATTCACGTCACAGCCGTGTTACTAATTTAACGACTGCCCTGATTCACTTAACAACTGTGATCGTAAAATGGGGCAAAACTCACTTAAGAACTGTCTCGCTTAGCAACCAAAATGTTGGGCTCAATTGTGGTCGTAAGTCCAAGATCTACCTGTACTTCTTGTCCTGCCCTCAGGTGCTTTGGGGGATAAGCACCTGTCCTGCCCTCAGGTGCTTCTTCTCTGTGTCAGCCACTCAGATACTGGAAGACCACTATCATATATCTCAGGGGTTGCCACAAAGAAGAGGGAGTCAAGCTATTCTCCAAGGCGCCTGAGGGCAGGACAAGAAGTAATGGATGGAAACTAGTCAAGGAAAGAAGCAACCTGGAACTGAGGAGAAACTTCCTGACAGTTAGAACAATTAACCAGTGGAACAACCTGCCTCCAGAAGCGGTGAATGCTCCAACACTGGAGGTTTTTAAGAAGAGACTGGACAGCCATTTCTCTGAAATGGTATAGGGTTTCCTGCCTGAGCAGGGGGTTGGACTCGATGACCTCCAAGGTCCCTTCCAACTTTATTATTATTATATCATCCCCTTGTATAGATATGTCTCTAGTCTAACAAAGAGAAGGACTAGTCCAGGGGTAGGCAACCTCGGCTCTTTTATGACTCATGGACATGGAATTCTGGGAGTTGAAGTCCATGAGTCATAAAAGAGCCAAGGTTGCCTACCCCTGCCCTAGTCCTTCTCTTTGTTAGACTAGAGACATATCTATACAATCCTGCAACTGATCTTATGTAATAAGATGGATTTTTCTCCACTCTGTTCTGCTTTACCCCAGTTTCTATCACAGGCTCCTCCCGTTTGATGGGTAGGGTTACTGGGTGTAGCCTCTGGAAATGCCTAGAGGAAAGATGGACAAACATCTGGCACCTGTTGTCCATTTTACAAAAACATTCATCTCTGGCGGCTTTGCAGATGTCACCAGAAAAGATGGGGCAAACATTCCCAGCTTCTTAAAGGAAACTGGAGTTTGGAGATATCACTGCAGAGCGAATCGACGTCAAATGTTTGACACTGCGCCAAGAACGAGTGTAGTTTGCTTGCTTTTTAGTCTATCCTGGTCATCTCTCTTTCTTTTGAAATGTACATGACTGCTTAACAGACAGACAGCAATTTTATTTTGATCATGGACCAATAAAAGTACATTCAATAAAATGAAAACCAGAGAGCTATCCCCAAGCAACAAGGACTATCCCAGGGGTAGGCAGCCTTGGCTCTTTTATGACTCGTGGACTTCAACTCCCAGAATTCCTGAGCCAGCATGGCTCAGCTTGGAAACCTCTCCCTTTCCCCTCAGCATGGCTGGCTCAGGAATTCTGGGAGTTGAAGTCCACGAGTCATAAAAGAGCCAAGGTTGCCTACCCCTGCACTATCCAAAACCCTTCGTGGGTGAAGCTTACACATAATGGAGCAAATTGCTCCTACTTTTAAATGCATTTGATTGTTGAACAGATAAATAAATAAAAGCTATCAGAGTGCCCCAGAATTTAAATAAAAAGGGAATAATTAACTGGTGGCGAATGTCCCCGTAGAATTGGCAATGCAGAAGAACAGAAGGTGTAGTTTCTATGGTATTCATATCATAGGGGCTGTGTTGGGTTTCATGTGGGATTTTCCTATAGTTCCCTTACAGGACAGCTGTGGAGAGAACCTTAACTGTGGGGTCCTTGGTGCTCTCCGATTTTGGTGGTTTTCTTATAGACGTTTGATTACCAAACTAGATAACATCATTAGTGCATTATGCAGCAGTGATGATGATGTAACCTAGTTTGCTAATGGCAAATCTACAAGAAAACCACCCCAAAAAAGAGAGCACCAAGGACGACACAGTTCAACCCTGAGCTATAAATATTCTCTTCTATTGGAGAATATTAAATTGAGCTTAGGATAGGGCTCCCCTAAATTTGGGGACTAATTCCATCCTGGTCTTCTTCCCAGAAGCCCAGAAGATGCTGAAGAATGATTGTCAGAATCAGTCTGCAAGGTAGGCTCAATTAAAGGAGAGCAACAGACACGGTCATTTGCTAATCTTAGCTTTTGAACCCTGTTCTCATTAAACAAAATGAAATGAGACCAGTTCCTTCAGGTTGGGAAGTTAAGGTCCACTGTAGGAGCATCTAAATTTTTTGATTCAAGGGAAGACCCAGAAAACAGGCTAGGCAAAGAATTGCAAAGGACCAAACAACACAAGCAGGAAGAGTGTACAGGTGGTCCTCAACTTACGACCATAATTAAGTCCAAAACTTCTGTTGCTAAGTGAGACAGTTGCTAAGTGAATTTTGCCCCATTTTACGACCTTTCTTGCTGCAGTTATTAAGTGAATCACTGCAGTTGAGTTACTAACACAGCCGTTAAGGGAATCTGACTTCCTCATTGACTTTGCTTGTCAGAAAGTCGCAAAAGGGGATCACATGACCTCGGGACAATGCAACCGTCATAAATATGAGTCAGTTGCTAAGCATCTGAATTTTGATCCATGGGGATGCTGCAATTCAGTTGTAAATCTGAAAAAAGGTCATAAGTCCCTTTTTTCAGTGCCGTTGTAACTTCAAACAGTCACTAAAATGAGCTATTGTAAGGCGAGGACTGCCTGTAATATGTTATGCACTGCCGTAGCTTTGATTTTGATGTGATTTTTGGATACTGCTGTAAAATATGTGGCTTGCCGCAGAGCGATCTGCAGAATTGGAGGCACTGTTCCAAATGACGGTAGCGCCATAATGGAAGCTGTAATGGAAGCTCCGCCCACTTTGTGCACGACATGCCACATGTACAAAAGAGTGGAATTTGCATAATAAAGGCACCATGTTGCTTTAATCATTGGCCTTCCCTTGACCCTACCTGTGGTTTGCTCCAATATTTCCTGGAGTTATTATAAAAAGTTGTTGTGATTATTTCTGCCCTGGGCATCTCCTTGACGGAGAATTGCAATTTACAGGATGAATAATACCAAATGGATGTTGCCCAATTCAGCAAAAGTATCTTTTCATTCTTAGAGCCACCGTTATTTTCAGCCAGCTAATGTTGGGTAAGTGCTCAAAACAATGGGAGGTTTTTAATTTTCCTTATTTTGAGACAGGGATGGGGGATTGAGTACATATTCTGATTAAAAGAAAATTAGCACTCTCTAGCTGCTTTTTATTATCATTTCTGATGTTTAGCTGTGAGTGCCAAGGTTTATGAGTAGACAAAACAGGAGCACCCACAGTCCAGGGAAGGAGCTATTAGCATATGTCAAAACCCACCAAGCAATAGTTCTCAACTGTGAGTCAGAAACAACCCGGAGTGAGAAGATCATAAAATCAAAGTCCTGTGTTATGGGGTGTTATTTGGGTGTTATGATACGGCAAGCATTGAGAACCCACTGTAGTGGAGTGTAGTGGATTCCTAGGAGGGAGGGAGTGCATTCCAGAGGAGCAAGAGACAATGCAGCTTAGATACTTTGTGTGGGAGAAAGAGAGTGAAGATGGTTCCTCCCTAATAGTTCCCAGAGTATGTGTTAAAATGGTGCAAGTAGTCTACTTTAGTTTGGCAAGATCTCTGTCTATAGGTGAGGAACAGTAAAGGAAACTGCGTAGAAGAATTTCAACATGTCTTTTTGATTTTCAGAGCCTGACACCCACACTCTAAAAACAGGACCTCACGCCAAGTCAGTGACGGCTTAAAGGAAGAATTCGAAAAGATGGGTGGATACAACTGAACTGAGTTTTGTGGAAGGTCTATATCTATGCATCCATCCATCCATTCATCCATCATCTGTCCACCCATCCATCTTCTATCTGTCTGTCTGTCTGTCTGTCCGTCTGTCCATCCATCCATTATCTATCTATCTATCTATCTATCTATCTATCTATCTATCTATCTATCTATCTATCTATCTATCTATCTATCTATCTATCTATCTATCTATCTATCTATCATCTATCTCCTCTCTCTCATAACTATCTATCTGTCTGTTTATATCTATTTATCATCATGATCATCTCTCTCTTTCTCATATTCATCTGTCTGTTTGTCTACCTATGTATCTACTTATCTACGTATCTACTTATCTCAGTCATTCCATGAATCGCTTTTCAACAAGGACAAGCATGTTGTGCTGCTGTTTCCTTTTTTAAAAGTCATTATTTAGGAGGTCCTTTTCCAAACCCACTCCCTGGATAGAATTCCTGGGAGGGGAAGGGATATTACAGCTTGCAATGAGGCAGTTTTTCCCCATGGAAAACAGTAAACGGTAGAGGGGGAAATGGATCAAGAGGGGGACGAAAAAGAGATTCCTAAAACAAATGGCAGAGTGTAAACCGACCCCAATTCTCTTCCATCTTTGCCAAGTGCGACAAATCTTTTCGGCAGCTAGTTAAGGGTTCAATCAAGGGAGCCAAATTGCCCTTTGTAAAACCTGGGGGGCATTTCTAAAAACATAAGCTGTATCGATTACAACTGATCCCTACGAATGATGCTGAAAAGCTGCAGCCGGCTCGCGGATCCCTTTTACCCAAAGCTCAACTGCTTTGAGGGTTACGAGACGAGACCTGCCAGGGGGTTAAAAAACCCAAAGCCGTCTGGAAGGGTCTCAAGTGGGCTACCTGCCAGCAAATACAGTAGTCGCACAGCAGATGGACGGGGCTCAACTGCACACACACAGACACACACACAAGGACACACAAATAATAGGATCATGATGTTATTGGGTTAGCAGCTGGCACGGAAAGTTGAATGACTTAGTCTGGCTTGCCTTCTTTCTCCCCTCCTTCCCTTTGAAAAAAGAGTTTGGATATGCGCTGGAAAAGAATTTGAAATAACAGAAGCTGGAAATATTTAAGGCCAAAGCAGCCAACCTTCACATCTTATGAGACAGATGACAGTGAGGTCTGCTTGTCAACTGTAGTAGATCTCCTGTCAGATGCTGAGAGAACCAAGCAAGAGAATGATCCCCAGCATCCTCTGAAGGGATATGTGCCCCAAACCTATCTCAGGGGCTGCCACAAAGAAGAGGGAGTCAAGCTATTCTCCAAAGCGCCTGAAGGCAGGACAAGAAGCAACGGATGGAAACTAATCAAGGAGAGAAGCAACCTAGAACTAAGGAGAAATTTCCTGACAGTTAGAACAATTAACCAGTGGAACAATTTGCTTCCAGAAGTTGTGGGTGCTCCAATACGTAGGTTTTTAAGCAGAGATTGGACAGCCATTTGTCCGAAATGGTATAGAGCTTCCTGACTGAGCAGGAGGTTGGACTAGAAGACCTTCAAGGTCCCTTCCAACTGTTCTATTCTATTCTATTCTATTCTATTCTATTCTATTCTATTCTATTCTATTCTTTCTATTCTATTCCATTCCATTCCATTCTATTCTATTCTATTCTATTCCATTCCATTCCATTCCATTCCATTCTTACTCCATTTTCTATTCCATTCCATTCCAATCCATTCCATTCCATTCCATTCCATTCCATTCCATTCCATTCTATTCTATTCTATTCTATTCTTATTCTGTTTTCTATTCTATTCTATTCTATTCTATTCTATTCTATTCTATTCTATTCTATTCTATTCTATTCTATTCTATTCTATTCTATTCTATTCTTGCTTTCCTTTGCACTCAACTACGGTACACACTTTGTTACCTCATTGAAAGGGCAAATTTTATCTCTTGATGTTTGTTTTTCACCTATTATCTAACCTAGAAACAAGAAGAAATTTCCTGACAGTGAGCCCAATTAATCAATGGAATAGCTTGCCTCCTGCAGTTATGGGTGCTCCATCATTGGAGGTTTTGAAAAGTAGATTGGACAATCATTTGACCGGGATAGTATGAGATTCCTACCTTGAGTAGGGGGTTGGACTAGAAGACCTCTTCCAGCCCTATACGTTCTATTGCTTCAGCAGACCTCAATCAGCCAGCAAAAACAAAGAAAATGATCTTTGTTTTTGGCCAAACCAAAAAGGCAACAGGGGAGAATGGATTGGAGAATGAATCCGGGTGTGTTCACAGTTAGCCAGACAAGAAGTTAAACATTAATTCCTCTGCAAAGGAACAGTTTTATGTAACACTCTGAAAGCATCTAAATGAAAAACAGACCAGGCGAAATTAAACCTGTAAGCTGAGTTCTGCCCTTGAATTCTCAAACCACAAGGATATTATCCCCCCCCCCCAAATGCAGCCATGCCAAAGAAATGTCCACATTTATAACCAAATAGCAAACTGATTCGATCACCAATCTAATGTATATGTTGGAAGCTGGGCCATATTTTCATATGTAATAAATACGGTTGTGAACTTTGGAAAAGTAGTTTCGGGGTGGTAGTAATTATATAGCAAACTTCTTGAGTGCCCAGTAGGAAAAGAAAAATCACCAGGCAGAAATTTGGCACGTCGGAATATCGGGCAAATATCCAGCCCTGTTAACAATGGCCCGATTCCCACACCACATTGTCATGATGGTTTAAACCATGAGTTACGTAAACCCCAAATGCCTGGGTTTGCATATTGTTCTAAGCCAAACGACAACCGTTGCATTCAGGGGCGTCAGCGACGAGCTATGATCTCATCAAAATGACGAGATTGCACTGTGACATCAACACACAACCCTCCTTTATGTACAGGGAGTCCTCGACTTATGACCACAATTGAACCCAAAATTTCGGTTGCTAAGCAGGACGGTTCTTGTGAGTTTTCCCCCCGTTTTATGACCTTGCTTTCCAGAGCTGTTAAGTGAATCGCTGCAGTTGTTAAGTTAGTAGCACGGCTGTTAAGTGAATCCGGCTTCCCCATTGACTTTGCTTGTCAGAAGGTCGCAAAAGGGGATCGCAGGACCCCAGGACACCGCAACCGTCATAAATATGAATCAGTTGCCAAATGTCTGAATTTTGATCACGTGACGATGGGAATGCTGCAATGGTCATAAGTGCGAAAAGCAGTCCTAAGTCAGTTTTTTATTGCCGTTGTAACTTCGAACAGTCACTGAAACAACTGTTGTAAGCCGAGGACTACTTATAAGTGCGTGCGATGTTTGCAACAAGGGCATCGTTGTGAGCAGACTTGGCAACAAAGCATCACAACTATCTTTCTTTCTTTCTTTCCTCCTCCTTTCTGCAGTTCTGCAGACCCAAAAGTGGAGTTCACAAAATCCACTAAGGCAACAGCAAACATATCATATTATGGATAAGTGTGATGTATGATCTTAGGTAATTAGTTTATATATATATATAAAGGGAATGATTTATTAAGAAGGGGTTAGGAAAGTTTTCTCTGCAGCCTGTGTTCTAAGTTGCTAAACATTGAAGAATTACACCAATTGTATTTTGATGCCTGCTGTTTGGTCTGCCTTAAAAGAATGGGTGAATCTTCAGAATAAGAGGCTATTGGATAGAGAAGGCCATGAATTAAGATTCGGCTGGCATGGTTACCTATGGTATGATAAAGTTAAAGTAAATGTTGATTTCAACAACCATTTTGTCAGAAGAATAGAATAGAATAGAATAGAATAGAATAGAATAGAATAGAATAGAATAGAATAGAATAGAATAGAATAGAATAGAATAGAATAGAATAGAATAGAAATACAGAATGGGAATGGAATGGAATGGAATGGAATGGAATGGAATGGAATGGAATGGAATGGAATAGAATAGAATAGAATAGAATAGAATAGAATAGAATAGAATAGAATAGAATAGAATAGAATAGAATAGAATAGAATAGAAATACAGAATGGGAATGGGAATGGGAATAGAATAGAATAGAATAGAATAGAAATACAGAATGGGAATGGGAATAGAATAGAATAGAATAGAATAGAATAGAATAGAATAGAATAGAATAGAATAGAATAGAATAGAATAGAATAGAATAGAATAGAATAGAAATACAGAATGGGAATGGGAATGGGAATGGAATGGAATGGAATGGAATAGAATAGAATAGAATAGAATAGAATAGAATAGAATAGAATAGAATAGAATAGAATAGAATAGAATAGAATAGAATAGAATAGAATAGAATAGAATAGAATAGAATAGAATAGAATAGAAAGGGAACATGGAGGTCTTCTAGTCCAGGCCCCTGCTGAAGCAAGAGAACCTATACCATCTCAGACAGGTGGTTATCTAGCCTCTTCTTAAAAATCTTCAGTGATGGAGCGCCCACGATTTCTGGAGGCAAGCTGTTCCACTGGTTTATTGTCCTCACTGTTAGGAAGTTTCTCCTTAATTCCAGGTTGCTTCTCTCTTTGGTCAGTTAGTTTGGAATAAATATAAGGTGCTGCTTTGGGTCTCCCCATAGGAAGCCTTTTTTTTAAAAAAAAAAGGAAAGAAATGGTGATGAGGCCGAACTGGTGGACTTATGGCAAAATAATATCTTTTAACTTGGGTGATCCTGCCCTTAAATCTAAGGAGGAGCTAGAATCAGAAGGTCATGTCTGCCATTGGATAACATATCTACAATTGAAAGAAAGATTTAAGTTAGACACGAATTAGACCCTGCTGGCTGTGGGGACTCTAGAAGTTGAAATCTACACCTCTTAAAGTTGTCATGTTTGGGAAACACTTCCCTGGACACTGCGCTAGTGAAAATTCAGATGAAAAGTTGCTTACAACAACACTGTGTTGCATTGAGAGAGGAAGCTTAATTCCCTTGTGTTGCCTGTCCCTTCACATCTCTTCTCTGATCCCAATGGAACACCTTGATATGTTTTAGCCCCACAGAGGCAGTCCTCAACTTATAAACTTTCATTTAGTGACCATTCAAAGTTACAACGGCATTGAAAAAAAGCGACTTAGGACTGTTTTTCCACGCAGCATCCCCATGGTCAAGGGATCAAAATTCAAAAGCTTGACCACTGACTCGTATCTGTGACGGCTGGAGCGTCCAGGGGTCAAGCGATCCCCTTTTGCAACCCTCCCGACATGCAAAGCCAAGGCGGGAAGCCATTTTACAGCCACGTTACCAACTTAACAATTGCCGTGATTCGCTTAACAGCGGCGGCAGGAAAGGTCGTAAAATGGGTCAAAGCTCACTTAGCAACCATCTCGCTTAAAAATGTGGGGCTCCATTGTGGTCGTAAGTCAAAGACTGCCTGTATATACATTTTTGCAAGTTCTTAACTGCAGGGTGTGAAATTCTGCTGGCCAAGGGTTGCACTCCAAAATCTGGCAAGGCTGGGAGGTTTGGGTGTTTTCCCAGGATGAAGTGGGTACCTTAAGCAGTTGCAAGGCTTAAAATGTCCATTTGATCCTAAAAGTCCTCAAAATAATAATAATAATAATGGGCTTAAATGTGAGGCCCCACCCATTCTAGAGATTGCAGGGGGAAAAGCCATGTTAGTCTATCAGAATCAGGACGAGTCTGGTATCTTTTATTCTAACAGATTTTATTTTTTAAAAAAGCATACTGCTTGTGAGGTACACCTCACTTAACGACTGCCCCGCTTAGCAACCATTTGAAATGATAACGGTGCTGAAAAGGTAACCGGTCCTCACACTTAACAATCATTGTGGCATCCCTGCGAACACATGATCAACACTTGTGTGTTTCACAGCTGCCCTCCAACAAGCAGAGTCAACGGAGAAGCCAGCAGTAAAAATGGCAAGATTTCACAGTCACGTGATGTCTCACTTAACGGCCATGTTGCTTAACAGCCTCGATTGTGGTCGTTAAGCGAGGACTGCTTGTTATTCACTTCCTCAGATGCAGTGGAGACCGCTTCATTCATCAGATCTGTTGCCTCTATTGATGAAATGAGCAGAAGCTCACAGAAGTGATGCCACAAATAAAATCTGGTAATGTTTGAAAATATGATTCTTAGACTCCTTCTGATTTTGGGGACCCACTCTAGGGGGCTCTGGGGATCACTACGCAGTGGCTTGCACACCCCACTTTTTTGTACACAACTAAGGTGAACATTTTCCTGTGTGTTCCTGGCACTTGGCTCACTGCCATAAACGCATACCAAGTGGGGTGACAGGATAAAACCTTCCCTTTTTCCACCACCACACAAGCAGTTGTTCAGTCGTTAAGTGGTGTCCGAGGTCTTCACAACCTCATGGATCATAGCGCACCAGGCCCCCCCTGTCCTCCACTGTCTCCCAGAATTTGCCTAAATTCATAGTCATTGCATCCATGACACCATCTAAACATCTCGTCCTCTGCTGTGCCCTTCTCCTTTCACCTTCAGTCTTTTCCAACATCAGGGTCTTTTCCAAGGAGTCATTAAAAAAATAGGAGCGTTAAAAATTAAGGGACCAATACTTAAATGGGAAGGAGGTGGGATCATCACTACGTCGATTCTATCTGCTCCGCTACTAATGAACTGGCTGCAGGTGATATTTTAGTGCCCTTCTCTGATTAAAGAATCTAAGCAGGATGAGACCCGGTGACCTTCAAGGACTCTCAAGGCTTTAGACTGAGAAGTTGGAAAAATCTCCTGGAAGAAAGAAATATTCCGTGTTGTTGTCATAGAACATAGAATCATAGAGCTGAAAGGGACGTGAGAGGTCTTCTAGTAGTCCAACCCCCTGCTCAAGATTGAAGTCTCATACCATCCCAGTCAAATGGTTGTCCGGTCTATTTTTGAAAATCTCCAATGGTGGAGCACCCAGAACCCCAGATTAATTGTTCTCACTGTCAGAAAATTTCTTCTTATTTCTAGGTTGTATCTCTCTTTGACCAAGCTTCCACCCAATTCTTCTTCAGCCTTCTGGTGCCCTAGAGTATAACAGAATAACAGAGTTGAAAGGGATCTTGGAGGTCTTCTAGTCCAAAGCCCTGTTTAAGTAGAGACCCTATACCATTCCGGACAAATGGCGTACAGTCTCTTCTTAAAAAACCTCTAGTGTTGGAGAACCCACAACTTCTGGAGGCAAGTTGTTCCACTGGTTAATTGTTCTCACTGACAGGAAGTTTCTCCTTAGTTCTAGGTTGCTTCTCTCCTTGATTAGTTTTCATCCATTGTTTCTTGTCCTGCCATCAGGTGATTGGAGAATAAGTTGACTCCCTCTTCTTTGTGGCAGCCTTTTAGATATTGGAAGACTGCTATCATATCACCCTTTTCTTTTCATTAAACTAGAGCCAGGGGTAGGCAACCTTGGCTCTTTTATGACTCGTGGACTTCAACTCCCAGAATTCCTGAGCCAGCCATGCTGAGGAGAAATGGAGAGGTTTCCATGCTGAGCCACGCTGGCTCAGGAATTCTGGGAGTTGAAGTCCACGAGTCATAAAAGAGCCAAGGTTGCCTACCCCTGAACTAGACATACCCAATTCCTACAACCGTTCTTCATATGTTTTATCCTCCAGTCCCCTAATCAGCTTTGTTGGTCTTCTCTGCACTCTTTCTAGAGTCTCAACATCTTTTTTTATAGTGGTGATAAATCAATCCCCTTTTCTTTGTGACAATCTCTCCAGTACTGGAAGACAGTTATCATGTCTCCCCGATCTTTCTCTTTGATAGACTAGATATACAACTAATTCCCTCAAATGTTCATCGTACAATTTAATCTCCAGACTCCTTAACATCCGGGTTGTTCATGAAGTCACAACAACTTCACTTCAACTGGAAAAGAGACTTTATTTACTCTTGAAGTACCTTTTCTCACATGTGTGTTTTGAAAACTTGAGCAAAACACCAGCTGGCGAGAGAACAATTTCCTGGGCAAACATTCATGATGCTTCAGCCAGAAGGACTCATTTAATTAATTGCCTAGAGTGCTTGCCAGATTTGAAAAGCGTAGTGTAAATCAAATTAGGAAACAAACAGATAATAATTCAAATGGGTAGGTCAAACAGGACATGTCTCCTTAAGTGGAAATAATCTCAAAATCAGGGGGAAATATGAAGGCCAGTCTGCATGGAAACCGCATGAACATAATGTCTGTTTGGCTAAAGTCACATTGTGTGCAGAAGGTGAGGCTGGCAGCAATTTAGACCAAATAGGCACTCCTGCCAAGAAATAAAAATAAAAAAAATACATATATCATCATCTGTAAATCTTGCCCCTTTTTTTCTTGTGTGTGTGTTTTTTTAGTCTTGGCTTAGTATAATTAAACTAAAATAAGTACAAAAAATATTCACGTAGAAAACATATGTTTCTGTAGAAAGCCCTTATCTCTAGGAAGGAAAAATATGCTATTGTGCCTCATTAAAAACACATTTAAAACAAGCATTCCCAAATAAGCCAAGAAGTTCTAGATATATGCTGATTTAAGAATCCAAAACCTCAGCCAAGATCAAAGAAACCACATCATTTAAAATAAGCTGTAGGAGCCTGAATTAGACAATTGTTTCAAATTGTCTTGTCTGGAAACTCACTGTTTAGTCATCTGGATCTTACAAGTAGTTCTTGACTTACCGCTATTCATTTAGTGACTGTTCAGAGTTACAATGGCACAGAAAAAAGTGACTTATGGCCTTGTTTCATACTTACGACCGTAGCAGCGTTCCCCAAGGTCACGATCAAAATTTGGATGCTTGGCAACTGACTTGTATTTATGACGGTTGCAGTGTCCCGGGGTCATTTGATCCCCTTTTGCGACCTTCTGACAAGCAAAGTCAATGGGGAAGCCAGATTCACTTAACAACCGGGTTACTAACTTAACAATGGTAGTGTTTCACTTAAAAGCTAGGCCTCTAGAGCAGGGGTAGGCAACCTTGGCTCTTTTACGACTCGTGGACTTCAACTCCCAGAATTCCTGAGCCAGCATGGCTCAGCTTGGAAACATCTCACTTTCCCCTCAGCACGGCTGGCTCAGGAATTCTGGGAATTGAAGTCCACGAGTCATAAAAGAGCCAAGGTTGCCTACCCCTGAGCTATACCAAGAAAAGTCATGAAATGGGGCAAAACTCACTTAACAACTGACTTGCTTAGCAACAGAAATTTTGGGGTCAGTTGTGGCCGTCAGGCGAGGACTTGTATAACATTTGCAATGTTGCGGGGCTGTGCTGGCCTACCTCGTAGGGCTGCTGGAGCACATCAAACAAAATTCCAGAGATACTACAGAATAGCAAGCAATCAGCTAAAAATGTAAGGGATAAACCGTGCCTTATCTTGTGCCAATTTTTAAAAGCATGGGAGAGTTTCTGGCTCATGATTTAGCAATCATAAGAAGTATTCCTAATTTTAAGGCAACCCTCTTAGTTTAATGTCCAGTGTTCCTACTAAGTCTTACTATATGAGTCACAAAGCAATGTGGGGGAAACCCAGAGCAAAATCCAGACTTTGCCTGCAAAAGTTTCCTGGCTGAATATGTGTCCTGCCCCAAACATAGCAAACTCAATAAAAGAACGCTAGAGAGACCCATAGGAGCAGTTTCTTAAATTCCTTAGCACATTCAAGGAATAAGGAAAAAAGTATCCTCGCTAAGAACAAATTCATACATATCAAGTTCCGGGAGTTTAGATAAGTGGAAAGGGAAGAATGTTATCCAAGATGAAATGTCTCAGCAGGTTTCTCCAGTCTGGTACCGTCTAAACAGTGCAGCCTCCAGAATTCCCAGCTATGCTAATGAGGAAGAATCGAATCGAATCGAATCGAATCGAATCGAATCGAATCGAATCGAATCGAATCGAATAGAATAGAATAGAATAGAATAGAATAGAGCTGGAAGGGACCTTGGAGATCTTCTAGTCCAGCCCCCTGCTCGAGCAGGAGAATCTATACCATCTCAGACAAGTGACTGTCTAGCCTTTTCTTAAAAATCTCCAGTGATGGAGTGTCCATGATTTCTGGGGGCAAGCTGTTCCACTGGTTAATTGTCCTCATTGTTAGGAATTTTCTCCTTAATTCCAGGTTGCTTCTCTCCTTGATCAGTTTCCAACCATTGTTTCTCGTCCTTCCCTCTAGTGCTCTGGTGAACAACCTGACCCCCTCTGCCTTGTGGCAGCCCCTCAGATACTGGAAGACTGCTATCACATCTCCCCTATTTCTTCTTTTCTTTAGACTAGCCAAACCCAAGTGCTTCAGCCGTTCTTCATATGTTTTAGTCTCCAGGCCTTTGATCAGTCAGACGGGGGGATGCTAAAGGCTGTGTTATGAGATCGACTGCTTTTATCTTGGGCAGTCACTTTTTTGAACAATTAAAGATCTACAGGTAACTTAAGTTCAGTAGACAGGCAGGAAAGAAATGTAGCTTGCCTTCAACTTAGAAACATTCGTTTATGCGATTGTTCAAAGTTACAACATCACTTGAAAAAGTGACATACAATTGTTCACTTTTATGACCATTGCAACGTCCCCGATGGTCACACAATCAACTGGCGACTGGCTCAACTTTATGACAGTCGCAGTGTCCCGGGCTCATCTGATCCTCTTTTGTGATCTTCTGATGAGCAAGAAGCCAGGTTCACTTAATAACCATGTTACCGACTTAACAACTGCAGTGATTCACTTGACAACTGTGGCAAGAAAAGTTGTAAAGTGAGGCAAAACTTACTTAACAACTGTCTCGCTTAGCAATGGGCTCGAGGCTCAATTCTGGTCTTAAGTCGAGGACTACCTGTAGTGCAGACAACCAAGAAAGACTCGGTTATAATTTTCTAAAACTGCAATCACAGACTAATAAAGGAGAATATTTGTAGGTCAGAGTTGACATGAAGGGTCCTTGGGACTCTATGAGCTTGCTTGTTTTATTGTAGACGTTTTAGTAACCAAACTAGGTAACATCATCAGTGCTAGTGATGGGGACTGGAGGCTAAAACATGTAAAGAATGGTTGCAAGAATTAGTTAAGTCTAGTTTAATGAAAAAAAGGACGAGGAGTGACATGATAGCAGTCTTCCAATATCTCAGGGGCTGCCACAAAGAAGAGGCAGTCAAGCTGTTCTCCAAAGCATCTGAAGGCAGAACAAGAAGCAACGGATGGAAACTAATCAAGGAGAGAAGCAGCCTAGAACTAATAGTTAGAACAATTAATCCTGACAGTGAGAACAATTAATCAGTGGAACGACTTGCCTCCAGAAGCTGTGAATGCTCCAACACAGGAAGTTTTTAAGAAGAGTGTCAAAGCAAAAACATCCATGACAAAGAGATTGGACAGCCATTTGTCTGAAATGGTATAGGGTTCCCTGCCTGAGCAGAGGGTTGGACTAGAACAGGCATGTCAAACTCGCGACGTCACGTGAGGTCGCACGATGTATCGGGACTTTTTCCCCATTGCCGGCAATGGGGTGGGTGCGGTTTTGGCGTGATGCATCCGGCCCTTGAGCCGGCAGTTTGACATGCCTGGACTAGAAGATCTCCAAGGTCTCTTCCAACTCTGTTATTCTGTTATACTCTAGTCTAGGGCACCAGAAGGCAGGAGACGTAATGGGTGGAAGCTTGGTCAAAGAGAGATACAAGAAGACCTTCAAGGTCCCTTCCAACTCTGTTATTCTATTCTATTCTATTCTATTCTATTCTATTCTATTCTATTCTATTCTATTCTATTCTATTCTATTCTATTCTATTCTATTCTATTCTATTCTATTCTATTCTATTCTATTCTATTCTGTTTTCTATTCTATTCTATATTCTATTCTATTCTATTCTATTCTATTCTGTTTTCTATTCTATTCTATATTCTATTCTATTCTATTCTGTTTTCTATTCTGTTTTCTATTCTATTCTATATTCTATTCTATTCTATTCTATTCTATTCTGTTTTCTATTCTATTCTATTCTATTCTATTCTATTCTATTCTATTCTATTCTATATTCTATTCTATTCTATTCTATTCTATTCTATTCTATTCTATTCTGTTTTCTATTCTATTCTATTCTATTCTATTCTATTCTATTCTATTCTATTCTATTCTATTCTATTCTATTCTGTTTTCTATTCTATATTCGATTTGATTCGATTCACTGATCATTGGTCACTTGTGGCTAGCTACACAAGCAAGCTCAGAGAGTTCCAAGGAAACCCCCCCCCCTCCATGCAATCACAGAATTGGAAGACTACATCCAGGATTCAATGTTCATTTAGTGCAAAAATCCAAATTAAAGCATCTCTGACCCCAGTGTCTGTCCAACATCTACTTAAATACATCCAGTAAGCTGGAGATCCTAAACCAGTGGTGGCGAACCTATGGCACGGGTGCCAGAGGCGGCACTCAGAGCCCTCTCTGTGGGCACGGGCGCCGTCGCCCCAGTCCTAGGCCTTCAGCTGGGTTTTAGAAAACCTTTTCCCTTTAGGCCTCCGCCGCCGTGTGCAAAAAAAAAAGAAAAGGTTCAATCAGTCAATTTCAACTTCTCGCGGGGAAAAAAAAGATCTTGCAAAGTTGGAATTGATTGATTGAACTTTTAGTCCCACCCAGTCTGCCGTTACCATCGCAGCCACGCCCAGCCAATGGGCCACCCCCAGCCAATAGGCCACCCCCAGCCAATGGGCCACACCCAGCCAATGGGCCACACCCACCCGGCACTCGACGATGCATGTGGGTTTTGGGTTGCAGTTTGGGCACTCAGTCTCTAAAAGGTTCGCCATCACTGTCCTAAACTCTTTCGCTGGTGTCCAGAACGGTTCCTAACCTACAGTCAGAATCTCCTTCCCTAGATTTTTAAGTACTCAGTCAGCGTCTTGCGCCCTAGAATGACAGAGAGCAGGTCTTGGATCTTTCTACATGGCATCAACCTATGTGAAAAGTCTCTCTTCCTCCTACTGTCCCCCTCTTGACTCAAAGGCAACCACAGGTAGTCCTCGATGTACAACAGTTCGTTTAGTGACCGTTCGAAGTTACAACAGCACTGAAAAGAGCGACTTAGGACCGTTTTTCACCCTTGCAACTCTTGCGGCATCCCCATGGTCACGTGATGAAAATTTGGACGCCTGGCAACTAACTGACTCGTATTTATGACCGTTGCTGTGCCCCGGGGAGGGGGTGTCACGTGATCACCTTTTGTGACCTTTCAACAATGGGGAAAGCCAGATTCACTTAACAACCGGGTTACTAACTTGTCAACTGCAGTGATTCACTTAACAACGGTGGCAAGAGAGGTCCTAAAATGGCGCAAAACTCACTTCACAAATGTCTCGCTTAGCAACAGAAATGTTGGGCTCAGTTATGGTCATAAGTCGAGGACTACCTGTATATAGTCTACAGGTCTCTTCAGTTTCTCACTACAATTTAATTTGTAGCTCCCTGCTTATTTCTTTGCACTTCTCTGCATTGGTTCCAGATTCCCTGGCAATTTCATTATGATGCTGCGTCGGGCACTGGATGTAACCTAGAGGTCCCCAAACCTTTGGGCATCAGGGACTGGTTATGTCAGGGGTCCTCAAACTTGGCAACTTTAAGACTTGTGGACTTCAACTCCCAGAATTCCTCAGCCAGCCCTGTTTGAAGACCCCTGAGTTACGTGGAGAAAGGTTTTTCCACGGACCAGAGGGTGTGCAGTTTTGTGTGCTGCCTGCGTCCCGCGGATGGGGCTTTGCTTCTTTGTGAGGACCGGCTGCTGGACCAGGGGTTGGGGACCCCCTGATGTGACCCTCCAAGTTGTTCTAACACCTGCCAATTAGAATGGATGTACAAGTAGGTGCTCAATTTACAACCATTCATTTAGCAGCTGTTCAAAGTTACGACAGCACTGGAAAAAAAGGGAATTACCTCCAGTCCTTAGAGTTATGACCTTTGTAGCTTTCCCCCCTCCCCTCCCCCCCTTCCAAGATCAAAGTTTGGGCACTTGACAATCGGCATGTATTAACAATGGTTGATGTGCCCTGGTTCACATAATGACTATTTATAACCTTCCCAGTCAATGGAGGAAGTTGGATTTTGCTTATCGGTCGCATGATTTGTTAACTTAGCAAAAAAAAAAAAAATCAATCAGCTATGGTCACATGACTCGCTTAATGACTGCATTGTTAGCAAAAGAAGCTCGGGTCCTAATTGCCATCGTTAAGTCGAGAACTACCTGTATTACTTCCTATGACTGGGAAATCAAACTTCTATGGATGTAGTGTAAAATTGTATTGATCTTGTTTGCAGCACCATCACATTGCTGGCTCACGCTCATGTTCAACGATTCCAGGGATGTCCATAGGGTGTGGTCAAAAAAATTAAGATGGTGACTATCTTGACTTGTTTGACCAGATCCTGCACATACACCTCACACCAACAGCCTTATTGCACAGCCTATCACAAGCCAGTCCTTTTCCTGTATATTTTATTTTCCTTCCCTACACAAGGATCTATTTGTCTGTCTGTCTATCATCTCTCTCATCTCTCTCTTGTCTGTCTGTCTGTCTGTCTGTCTGTCTGTTTGTCTGTCTGTCTGTCTATCTATCTATCTATCCATCTTTTTTAAAAAATATTTTAGCATAATATAAAATACAAAAAAACAAAAACAAATAGTAGGGAACAAAGGACTTTTTTTTTATCTCCATTCATCCATCCATCCATCCATCCATCCATCCATCCATCCATCCATCCATCCATCCATCCATCCATCCATCCATCCATCCATCCATCCATCCATCCATCCATCCATCCATCCATCCATCCATCTTTTCTGTCTGTCTGTCTGTCTGTCTGTCTGTCTGTCTGTCTGTCTGTCTGTCTCACTTATCATCTAACTATCAATTTACACAGCCACCCAGCTCACCAATGTTGGGCGGAGCACAACAATGTGATAAAAAAAAACTTTGCTGTTCTTCCTATTAATTTTCATCCTGTTAATTTCAGCCCACTAATGTAGTCCAACCTGAAAACTTTTGAAATACCGTTTCCGTTTTCTAGAGCCTGAGCTGAGCCAAGTTTGACCACCACCCCCCATCTACTTCTTCGGGTTCCCTCTCCACCTTTCACAGCTACCGCCAAGTAGCCTTTCCGATTACCGAAAAGAAAAGCGAATTTCGTTTCGGCAAGAAGACTCACCGGCAACCTCACCGGTAGCGGCAGAAAGGAAGGACCGCCTTAAAAATCGGGGGGGGGGGTGTATTTCGTCCCCGAATGCAACCCTTGCAAATACCTCCTCGTTGGCGACTTCCAGCTGCTTTTTCACGCAAAGAGGAATCTCCCCCTGGGAAGACTCGGGACGCCCGGAGGGGCTTCGGTGCCCCCGCAAAACCCGCCCCGGGGCCGCAGTTGTGGTCCAGGCTACCGGGTGGGGTGGGGTGGGGGGCTGGAGGGGGCGAGAGAGGCTCTGTTCACCGGGGATGGACTCTGCCTCCCATTATCCCTGACTGCTGGCCGTATCGCCCGGGAGCCTCGTGGGATGGGGGTCTACAGGGCATCGGCTGTGGGGGTCGCCCGCCGGTCCCCTCCGCCCACCCCGCTCCCTCCTTCCCCGCTTACCTCTGCCTCCGTGGCCTTTGAGGGCGCCGGGAGGTTTCCGAGCTTCTGAAAGCCAAGTTGGGGGTCTGGGTTTTAAAGCGATAACAACAATCAGGCAGGTGGGCCCCGCAACCCCATCCCGCGCGGTTTGTCCCCCACTGCCGATCTCTCCCCCCCAAAAAAGAGTTTAAAATAATAAATCGGAGTTTTTCTTCTTCTTCCTCGCCAGCGCAGGGAGAGCCCCCGTCCCCACGCGCGAGAGAGTCCGGGCGGGTGGCCCCTGCAGCTTTTTTTGCCCCGCGGGTGGGTCTCCTTTTCTTGGGTAGGAGGGAGGGGAGCCCCGGAGGAGGAGGAGGCGGCAAGAGGGGAGGCGAGGCGAAGGGGTCCGCGGAGGTGCGAGTTGGGAGCCCCCGCCGCGCTCCTTCTGCCAGCTCCGGGCTGAGCCCCGCTTGCCAAGACGCGGAGGAGGCGGAGGTGGCGGCGGAGGAAAAGTTCGGGACGACTCGGCAGCCGGCAGTGTGGCGCAGGCGCCTTGTGACCCAACCCAGCCTTTTTGTCAAGATTTTCCCCGGCTGGGCAAATGCCCCTCCCCTGCCTCCATAATAACCCCCCCCTCCGCATTCTCTCCCCCCCTCCGCCCCCCCCCCCTCTTGGTGCACCGCCCGTCGCTCCCTGCGCATCCAGCGGCTGATTCGGAGTCGCCGCTTTTCTCTGGTCCCCAAAACTCATCCAGGCGCGTCTGGGTGGAAGCAGGAAAGAAATGTATGAAAAGCGTCTCTCTCTCGTCCCTCACTCAGAAGCAACGAAAAGGGAAACCCCCCCACCATCCCCGACCACTTTCTCCGACTTTCTCTCCCCCCATCCCCGACCACTTTCTCCCACTTTCTCTCTCCCCCATCCCCGCATTTCTCTCCCCCCATCCCCGACCACTTTCTCCCACTTTCTCTCCCCCCATCCCCGACCACTTTCTCCCACTTTCTCTCCCATCCTCGACCACTTTCCACTTTCTTCATCCTCGACTCTTTCTCCCCCCCATTTTCTCCCACTTTCTCCCCCATCCTCGACCACTTTCTCCCACTTTGTCTCCCCCCCATCCTCGCCACTTCCTCGACCACTTTCTCTCCCCCCATCCTCGACCACTTTCTCCGACTTTCTCTCCCCCCATCTCGACCACTTTCCCACTTTCTCTCCCCCCCATCCTCGACCACTTTCCACTTTCTCTCCCCCCCATCTCGACCACTTTCTCCCCTCTCCCCCATCCTCGACCACTTTCTCCCACTTTCTTCTCTCTCTCCCCCCATCCTCGACCACTTTCTCCCACTTTCTCTCTCCCATCCCCGACCACTTTCTGCCACTTCTCTCCCCCATCCCCGACCACTTTCTCCCACTTTCTCTCTCCCATCTCCGACCACTTTCTCCCACTTTCTCTCCCCCATCCCCGACCACTTTCTCCCACTTTCTCTCCCCCCATCTCGCCACTTTCTCCCACTTCTCTCCCCATCCTCGCCCCCATCCTCGACCACTCTCTCCCACTTTCTCTCCCCCCATCCTGACTACTTTCTCCGACTCTCCTCCCTCCACCCCCAACCACTTTCTCCGACTTTCTCTGCCCCCATCCCCGACCACTTCTCCGACGTTTTCTCTCTCCCCCCCCCCCCCGCTGTTTCGCTTTCCTGAGCCTGGTTCACCTCCCGCCCCTTCCACTGATAGCCGGAGTGCCTTAAAAGAGCGCACGACGTTTGTGGACGCTTCCCCTGCTCTATCTCGACCCAGAAAGGCCACGGGGTGGTGGGGTGTGTGTGTGTGGGGGGGGGGTTTGCGGGCGAAGGAGAGGGAGAAGGGTGGAAGAAAGGGGAAGCAGAGGCTGCCTCTCGCCGCCCGTTTTAAGAAGCCGGGCGCGTTGAAAGGGGACATTCCACCAGGAGCGACGGGGGGGCGAGGAGGAAAAGGAATGAATGGCGCTTGGAATGCCATTGGGGTCCCCTTCCTTCCCCAAGGACGCGTAGGAGGGCGCCGGGGTCGCCAGCCTCGCTGCGGGTTTGCTGGGAAATAAGTCCCATGGAAACGGGGGTAAACAGGCGCCGGGGGTGGGGTGGGGGCTTCACTAATGGAAAGCCACGCACCCTTGATCAACTGGGTCAATGCAACAACCGCTCGACTGAGGGGGGTGGGGGGAAAGAGACCGGCAGGCCGACAACGCACAGCTACATTTGCGGTTGCAATCTTGGGGATGGGGACCGCGGTGGCTGGGGGACCCTTGCTTCACCCCTCTGGGATCTCTAAGGAGGGGAGAAAAGTTCGTTATCCAGGGATGAGGCAGCAGCTGCTGTCATTGCTTGTTGTTGCTGCAGTGAAGTCTGGACAAGTTGGTGCTAGAGATGACTCTATATTGATAGTGGACACACCCTTTGAAGACCCCATACAGTTACCCAGAAGAGTTGACCTATTCACATGACACACATGCACCCCCAGAGCAGCTTCACAGGTCCCAGGCAAAGCTGTTCTGAGCCAGGTTTCAATTTCTAGACTGGGGAAGCTGTTCCTCGTTTGGAAAACCCCAAAGCAGGACATGAATGGCTGGGCTGAGGCCAATTTATCACTGAAGGAAGAGCCAACATAAACTAAACCAGTGGTTAGGCAGGTTAGTGGGCAATGCCTCCTCTGCTCCCATGATCAAGCTCTTTCTGGCATAAGAGAAATGAAACAAGGAGTCTTGTAGTTCTAGAAAAACTCCTCACAAGCCTTTGGAGTCTGGTTATGGAAGGTCATAAGCCGAGGACGACCTATTGGCAATTTTCTTGTAAATCAAAAGTAATATGAAGTCACTAAGTGTGGGTTTATCAGTGTACATTGTCTACCTTTATTTATTCTTGAAGTTGTGAAAAATACAGCATTCGTACCTGCATTTCTTTGCTGTTACTGTTAAGTTCAGGATTAGGATAGGATAGAGAATACAAACTAGACTAGAATATGGATAGGATAGGATAGGATAGGATAGGATAGGATAGGATAGGATAGGATAGGATAGGATAGGATAGAATAGAATATGGAATATGGAATCTAGACTAAACTACAATAGAATAGAATAGACTATATAGACCTGGCTCAGGAATTCTGGGAGTTGAAGTCCATGAGTCATAAAAGAGCCAAGGTTGCCTACCCCTGATATAGACTATAGACTAGACTAGACTATGGAATATGGAGACTAGACTAGATTAGACTAGACTAGACTAGACTAGATAGACTAGGCTTGACTTGATAGAATAGAATAAAATAAAATACAGTGTAGAGTAGAACAGAACAGAACAGAACAGAACAGAACAGAACAGAACAGAACAGAACAGAACAGAATAGAATAGAATAGAATAGAATAGAATAGAATAGAATAGAATAGAATAGAATAGAATAGCACTTACATTTATTTACTGTGGAATGGAATGGAATGGAATGGAATGGAATGGAATAGAATAGAATAGAATAGAATAGAATAGAATAGAATAGAATAGAATAGAATAGAATAGAATAGAATAGAATAGAATAGAATAGAATAGAATAGAATAGAATAGAATAGAATAGCACTTAGATTTATTTACTCTGGAATGGAATGGAATGGAATGGAATGGAATGGAATGGAATAGAATAGAATAGAATAGAATAGAATAGAATAGAATAGAATAGAATAGAATAGAATAGAATAGAATAGAATAGAATAGAATAGAATAGAATAGAATAGAATAGAATAGAATAGATATTCTAAACCTGAACTTAACAGTTACAGAAAAGAAAGGCAGGTATAAATGCTACACTTTAAAGAAGGCTGTACAGGGATCTGGATTTGAGGAAGAGGAAGTGATTCAGAAGACACATGGACATGCACAGTTTACCTGCCAGTCCCACTTTAAATCAAACACCTCTACCTGCGATTGCAATGGGACAACAGCATGAGTCTGTACAGAGAGGCAGTGCCGCGGTGAAAGATAAAGACCATATGTTAAGTTCCAATTAAACCGATTTATTGCTTATGCCTATGCACAAGAATCTAGTCAACTAAAATAGTCAGTGCTTATTTTGGCACTAGATAAGGATTAACGGAATCCAAGCAGGATCGGAGTTAGTCCTTTTGTGGCTATATAGAGATTTTAGGGTGGATTACTCTTTTGACTCTGTCCCAAGAAGAAAGACAGTCCAGTCGCTGCCCAAAAAAGCACCTTTGGGACAACTGTGTTACTAACTGAACAACTGCAGTGATTCATTTAATAACGGTGGTAATCAAGGTTGTAAAAGGGGACAAAATTCACTTCAACCGTCTCGCTTAGCAAAAGAAATTTTGGGCCCACCTGCGGTCCTAAGATGAGGGCTACCTGTAATTTATTCCAGCTTTGGCTACACTATAGAGTTAACCGTTTATAGCGTGGTTTCCAAAGATCTAGGTACAACCTGGAACCCAAGTTAAGGCTTCCGATGAATGTTTTCACAAGGAAGTTTGAAAGCCAAACCCAGTCAAAGGATTGGCACAAGTTCCTGTCTTTGCCACCTGGAACGGAACGTGGCAATGACGAAGGTTTCAAAAATTCCATGGTTAGCTAACGTCTATTGTGGCAGACGAACATGCCGAGGTTTGCCAGCTGCAGCACGATGAATCACTGAGATAGCAGAGAAACCAAACTTGCCAAATGCAGGTACCGCATCGGGCTCAGCCCAGCAAAATTTCAAAATGAGTCCATAAGTAAAGATACTGTGAATGCTCCAACCCTGGAGGTTTTTAAGAAGAGACCGGGCAGCCATTTGTCTGAAATGGTATAGGGTCTCCTGCTTGAGCAGGGGGCTGGACTAGAAGACCTCCAAGGTCCCTTCCAACTCTGTGGTTCCATGTTCTGTGTCTTCTATGATGAAATGCAAAATTGAGCATGAAGAATAAAAACAAAAATATCTTAGCCTTTATGTTATAGCAGAGGAAGATGTGACGTCAGCAACGAAGCTAGTCATTTCTGCGGATCCACAGTCAAGCAAGGGGAGAAGGGAATTGGAGAAAGAGTCGACTTTGAAGTAGTTTATTTGCCGGGAATGTCAGCGAATCAGTTTCCACGTCCTCTGCTGTATGAAGATAGAAATGATTTCAAGGTAAAGATTTATCTTCCTCCTCTAAGTATTTGGCGGTGGTGGAGCGGGAGAAGTAGATGGGTTGAGAATTGTGTAAGTTAAGCCTAGCCCTGTTGGATAGACTTGCCTCCAGAAGCTGTGAATGCTCCAACACTGGACGTTTTTAAGAAGAGATTGGACAACCATTTGTCTGAAATGGCATAGGGTCTCCTGCCTGAGCAGGGGGTTGGACTAGAAGACCTCCAAGGTCCCTTCCAACTCTGCTATTCTGTTATGTGGAATCCTGCAGATGGAAGACACCTAACCAGGCCTTCAATCAAAGCAGGAATGGAGGGGAACCTCCCCCTGCACGGTTTGCTTGCTTGCTTATTTTTTACAGATAGTCCACGACTTATAAACACAACTGGGACCAGGATTTCCATTGCTAAGCAAGGCGGTTGTGAGTCAAGCCCAGTTTTATGACCTTTTTGCCACAGTTGTTAAGCAAATCACTGTAGTTAAGTAAATTATGCAGTTGTGAAGAGAATCTGGCTTCCCCCATTGACCATGCTTGTTGGAAGTCTGTTGGGAAGGTTGCAAATGGCAATTACATGACCCTAGGACAGGGGTAGGCAACTTTGGCTCTTTTATGAGTCGTGGACTTCAACTCCCAGAATTCCTGAGCCAGCATGGCTCAGCTTGGAAACCTCTCCCTTTCCCCTCAGCATGGCTGGCTCAGGAATTCTGGGAGTTGAAGTCCACGAGTCATAAAAGAGCCAAGGTTGCCTACCCCTGCCCTAGGACATTGCAACTGTTGTACATACATGCCATGTGACTGTGGAGACACTGTGATGATCACAAGAACGAAGACTAGTCGCAAGTCACTTTTTTCAGTGCTGTTGTAACTTTGACGAATGGCTGTGAATCTATAACGCCTTAAACAAATGGCTGTAAATTAAGGACTGCCTGCATAGGAACTGAATACTGAGCGATATTTCTCAATCTCACTGGCCTCTGAATGCCAGGAGCAATATCTGCCAAGCAAGCAACCTCTAGGCCAGGGGTAGGCAACCTTGGCTCTTTTATGACTGGTGGACTTCAACTCCCAGAATTCCTGAGCCAGCCATGCTGAGGGGAAAGGGAGAGGTTTCCAAGCTGAGCCATGCTGGCTCAGGAATTCTGGGAGTTGAAGTCCACCAGTCATGAAGGGGCCAAAGTTTCCCCCATGCTGGCTCAGGAATTCTGGGAGTTGAAGTCCACGAGTCATAAAAGAGCCAAGGTTGCCTACCCCTGTTCTAGGCGTTATAGATTTCAGGGGCTCACAAATACCAAGTAGCAAGACCTACATTGAAAGGGAATTATGGATTTCCATAACATCAGAATGGAGAAATGTATTGAAAGATTGTATTGCAGACTTCAGAGTTGATAAACAGGCCTGATTTTGATATTCAGAGCCTAGGAAATTTAAGCATCTGGAGAAAAATCTATCGATCTGATTGCAAGGAGTCAAAAATGACTTAGCCCATCGTTGAGAGCCAGTTTAGACTAGTGGCTAAGGCATCAGGCTAGAAATCAGGAGACTGTGAGTTCAAATCCCGCTTTAGCCACGAAAGCCAGCTGAGTGACCTTGGGCCAGCTTATGCACCGGAGACAAATTCCTCGTGTGTCCAACCACACTTGGCCATTAAAGAATTCTATCTTCTATCCTTCTCTATCTGGCTAACCCACCTCACAGGGTTATTGTTATGGGGAAAATAGGAGAAAGAAAGGTCTGCTCACTGCCTTGAGTTATTTGTAAAAATAATAAAGGTAGGATACTAACAAACAAAATCAATCCATCAATCATTACAGTAAGAGGATTTCTGTACATGGCCCCCTAAACTTTATTGTAGATATCCTCAGAGCTTACTCTGACCATGTGTTCAGTATATTTCCCTACTACTTGAGGCTGGAAACACACAAAAACTGAAAAAATAAGCCCCAAACTAGACTTAAAGTATTTTTGTTAAATACTTTAAACGCACACTCCACACAACTATAACAAATGCAAAACATGGACTTGCCCACATTGCTACATCCACTGCAGCCTTTGACTTCCTAAAAAAAAAAAAAAAAAGAATTCAGCTACCAGCTGCCCAACAAAAAGTTATCCAACTTCTAATAGATGCTGTCCACGTTTGCATCATTTAGTTACTTAATCGTTCATTAACTCTGAATTGGTCCCACTTACTCATTTAAGTATGTGTATCTGCAGATCTGTAGATTCATTAAAGCAGAATTTGTTTGAACAGAATAATCATTAAAAGCTACCGTCCCATAAAATGGAGTTAAAATACGATGCACACATATTTTACACAGGTCCGCATTAAATTGAAAAGTTGGCTCAATAAATTGCATATTTCTGCAAGGATTTACCAGGGATCCATCCACATAAAATCTACTTTTAAACATTGTTTTTAAAACAGGTGATTTCAGATTTTGAAGAAGAGTGGCGTTTCCCCCCCCCCCCCTCAGTGAACGTGCTCAGTTTCTAAAATAGCTTCTGAAGAATTAGGGAAACGTAAGAACTTCAGATGTTTCCAAAACATTTTATTCAGGAGGGTGAATTTTGCATTGGTTAGTAACTGTTAACTTCAAACCAGTTTATACAATTGTCTGTCTGAAATAATACAGCAATCTCTTTTGGAGAATTCGTGAAACTGGATATTCTGATTTGCATAGGTTAAATTAAAAAAAAAAACAGGGGTAAATCTCTCCCCTTAACATAGACAAACAGAGAGCATAGGTCTTTTATAGGCTTTAGCCTAATCTTAAAACCCTTGAGCAAACAGTGAGATCCAATCCCTGAAAAGAACATGCTCTCTTCCCCTATAGAAACCATTGGAAAAAGGACAGAAAAAGAAAGGAAACTAAGAGAAACATGATCGTGGGGATGCTGAAATGGTTTCCAGGGTGAAAACTGGTTGCAAATCATTTGTTTTAGTGCTGTTGTGACTTTGGAAGGTCCCTAAACAAATAGTTGTAAGGCAAAAAAGGATCATGTTGGGGAAAAAAAAAGAACTAGACAGGTAGTATGGAATTGTTGAAGGAAAAGTCTTCATCATGGTTCAGTCCAAGCCGGGGATAAACAACATGGCGACTGCTTTAGAAAGAAGGTTGCAGTTTATTGAAGAGGAGAGCCAGACAGAAAGATGGCTCTGGAAGAAAAGAGAGAGAGCACATGTAGGGAGTGGGTTTTTATACCCTCTGGAGCCTTTTGTTTGGAGTTGTTTCCTGTTCCTGTTTGAGGTTTTGTATTTCCTGTGTCATGTATTCTGACCTGACTCTGAGTGTGCCCCTTTGGCATCTGTGAGTTAATCCTATTATGTCCTGTCTTAGACTTTGGGTGGGGTATGTAGATTTTAGGTGTCTTTGTCTTCTTAATCTTCTAGCTGGGGGCTTCCAACCTTCCTGGATTATTTACATCTGTATTTCTACAGAGCTGGTTTCTGCTTGGGGGAGGGAGACTTGGGGCTATTAAGAAAACTGGGCTTGCTTTTCTGCCTCTTTAAGATCCTTTGAGGAAATATATTTTTCTGCCCTTTTAATATTTCCTTCTCTGGGGGGCTGACTTCCCATAGAACAATAGAGTAAGGTTTGGGGGTCTAGGACCTTTAGGCACAGACCCTTGGCCATGCCTCCTTCACCTCCAGCCTCCCATCTCAGCCCATTTACAGCCAGCTTTTGTCCCCCACTGACCCTCCCCCGGCCATTCTCCATGGCCAATGAGCCCCTGGCCCTCCGCCCTGCACCCTTCGGCCCAGCCCATTCGCCGAGGCACCCTTTATCCCGGGCCTTTGGATGCACGGGACAAATAGCCGGCAGCCAATCGGGTGGCAGGCAGAAGCCATGGTGCTGTGGGGGCAGCATGCAATGAGAGATGGCAGGGTATGTGGATCAATGGAAGAGGAAAGCTGGTGTAAATGGGCTGAGACAGGAGGCGGGAGGTGGAGCAGCCATGGCCAAGGGTCCATGGAGGTCCCATCCCCCAGGTTTGGAGAGCGAAAGGAGCAGAGGTTGTCCAAGGACACTAAAAAAGAGCTTGTTTAGCTTATGTTCAAAATAAAAGAAGAATCATTACACGATTCTGAACTCAGATGACATTTGAGAGCCCTGGATGAACTTGTTAATGTTCTGGCGGAATGTTTTATGCTTTTATCTTGAGATATCTTTGAGACGAGATGAAGCAACAAACGATCAGAGAAAGACATATTGCTCAGTCTTCAAAAAAGGGAGGTAAAGAGGACGCCGAGAACAACAAACCGGCCCTTTTGACCTTAAGAGGGGAGATTTGAGATCTCCTTTTTAGAAAACAGTACTGTTAGACCCCAGAAGGTAGCATGGATTTGTCAAGGGAAACAAAAACACAAAAACAAATCTTGCTCAATTCACTGAATCTCATTTTTCGATCGGGTCACTTCCTGAGTGTATTTGCAAATGCTTCAGATATAAATAAGATCAAGTGATTTTAGTAAAGAGCACCATGTTTAGCTAATTAAATAAGTGTGGGCCGGGTGGGTTGAAAAGTAAGTGGACTTAAAAATTACACTCATCACTGGCACTTCATCAGCCTGGAATGATCTGTCAAGTGG
Source organism: Azemiops feae (assembly GCA_023970755.1). Taxonomy (NCBI): domain Eukaryota; kingdom Metazoa; phylum Chordata; class Lepidosauria; order Squamata; family Viperidae; genus Azemiops; species Azemiops feae. The sequence goes on from JALGBA010000413.1 coordinate 740,390, forward strand.
AATGCCAAAGTTTGGATCTGGTTTTACTAATGACTAAAATGAAGAAATGGAAGAATGCTTAACAAATTTGCAGATGGCCTAACATTTGATGAGAGGGCTAATGCCCTTGAAGACACAAAATTAAAAACAATCTTTATAGATTAGAAATGTCAGTTGAAAGTAACTCCCTTTTTGCGACCCTGTAATCCTTTAATTCGGGGTAGAGTCAGGGCGACTGGATGGAGTTGAGCATTTACTGGCTGGATGCCCTTCCTGACACCATGTGGAGTGTGCAGCAGCAGATATTTTTTTCTTCTTTGTGCCCTAGGAGAAAAACATCTGCCGCCACCTAGGATTGAACTCTCAACCTTCTGCGTGGGAGGCGAGCATCTTCACCACTGGGCCACCACGCCATTCAAACATCAGTTGAAAGTAACCATATGAAATTCAACAGATCGAAGATAATGCCCTTCACAAAACATCGAGCAGATTCTCTGGGAGGAGAGCAGCATATAAGTTTAATTTTTAAAAATTAAAATCAAAGGCAGAAATATAAGATTGGGATACCTGGTACAATAATAATAATAATAATAATAATAATAATAATAATAATAATAATAATAATAATAATAATAATAATAATAATAATAATAATAATAATAATAATAGAAGAAGAAGAAGAAGAAGAAGAAGAAGAAGAAGAAGAAGAAGAAGAAGAAGAAGAAGAAGAAGAAGAAGAAGGAGAAGAAGAAGAAGAAGAAGAAGAAGAAGTTGGGAGGGATCTTGAAGGTCATCTAGTCCAACCCGCTGCTCAGGCAGGAAACCCTATACCATTTCAGACAAATGGCTGTCCAGTCTCTTCTTAAAAACTTCCAGTGTTGGAGCATTCACCGCTTCTGGAGGCAGGTTGTTCCACTGGTTAATTGTTCTAACTGTCAGGAAGTTTCTCCTTAGTTCTAGGTTGCTTCTCTCCTTGATTAGTTTCCATCCGTTGCTTCTTGTCCTGCCTTCAGGCGCTTTGGAGAATAGCTTGACTCCCTCTTCTTTGGGGCAGCCCCTGAGATATTGGAAGACTGCTATCCTGTCCCCCCTCGTCCTTCTCTTCATTAAACTAGACATACCCAATTCTAGCAACCGTTCCTTGTATGTTTTAGCCTCCATGATTTTAGAAGAGTAACTGATTGAAAACAGTTGAATCAACACATTTTTCCAAGGAATTCTACATTGGTCAGATTTCATCCCTGGTATTACGGCCAGTTGTGAGCATCCTATTTCAAAAAGGATTCAAAGCAATTGGGACATCTTGAGAGGACAATGGAGGGGTGATTAGGGGAGTAGGACCTAGGTTTTATGAAATAAATGCACATTTTTGACTTTGCATCAACACAAGTAGATGTGTTAGTAGCTCTTAGCAGCTACTAAGATTGTTGGACGAGCAGGCACAAAAACAGCCAGGGAAGTGATTGAAGCCTGATTTACCACCAGCTTATCAAGTACTTAGGAGGTGAGGGCTTGACAGCACAAGGAAATAACAGCCAGTGACTTAATAGCAAGCCATCAACACCCCAATCAACAACTAAATAGCCACACATAACCAGGCACTATATAAATACCACACAGAGAATAGCACAAAGCACACACTCTGCTAGAGAAAAGTTCCCTGAGTATGGGCTCCAGTAGGAGTCCGAAAGCTTGGAAGACTAAATCTCTGGTGCCGGTGACCGACCCAGATTGGATCCTGTAAACAAGTAGGTTTTCCAAGGAATCCTACATCAATCAGATTTCATCTCCACTATAATGGCCAGTTGTGAGCATCATACTTCAAAAAAGATTCAAAGCAATTGGAACATTCTGAGAGGACAGTAGAGAGGATAATTGGGGGATTAGAAACTAGATCCTAAGATGCAACAATGAAATAAATGCACAATTTTAGCTTTGCAAAGAGAAAGTTGGGTGTTTCTGATAGCAGGTCAAATACCTGAAAGAAAGTCAGGTCAAAATAGGTCAACACCTGCTTGTCATCATTCCAAAGCATGGAACATGAAATAATCAAGGCAGCAAATTCTACCTGAATGTTAGCAAAATGTTTGACCATGTAACCCATAAAGGTAGTCCCCAACTTACAACAGTTCATTTAATGACTGTTCACTGTTCACACTATGGCACTGAAAAAAGTGACTTATGACCATTATGACTTACGACTAAAACGTACGAAGAACGGCTGCAGGACTTGGGTTTGTCTAGTTTAACGAAAAGAAAAAATAGGGGAGACATGATAGCAGTGTTCCAGTATCTGAGGGGCCGCCACAAAGAAGAGGGGGGCAGGTAGTTCTCCAGTGCACTAGAGGGAAGGACGAGAAACAATGGTTGGAAACTGATCAAGGAGAGAAGCAACCTGGAATTAAGGAGAAACTTCCTGACAGTGAGGACAATCAACCAGTGGAACAGCTGGCCTTCAGAAATCGTGGGCGCTCCATCACTGGAGGTTTTGAAGAAGAGGCTGGACAGTCACCTGTCTGAGATGGTATAGGTCAGTGATGGCGAACCTTTTAGAGACCGAGTGCCCAAAAACTGGCCCCGCCCCTGCCCCACCCCCTGCCCTGCCCCGCTCCACCCCCTGCCCTGCCCCCACTCCGCCCCACCCTGCCTGCCCGCAGGGCCACTCACCGCCTCCAGGGCCCACCGCAGATCGCCCAGGCAGCCCAGCAGCGCCATGGCAGCCACGCCCTCTGCCCGCGCCCCGCAGCATCAACTGTGCATATTGGGGCATGAGGGCAGAGTCTTGTCTACGCTGCCTGGCTGCCATGTCCTTGGCTGCGCTGCTCCGCGTGGGCCACGCTCGGGGGCGACTCTCCTCCAGGGGGGTTGCTGGAGAGGAGGGGGTCACGGGCGGAGGCAAGGCTGGGCAACGGCACGTGTACCCACAGAGAGGGCTCCGAGTGCCGCCTCTGGCACCCGTGCCATAGGTTCGCCACCACTGGTATAGGTTCTCCTGCTTGAGCAGGGGGCTGGACTAGAAGACCTCCAAGGTCCCTTCCAGATTCTATTCTATTCTATTCTATTCTATTCTATTCTATTCTATTCTATTCTATTCTATTCTATTCTATTCATTTTTCACACTTACAACCACTGCAGCATCCCCATGGTGACATCCAAAGTCAGTGAGGAAGCCAGATTCACTTTACAACCCATGTTAGTAACTTAACAACTGTAGTCCCAAAGACGCTTTTTCAGGAAGAAACTGAACTTTCTTGTTTTTCTTTGAAGACATTTCACTTCTCATCCAAGAAGCTTCTTCAGCTCTGATTAGATAGTGGGGAATGGAAGGATTTATACTCTTCAGTCATTTATAGTTATCCAGTCAGAGCAGAAGAAGCAAAATGTCTTCAAATAAAAACAAGAAAATCCAGTTGCCTCTTGAAAAAGCACCTTTGGGACAACCATGACCTGGATGACTGAGAATCTCCATACACATTTAACAACTGTAGTGATTGACTGAACAACCTGGCAGGAAATTTTGTAAAATGAGCCAAAATTCACTTAACCAATGTTTCACTTAGCGACAGAAATGTTGGGCTCCGTTGTAGTCGTAAATTGAGGACTGCCTGTAATCCACAAAGGAGAGGATCCCCTTTCACGGGATATGCACAGACAGGCTAAGCAGCTCTCCACTAAGGACACTTTCATCTGGATTTCTACCACCGAGCATGAAGTCGGACTGAATGGAGTGATCGGTTCCTTCCAATTCTATCATTCTAAATTGGATCCTGATGTTGAGAACCGAAAGATCAAGCCAGGAATCAGAGCCAGGAAGTAAAATCAAGGATTACGGAAAGCCAAGTGTGAGAGCCAAAGAAATCTCGACGTGTCCCAGCAAATTTCCAACATAAGCCCTCCATCACCTTTTCCATCAAAGAGACAAATGACCAAATTGGGTAGAGGACACTTTCCCAGGATAGGAGCACCTGCATTGCTTAAGGCAGCCTTTCTCCAACCTGGTGTTCCCCAGATGTTTTGGACAACTCCTAATCCACAGGGTAAGTCATATACTGCCTGGAGGCGATGGGTAGTTTGACGTTTAATACATCTGGAGAGCACCAAGCTGAAAACTATGGAAAGTCTGGGTTGCAGATCTGAGGTGGTCTTAGAGGTGAAGAAACTTCCTGGAGACATGCTGAGCTCTGAAGATTCATCCAGCTATTCATCCTCCTGAAGAAGAAAGAAATTATTGCAAGACTGTCTCGTGTCAAACTGACAGCTTCCCCAGAAACAGTTGTCCAAATGCCAAATGCCTTTCAAAGACCGAGTACACATACAGGGAGTCCTCGACGTACGACCGCAATTGAGCCCAAAATTTCTGATGCTGAGCAAGACAGCTGTTAAGTGAGTTTTGCCCCATTTTACGACCTTTCTTGCCACAGGTGTTAAGTGAATTGCGACAGTTGTTCAGTTAAGAATAGAATAGAGCTGGAAGGGACCTTGGAGATCTTCTAGTCCAGCCCCCTGCTCGAGCAGGAGAATCTATGCCATCTCAGACAAGTGACTGTCTAGTCTCTTCTTAAAGACCTCCAGTGATGGAGCGCCCACGATTTCTGGAGGCAAGCTGTTCCACTGGTTAATTGTCCTCACTGTTAGGAAGTTTCTCCTTAATTCCAGGTTGCTTCTCTCTTTGGTGATCCAGGTCATGGTTGTCCCAAAGGTGCTTTTTGAAGAGGCAACTGGGTTTTCTTGTTTTCCTTTGAAGACGTTTTGCTTCTCATCCAAGAAGCTTCTTCAGCTCTGACTGGATAAATATAAATGATTGAAGAGTATAAATCCTTCCATTCCCCACCATCTAATCAGAGCTGAAGAAGCTTCTTGGATGAGAAGCGAAACGTCTTCAAAGAAAAACAAGAAAGTCCAGTTGCCTCGTGAAAAAGCATCTTTGGGACTACAGTGGTTAAGTTACTAACATGGGTTGTAAAGTGAATCTGGCTTCCCCATTGACTTTGCATGTCACCATGGGGATGCTGCAGTGGTTGTAAGTGTGAAAAATGAATAGAATAGAATAGAATAGAATAGAATAGAATAGAATAGAATAGAATAGAATAGAATAGAATAGAATAGAATAGAATAGAATAGAATAGAAAATGGAATGGAATGGAATGGAATGGAATGGAATGGAATGGAATGAAATGAAATGGAATGGAATGGAATGGAGTGGAGTGGAGTGGAGTGGAGTGGAGTGGAGTGGAGTGGAATAGAGCTGGAAGGGACCTTGGAGGTCTTCTAGTCCAGTCCCCTGCTCAAGGAGGAGAACCTATACCATATTGGACAGGTGATTGTCCAGTCTCTTCTTGAAAATTTCCAGTGATGGAGCGCCCACAATTTCTGGAGGCAGGTTGTTCCACTGGTTAATTGTCCTCACTGTCAGGAAGTTTCTCCTTAATTCCAGGTTGCTTCTATCTTTGGTCAGTTTCCAACTGTTTTTTAGTACAGTTAGTACTGTTAGTCCTCGATTTACAACCACAATTGAGCCCAGAATTTATGTTGCTGTGTGAGAAAATTGTTAAGTGAGCGTTGCCCCATTTTACGACTTTTCATGCTACATTTGTTAAGCGAACCCCTGCAGTTGTTAAATTAGTAACGCCGTTGTTAAGTGAATCTGGCTTGCCCATTGACTTTGCTTGTCAGAAGGCCACAAAAGGGATCACATGATCCCGGGACACCACAACCGTCATAAATATGAACCAGTTGTCAAGCATCTGAATGTAAATCATATGACCATGAGAATGCTGCAACAGTCATACTGTAAGTGTGAAAAAGAGTCATAAGTCACTTTTTTCAGTGCTGCGGTAACTTTGAACGGTCACTAAATGAACTGCTGTAAGTCGAGGACTACATGTAACCTGTTTGTTAAGTGAATCTGGCTCTCCCATTAACTTTGCTTGTCAGAGGGTCGCAAAAGGTGATCACATGACCCTGGGTCACCGCAACCATCCTAAATATGAGCCAGTTGCCACGCGTCTGATCACATGACCATGGAGATGGTGCAATGGTTATAAGTGTGAAAAATGGTCATAAGTCACTTTTTCCAGTGACGTTGTAACTTCGAACGGTCACTAAATGAACTGTTGTAAGTCAAAGATTACCTGAGGTATGACTTAGATTTTCTTAAACTTCGCCTATCTACGTGGACTTTACACCACGAAGTAAAATGCCACCATATGTTTCCCGGATCTTTCTGGAACTGCTAGACTTGTCACTTTTAGGAACATAAATTCCTTAACGACCAGAATCGTGAAGTGTTCCTGTTTAGCATCAGAGCGATCTTTCCTCGTTTTCCCTCATTAAAATGATTTATTCTATCAACATATTTATTCACCGGGAAATAAAACTTGCCTTTTTTTTCTTCTCAGATCACTAGAATCCTGGACTGGCCCTGCTGATATAAACAGCTCGTTATTCGAAATAAATAAAGTTTACCTGCTTATGTCAAAGCAGTGGAGTTCCTTTATGGGCTGCCAGTTAGAAGGGAGAGCTTCAAGGAGATTCCTGATTAATCACTCACAAATTTTTCCGAGGCTGATGCCAAATGAGTTAAGCGGAATTCCCCCACCTAAGTCTGTCTGGAATGAAAACAACCAGAATATTGGAACAAGCGTTCCTTTCATTACTAACTAAAGCAAGACTCCACCATTTATTGCTCACTCTGTCCCCCCAAACTCAAACCACAGAAGTTGGTTTGAATTGGGAGACACCCCCCCCCAATTCAGCAGACTTGTTCTATCACCCCCTAGAAGACAAGGACAATTGTCGAGAATGTTTAAATCCCGAGAAATCATCCCAGGGAAGGCAACAGCTTCTTGGAGCGTTTGCTGAAGTCTACAGAGGAGAGTGGCACACAGGGGGAGACGTTTCTGGCCAGCTTTCACTTGTGTTTTAAGGGGTGTTTTGGGTTAAACATTAATTTTGGGGCCATGCAACTAGCCAAGCCAGTTATGGGGTTGATCCAAGAGTCAAGGCAAAAAAAAAAGACTCGGAGAAGGGACAATCTGGAGCTGAAGAGGCAAATCATTGAGTGAGATTATATTTCATGGGAGGAGGAGATGGGAAAGCAATTGTTCTAAAATAAATAATGGTATATTAAATTTGCATTGTGAGAGCTGGGGATCTGAACAGTTTTCTCCCTCTCTTCGTTCTTCCTTCTAGGGATGCCAATAGATACTGTACTACTTTGAGATGCTTCACAAGTTCCAAGGCACTTTTTCCCCTTCAAGGTTGAGTATTGTGTAGCCCTAGACTACGAAGAAGAAACGTAAAGTCAACAGAGTTGGAAGCAGCGGGTGACCTATGTTGGCTGATGGCCTTTCAGTCACTCTGATTGAATATGTGTGTGTGTCTCTCTGTGTGTGTGTGGGGGGGGGGGTAAATGCATAATAGTATTTTTTGAGAATGAAGGGAAAGAAATTTCATTTTAATGTATGCTTAGTGTAAATTTAAAGTTATAATAAAGATTCTATTCTATTCTATTCTACTCTCTATTCTATTCTATTCTATTTTCTATTTTCTATTTATTTTCTATTTTCTATTTTCTATTATTTTCTATTTTCTGTTTTCTATTTTCTATTTTCTATTTTCTATTTTCTATTTATTTTCTATTTATTTTCTATTTTCTATTTTCTATTTTCTATTTTCTATTTTCTATTTTCTATTCTATATTCTTTATTCTATATTCTATATTCTATATTCTACATTCTATATTCTATTCTATTCTATTCTATTCTATTCTATTCTATTCTATTCTATTCTATTCTATTCTAATATATATTAGAATGTCTAGCACAGTGATGGGGAACTTTTTGGATTCTCTGTGTTAAAAATTTGGAAAATGCCTAGATTGACTCTGTTACACACAACCCCGTGAACAAAAGCTACAAAGAAGAGGATGTCAACCTATTCTCCAAAGCACCTGAAGGCAGGACAAGAAGCAATGGGTGGAAACTAATCAAGGAGAGAAGCAACCTAGAACTAAGGAGGAATTTCCTGACAGTGAGAACAATTAATCAGTGGAACGACTTGCCTCCAGAAGTTGTGGGTGCTCCAACACTGGAGGTTTTTAAAAAGAGATATTTGTCTGAAATGGTATAGGGTCTCCTGCACAAACAGAGGGTTGGACTAGAAGATATCCAAGGTCCCTTCCAACCCCATTATTCTATGTTCCATGTTCTATTTTACCTATTCATTTATTTAAAAATTATACAGTACAATGATGTGTGCTGCTATGGTATGTGTTATATAAAAAGAGTCAAATAATTACACGAATGACAACCGAGACTTTGGCAGTCACATGAGAGCACATGCCATTTTTTGCGTAATTTCCACACAATCACATTTATTTCTACTTATGTCTTCTACCTTTAGTTGCAAAATATGGATGTGGGGTCCAATGTTTTGTCAGTGCGTTCTTTAAAAAACTATTGTAATCTCTGCCGTTTTTGACTGTGAGAGATGAAATATCCAATTCAGTCACCTTGTGTGTAAACTCAAACAGAATATTGCCTACCATCAGGGAGGTAGTCTACACTTCATACTGCAGATCCTGGAAGAAAGATGACTATAAATTTAATGAACCCGAAAACATATTCCAGCAATCTGGATTTAAGGAGGAACTTCCTGACAGTGAGGACAATCAACCAGTGGAACAGCTTGCCTCCAGAGATCGTGGGCGCCCCATCACTGGAGATTTTTAAGAAGAGCCTGGACAATCACCTGTCTGAGACGGTATAGGTTCTCCTGCTTAAGCGGGGGGCTGGACTAGAAGACCTTCAAGGTCCCTTCCAATTCTATTCTATTCTATTCTATTCTATTCTATTCTATTCTATTCTATTCTATTCTATTCTATTCTATTCTATTGAGGGAAGGGTAGAATGCTTCCACCCATTTCATAAAAAATACATTTTGCACCCTCCAAAGTGTGCCCTAATTCAGCTAACTCTGACTCCATTTCCCAAGCCCTTCAGCTCCTGTCTTCCTGGTCATATCCAGCCCACATTTTGGGTGAAGTTTACTTTTACATCACGTGCATTTCCATTCCACCCTGCAGAACACACATTCCTACCTCGCCCTTCAAGTCGATTGCCAGCCAGGAAATGACCTGAACTCACAGTTCCCACTCCAGAAATCTGATGGAGCTGATCAACTGGTTAATGTGATTGTGTTGTTGCTGCCATGCAAGGGGTGGGATGGAGGGTGGGGTAGGGTTTTTATGTAATGGGTTTTTAAAAGTTATAAGTTGCCCAGAGCTGGCTGGCCTCGGTGCCAAACACTTAAGGAAGATCTTAACATTATTAGTGTCTCTTGGGACGATGCCAAAGATGGTACGAATGATCAGAACTGCTGGAAAACATTTTCTACGCAATGTGCACCTAATGATCAAGTGCCTAGAGTCATTTTTTTCTGAGTTAGGTGGCCATCTAAATTTGTTTAATAAATAAATAAATAAAATACTTGATTCAAATAAGTAATGAGCTGCATTTAGCTATGTAATGAGCTGCATTTAGCTATTCCCTGAGTACTCCTTTATGATGGATCATGGATTTAATCTCCTTTTTTCCCATACTTTTAGGCAATGGAATGGAATGGAATGGAATGGAATGGAATGGAATGGAATGGAATGGAATGGAATAGAATAGAATAGAATAGAATAGAATAGAATAGAAACCTTGGAGGTCATCTAGTCCAGCCCCCTGCTCAGGCAGGAAACCCTATACCATTGCAGACAAATGGCTGTCCAGTCTCTTCTTAAAAACTTCCAGTATTGGTGCATTCACAACTTCTGGAGGCAAGTTGTTCCACTAATCAATTGTTCTAACGGTCAGGAAAAGAATAGAATTTTTCAGCATAGAATTCCAGCCCGTTGGCTGATTTGCTTTATTTATTTATTTTCTTTAATAACAGATGGGAAAGTCCCATGATCCCTGGAATCCCTACGTTCCTTTTGTGACTTGGTTGGCCGTTGACAATGGATTCTCTTTACTGCCGGCTGGGGAATGCATGGGCAGGACAAGGCAGAGTAGGCAGAATTGAGGACACAGCTTGATCTGGAATCGTCTTGCTTGAGACTGTAGGTAAAAATCCACCCTCCATCCCTCTCATCAGATAACTGTGCCCTAAATGACAAAGACATTCAATCATTTGGTAAATTGGTGCTTTATTCGCCATTATGCTGGGGAAACAATCTGGAAATGACTGTTTTTTAAAAAAAACAGACCAGACACTACACCCCTATGAGAGCGGGCAACTACATTTCATTTTTGATGTGTGCCGTTGTGCCCACAGTAAAAAAATGACAATAAAGGTTATCTTATCTTATCTTATACAGTCTGCGCACAAGGACTGCAAGCACTAACATTCCACATGCCATTAGAATGACATTTTTTAAAAACTTCCTTCACTGGAAAAGAGAGGTTGGCAAAGTTCAAGGCAGGGCAGATTGAAGCAAGTCCAATATGCAATGGTTTCCGTCGGCATTGTCTTATTTTTCCCATTGTCATGCTTATTTATTTATCTATCTATCTTAATACAGAATCCTGGGTGGTTCACAAACAATAAAAACGGTTTAGAAACACCAGAATAACATATATTCTTTTTAAAAAACCAAGCCAATATGTAAGAGTAGTTCTTCTGATGTACATTTTGTGAAATGTTAGAAGCATTATCCAAGCTTCTAACTTTTGATGGCCTAGTGGTGAAGATGCTAGCCTCCCACTCAGAAGGTTGAGAGTTCAATCCTAGGTTTCTCTCTCTGGGCACAAAGAAAAAATATCTACTGTGAACTCCGTGTAGGTGTCAGGAAGGGCATCTGGCCAGTAAATGCCGACTCTACCACGAATTAAGGAATTATAGGGTCATAAAAAAAGGGACTTAAATAGTTATCCAAACTATTTTAGTCCTAGGTAGAAACTGCATATAAAATAACACAATGCACTAGGCCAGGGGTAGGCAACCTTGGCTCTTTTATGACTTGTGGACTTCAACTCCCAGGATTCCTCAGCCAGCATGGCTGGCTCAGGAATTCTGGGAGTTGAAGTCCACGAGTCATAAAAGAGCCAAGGTTGCCTACCCCTGGCCTAGGCTGTTCGTGACATTCAAATGTGTTGGACTTCCACATAGTGCAACTAACACAATCATACTGGCCTAGCGGTTAAGATGCTGGGCTGACTACCGGAAGGGTGGCAGTTTGAGACCCAAGCACGGCGTGATGGGGTGAGCCCCCATCCTTTCCCCAGCTCCTGCCCACCGAGCAGTTCGAAACCATGCAAATTCAAGTAGATAAAAAGGTACCACTTTGGTGGGAAGGCAACAGCGTTCCAGGTGCATCCATGTATAATCATGCTGACCACATGACCATGGAAATGTCCTCAGAATGAATCTAGCTTCCCCTTGACTTTGCTTGTCAGAAGGTTACAAAAAGGTGACCCCGGGACACTGCATCCATCATAAATACGAGTCAGTTGTGGTTCTCGACATTCCTAAATTTTACCAAAGAAATTGTTCTGCTATATTCTCCATTAGTTTAACTTTAACTTGAATACTGTGCCTAGTTCTAGGTGTCATGTCTTAAGAAGGATTCAGTCAAAGTGGAGCAGATTCCAAGAACGGTGTGAGGATGATCAAGGGACTAAAAACAAAGAGTTTGAAGAATCTGGGAAAGCTTATCCTTGGGATGAAAAGGCTGAGGAAGGGAGATGAGAGATATGAAGGGAGACACTTCAAATTACCCGAATGGATGTCATAAAAGAGAAGGCCATGACCTACATAGGATTAAACGCTTGTTCTCATGCAGTCCATATTTGCTTAGCTTCACTGCAAGAGAAGTAAACAAGACAGCCCTTCCATCTCTCATGTCTGGGAGATGGTAGGAATCAGTTTGGATGTGCTAAGAAAGTTTGATAAACCACAAAGCCAGATGTTTACTCGGCATTCCCACGAACGGATTTCCACAGAGGTTTATCTCATGTTTATGCATTTTCTAAGCTATCCACTTAATTCCCACAGCAGTGTCTCATTTCTCATCTTTTCCTACTATCTTCTCCTATTGGTTTTCTATGATGTATCAATTGTTGTTTATAACTTATGAGTAATAATTTTTTTATGATTTATGATCTATGACCTATTACTGCTGTGAGCTTATGCACCAAAGACAAATTCCTCGTGTGTCCAATCACACTTGGCCAATAAAGAACATTCTATTCTGTTCCGTTCCGTTCCATTCCATTCTGTTCTATTCTATTCTATTCTATTCTATTCTATTCTATTCTATTCTATTCTATTCTATTCTACTCTATTTTCTATATTCTATATTCTATATTCTATATTCTATATTCTATTCTATTCTATTCTCTGTTTGCTATTCTATTCTATTCTATTCTATTCTATTCTATTCTATTCTATTCTATTCTATTCTATTCTATTCTATTCCATTCCATTCCATTCCATTCTCTATTTTCTATTCTATTCTATTCTATTCTATTCTATTCTATTCTATTCTATTCTATTCTATTCTATTCTATTCTATTCTATTCTATTCTATTCCATTCTATTCTATTCTATTCTATTCCATTCTATTCTATTCTATTCTATTCTATTCTATTCTATTCCAATTCATTCTCTATTTGCTATTCTATTCTGTTCTGTTCTGTTCTGTTGTGTTTTGTTCTATTCCAAGCCTCAAACGTTCATATGCAAAAGAAGACTGAGCCTGTAATCCTGCGGCTAAAATGTTCCCTGCCACCTAAACTGCGCTGTGAAGAAAGTGGAATGACTTCTCATATAGCCCATGCAGTTCCTCTACGGGAGGCATAAAGCTCTTTTTCCTCTCTTGTCATGTGATCCAAATAAATATGATTAAGAGCTGCTTAGGTTTGGATTGGTACAAGTCTGGGGAGATGGTGCGGTGGATGCTTGCTCCAAACTGTGGTCTGCCACAGCTAGCTGGGGCATTGCTGGGAAGATACCAAAGGGTTTAGCTCATCTTGTGGCTATTCAACTGTGTCTCAATGTTTTCCTCTTGATTGAGGCGGATTCCCATCAAGGTTTCCCTCAAGCGAAACACAGAGGGGTGGGCCAGAGGTCATGGGAGAGAGGAGAGCTATCATTTCTTCACTGGGTGTGAAGGGAGATCTGACGCCTGCCCATACTTGGCAAACTCAGGGTGGCCGTGATGTGGGCTGTGATGCTTATGCGTGAACTCCAAAGGGAGAGATGCACCTCCTAAAAAGGAAGGTAGAAAATAAACTGAGGATGGAGGTTTGTTCTCCGAGCTTGTGGATTGCTTTATTTATTTCATTATTTGAAGGGCTGCCACAAAGAAGAGGGGCTCAGCTTATTCTCCTAAGCACCAGAGGGCAGGACAAGAAACAGTGGTTGGAAACTGACCAAAGAGAGAAGCAACCTGGAATTAAGGAGAAACTTCCTGACAGTGAGGACAATTAACCCGTGGAACGGCTTGCCTTCAGAAATCGTGGGCGCTCCATCACTGGAGGTTTTTAAGAAGGGACCAGACAGTCGCTTGTCTGAAATGGTACAGGTTCTCCTGCTAGAGCAGGGGGCTGGACTAGAAGACCTTCAAGGTCCCTTCCAGCTCTATTCTATTCATTACCAGGCCAGGTGACATCTTCAGTGGAGTTTAGGGGATATCAGCGTCAGTGCTCTTCTGTTTATAAGGACTTTGTGTGGTCAGTAGGTTTTGTGATGGGGAGGTCACGTCAGGTGAGGGTCTTGTGATGGCTCTTGTGATGGGTCAAGTGTGGGTCGCATCAAGTAAGACCCTCACTTGATGAGACCCACACCTGACCATCACAAGACCCATCACAAGACCCTCACCTGACGTGACTCCACACACTCATCCACACACGCAGCTTGTATTTCAAGGCCAGCTTGTGATTTTAAGAGCCACCCAGAGAACAGTTCCTCAAATAATTTCTCCCCAAAATAGAAGACCACCATCTGGATAAACAGAATAACAGAATTGGAAGGGTCCTTGAAGATCTTCTAGTCCAACTCCTTGCTCAAGCAGGAGACCCTATATCAGACAAATGGTTGTCCAATCTCTTCTTTAAAACCTCCAGTGTTGAAGCATTCACCGCTTCTGGAGGCAAAAGCTGTTCCACCAATTAATTGTTCTATCAGGAAGTTTCTCCTTAGTTCTAGGTTGCTTCTCTCCTTGATTAGTTTCCATCCATTGCTTCTTGTCCTGCCCTCAGGTGCTTTGGAGTATAGCTTGAATTGAACATATTTGAAAAATACCTGAATCCCAAAGCAAAAAAAAAAAAGGCATGAATAGAAGATGGTCCAATAAGACATTTCAACAATGTGAGCAACGATGCTCTTCAAGAACAATGTGTTCTCCACACACCTTCCTATTTTGAGCAGGATGTTGGCATTGAATTCAGTCATGATGACTTTCTGGTCCCATTTAATTTGGTACTTTTCATTATTTTTCTTGCTGGCTGCTCTACATCCTGCTGGAACAGTTTTAACCAAACCTATTGGGTAATTCCAATTTTGAGAGGGTGCAGACTGTTATTGTTTGTCATACCTTCCCATTTCTGCATGCGCGTTTTAGGCTGACCTCCTCCATCTGTTTCCGCATCCACTTGGCTCACCACCACGTTGGAGCAGTGAAATTGCATCCCACAGATCATTGATAAAAGTTCCAGCCTTGGCTGGCTTTCTGAAATTCCTGGGATTTCTCCTATAGAGGTTTTCCTGGAAGCTCCAGTGGATCTGAAAATGTGTCTTGGATGCTGTTCTTGGAGCTGGCTCTTTCTAACATAGGATGGCTTTGGGGAATTACTGGTTATCTTTTTGAGAATGAATTTCTCCAGATGTGTGAACATCAACTCCCAGAATTTTGAACAAAGGCCGTGTTGGCTGGGAATTCTGGAAAAATAATTCCATACCTCTAGAGATCAGCTACATTAGAAAGGGGGGGAATAGACTAACCTAATGCTTGCAGCAGTGACCACCTCAGTTGGTATTGTTAGATGTATTGTTTAACTTACCACCAATAAATTCAGAAGGAATACCACTAGAAAAAGTTGAAAGGATCACGCACCTCAGTTCTAATTTACAGGAAAGCTGGGACATGACCGCTGAAGTAAAGACAAGGTTAGAGAAAGCTTGAACAGCATTCTTCAAAATGAAAAAGGTCTTCTGCAGTCACGACATAAGCCTAAGACTGAAAATCAGGCTTGTCAGATGCTATATTTTTTCTATCCTGCTCTATGGACTAGAGAGTTGGTCTCTGACAGAAGGCCACCTGAAGAGACTAGAAGCATTTGAAATGTGGATTTACAGGCGGCTGTTACGTATAAGCTGGGTTGACAAAATCAGAAATGAGGAGGTGATAAGCCGCCTGGGAAAGCCAAGGGAAATCATCAAAACAATTAAAAAACAAAAGTTAGAATATTTCGGACATGTGATGCGACACCCAGAAAAATACGGCATACTCCATTTAATCCTCCAAGGAAAGATTGAAGGCAAACGAGGTCCAGGCAGAAGAAGAACATCATGGCTTCAAAATCTAAGGGACTGGTTTGGACAAAACTCAGCAGCACTTTTTCGTGCGGCTGCTGATAAAAACAGGATCGCCAACATGATCGCCAATGTCCGATAACGGATATGGCACAACAAGAAGAAGAAGGAGATGTATTGTTAGCTCAGATTTGAACTGTGGGGTCCTTGACCCTCTCTGAGGTTGGTTATTTTCCTGCAGACGTTTCATTACCCAACTAGGCAACATCATCAGTGCTAGTAAGGGAGTAGGGTTTGCTCTCATTTTGTTTGTTGTTGTTAGTTGCGAAGTCATGTCCGACCCATCGCGACCCCATGGACAACGTTCCTCCAGGCCTTCCCATCCTTTACCATCTTCTGGAGTCCATTTAAGCTCACGCCTCCTGCTTCAGTGACTCCATCCAGCCACCTCATTCTCTGTCGTCCCCTTCTTCTATTGCCCTCAATCTTTCCCAGCATTGGGCTCTTCTCCAGTGAGTCCTTCCTTCTCATTAGGTGGCCAAAGTATTTGACCTCTCATTTTATATATTATAGTAAATAGTAGATAATTGATCTTGTCATGGTTTATTGGGCTGGTGGGAACTGAAGTCCAATAAGATCAGGAAAATGACAGGCCTCTAAAACATTGTTGTATAAATCACAGAATGTAATAAAATGATTTAGTTTAGTATAAAAACAAACTATTACAGCTGCCACATGTATCTCTGTCAATGAACATTCATTTAATCCCTTCTTTATCCTAGTGGTCTTCAACTGTGCTAGATTTCAACTCTTGGCTAGGGATTCTGGAAGTTAATGTCCAACTTATTCCAAGCTAGGAAAGATTATTTTCTATACTTGGTGTTGCCCTCCTATGCCCTTTTGCACCCGAGTATCTAGGAGTCTGCTATGGAAAACTACACGCAATGGTATTATACCAGGGGTCTTCAAACTTGGCCCTTTTATGACTTGTGGACTTCAACTCCCAGAATTCCTCAGCCAGCATGCCTGGCTGAGGAATTTTGGGAGTTGAAGTCCACAAGTCATAAAAGGGCCAAGTTTGAAGACCCCTGTATTATACAGTCCAAGTCAGAAGCCAGAGATAGCCAGGTTCTAGGAGCTGTTCTAGAACAGAAATGGGGAAAACGTTATCTGTTCACCTTCTATGGAGATTCTTCGCCCTGGTTGTCCCAAAGGTGCTTTTCAAAAGGCAACTGGACTTTCTTCATTCTCCATTCTCCCCTCATTCTTCTGCTTCCAAACTAGACATTTGTATGTTGGTAGCAAACATCTAAAATATGTATTCTATTGCCAAGACTTTAAATCATTAAAATATTTCCATGGGGAAAAAACAGCCATAAGAATAAACATTTTATGACCCAGGGCTGAAGAGAAGAATCACACCACTTTATGGTACTTTCTGAACTTTACGCTGACGTGATTCATAACGATGACATGTTGGCTGCAGTCCAGTGTCTACATAGGCTCCACTGAAAGAGATAATGCTTAATATTACAGAACCCAGAGATTGGATAAAACTTTTCATGCTCCTAGCCCATCTCAGGCCGTGTTTGCAAGCAACATGGAATGTTATTCTTAAGGCCTCAGCTTCTTATTCAAATGTAGACGGAATCTATGACTGGTAGGTTATATAGAGACTGAATTAGCTAGACTTGATATAAGAAGTCTTCTCGCTATGCCTGTTCAAGGGAGTTGAAGCTTCTTCTTGTTATGAGCACCAAGCAAGATTCATAGATTTCAGCAGTGGTGGGATTCAAATATGTGAACAACCAGTTCTCTGTGTGGATGCCGCTTCCGGAAGTCCATTCTGTGCCTGGGCGACAAAAAATTAGCTACCGGTTCTGTCGAAGTGGTGCGAACTGGCTGAATCCCACCACTGGATTTGAGGCTGGGGATTATATCTGCTCACTCCCGGGCAGTTCTTGCTCCTCAAAGGCCAAAGTGGTATCTGGCACTTACCAGTGTGTAATTGCTGCTTTGGCAACTTATATTCATTCCGCATTTTTATCACCTTCGTGATTGCATCATGATGGCTTGAACCAATGTGGGCGACCTCAATGATGAAAGGAGAAAGGCGGTCATTGAGAGAAGATTGGAAAAGCTGGTCTGAAGGTTGAGTCATGGCAACTAGACCTATTTTCTTGTGAATTTGAGAAGTTTCGCCGCTCATCCAAGCAGCTTCATCAGTCAGAGCAAGTTAGTTAGGCCGAGAATCATTGGGATGTATCAACCCCTACTGCACAAACCTCAGGGGTTTCTTCCCCCAAGTGCGTTGCAATATGTCAATGAAGATTCTCAGTCATTCAGGTAATGTTGCTGGAGTCGTGGCAACTGGACTTACTTTCTTGTTAGTTTGAGGCATTTAATAAGCCCAGTTGCCAGGACTCAGAATAACTGAATAACAGAGTTGGAAGGGACCTTGGAGGTCTTCTAGTCCAACCTCCTCCTCAAGCAGGAAATCCTATACCAGGGGTAGGCAACCTTAATAATAATAATAATAATAAAGTTGGAAGGGACCTTGGAGGTCATCAAGTCCAATCCCCTGCTCAGGCAGGAAACCCTACACCATTTCGGACAAATGGCTGTCCAGTCTCTTCTTAAAAACTTCCAGTGTTGGAGCATTCACCGCTTCTGGAGGCAGGTTGTTCCACTGGTTAATTGTTCTAACTGTCAGGAAGTTTCTCCTCAGTTCCAGGTTCCTTCTCTCCTTGACTAGTTTCCATCCGTTGCTTCTTGTCCTGCCCTCAGGGGCCTTGGAGAACAGCTTGACTCCCTCTTCTTTGTGGCAACCCCTGAAATACTGGAACACTGCTATCATATCACCCCTAGTCCTTCTTTTCATTAAACTAGACATACCCAATTCCAGTAACCGTTCCTTATATGTTTTAGCCTCCAGTCCCCTGATCATCTTTGGCTCTTTTAAGACTCGTGGACTTTAACTCCCAGCTACGCTAGCTCAGGAATTCTGGGAGTTGAAATCCACGAGTCATAAAAGAGCCAAGGTTGCCTACCCCTGCCCTATACCATTTCAGACAAATGGTTGTCTAATCTCTTCTTTAAAAAGCTCCAGCGTTGGAGCACCCACAACTTCTGGAGGCAAGTTGTTCCACTGATGGTTCAAATTGTAGGAAATTTCTCCTTAGTTCTAGGTTGATTCCCTCCTCGATTAGTTTCCATCCATTGCTTCTTGTCCTGCCTTCAGGTGAACTCAGCCTTCAGAAAACTTTACCTGGATGACTGAGAATCTTCATTCTCAATTGTTTAGGACTCCTCCTTGTTGTGTCTCCAAGGAATAGTGTTCTGGTGTTCTGCCTTTAACCTTTCCTCTCCAACTCAGAGTTGCTATTTGTGGCCAGAGAAAGAGAATACTAATATTCAAACACATCTCAATGGCCAGAGAAAAAGTTTCCTAGTTGCCACAATCTGTGCAATTTGTCAAGTTCTATTAAAAGCCACCTGTCCCTGTCTCCCTGAACCTCCGTCTTATGATTCAATCACATTGTATTCCTTCAAACTCTGTCTTCCCAGGGCCCTCTTGGCGTAATTATTTAGCCTCCAAACCAAGTCTATATGCTTCTTCTCGTTGAATGTGTTCAATTTCCTTTCTAGCTTTAGACTATTGTTTGCAGGCATTTCTCCATGCTCATCTTGCTGCATGAATAATAATGAGAGCGTGGCCAGATTTAGCACACTTTTCCATCGGTTTCTGAGCAGTTTTAAAATCAGGGAGAAGCGCTATGGAAATTTTGCAGAAGAGCTGAAATGAATTTAGGAGTACGTCTGCCATGGCAGCTTCTGAAGAGAAACTGAACTGTGAAATATTAGTTGTTCCAACACTGTTGACAATAATTAACACCAGCTGTCCAGATTTAAGAATGAGTTTTTGGAGTCCTGAGCAGAAGGGGCTATTAGATTTGAAGGCTCCATATTATGCCTCGGTTGGGGACAATCTAAGTAGTCCTCTCCTTACATCCATCCATTTAGTGACTGTTCAAAGATGCAACAGCACTGGAAAAAAGTGACTTGTGAACCAGTTTTTCACACTTACAACCCTTGCAACATCCCCGTGGTCACGTGATTAAAACCAGGGGATCACCTGATCACCATTTGTGACCTTCCAAGCCAATGTCTGACAAGCAAAGTCAGTGGGGAAAGCCAGGTTCACTTAACAACCGCATGATTCCCTTAACAACTGCAATGATTCGCTTAACAACCGTTGCAAAAAAGGTCATAAAGTGGAGCAGCAGAAATGTTGCGCTCAATTGTGGTCATACGTTGAGGGCTCTTTTATGTCTCCAAATACTAGTTGCGGGATTAAAATGGTGGGAGAGAACAATGTATGTATCTCCTCCTTATGAGGATCCCAGAAGCATATGGCTGCTGTTCTAACCAATGGCTAATCTAAGATGGATTACAGCTCTTCTTGTGATCTTATGGATTATGTGAAACAAATCCCAGATGGAGTGAATTAGCAGGCTTAGGCAGTGGTGGGATTCAGCCAGTTCGCACCACTTCGGCAGAACCGGTAGCTAATTTTTTGTCGCCCAGGCCCAGAACGGACTTCAGGAAGAGAACCGGTTGTTCACATATTTGTTGTTCACAGAGAACCGGTTGTTCACATATTTGAATCCCACCACTGGGCTTAGGGGAACTGGGAGAAAGTTGTTTTTCCCCTATATGGATCATCAACAGTCACGTTTCTGCAACAGCAAGTTTGGTACGTAGGAATGATTTTGGGAGATGGAAGAAAAAGGTTCTGCAGGATGCAATCTGGGTCGGTTGCCAGGACCAGAGATTTAGTCTTCCGAGCTTTCAATGTTGGAGCCCATCCTCAGGGAACTTCTCTCTACTGGAATAAGCCACAACTAACCAGGCACCACATAAATACTATACATAGAATAGCCCAAACCACAGATTCCGGTAGACAGAAGTTCCCTAAGGATGGGCTTCAGCAGGAGTCTGAAAGCTCAGAAGACTAAACCTCTGGTCCCAGGGACCGACCCAGATTGGATACTGCAACATTATCCTGGGATACGTATATGTTGTTGTTAGTTGCGAAGTCGTGTCCGACCCATCGCGACCCCATGGACAACGTTCCTCCAGGCCTTCCTGTCCTCTACCATCTTCTGGAGTCCACTTAAGCTCACGCCTCCTGCTTCAGTGACTCCATCCAGCCACCTCATTCTCTGTCGTCCCCTTCTTCTATTGCCCTCCATCTTTCCCAGGATTAGGCTCTTCTCCAGTGAGTCCTTCCTTCTCGTTAGGTGACCAAAGTACTTGAGTTTCAACTTCAGGATCTGGCCTTCTAAAGAGCAGTCAGGGTTGATCTCCTCTAGGACTGACCGGTTTGATGGCCTTGCAGTCCAGGGGACTCGCAGGAGTCTTCTCCAGCACCATAGTTCAAAGGCCTCAATTCTTTGGCGCTCAGCCTTTCTTATGGTCCAACTTTCACAGCCATACATTGCAACTTGGAAAACCATGGCCTTGACTGTTATGTACTGGGCCTTGCTGAGTCAGTCAGCAAGGCTCAGAAAGTCTGCAGAGAGGCTGGGCCTTGCTGAGTCATTCAGCAAGGCTCAGGAAGACTGGAAAGAGGTTGCAGAGACCCGGACAGACCACGTGTCTGCCCGGGACCCAGACAGGCTGTCTCCCGCCTCGCGCGCATGCGCGAGGCGGGAGAATAGCCTGCATCGATTGGCTGTACATTCCCTTGCAAGGGAATATAAGAAGGAGGGGCCAGTGTGGCCAGTTAGTTAGTTGCTTGATTCCTGCTTATGTTTCGGTTCTGTTCAATCTCTCTCTATGCTTCTGTTCAGTGAATGTACCAAATAAAGAAACATCTTTTGGACCAAACTGCCTCGTCTCCATGTCTGCTGTGCGAACAGAACATTGACTATACGCATTTTTGTTGGCAGGGTGATGTCTCTGCTTTTTAGTATGTCATCTAGATTTGCCATAGCTTTCCTCCCCAGGAGCAAGCGTCTTTTAATTTCTTGGCTGCAGTCCCCATCTGTGGTGATCTTGGAGCCCAGGAAGATAAAATCTGTCACTACCTCCATTTCTTCCCCATCTATTTGCCAGGAATTGAGAGGGCTGGATGCCATGATCTTGGATACGTATATATTTGCCTTCAATCGGGAAAAGGCGCTGCCTAGCAAACGATCAAATAAGGGAGGGCATAACCCATAGCTGCATAATGGGAGGAGAAAGAAACTCAGAAAGGAATTTCCCTAACTTGTCAGGCTATAAAAGAGACGGCGGGAGATTTGTACGTTCAAACTTTCAGATTTCTGTTACAGTAGCCTTACAATAAAGTACAGTTAGCTGATCTGGTTGCGTCTCCTGTCTGCTCGACCTGGGAAGGCTGACAAGTGGTAAAGGCTAGAAACTGGGAGACAATGAGTTCTAATCCTGTCTTAAGCACAAAGCTAGCTGGTAACCTTCCCTTTTCTCTTACCCATGGGAAGAAGGCAAGGGAAAATTACTTCTGAAAATCTTGCCAAGGAAACTGCTGGGATTGGTCCAGGCGGTTGCCAGGAGTCAACACTGACTCATATCTCTTCTTCTATCCATCTTTCTATATGCCACTGGATCTGATGGTTGTTTCCCTTTAATATATGCTGCCTAAGGCGCTGCCTGATCTTGGCTGCCTAAGACACTGCCTGATCTTGGCCTGCTTCCAAACATCACAGATATTTATTCCTCACTAAGTGAAGGTGTGCAAACCATGCATTTCCCCCCCGTAAATACTCAGTCAACTTTCAGAATAACAGAATAACAGAATTGAAAGAGACCTTGGAGGTCTTCTAGTCCAACCCCCTGCTCAAGCAGGAAACCCTATACCATTTCAGACAAATGATTGTCCAATCTCTTCTTAAAAACTTCCAGTGTTGGAGCATTCATAGCTTCTGGAGGCAAATCGTTCCACTGATTAATTGTTCTAATTGTCAGGAAATTTCTCCTTAGTTCTAGGTTGCTTCTCTCCTTGATTAGTTTCCATCCATTGTTTCTTGTCCTGCCTTCAGGCGCTTTGGAAAATAGCTTGACTCCCTCTTCTTTGGGGCAGCCCCTGAGATACTGGAACACTGCTATCATGTCCCCCCTCGTCCTTCTCTTCATTAAACTAGACATACCCAATTCCAGTAACCGTTCCTTATATGTTTTAGCCTTCATCTGTCTTAGCCGTTCTTCATCTGTTTTTAACCGTTCTTCATATGTTTTTTCTCCAAAATGCTCTTCATTTTTCAAGCCTGCTGTAGGAATACAACTGCTTCAAGTTGTTCGAATATAGCGCAAACGTCTGGAATCATCGAACAGACATCCCAGTGAGAAATTCCTCCAGGATCTTAATTTTTCATGTTGGACTAAGATGAGTCTGGTCTTGATTCAGAAAGGTTGTTCTTAAGTTCATGGATATTTGGAGTCTTAGCTGGAACTACCACAGGTTGACTCTGGGACCTTCTACAAACAAATCAGGGAGTCTCCCTCAAAGAGACTTGTTGGATCAGGCTCCTGATGCATGTCATCAAGCCACTTCTTTTGTGGCAACCACATCATATGACCCCTGTAACTTAATTACAAGAGGTGTGAAGAAGTTCTTTTCGAAGTTTTAGTTGCAATTCAATGTTCGGGCATGTTTTTTTTTTTTCTTTTTGCAAAGTTTGCCAGAACGATGAATTTTTGGAACTCGTCATATAGAGCTCAGAATGGCCAAGATCCATGTTTATATATTACAACCTTTGGGTTTCTCAAAGAAGTCTCCTATTTTTGTGTGGCCCTAAATAAATTGATTCCAAATGAGATATGATGTATTTCACGGCACATTTTATTATGCACTCTGTGGCTTCAGTGGGGGATAAATGATCAAGGGTAGCAGCAGCACCAAGAAATGTAATACATTCGCTTTGGGATCTCCAAGGGGTTTTTATAATAGCATTTGGGTTGCTAATGAGGGACATGGAGAACAGAAAGGAAAACACTGCCAGGAGCCAACAGTGGTCAGTAGCTAAGCTTGTTCCCTTATGTTCTCATAAGAGGAATGGCTTGACCATTTGCTCATGGGACACGAAAGGGAAGCTTCTGACCGCAAATGTTTCATATAGATGTCACTGGTGGATCTTCAGATACATCTTGATCAACATGCATTTTATCCTGGGACAAAAGGGAAGGTAAAGATCTACCTATCTTTTCCTTGTGGAGAAGAAGTGGACAAGGGGGGGAAGGGAGATTGCAGTGGTTGTATTTTGAGTTTGCTTTCTTTAGTGGTTGAGAATTGTGGGGTGCAAAACAATGAAATAATGACAGGAGTGAAGAATCAAAGAGAATGTTCTGTTCAGATTGAAGGTTGTCCAGAAGAATACTATGAAGGATGGTATGGAAACCTGCCAGAGATCATCCATCGAGGTCATCTCTGTGCTGTGCCCAGGTCTGAAAGACAAGTTATGTGCTGTTAAATTGGTACAACGTTTTGTAGATTTTTTTCCCTCGTTAAATATGGGCTCACTCCAGTTATCTTAACTTTCTCTATTTGATCATTCCCTCTGTTATGCGTTTAACATTCTTGTTCCATTAGAAAAATTCTAACTTACATTAAATTAGCATTTGGTGAGCAATGGCTGTTTTGGCTAATGCTATGTTAGGCATCCATCCAAAGATTAAGAACGTGGACTTAATTCACTTTAGTAACATTTTTCTTTGTTACACACAGGAGTTATTTAAGATGCCCAGCGTGATGTTGGCGCATTCCTCTTTTTAGTTTTTTTTTTAACTTTTGGCTTGCAGGAAGTTGAGGTCAAAAGTAGCGCATTAAGACTGGGTCACTGAGTAATGAACTTAGTATAATCGGTTCACCAAGGATAAACTTTAACGGAGAAAAAAATGAAAGAATGTATAATGATGAAATGGGGTAAAAATGTTGGCTACATACACCACATACTAATGGAACAAAGGGAGAAAGATAGGTAGATGAAAGGATAGAAATTCATACTATGTTATGATCTGAAAGAGAACATTATAAAATGATGCATTGTTGGTATTTGTCACTGGAAAAATTGTCTAAAATGTACTATAAAGGTACTTGGAATTTATGCTGGAAATGTGAATAAGAAGAGACATTTTATCATGCTTCGTGGACATCTTAAAAAGTTAAAAAAAATGGATTCAAATACATGTATTGCTGTAAATTAAAGATTAATATATGACTGAAGCCAAAGATGTTTTTTTGGGGAGACCGATTGACAAAATGTTGAAAAAAACCTCATGGATCTTTGTTTTTATACATGATAACAGCAGCAAGATTTTTGTATGCACAATAGTGGAAAGATTTGACATTACTCACAGTGGAAGCATGAATGGTGAAGACGATGGAGCTTGCTGAGATGGCAAAATTGACAGTTTTGATTAGGAGGAAAAAAAGACATTGATGAATTTTAATGGAGATTGGAAACCTCTTTTGGACTTTTTGTGTGAAAGGGGAAAAAATGAAATTATGATATATGGATGTGATGATTAGAACAATAGTAGTTCATAGAAAAAATGAAAGCTATGTTGTAATCTTAGAGTAAGAGGTAAAATTTAAATTTATAACTGTTGTAAAAGAAAATTGTATAATTTCTTTTTTCTTTCCTTTTTCCTGCACTTTTAGGAAAGAAAAGAAGAGGAGAGGAGAGGAAAGGAAAGGAAAAGGAGAGAGAGAGAGAGAGAGAAAGAAAAAGAAAAAGAAAAAGAAAAAGAAAAAGAAAGAGAAAGAAAGAAAGAAAGAAAGAAAGAAAGAAAGAAAGAAAGAAAGAAAGAAAGAAAGAAAGAAAGAAAGAGGAAGGAAGGAAGGAAGGAAGGAAGGAAGGAAGGAAGGAAGGAAGGAAGGAAGGAAGGAAGGAAGGAGAAAGGAGGGAGCGAGAGAAGAAGAGAGAGAGAGAGAGAAAGAAAGAAAGAAAGAAAGAAAGAAAGAAAGAAAGAAAGAAAGAAAGAAAGAAAGAAAGAAAGAAAGAAAGAAAGAAAGAAAGAAAGAAAGAAAGAAAGAAAGAAAGAAAGAAAGAAAGAAAGAAAGAAAGAAAGAACTGGGAGGGAGAAGGAAAACTTATGAGAGAGAAAAAAATACCTTGGAAGTTGGAAGGGACCTTGGGGAGTCTTCTAGTCCAACTTCCTGCTCAAGCAGGAAACCCTATACCATTTCAGACAAATGGCTGTCCAATCTCTTCTTAAAAACCTCCAGTGATGAAGCACCCACAACTTCTGAAGGCAAGCTGTTGCACTGGTTAATTGTCCTCTCTGTTAGGAAGTTTCTCCTTAGTTCTAGGTTGCTTCTCTCCTTGTTTAGTTTCCAACCATTGTTTCTTATCCTGCCCTCTGGTGCTTCAGAAAATAAGTTGAGCCCCTCTTCTTTGTGGCAACCCCTCAAATACTGGAACACTGCTGACATGTCACCCCTTGTCCTTCTTTGCTCTACACATCTTTAAAAAAAAAATCCATACTGTTTTATTAAGCCTTAAACCTTTTGCAGGTCTTCTGATGCAAATCCCCCCACCCAAGATAATTCCGTGATTTCTCTTTTTTCTTTTTATCTCCAGAAGTTCTCATACCCTATGCTTGTAAGGTTAATGTAGTATTTTAGACAGTGGCAGGGGCATTTCTTCACCCCAGTCTGTAATTTATTGCAAGCAAACAAGCAATAAAGATCTTCTAAAGAAATTATGGACCTTTGCTTTTTCTTCATGCAAGTTTGGGGTTTATGCCTTACCATATCACGAGAAGGATGGAATCCAAAGTCCATGGCATTCCATAGGATATTTTTGTTTCTTTTCGTCTTCTTTATCCTCTACCCCTAATCTCCTTTCTCCCCATCAAAATCCATCCTCTTTAACAACAGAGGGACTGAGAATTGCAAAATGTTGCTGCCTACTGGCCAAAAAGATTAAAGAATCAGCCAGGAGGAAGAGAGGAACACCATGTCCCTGTCTCCCGGCCAAATTGCTGGGATGCAACGTTCAAGATTTACCACAGAATTTGAGATGGTGGATAGTGACCACCTACGCACCACTTCGCCATCTGAATTTCCCAGCTCCTCTTTTTTTTCTCCCAGCTATGCCTCAGTATTGAGTAATAACTTCACTTTTGCAGGATTGGTTCATTGGGGATCTAAAATGTTTGCAACAGATTACATCCTTGCTACGACCACCAGCGTGTCAAAACTTTTGGGGGCAAGGCACAAGGTTTTAATTCTGCTCAACAGACACAAATGACAATCAAAGAAAGGGTTTTCTATTCCAGCTTCCCCGTCTTTTTGCTTTCTAAATATATTGGCCTGCAATGCTCACCCTCTTCTGATTTTTTTAAAAGGACTTTAAAAATAATAATGTACAATCAGCCAGTCGTTCATTTGGACACTGGTTGGGGCCATGCAAAGACTTTTCAACTTGACCTGGACTCCGATTCTTTTCATGGGCCACAGCAAGGAACTGATTTGATATTGACCTCTTTCTAATGTTTTGCACTTTCATGTCCAGCCTATCACTCCAGAATTACTTCCCATCCAAGGATCAGATCAGCTGAAGTAATTGGTGACTGGAGAACCATAGATAGCAGTATTCCAATATCTCAGGGGTTGCCACAAAGAAGAGGGAGTTAAGCTATTCTCCAAGGCGCCTGAGGGCAGGACAAGAAGTTATGGATGGAAACTAGTCAAGGAGAGAAGCAACCTGGAACTGAGGAGAAACTTCCTGACAGTTAGAACAATTAACCAGTGGAACAACCTGCCTCCAGAAGCGGTGAATGCTCCAACACTGGAAGTTTTTAAGAAGAGACTGGACAGCCACATGTCCGAAATGGTATAGGGTTTGCTGCCTGAGCAGGGGGTTGGACTCGATGACCTCCAAGGTCCCTTCCAACTTTATTATTATTATTAGATATTTAACTGCCACAGCCAACAGTCTGCAAGATAAACTGTGCTAAGGTCTGTTTTTATATTTTTACACTGAACTAGAGGCCCTGAATGTTATCTTCTCCTTTGAACTTTGTCCAAGGTACACAATATGAATTATCAGTGGATAGGGACTTCTACAGATCTCTACAAAGCACCCCAACATTTCCCAGTCATGTTTGGCCAGATGAGATAAAGGTGACCCACACCCATAAAAGCTTTCACATTTCTGACCTTCCTGAACCACTTCACACTTTCGATTTGTTTGTTCCTGCTATCAGCCTCTTATCTTGTTTTTCCCCGTCCTCTGGGTTGTTTGCTTTTCAGGTTGTGGCAGAACCAAGATACTTTTCACTGGGCTGCATCTACAACTGCTTTGGAAGAATCCCTTTCATTCATCAACGATGAGAGACAACAGACCGAATGCCATATCATTTTTACAACTGTGATATGATAAGGTAATAAATTGGATAACAATATCATCCTGCCAACATTGGGGAGAAAAGCAATGCAGTCATTGATTCAGCATTCTGTGTTGTGACGTTTCATTTAACAGAATAACAGAGTTGGAAGGGACCTTGGCGGTCTTTTCATCCAAGCCTCTTACCCAAGCTGGAGACCCTATACTATTTCAGACAAATGGCTGTCCAGTCTCTTCTTGCACACCTCCAGTGTTGGAGTACCCACAACTTCAGGGGGCAAGCTGTTCTACTAATTTTTTAACTGTCGGAAATTTTCTCCTTAATTCTAGGTTGCTTCTCTCCTAGATTAGTTTCCACCCATTGCTTCTTGTTCTGTCTTCAGGTGCTTTGGAGAATAGGATGACCCCCTCTTCTTTGTGGCAGCCTCTCCAATACTGGAAGACTGCTATCAGGTCATCCCTAGTCCTTATTTTCATTAGACTAGACATACCCAGTTCTTGGTTTAGTTATATAAAAGTTAAAGCAGATCTCTGTTGCAAGGAATCTATTGATCTGATGCAGAAAATTCCTTATCAGGCATGCAGGCAGTTTCACAATAATGTGAGAACTTGGGAAATATGTGGGCAAAAACCACATCTGGATTTAAAACTATTAGGTTCATTTTTTATATTCCCTTTAATTGTGTTTGATTCTCTGAGAATGCCTACCATTTTCTTGCTGAGGTTTTTCAGAAGTGGTTGTCATTGCCTACTTCCTGGGGCTGAGAAAGAGTGACCGGCCCAGGGCTCATCTGGCTTTGTGCCTAAAGTGAGACTAGAAGTCACAGTCTCCCAGTTTTTAGCCTGATACCTTATCCACTACACTAAACTGGCTCAGTGGATTTAAGTCCCACCTTTCTTCTAAGGAGTTTGAAGCTTCATATAAAGCAGGGGTCCTCAAACCTTGGCAACTTTAAGACTTGTGGACTTCAACTCCCAGAATTCTGGGAGTTGAAGTCCACAAGTCTTAAAGTTGCCAAGGTTGAGGACCCCTGATATAAAGCACTACAGTCCCCCCACCACAATAACAATCTATAAAGCATTACAATCGCCCCTCAATAACAACCACCTTCTGAGGTAAGTTGGGCTGACAGACCCAGCTGAATTGGGCTGAGGGACTGCCCCAAAGCCCCTCAGAAAATTTCTGTGTTTAAGAATAGACTTGAACCTGGTGTCACCAATCCTAACTCAACACCTTAATCATTGCACTCCCCCGGCATTCTCTCAGACTAAGAAGGATCCAGAGAAATTTATAAATAGAAACAACTATTTTGGGGGCCAAGAAAACCTATGACTGAATAGAAGTGGAAAAATAAGCTGCTCTTTGTGCAGACGTGGGCTGAAAAGAGCCTTAAACTGTGAGGGATTCGGAAGGCTTTGGTTACACAATAATCCATCACCTCCTGCAGAATTTGTTATGGTCTGGGGTCAGGAATACACACCATCTTCACAAACACAAGCCCAGGGAGCCGTAACAGCATGAATGCTTTCTTTGTTCTGCTGAAGGACTAATTAGATAATGCCTTGCGACAGTGATAAATTATAAGATTGGCCAGCGTTAATGGGCAGTGAGCCGATGTTAACATAACACTACCAAAAAAATACCAGGGGTTTTGTAGATGCTGGTGACGCAATGGACAGATGCAATGGACAGACAAGGTCATTTATACCAGGATACAGAATAACAAGAGTTGGAAGGGACCTTGGAGGTCTTCTAGTCCAACCCCCTGCTTGAGCAGGAGACCCTATACCAGCTGTCCCCAACCGTTTTTGGCACCAGGGACCGGTTTCATGGAAGGCAATTTTTCCACGGAGTTCCTAAGGTTGCGAAACACTGGGTTAAAGTGTTTGGTGATGCAGATATGAAATCAGGAGAGCAGATTTCTGCAAAAATCTATTTCTAGCTTGGAATGATGACCTTGAACATATTTCCTGGAACTAACTCTCTGGAACGTGCTTTATAGATTTCTTCCTGGAATGACTGTTCCCAGTACCTGAAAGGTTATTTTATATTCTAATAGCCTGAAGCAACTGATGGCTTAAAAATAGGTGTGAAAAACGAACACCCTTTGGGAGAAAAAAAACAAACCTCTGGACAATTAGTAGAATATTCTACTAGCTTAGAGAAGGTGGAAAGCAAGCAGAATAGACCGAACAGCTTGAGATTTGCAGTCTTCTTCCTCCTTACTTCCAGACAAGATCGGTTAAACATCAGCCACGTTTCAAATGTTGGGTGGGAGAACATTTCTAGAGCACATCAAGTTGGGTTAATCTTTGCAAAATAAAAGAAGGGCAATTCATCATTATTGCTTGTGCCTTTTAATTGTCATGTGTGTATGCTGCATTTTTTTGTGTGCATCTTCCTCTAAATTAGGGGTGATTATCTGTGAAGTTTGGATACCACCCAAGATCAATAAGTACTTTAGAGAGAAAGAAGCACATAAGAAGAAATTCCAGTGGCATATAGTAAGATAACTGGTGGGTAAAACTTTCTCCTAGTTCCCAACAACTTTCTAGTTTACTCAATTGGGAGTCTTACATCCTCCAATTATGAAAACCAGGTTAATGCTTTGTATGAAGCTGATGAACTTGGAAAGGTATGTTTGCATTATATTGCTTTGGCACTGATTTCTTTTTTCTTTAGTGATCCTGTAGAAAGAAAATCTGTAGGAGCTATTATTCTCTTTCAGAAAATCAGCTACTGTGATTCTGTTGTGGCTAAATCCTTAGCTATCCATTTTTTTTATCTACTGTATATCTGATGTCTGGTGTATTCAAAGTATATCCATTTTGCATTCTTAGCAATACCTTTTGAGATGTTTCTTCAACTTTTCAGTCTCGTCCACAGGACATCCTGGTTTCCTCCCATCCTGGATCTGCTTAGCTTTTGAAGGCTAACCACGGTCAGCCTTGATGCTGCTGCTGGCTCTCCACTTTTCTTTTTATTAAATGTTATTGATTTTTTTATTAAAATGCAAAGCCATGAGTTAAATAAAGCATGTTAAAAGAGTGTAACTAGATTACAAAGCTGGATTAGTATAGGATTGTTTACTCCTATGATCAAACTAGTAAAACATTTCTACAGCAAGGCTTGTAACAACTGTTCACTAAATCTGTCCAGAACAGTTTAAATTCAGCAGTGAATTCAAACATCTGAACAGCTCAAGCTTTTACACAAATTCCTTTCTCTACGTTTTCTGAAGTTATTATTTGCTAAAAAGGCATCGCTCGTCTGAAAGATCAAGTCATGTGAAACAACACATTTGTCCCTATATGTTAATTTTTTATTCTTTTTTTCTTTTAAAAGTACAGTTAGATATAATTTAGCTATACGTTTTTATGTATTTGTACATGCCTTTTTAGTTTTGCTCACCTGTTAAGCATTTAGGCTCCCCGCCCCTTGTTTTCTACTTTTAATTTATTTTTCTTCTTTCTCCCCCATTCCTTTAGCTTTATAAACATTTAATACATATTAGGCTACGTTTCTTCCTTAAAGCGAATCATTTTTTCACAACTGTAATTTAATTACATAGCTAACTCAATTTATACAGTGTGCTACAGAATCTTAACCAATGTTTAAAAAGAAACATTAAAACATAATTGTTTTTCAAATTTAATAAACGGTTTCTAAAATTGGAAAGAAATATCCTGGTGTTAAATGTTTTTATTCAGCTTCAGCTTCATATTCAGCTTCTTTGTTAAAAGTAATGTAAGTCAGAGCCTACCTCCAGAATTTAAAAACTATGCACCGTGTTCAATTTTTCATCATTTTCTTTATAATTATGTCTCATTTTGTGGTGGCTCCGGTATCTAGCAAACGCATGATGAGTTAATAACTCCAACGCCTCTAGAACATTTCTGTCATCCTAATTTTAGCTTTGCTGAGATGATAACCAATAACTTTCAGGCAGAGAGACATAAGAGGCTTTGGATTTCATTCATTCTCAGAAGCCTGTCCTGGACGTGGTTTGACTAGATGACCTTGGATATTTGCCAGCCCTGTCTTTTAAATCAGTTGCTGCTTCCTCTCTCTTAACTTGCCTAATAAACATAATAGATCTGTTTCAAATGAAGCATGCTTTTTCTGACCTTTTAAACAAATGTACTGGCTTTTAAAAAAAAAAGATAATAATTTGCTTTCAGTAACAATCTGACACGTAAACCCAGGAATAAGAATCCTGCCAAATTTTATAGCATTAGCTTGCTGTTGAGGACAATGGATCTTCCCCCCCCCCTCCCCAAACAGTTAGAAAGGAGCCCTGTTCATGGTTGACAGCGGTAAAATTGACATTTTATTTATTTATTAACCAAATTTACATAGCTGCCCATTTCATAGAAAGCAATTCTGGGCAGCGTACAACAATTCAATAAAACAATTTAAAAAAAGTCGTTTCACCAATTGTTTTAATTTTTATTTATTTTTTCTGCAGATATTTTACTCGGTGTTTGGCTGCATGTGAGTTGCCAAGATTCTGTTTGATTGTCGCCAATTGACCTCCAATTAATTAATTAAATGGGTCTGCAACGGTATTTATCTCATACGGCAAAAACTGGTGACAGATACTCCTCGTCTTACGACCAGGGATACTTACAACTCAGTTCTGAAGTTCCAATGGCTGAGGTTCCCCTTGCAGTCACATGACCACATTTTGGACGCTAGGCAACTGGCCCAGGTTTATGGCGGTTTGAAGAGTCCAGCAGTCACACGAGGCATTTACTTCTGTTTTTTTTAGCAAAACTGGGCGATCGTGAACACTGGCTTCACTTAACGACGACCCCGTTCACTTAATGATCACCACAAAAAAAGATTGTAAAATCAGGTTGGTCATATGAGTGACCCGCTTTATTCTCCTCCCAACTCCAGTAGGGTCGTAACTTGAAGATTCCCTGTTCAGTTCAATCCCCCTCTTCCTCTTCCTCTTCAGTTATCAAATTCAATTTGATAGTATCTGCAAATTGGTCCTTTCTCTTCCAGACACGGTTGCCATGCCGATCCTTTAGACTTGCTAGCCATTCAGAACTGCTTCTGTCTAAAATTTGGACTCAGGAGAAGGTCAGTTTAGAAACCGAAAATAACCTCCTTACATTTCTTTAAGACAAACGGATATTATCACTACGACCACAATGGAGCCGAAAATTTTTGTTGCTAGGCGGGACATTTGTTACGTGAATTTTGCCCCATTTTATGACCTTTCTTGCCTCAGTTGATAAGTGAATCACTGAAATTGTTAAGTTAGTAATACGGTTGTTAAGTGAATCTGGTTTCCCCATTAACTTTGCTTGTCAGAAGGCCGCAAAAGGGGATCACATGACCTGGGGACATTGCAACTGTCATAAACTTGAGTTAGTTGCCAAGTGTCTGAATTTTGATCACGTGACCATGGGGATGCTGCAACGGTGTGAAAGAAGGTCGTAAGTCAATTTTTAAAGTTCTGTTATACCTTCTAATGGTCATTAAATGAACCGTTGTAAGTCAAGGACTACCTGTACTACATCCCACTTTTTAAAACAATGCCTTTCTAAAAAAGCTCAAGGAATCTTACAATAGTATTTTAAAGCCCTTTTTTGAACACCCAAAGAATAATTCCCTCAAAAAAACCAAGGTTTTCCAGTGCATACAATTAAAAAAAAAAAGATAATACCAGCAGCTTTCTGGTAATTTTCTAGATAGGCGAGTTTCATATCAGTACAAAAATATGACAAATGTCAGGAAATGACTTCGGCTGCTTAGGCCTTCTGGAAAGGCCTGACTGCAAAATGCAGGCCTGAATGCAGCTGCACAACTTCGGCCTCAGGAGAAGTGGACTGGCTGGGTGGGGCTGTTGGTGCCAGAGATGAGGTAAGGCCTACCCCGAAAATAAGACCCGGTGCCTCTTTTGGAGGCAAAAAAAAAAAGACCCGGTCTTATTTTCGGGGAAACACGGTAGCAGTCTATGATGGCAAAAAAAAAAATCAGAAGCTATCTGAACTCCTTAGTTTTTTTTTCTGTAACTAGTGATTGTTAAGCAAGAAACATGGTTTGGGATCATACTATCCTTTGCATATCAACCCATGGCACCCTACTCAATATTCGGGATTCTGGAACTCATCTAGGGGTGATGATAAAATTTTTCTGAGAGCAGTTTATACATGGAATATCTTTCTTTTGAGGACCCTTTTCCTGTGACGTCAGCCATAATGCTGACGTTCTTAATTGGAGTAAGGGTGGAGCAGATGGCATTTCCCAAATATTTTATTGAACAGGGCTGCTTTACTAAAATGTGTCTTTACTATGTTACATGTTGGGTTGCCAAATGATCTGAAAATAATAATAATAATGGTCCAGATTGTTCTTACCACCTTTGGCAGGAGAGGCCAACAGAAAGCAGCGGATGATTCTTGATGTACAAAAACAGCAGGTGGATTTTTTCAGAGTATGGAGATGAGGAATATTACTGCTATCTACAAATCCAGTTAATATTTAAGCTGTGATCTATAAAAGAAATGTATTAATTAGCCTTGTTGGTAAATGCCTGTCTAACTCATTTCCTGGAGAGAACACAGAGTGAGGGCCCCGTGACTCGCTCTACAAAATGCCATTTGGATTTTCCAGCAGGGTGCCGAAACCTGTAGATCTCCTTTTGCTACGTTCATGTGGCCATAGATAGATAGATAGCTGGAAAGACAGACAGACAGACGGAAAGACAGATAAGGTAGATAAGGCAGATAGGTAGGCAAATAGATAGGCAGAGAGAGACAGAGGGAGGGACTGAGAGAAAGATAAGTAGGTAGGCAGGTAGCTAGAAAGACAGAGATGATAAGACAGATAGATGATAGACAGACAGACAGACAGAGATAGATAAATAAATAGATAAAGCAGATAGGCCAGCAGACAGACAGACAAACAGACAATCGTTCTACTTCTGGCCTCCTTCTAATAAATAAGCAACCATGCTTCTCATGCTATTCTGGCCTACGTCCAATAAATGAATAAATAACTAAATATGCTATTCATGCTACTTCTGGCCTACTTCCAATCAATCAATCAATCAACCAATCAATCAATCACTCAATCTGCTGCCTACTTCACTTCATTTCCCACTGGCACTTTAGGGCCCAGGTTAAACTGGCAGCATCGTCAACTTGCCTTTGCCTTTCCGACATCCCAACCTGTCCTGAAAAAACACACACACCCGTGCCTCTCAATGCCGAGAACGGACTCTGCAACCCCTCCACGGTCCTTACAGGATGAAGACCAACCGGTGATGCTCCAGATTCGGTCAAGGACCCCTTCCCTTCATCCTGCTTCCCCCCCTCCCCCCAGGCCAAGACTGATGAGGAACAGGAGATGCTCTCCCAACCACAGGCGTTGAAGCCAGACTCCTCCATCTCCTTCCAAATCAGGGACCGGCTGATCCTCACTGGTCCATGCGGGGGGGGGGGGGTTGCGACCTGGTAGAAACTAGATCTCCTTCCCCCCACGCCTCCTTTTCTTCTCCCTCCCTCCCCTCCCTCCCGAATTTTTCCAGGCTCGGGTTAACGTCCTCCCGGAGCGCCCAGGTAGATTCCCACCGTCCTTCTGGCCTCGATCGCCGGTTCCCAAAGAGGGACGCTGGGGTGGGGTGGGGGGGCGGCGAGGGACAGAAGGCGGGGATTGCGGGCGGCGGAGGGAGGAGGAGGAGGCGCCCTCCGGCTGCCAGCGCCAGTCTTCGGGTTGCAAAGATCGGCGGCCGATCTGCTTCCTGGGGTTTCCTTTCGCTTTCCCAGGGTCGCCTGTCTTAAGGCTGCTGCGCTGGGCGCGCTCTTGACGATCCGGGCAAGGAAAAGCGCTCAGGAACGGAAGTAAGATCCAGCTCTTCTCTTGCTTTGTCTGGGGCTTTTGTGTGTGTGGGGGGGTTGCTTTGCAGAAGACCTTTGACCTCTTCCTTTGAGCCTCGTGTCCCCTCCCCTCCTCGCGCTGGGAAAGACCCTCATCCCATCCCACCCCATCCTTTGGCTTGGCCTCCCGCTTTCACCTCTCTTGCCTTTCCTCTCCAAACCGCGCAGGTGCCGGATCTCCTCCAGGGAGGACCCATTCATGATGCTGAAGTCCTTGAGAAGCAGAGGCGTTGGCAGCCTCTTTCGACTGCTGGGGGTCCAGGTTGGCAGTTTGCCCCCCAACAGGTCCTGCTCTTCGAGAGAGTGCCCTCCTTCCGCCACCAGAGCCTCGGGGATGAAGAAGCGGGGCTACGATATCACCAGGAATCCCCATCTCAACAAGGTTGGGCCAGACGCCGTGGTTATGATCTAAATGCCGATGAGCTTCATTAAATGTCTACGGAGATTCTCAGTAATCCAGGTCACGGTGGCCCCAAAGGTGCTTTTTTTTGCAGGAGGCCACCGGACTTCCTTGTTTTTCTTTGAAGACGTTTCGCTTCTCATCCAAGAAGCTTCTTCAGCTCTGGCTGGATGGTGGGGAAGTTTCCAAGAAGGCTCCACACCCATTTGCACTACTCAGGTGACCCTGACGACACAGATAAATAGAATAAGAATAGAATATTAACTTTACTGTCACTATGAATGTACACTAATCGGCATACATTAAAATGAAATTTTGTGGCGTACAGCTCTCAAAGGGTCACCATCTCTGATATACACTACATAAATATGACAAAAATAAATACAAAAATTATGTATATACCCACATATATTATATGACACAGGGGGCATTTAAACCTCCAGGGGGCATCAACAACTCTCTAAAAAAATGCAAATGACCAGCTGCCTGCAAGGAATATAAATTCTTCCATTCCCCACCATCCAGGCAGAGCTGAAGAAGCTTCTTGGATGAGAAGTGAAAGGTTTTCAAAGAAAAACAAGAAAGTCCAGTTGCCTCCTGAAAAAAGCACCTTTGGGATGAGCTTCACCACTCCAGATGGTCTCTGGGTAGCAGCAAAAAGTTGGTGAAAAACTAACTTTTTTTCTGCCCCTACAGTTCCTCTGGATTTCTGCAATCTAGAACAGAAAGATGTACAGTATCCCTACTTGGCTTTTTTTATTTCTCTGTGTTTACAAAGCTCACAGCACAGTAACTTATAGAACCATGAAATTCACATAAAATTCTCCCATCGCCCACATAGGCTGTTCTCCCTGAAGTCTGGATTCCCCAGAGATCCCCAAATGGTGTGTTTGATGATCCAAGCAGATCTAAAGCCTGGGAGGGGGTCCCAAATGTTATTGAATACTTATTCAGTTGTCATTGTTGTGCAAGAAGACCTCACAATTGGTTGCTGCCCTCAGATTCAGTTTTGTCCTCTAAAACAATTACCTCTTGAGTGTGGCTCTTATATTTCTCAACTAATTTTCAAGGGAATTTATCTTCCTTGGCATTTGTTTTCCACTTAGAAAGTCCATTACGTCTTCCAGGACCAGAGACCTTTCTATAGTTGATCCACGTTCTCATTATCCTTCATTGGACCTGAAGATATATTATAAAATTTCCTACTGATTCATATGCCCTGGTAACTATTTAGAACAGTGGCCCCCAACCTTTTTAGGGCTCCAGGGACCAGTTCCATAGAGAGAGGGTTTTCCACGGACCAGAGGTGACATGGTTTCATGTGCTGCCTGCATCCTGCAGATGGGGCTTCACGTGTTTGCGCGGATTGGTTTTTGGCATGCCAAGGACTGGTGCCGGTCCATGGACTGGGGGTTGGGGACCCCTGATTTAGAGAGCAGATGTCCTTGGTTGCTACTCTTCAGATGTATAACAGTCATGGTCCATGCTGATTGGAGTTTAAGTTGAATACACATACTGTAGAGGCACAAGCTTTGGAAAAGGCGCTATAGCTATCCATATTTGGCTAGGAAACATTTTGTAGTATTCCACGTGAGCTCTTCTGCTGAACCACATCTGGAACACCACTAACTGCTTCTGATTCAGAGGATTAACTTCTGGAAAACTGTGTAGTTCACCTATGGAACATCACATTGGAGTGATTTGGAGAAGAAAGGGAAACATTCCTGAGTTTTTCTAAAAGTTCCCTTTCTGGAGCATTTGGGGGGTTTTCCATATCCTTCTGTCCTAATAATACAAGGGAGCCTTGCTTATTTACTTGATAATTTATCATTTGGACTAAATTTTCTATAATCAAGTTGTCAAAGACTAATCACAATGGCTTTTAGAAAGTAAAATGCTGCCTTCTCTTAGATCAGGGGTGTCAAACTCGCAACGTCACGTGACGTGTTGCGACGTATCGCGACTTTTTTTCCATTGCCGGCAATGGGGTGGGCGCAGTTTCACTATGATGCAACCGGCCCATGGGCCGACAGTTTGACACCCCTGTCTTAGATCAAAAATTTGGCCTTCTAGCCTGGTATTATTGACTTAGGCGGACCCCTACTTTAAATTTTTAGGATGGAATATTTTGAGCCCTACCAGATTTCCTTTGGCCATAAAACTAAATAAATAAACACCTGCAACCTTCAGCATTCAGGCATCTATTTTACCTCTGGATTATAGCACCTACCTATTCATAGAACTGCAAAAGGAATGGAAACTCAAGAAAAAATTTCCAACTGTGGTTGATTTATCCACAACTGGAAAGGAGAATTTGGGCCTGATTTAACTCATTAACTCATTTCAAATTAGCCTGTTCCGTGTTGAGCTTTGCATATGAGCAGAGCAGAAATCAGAAACATGGTAGTCTGAGGTAGCAGAATATTTATTGCCATGCAGACTTCTGAAATCTTGCAATATCATGAAATCTAATCAGATATCAGCATTATTGTTAGATATTTTCATACTTTAGGGCTGTGGTCTTCTGAGATTGGTTGGTTTCATGAAATGAAATTGATGGGTGATGGTTTACTGCTTAATCTGGAAAATACTGGTGATCTTTGTCATGGTTTTCAACTAAAACCAAAACAAATCTGTACATGTGGCTCATTTTTATGATTCTTACCTATTGGATGGATTGTCACAACAATCTATTCTCGGCTAAAATGGGATTGGATGGTTTGTGATTCAGTGTATTGTGTCTTTGCATGTAGTGCGAATCTGGGTATCATTGTTTATATGCAGTCGTAGACCACAAAAAACCCCAACAATGTTACAATGCAAAACACCCAGTAAAAAAAAAAAATCCTATCCAGAGATGACTCAGTATATCTAGATATTTTGTGGTTGGCAGGAATCAAAGACAGTTTGATGACACATAATCGATCAATTCAAATCTAGTGGCTTTTCCACAGCTATTGAAAAGGCAGAAAAATTGGCCCTCTTCTTTGCAATTTGCAGTTCTAGGCATTTTATAGGGAACGTACAATTGCCCGTTGGGACCAATCCAAATACTTTACCATTAATAGGGATGTCAGATGGCTGCCTTGTTATCTCATGATAAAGTATATTTGTTAGCACATAGCTTGTTACATAAATATGGGAGCCTTATTCATACACAAGATTTATATGAATCCAATATGTGCATGAATGCATATATGAATCTAGTCCAGTGGTGGGATTCAAATATGTGAACAACCGGTTCTCTGTGTGGATGCCACTTCCAGAAGTCCATTCTGGGCCTGGGCAACAAAAAAGTAGCTACCGGTTCTGGCGAAGTGGTGCGAACTGGCTGACTCCCACCACTGATCTGGTCCACTTGTTCCTTCCTGAATTTAGACTAGTTCACACAAAACCCCGATCAGCTGATGAAAGAATTCCTGGACTGAACCATTTAAAACTTGGTGGGGGAACTCACCTGAATAAAGATTCCTTTTGAGAATAAATTCCCTGGACATATAGAATTAGAATAGGAATGAAGAGAAAGGTTCTCCCAAATCTGTTGCCCCAGAGTTCATTTTTTTGAACTGACAGCCTTTCCTAAGGATGATGCATTTTTGCAAGTCATTAGTCACAGTATAACAGAGTTGGAAGGGATCTTGGAGGTCTTCTAGTCCAACCCCCCTGCTCAGGCAGGAGACCCTATATCAGGGGTAGGCAACCTTGGCTCTTTTATGACTCGTGGACTTCAACTCCCAGAATTCCTGAGCCAGCATGGCTAAGCATGGAAACCTCTCCCTTTCCCCTCAGCGTGGCTGGCTCAGGAATTCTGGGAATTGAAGTCCACGAGTCATAAAAGAGCCAAGGTTGCCTACCCCTGCCCTATATCATTTAGACAAATAACTGTTCAGTCTCTTCAGTCAGTTGTGGAGCACTCACAACTTCTGGAAGCAAGCCTTTCTACTGAATAATTGTTCTCACTGACAGGAAATTTTTCCTTAGTTCTAGGTTGCTTCTCTCCTTGATTAGCTTCCCAACCCGTTACTTCTTGTCTTCTCCTTATGTGCTTTGAAGAATAGCTTGACCCCATCTTCTCTGTGACAGCCCCTCAAATATTGGAAGACTGCTATCATATCACCTCTTTTCTTTGTTAGACCTGACATACCCAGTTCCTGCAACCATTCATCATATATTTTAGCCTTCAGCCCTCTAATCATCGTTGTTACTCTTCTCTGCACTCTTTCTAGACTAGAGTCTTAACAGGGAAGAGTAACAACGATGATTAGGGGACTGGAGGATAAAACACACGATCTCTCACTTGCGGATTGAACTACTACCTGCCATCAACAGTGTCATATTTGCCAGTCAAACATCCTTTGTCATTCTTGTGTGAATACAAGTTTACATTTGTATTTAAGTGTCAGGGAATCGGGCATTGCCTGCAAACAAGATTGTTGGCTGTCACTGAATTCAGCAATTTAGCTGCTTCTGTCCCTAAGAGGCTGCATACAAGTAGTCCTCAACATACAACTGGTTTTTGCAATTGTTCAAAGTTATGATGGACCCCGAAAAAGGGACTTAGGTCCCACTGTGATTATGTGACAGGATTTTGGGCAACCCAGCAACTGGCCTGTATTTACAGCCGTTTGAAGTGTCCTCCATTCATATGAACTCAATTTATGAAGCGTTTTTCTAGCAAAGCCGCCCCAAAGTGATCATTGGCTTCGCTTAACGACCGTGGCATTCGCTTTACAAACAGCGTATTCATTTTATGACAGTTGCAAAAAAGGTTGTGCAATCTTTTGTACATGGCGACCCGCTTTACAACTGTCACCACCCAGAACCGAAATTGCAGGCTCAATTACGGTCATAAGTCGAGGACTTACCTGTATTGATTTATTTTATTTACTTTTTGCACGCTTGTGGTGATTATTTAGTTATGTCCTTGGTTATATAGGAAGAATAGTATGTGTAAAATACTATATGTACTTTGGAGTGAAACTTCCCCTTATCTTTTGGAGAAATGCCACTGCAAACAAGGCGGATTGATAATTCATTAGTCATCCATTTTATTTTATTTTTTGCAAGAAGAGGGAAAGATATTTCTGACTTGTCAACACTTTTGAATAACTTTTTTTTTTTTTTTTGCAATGCAGCAAGCATGCAATGCAGAACTAAAACTTGGGCTGGCTTTATCTTGCAAATCTTCTGGGCCATCTGGGGTGGGTATGATTTTGCAAATTCATGTATCTTCTATTTAGGGTGACTACCAAACTAAAAAAAACAGTTTCATGTAAATCCATCAAGTGAACACATTTTTAAAAAGGAGCAAATGGTTTTGTCAGGCTTTTCCTTACAAATACTGTACAGTTCATTTGTCAGCATCTGAAATTCAAGTTATGCTAAAAATTACACTCTTGAAGACTTAAACATATGCAAAGTGGGAAATACAGGTGGTCCTTGACTTACAACAGTTCATTCAGTGACCGTTCAAAGTTACAATGGCACTGAAAAAAGTGACTTATGACTGTTTTTCACACGTACGACCGTTGCAGCATCATCCCCAGGGTCACGTGATCAGAATTCAGATGTGCTTGTCAACTGACTCATATTTATGACGGTTGCAGTGTCCTGGGCTCATATGATCAACTTTTATGACCTTCTGACAAGCAAAGTCAATGGGGAAATCAGATTCACTTAACAACCAGGTTACTCACTTAACAACAGCAGTGATTCACTTAACAACTGTGACGAGAAAGGTCATAAAACGGGTCACAAAATTCACTTAACAAATGTTTCCCTTCGCAACAGAAATGTTGGGCTCAGTTCTGGTCGCAAAGCAAGGACTATCTGTAAATTATCCATCACAGTAAAGTTTGGCTTAATGACAATATGGAAAA
Organism: Azemiops feae; assembly: GCA_023970755.1. NCBI lineage: Eukaryota > Metazoa > Chordata > Lepidosauria > Squamata > Viperidae > Azemiops > Azemiops feae. The sequence goes on from JALGBA010000413.1 coordinate 782,437, forward strand.
AAAAGAACATTGTGGGAAGTTGGTTTGGGACTTTTGTTGACTTTTGTTAACAGAGCTAGGGAGAAAAACTGGGACTGGCACACCTGATACCCACATCGATGTTGACATACACACTTTATAGACGGTGCAGGCAACGCTCTGGCTAAGATTACTCTATGTCTTTGTATGAATAAGAGAGAGAAAGAGACATGTGCAAATGGGCGCCGTTCTGGATCATCTCTTCTCCCCCACAATTTTATTAATGTGGAAGTGTTTGTATCAGTGATTATAAATCATACTAGCTGGTTCGAAACCGGGATGTTTACCCATTCACTGGACTTTCGCCTTGCATATTAGATATTTTTCTATCATATATGCTTCAAAGGTCTTGAAAGTCTGAAGTTATCAGCAGCAATAATTGCTGGAATTTTCCATTTTTATTGGGTTGATTCTTAATCGGCTCTACAGTGTGAGGCTAGCCTTATTTACAAGAAACTATATAGATGTTAACTTTGGAACTGGTACATTCTGCATGGCTGTATTCAGTCAGATATCTCAGTATCTGGGATCCGTAATCACCTCTGGGATGCTGTGTGCATGTGTATACATGTGCAAGTAGTGCCCAGCCTATGTCCACAATGAAGACAGTTGTATATTAATAATAATAATAATAATAATAATAATAATAATAATAATAATAATAATAATAATAATAATAATAATAATAATAATAATAATAATAATAATAATAATAATAATAATAATAATAATAATAATAATAATAATAATAATAATAATAATAAAGTTGGAAGGGACCTTGGAGGTCATCAAGGTCCAACCCCCTGCTCAGGCAGGTAACCCTATACTATTTAGGACAAATGGCTGTCCAGTCTCTTCTTAAGTCAGTTAAGTTAAGTCAGTTTTGCCCCACTTTACGACCTTTCTTGCCACAGTTGTTAAGTGAATCATGCAGTTGTTCAGTTAGTAACATGGTTGTTAAGTGGATCTGGCTTTCCCATTGACTTTGCTTGACAGAAGGTCACAAAAGGGGATCACATGACCCCAGGAACACTGCAACCACCATAAGTACATGCCAGTTGCCAAGCGTTTGAATTTTGATCATGTGACCGCGGGGAAGCTGCAATGATCGTAAGTGTGAAAAACGGTCCTAAGTTACTTTTTCAGGGCCCTTGTAACTTCAAAACGGTCCCTAAATGAATGGTTGTAAGTCAAGGACTACTTTTTTTATTATTATTGTTGTTGTTGTTGTTGTTATTAATAGTAATCACAATCATAATCATATTGTCTATTCTTCCAATGAATATCCCAATTCTGTTTTCTAATGATTTGGCTTCTAGTCAAAGAAATCAATTACTATTGTTATTATAGTTGGCTTCCTCCACCCCACCTCCTCTTTCAACTTCACTTTAATTCCAGTATTTTGGGTTTTTTTTTATTTGTGTGTTTTTTTTGTTTTACTTTGGCTAGTAAAAATCTGGAATGTGTGCAGCACCCATTTTTCTTCTCAATACAAGTAATGTTTGGTGTGTTGTGTTTCAGGTGTCCGTCTGTATTTTAAAATCCCATAAGATTTTAAGGCTGGGGTTCTATTTCCCTTTTCTAAATAACAGTGGCTTCTTTGTTCACATTTCTTCATTTAATTTTTTAAAATTTGTCCTGCCAAGGGAACGTGTAATAAATTATGTACCATATTTGTAAAGTATGAAGACCAGTCGTAAGTAATTTTTTTTTTTAGTGCCATTGTAACTTCGAGCAATTGCTAAATGAATGGTTTTAAGTTAAGTACACCACACTGGCTCCTTTAGATGTATCCTCTCTGATCATGATGATTGTTTTCCGTTGATTGTAAAGTAACAGAAGAGGACATGTTGATTTGTTGCTGCTTTAATCAACTTGGGAAGATTTGCAAAAGCATGTAGAACTTTGGTTTTTATTTTATTTATTTACGTAATCATTTAAATCCAACCACACCTTTCTTACCTCCTGTGGAATAAAGACCCGGCATTCAACCCTCAAAGGACTGGCTGTATCTGGAGATGTGGCATTGTAGATATTTGATTGATATGATTGTTGATAACCAGCTTTTTAATTAGACATAGAAATAAACCAGGATCTTAAGCAGAAACCACACTGCAGATACAACACTGCTAAATCTGCTATCCCTATTTGCAATGAGGCCCCTGCATTCTGGACCAATTCAACCTTCCCAGTTGTCTTGAAAGACAGCCTTATGTAGAGTTTTCAAGGAAATGAAAGCCAAGAACTTTGCTCTTTGGATATGGTGTCTTATCAAGGATACTTTAGTTCTATACTTTCTTTCCGTGTAGTGATTAAAATGCTGGACTAGGATGACAGAGATCCAAGTTCAAAGCTAACTTCACTCATGGAAAATCACTGGGTGACTCTAAGCTGATCAATATGTTAGTCCAGCTTTACAGTTACATGGATAAAATAAAGAGAAACCAGATGAAGATGAAATATAATTCCTCAATATTTGTATTTCTTGCAGTTCCCATAAGAAAAATAATGATAACTTAGTTCCTTATATATATCTTTTAGTAGGGGGGGGCACAATGACTCAATGGATAAAGGCACTGAGCTTATCAACTGGCAAGCTGAAGTCCGGGTTTGAAACCTGAGCGCAGTGTGATGGAGTGAGCTCCCGTTCCTTGCTCCAGCTCCAGCCAACCTAGCAGTTTGAAAGCAGGCCAATGCGAGTAGATAAATAGGTACCACTTTGGTGGGAAGGTAATTCAGCATTCTGTGCGCCTCGGTGTATAGTCATGCTGGCCATCTGACCCATGGAAGCATCTTTGGACAATGCTGGCTCCCTTGGCTAAGAAACGGAGATGAGCAGCGTCCCCTAGAGCAGTGGTGGCGAACCTATGGCACACATGCCAGAGGCGGCACTCAGAGCCCTCTCTGTGGACATGCGCACCGCCACTAGCAGCTCGTGCAGGTCCATTAGGCCGCCACCCGGAGCAGCAGCCCCGCCCAGCACAAAGCAGGCAAAATGGCCGGCTAGCAAGCTCGAGTAGAGGTGTTAGAGCATTGAGGTGGCCACGCCTACCTGGCCACACCCACCCAGTCTGCTGTGACCACCCTGGCCACACCCACCCAGTGGGCCACACACCCCGCCCTTCCTGAGGGAACCACAATGCTGATGCAGCCCTGGCACTTTGCAATAAATAAGTGGGTTTTGGGTTGCGGTTTGGGCACTCGGTCTCTAAAAGGTTCGCCATCACTGCCCTAGAGTCAGGGAAAACCTTTTTTATATGGAAGTTCCAACCTGGCTTTTATATTTAACAGGCATTTATAAATCTCTTCCTTTTCTATTTCACTTGGCGCTCATTTGCCATGAGCAAACTGTAATTTCATTAGACAGGTAACCATTTTCCAGTAAGGCTGCATTCCATTTGTAAACTGCGCATAATTATAAGCCAGGATTTCCGCTTTATCCTGGATTATTGTGAGTGAGGAATGTATTAAAACACACCTTTTTATTGAATTCAGTTGGGCTTAATTCCAACTCCCCACTTACCTGAGTGTAAAAAGCTTAGTTTTAGTTCGAGTAATTATGTATAGGATCAAACAAGCAATTTTAGGTGCTTATCTAGCATGTAATAATAATAACAGAAGTGGAGGTGAAACCAATTAGACATATGGCAATTTGAAATCCATTGTTCCACAATGCAACTTCTTTTCCCTTCCAAACTGCAAAAGTAAATATTTAATAGGCTGTCTTTAATTCTGTACGATGTTTTATGTTTTCATTGTTTGCATTTCCTTTTGGTTTTTTTTTGTAAATTCACTTAGGGGAATTACGGATGAGCAGTGCAGTGTACCAACCCATAAATGCACTTCATATTTCTAAAGTACTGGTTATTGGAAGAAATAACAAGCGTATAATCAGTGCTAAAGTACACAGCGTGTTTTGCCTGCCAGGAAAATCCGTGCTGTTTTCTTTTAGAGATTATGTGTGATTTTAGTCTGCGTTGGATGATTGTGCTACCATGAATAAAGGGATTTGAAAGCAGTTTTAGAAAACCTATGGCTTCCGCTTCAGAGGCATTCCTTATCTAAACACTGTTGTGTATTCCATTGTCTACTCTTCAGCCATATGGTTGAGGGTTGCCTGGAGGTGCAGTAGAAAAAAATGAATCAACTACCAGGTTTTGCACAGTTTGTGAACTCCATGGTAGTTCAGACTAGGAAATCAAAACCAAGAATACCAATACAGATAGTCCTTGACTAGGGGACCGGAGGCTAAAACATACAAAGAACGGTTGCTGGAATTGGATATGTCTAGTTTAATGAAAAGAAGGACGAGGGATGACATGATAGCAGCGTTCCAATATCTCAGGGGTTGCCACAAAGAAGAGGGGGTCAACCTATACCCCAAAGCGCCTGAAGGCAGAACAAGAAGCAATGGATGGAAACTAACCAAGGAGAGAAGCAATCTAGAACTAAGGAGAAATTTCCTGACAGTGAGAACAATGAATCAGTGGGACAACCTGCCCCCAGAAGTTCTGGGTGCTCCAACACTGGAGGTTTTTAAGAAGAGACTGGACAGCCATTTGTCATGAAATGGTATAAGACTTCCTGCCTGAGCAGGGGGTTGGACTAGAACAGAGGCCCCCTACCTTTTGGGCACCAGGGACCGGTTCCATGGAGAGAGGTTTTTCGGTGGACCGGAGGGTGCGTGGTTTTGTGTGCTGCCTGCATCCCATGGATGGGGCTTTGCTTGTTTGTGCGGACCGGTTGCTGGCATGCCACGGCCCAGTACTGGTCCACAGACCGGGGGTTGGGGACCTCTGGAGTAGAAGACCTCCAAGGTCCCATTCAACTCTGCTATTCTGTTATTCTGACTTACAACAGTTCATTTGGTGACCGTTCAAAGTTACAACAGCACTGAGAAAATGACTGTTTTTCACCCTTAAAACCATTGCAGCATCCCCATGATCACGTGATCAAAATCCAGCCACTTTATGACGGTTGCAGTGTCCCCGGGTCGTGTGATCATCACCTTTTTTAACCTTCCCAGCCAGCTTCCCATAAGCAAAGTCAATGGGGGAAGCAAGATTCACTTAATGAACAAATGATTCACTTAGCAACGGCAGTAATTCCCTGAATGGTTGAATTGCTTAGCAATGGAAATTTGGGGCTCAATTGTGGCTGTAAGTCAAGGACTGCCTGTATTTGTGATTTTTTTAATTAAGTGTTGTATGATTCCCCAGAATCACGTAAGATGGGTGGCTATACTATTATGATAAAATAATAAAATAAAATAAAATAAAATAAAATAAAATAAAATAAAATAAAATAAAATAAAATAAAATAAAATAAAATAAAATAATAAAATAATAAAAAAATAAAATAAAATAAAATAAAATAAAATAAAATAAATAATAAAATAAAATAAAATAAAATAATAAAATAAATAAAATAAAATAAAATAAAATAAAATAATAAATAAAATAAAATAAATAAATAAATAAAATAAAATAATAAAATAAAATAAAATAAAATAAAATAAATAAAATAAATAAAATAAAATAAAATAAAATAAAATAAATAAAATAAAATAAAATAAAATAAAATAAAATAAAATAAAATAATAAAATAAAATAAATAAAATAAAATAAAATAAAATAAAATAAAATAAAATAAAATAATAAAATGGCTGGCTGAGGAATTCTGGGAGTCGAAGTCCACAAGTCATAAAAAGACCAAGTTTGAAGACCCCTGTGCTAGAATCTCCAAGAAAAGAGAGGGCGCCTGGGCGCAACCCAATCCAAACTTTCAGCCGTTCTGAACTTATTTCTTAGAGGGGCCAAATCTTTATGAAGATCTTGGCAGGAATAAAACCACACAGCTGTGTTTGCATTTCATCTGAGATTGAAGCATGACTCAGATGCTTGAGGTGTGTGTTGGGGGGGGAGGGGGAAGATAACTAATTACAAGTATAAACCAGCCAGAAAGTACTCTGGGTTTCATGCCAATTCAAACCTCTATTGAGATTTTCCTCGGCTGGTGCAGCTTATGGATTTTAAAGGCCGGCTGTTTTTTGCACTTAACAAGTCAATCCAAAACCTATTCTCCTGGAAATTAATTTCAGAGTTTTGTCCAAAATCAGCAACTTCCACACTGGCTGAAAACCGATAGGCATATCGGCTCAAAATGGATTGTAACACCTGCATCTTTTTTTAGGAACTGGGAATGTCTTGGTTATTTTCCAAAAAAAGGAAACAGACTGCAAATGTTCCATAATCCCCCTCTACACTGAAATTAATAATTGCTCCTTTGTTTTTAATTATTCCCATTCTAGTTTGATACTGCTTAATTTTGGGAGATCAGCCAAAATGGTCTATATCACCTGCTGGGAGATGGCAATCCCCAGGCATGTCTCTGGCATTCGTTTGTTGCAGGTAGAACAAGCAATATCAAAAATAGCAACATCTGGCAGATGGGCGCTATCTGGAGTTGCTTGGCGTTGCAGGAAAAAAGAATAGAGGTAGACCCTCCACTTACGACCACAATTGAGCCCATAATTTCTGTTGTTAAGTGAGACGTTTGTTAAGTGAGTTTTGCCCCATTTGACGACTTTTCTTGCCACAGTTGTTAAGTGAATCACTGCAGTTGGTAAGTTAGTAACAGGGTTGTTAAGTGAATCTGGCTTAACGTTGACTTTGCTTGGGAGAAGGTCGCAAAAGGGGATCAGGTGACCCCAGGACGCTGCAACCGTCATAAAAATGAGTCAGTTGCTAAGCATCTGAATTCTGATCATGTGATCATGGGGAGGCTGCAACGGTCGTAACTATGAAAAATGGTCCTAGGTCACATTTTTCAGTGCCGTTGTAGCGGTCACTAAATGAACTGTTGTAACTCGAGGACTACCTGTATGCAGTGAGTATGCAGCACAAAGAATTGGGCTGCCAACAAGGAACCAGAAGATTCAAGCAGCAATTAAATACTCAAGGTTGCTAAAGGCTGATACAAGCTATTTCAAAGGACTCTGGGAGATGGCATCGCCTGAGATCTAAGTATTTGGTGGCCTACATTGTACTATATCGCAGCATGATACAGTATGTGTGGTTTTGATTTAAATCATTCTGTGAATCTAGTCCTTGTGGTTTGTAAACCATAGTTTATGGCTTGGTGCAACATGGGAACATGGATATGTCTAGTTTAATGAAAAGAAGGATGAGGGGTGACATGATAGCAGTGTTCCAATATCTAAGGGGCTGCCACAAAGAAGAGGAGGGAGTCAAGCTATTCTCCAAAGCACCTGAAGGCAGGACAAGAAGCAATGGATGGAAACTAATCAAGGAGAGAAGCAATCTAGAACAAAGGAGAAATTTCCATGACAGTTAGAACAACTAACCAGTGGAACAACCTGCCTCCAGAAGCGGTGAATGCTCCAACACTGGCAGTTTTAAATGGACAGCCATTTGTCTGAAATGGTATAGGGTTTCCTGCCTGAGAAGGGGGTTGGGCTAGAAGACCTGGGGAACTACCAGAGGACTGGAAAAGAGCTGATGTAGTTCCCATCTTCAAAAAAAAAAAGGGGGGGGGAAATGGATCCAGGAAACTACAGACCTTTCGGCCTGACCTCAATACCTGGGAAGATTTTGGAAAAGATAATCAAACAACAAATCAGCGAACACCTAGAGGCAAACAAAGTCATTACCAAAAGCCAACATGGGTTTGTCAAAAACAAATCATGCCAGACAAATCTTATTGCATTCTTTGACCAGGTGACAAAATTAGTGGACCAGAGGAATGCTGTGGATATAATTTATTTGGACTTCAGTAAGGCATTTGATAAAGTAGACCACAACCTACTACTTGATAAGAAAGGAAAATGTGGGTTAGACAGCATCACCACCAGAAGGATTCGTAGCTGGCTGACTGGCCGTACTCAGGGTGTGGTCCTCAATGGAACTGCATCTACATGGAGGGAAGTGAGTAGTGGGGTGCCCCAGGGCTCTATTCTAGACCCAGTGCTCTTCAACATCTTCATCAATGATTTGGATGAGGGAACTCATCAAATTTGCAAACAACACCAAGCTGGCAGAAATAGCCAACACTCCAGAAGATAGGCTTAAGATACAGAAAGATCTTGACAGATTCTGTAAGGAACCATTCCAGAAGGGGTTTATTCAACAATTCATGAATAATCAAATAATGTCTTTTCAAAGAGTCCTATATGATTTGTTCTGGCCCTTGGGATCCATGTACTTTTATAGACTCATATCCCCACAGTTCCTATTTTGGGCCGTGCTAAAGAAGCTTGAATCCATGCCTGTTGTCTTTTGGGAATAAAGAAAACAAGTTCAAAACTCAATGGGCACTCACTTCCCAAAAACTGTTTTTGGCCAATCCTGTAATTTTGAGGCAGCCAGGACCTCCTCGGAACTACATTAAGCTCTGAGCACTCTAAGAATAGGCTCAGTGGAAGTTCTTGAGATGTTTTCCTAATAATTCTTATGATCTCCGCTCATTGGCCAACTTCTCCCAGACTCTTCTATTTTGACATATGAAAATGAAACAAGCCAGGATATGTCACTGGAAAAATCTGGTGCCACCAGGGACAACTTTGGAGAGAGTAGAGCTGTTTCTGGATTCTGAAATCCATTTTATTTTTGGAAGCACTGGGAAATGTATTTTACAATATCATATCATGCTGAATGTTGTCTGCTGCCAGACAAGCAGAGCTGCCTGCTTATCAGTCAGTAAATGAAATAGTAGACCTTAGGGACTAATTACCTAAATAGCTGCACATTTCAGAAAATCTGATGCACGAATCCAAGACAGTGTGATCCAAGTCTTAGCTGTTTCGTAGGTGAATCGATTTGTCAGGCATACGCAAAAAGGCAGCTTTTTGATTGTGTGGTTGTGATCTCTACCTTATCTGTTTTGATCCAAGTAATAGGCACCCTGATCAGAGACATGTGTGGGGTATTCAGATGATGAAAGCAATGTTACACCTTCGTGCTGCAATTTCTGCCTGTATTGTGCACATACATGTGTGAAAGGAGTAGATTCTGGGACACAACGGTCCAGTGCTGTTTTGTCCTTTTTGCAAAAATGTCAGATACTATACCTGCTTCTGGTTGTAGGCAAGCAGTTTATCATAATATCAATAATACTAGCAATTAGACTTATATACCGCTTCACAATGCTTTGCAGCCCTCTCTAAGAGGTTTACAGATTCGGCATATTTGCCCCCAACAATCTGGGTCCTCATTTTACCGATCTTAGAAGGATGGAAGGCTGAGTCAACCTTGAGCGGATCAGGATCTATCTCATTGCGGTGGACAGAGTTAGCCTGCAATACTGTATTCTAACCACTGCGCCACCACAGCTCTTGGGCGTCCACAGCAACTGACAGTTTCAACAAAATGATGAATTATGTTGTGATGCAACATAACCCAATTCTTTCTTACTTCTGTCCCATAACAACAACACAAGTACAAAAAGGATAGAGTTTGCGTTTTAATATCACAACACATTTTACCGATCTCAGAAGGATGAATCAACCTTGAGCCAGTCAGAATTTTGAACCTTGAACCAGTCAGAATCGAACTCCTGGCAGTGAGCAGTGAGTTAGTAGCTGCAGTACTGCATTCTAACCACTGCGTCATCACAGCCAGGAACCCAAGATAGCATTTTCTGTTTCAACCAATTAGGACTTGAGGTTTTGTTCTTGGTTATGTTACTGTGAGAAAAAAATTAGGGAAAGAAGGGGGAGAGAGGTCAACATTTGCAACTCAAATATTTCGTCAGCAATTCTAAAATGTTTGCCAGAACCCTTGCATTATGGAATCCTGCTCTCTGCAAATTATAATTGGGTTAATATTGAAATCTTATGTAGGAAGCAGTTTGTTGACCCCCTTGTTTGCTGTTTCTATTTTCTTTTTAAAGAGGGAGGCCTGGCCAACAGTCGTTACCATATCTAACATTCTTTTAGGCAGGAAACAAATGACTATTTTTAAGTACAGTTCAAAATGTTGAAACGAGATTGCTGTTCTGTCGGTTGTGAGTATAGATTGTGAGCATCGGTATGTTGAATTTCTACTCCTTTGGGATTGCAGGAGCCACGGTGTCCCAGTGGTTACAATGTAGTATTGCAGGCAAACTCTGCCCACAGCCAGGAGTTCAATCCTGAAATTTTGGGCTCAATTGTGCTTGTAGGTTGAGGAGTGCCTGTATGTCTCTCTCAACCTTCAAGAATTTGGTGTGGTCTAAATTTGCTTTCCAGCCAACATAGCAAAAGAAAGAATTATGATTTAACACAGCTGGAGAATATTTGGGTGTGGGTCAGTAGCATTAATAGACAATAGTCATATTCTTGGACTCGTCTCTCTCTCTCTCAACCAACACTTGGAAATTCCTATTTCATCTGTTATTAGGCAGCTGTTTTTAAACTAAATTTTGGAATGAGCGAAGTTCTTTTGCAAGAAGATTGTTTCAAAAGAGAGAGAAAATTTCATGTACTCCTGACTAAGCATTGACAGAATTTTTGTCACATCAGCTCATTCTTTAAAATGTTTTAAACACCAGTCATGGCTGTTCAGAAGAGAATTACTTCAAATATGCATGACTCAGTTTCTCTTTAGCCAATTGATGAGAACTGTCTAAAACATGTTCTTTTCTTCCAAAGCATTAAAGCAACTTGGTAATGAAGATCCCACATACAGTGAACCCTGGTGTTCAAAATTGTTTAGCAGAAATAGGGATCAAGACTTTGGACCAGTTGATTTTCAGGATTGTTGTAAAGATGTGGAGAGATTGTGTATTGAATATGACTTACTGAACTTTCAATATTTGCTTGGCAATTACGTATGCTTGGCATGTATATTAATGAAATAGCATCACCAAGATTCTTTAGCAGCCTCTAAGGCAGGGGTCCCAGCCCCCGGTCCATGGACCAGCACCAGACCACAAACAAGCGAAGCCCCATTCTCCAGTTCGCGGAAAAAACTCCACAGAACCAATCCCTGGTGCCCCAAAGATTGGGGATCCGCTGCTCTAAGATACCTACAGTTTTAGGATCTTTAAGAGATGCAGCATTTGAATGGAAGCCAATTCAATTTTGTAAAGGATTGAAAAGTAACATGAAATGAGTTATATAGAAGAATTGGAATGACCAGTTTTAGTGTCAACTGTCCGATTAGCGAACTCAAAATCAAGGAATCTTCAAGGCTTTGAAGTGCCATAAAAGATAAAACTTTATTGAGTACACATCTAGAACTGAAGAAGCAAAACCAGCTCTGGTTTTCCCGGGCAAAAAATTGCCTAGTTAACAAAAGCTTCCCTTAACCTCCACCCACCAGGTGCTCACGCTCATATATCTTTGGTTTGTTATGGGAGCGGTCCACTTCTCCGTCAGACACCTGCATTAGTGACCTTGGCATTCTTCTAGACTCTCACGGTCCATGGACAGCTTCTTAAAATCCCGTTTCCTTCCCACGCTTTTTACCCCTCTCCCCTGTTTCTACGGCAAGTTGAGTAGCGATAGAAGTTAGCAGGCATCTTAGCGATTCAGCCTTGACATTTGGAGAATTAAGGAGTCTATTAAGGAATCTATTATTTATTGGCTTGTTTTCTAGATTAGTCATGGTATTTACAGGAGTCCTCCACAACCCGTGTTCAAAAAAACCGAAAACTCTTCCTATACTGCGCCTTCAAAATCCTGACTTTACTTTCGTAGAGTACTATAGGGAATATTGTGACTTGCACCATTCTGATATTGGTGGGTATAAATACATCATGGCACCTGAATATCTTTTTCCAATGCCTTCATGGCTGCTCTAGCGTGTTGCTATTCTGCAATATATTTCTTGATTGTTTGTTCTTTTTTTCTTCTTCTGTTCAGTCATGTCCAGTTTTCAGACTCCAGAGAGTGCAGAGAAGAGCAACGAAGATGATTATGCTTGAACTGGTTTATTTGGAAAATTGCATTGCACAGGTAGTCCTCGACTTACGACCACAATTGAGCCCCAAATTTATGTTTCTAAGTGAAACATTTCTTAAGTGCATTTTGCCCCATTTTACGGCCTTTCTTGCCATAGTTGTTAAGTGAATCACTGCAGTTAAGGTAGTAACACGGTTGTTAAGTGAATCTGGCTTCCCCATTGACTTTACTTGTCAGAAGTTTGCAAAATGGGATCACGTGACCTCGGGACACTGCAGCCGTCATAAATATGAGTCAATTGCCAACTATATGAATTTTGATTATGTGAGCATGGGCATGCTGCAATGGTTATAAGTATGAAAAAAGTCACTTTTTTCTTTTCTTTTCTTTTTTTAATCTTTTTATTCATTTTTTTTATACAAACAATAATAATTTTTCAAGCAACGTGCTGTCTGAGTTTATATATGCTAATACATGTTTAATTCCTAATCCTATAAATTGACAATGTCAATAAGAAAACTTATATAAAATGTTTTATAGGTGGCACTTGCCACCAGCAAGATTAGCGAAAATGTTTAAAAATATGTCAGATAGATGTTGGAAATGTAAACATAAGTCAGGCACGTATTATCATGTTTGGTGGACCTATGATAAAGCAAAGAATTATTGGAAAAAGATACATACTTGGTTAGAAAAGATGCTAGGAGAACATGTTGATTTTAAACGTGAACTTCTTTTATTAGGTATAATGCCAGAAAAGACTAATAAACAAAGCTTATATTTGACTTTTCACGTTATAACAGCGGCAAGAATCATATTTGCGCAATGTTGGAAGAATGAAAGAGTACCATCAGATGAAGAAATAATTAAAAAAATATTAAAATGCACAGAGATGGACAGATTGACTATGAGACTGAAAGAAAAGGAAGAAATGGACTATTATCAAACCTGGAATTTATTTTACTATTGGCTAGAGGAAAGAAAAAAGTCACTTTTTTTCTGTGCCATTGTAACTTTGAACCGTCACTAAACAAATTGTTGTACACATATAGTGAATTTATTGGTAAATCAGTGACTATTGATAAGTATGAAATAGGGGATATTTTTTTCTTTTCTTTCTAAGTTTGTATTTTTAGTTTATAACTTTTTTAAGTTTCTTTTTTTCAAGTGAAAACATTGTTTTGTCACAAGAACAAAGATATTAAAAATAAATTTTAAAATACTTTTTAAAAAGAATCCACTTTGAACATAGCTGCAAATCTGTAGCAGGGTTTTCCACAATTCTGAAGTAACCAATGCAGAAACCCTACCGTGGATGTCCTAATATAGAGTTAAATATATTTTTTTTAAAAAAAAATTTCTTCTCCTTTCTTCTCTATATTATGTAGGAAAAATTGGCTTTCCAGCATGGGTTTTTTCCCATGGCATGTTAGTTGTACTGAAAATGTACTGAAAATCCGTATTGATTCACCACTGTTCTCCTGATTCCCTCAAGCTTGGAAAGGAAATATTTTAAAAGGCAGAAATGCTGCAAAATTTAACCATTGGCTCCATTTCTTTCACAGTGAGAAAGGCAAGCTTTCTTAAACTAAGGTTAAGAAGCTTGTAGGATATCAAGATTGGATTTTTTATTATTTTTAAGAGCTTTGGACTGATGGAGGGGAAAGCTACTGCCATTGTAGAGGTGGAGGCTGGTTTGAAAAATAGCTTGTACAGTGTGCTATTTTTGAAGGATAAAGAGGCAGAACATATTTCTACCTTATTAGGGGATTGTAGCACAAGGGAGAGTTTGGACTTGGTTTTGTTCTGCGTTATACAACTCTTAACTTGCGAGTCATCTCAGTGATGTCCTGATGGAAGGCAGCTTAATAATTCAGTGATTTATTAAGGAGGAAAGATCCAAATATCTCTGACTGGCACTTAATATAATGCAGCAGCAATTTCAGTATTAGCACTGGGAATTCATGCATTTGGGGGGGGGGAGGTTGTGCCATGGTGGGCACACTGCATTGGTATTCTTGAGAAATAAAAATGATAGGGAACTGACACCCAGTGCTTTGACTGGAAATCTCACTGCCTGCCCAAAACAGACCATATGTTAAAAAGCATATGGGAAGATGGGATCGAATGAACAACTGGATGCTATTTTGCTAAATTGTCCGAGCATCTTGTCCACCTTTTGGACAATCATGGAAGCTAAGCAGGGTTGGGCGTGGTTAGTACTTAAATGGGCAACACTAGGTGATATCAAGGCTGTTGGCTAGACTGGGAAGTCAAAGGAACATTCTGGAAGAAGGAAATACATAATTTCTGTGCACGTAATCCTCGACTTACGACCACAATTGAGCCCAAACTTCTTTGTTGCTAAGCAAATCAATTGGTAAGTGACTTTTGTCCCATTTTACGACCTTTCTTGCCTCAGTTGTTAAGTGAATCACTACCGTTGATAAATTAGTAACCTGGTTATTAAATGAATCTGGCATCCCCATTGACTTCGCTTGTCTGAAGGTTGCAAAAGGGGATCACATGACCCCGGGACACAGCAACCGTCATAAGTATGAGCCAGTCACCAAGCATCTGACTTTTGATCAGGTTACTATGAGGATGGTGCAATGATCATAAGTGTGACAAACAGTCAGAAGTCACTTTTTTCAGTGCTGTTGTAACTTCGAACAGTCGCTAGATCAGGAGTAGGCAACCTTGGCTCTTTTATGACTCGTGGACTTCAACTCCCAGAATTCCTGAGCCAGCTATGCTGGCTCAGGAATTCTGGGAGTTGAAGTCCACGAGTCATAAAAGAGCCAAGGTTGCCTACCCTTGCGCTAGATGAATGTAAGTCGAGGACTACCTATACTACTTTCAAGAAACTACATTCAGATGAGTAACATTCAACCATTTTGTGAGAGCACCTACGACATGTTGTCACAGTTTGGGGACGGCTCTACCAGTTGTCGGAACCTTGCCTATCTTTGCCTTACAAGGAATCAGCCCTTTAGTCTTTCCTGATTTTTGCCCAATAATATTCAACCAAGGAGAATTCCCCAGTACAAAACATATTCAAACTATGATGATTATTCCAAACCCCTTTTAATTTGTTTTAAATCAGTGGTTAGGAAAAAAAATATTCTTGGTATACAAGGTATGTTTAGGTTTGGCAAGAGCGTCCATTCTCTTCTAGGCCATTTTATAAGGGCGTTTCACAAATGGGTTTGGTTTAAAGTTGCTTTTTAGTAATAACAGGAACTGGCGAAATTCTCTCTTTTTTCCCCGTGAGGCCTGTACAACCTACCAGCATTAAACTGCTCACCGCACCTCTGTGGTTTGTATCTGTAGCCCAACCCTGTGATAAATCAAACACTGCCCTGGAAAGAATAAATGAGAAACAAGGGACGGAGTAGTTTTTCTCCTGATGGTCCCATAAATCTGATGGAAATGAGTTCCTTGTGTCATCATAGACTTCGTCCCCCACAAAAACAAAAAAAAGACAACTGCGGTCAGATTGATTTTCTGTTTGTTCTTTATTGAAAGTATCCTGCTTTTCTATCCTTTGCGGGATCTCTAAATCACAACGTTGGACAACTGAAAGCTCTGAGCTGCATATTAGCCTCCACCCCTCCTGATCTCTCTGCCTCCTTTTTTCCCCTTTGCTCAAATACTGGATGGCTTCCAGTCACAATTGCTGAAAATTGCGGTGTGGTTTTTCTGCTCTTTTGAGGCAGGAAACAGAAAAATAATAGCCTGTGCCCATGGAAGTTACAGACCTTCTCGTTTACCCACCCACCCCACCCCCCACCCACCCACAAAAAACCCCAGCAACCAACCCAGGGAAAATATACAGGTAGTCTCAATTTACAACAGTTCGTTTAATTGCTGTTCAAAGTTACAACCGCACTGAAAAAAGTAACGTATGACCGTTTTTCACACAACTGTTGCAGCATGGCCAGGTGATCAAAATTTGGGTGCTTTATTTATAAATTTATTTATAATAAGTTATTTAGAAGAAGAAGAAGAAGAAGAAGAAGAAGAAGAAGAAGAAGAAGAAGAAAGAAGAAGAAGAAGAAGAAGAAGAAGAAGAAGAAGAAGAAGAGAAGAAGAAGAAGAGAGGGAGAGAAGAAGAAGCGGAGGAGGAGGAGGGGAGGAGGAGGAGGAGGAGAAGGAAGAGGAGGAGGAGGAGGAGAAGAGAGGAGGAGGAGGAGGAGAAGAAGAAGCGGGGGAGGAGGAAGGAGAAGAAGAAGAAGAAGAGAGAGGAGGAGAGAAGAGGAGAGGAAAGAAGGAGAGAAGAAGAAGAAGGAGAAGGAGAAGAGGAGGAAGAGAAGAAGAGAGAAGGAAGAAGAGAGAGAGGAGGAGAGAGAAGAGAGGAGGAGAGAAGAGGAAGGAAGGGGAGAAGAGGGGAGAAGAAGAAGAAGAGGAGAAGGAGAGAAAGAAGAAGAAGAAGAGGGGGAGGAAGGAGAAGAAGGAGAAGAGGAAGAAGAAGGGGGGGAGGAGAAGAAGGAGAGGAAAAAGAAGAGGGGGAGGAGGAGGAGAAGAAGAGGAAGAAGAAGAAGAGGAGAAGAAGAAGAAGAGGAGGAGGAGAAGAAGAGGGGGGGAGGAGGAGGAGAAGAAGAGGAAGAAGAAGAAGAAGAAGAAGAAGAAGAAGGTCACTTACTTTCACTGTATGCACCTTTCCCAGGTACAAGAGGCAAATGATAAGCTGTCGATTACTGGGTTGTGCATGGGAAGGAAATGAAGTAGGTCAAACAAAAAAGAGAGACAGAGAGTACACAAAGGATCAAATGAGACTGGATGGGTGGAAGATCTCAGCAGATTCTGGTAATCAATGAACTTTTATAACAACAGAAGAAGGAACCATCTGTTTTACAGTATCTGGCAAAATCAGGAAATGTGGGCGAAAAGATCATTGACCCTGATTAAGGACCATGTTGCACAACTTTCTATCTGAGAGTACAAATTTGACTGTAATAAAGGGACATGGAACCGTGTAATGTTCTTGTCAGTCAGTCAGCTAAAGCTGGTCCAATTCTGTGATGAGCAAGATTAATCCTGAATTGCCAAATCTTTCATGGTCATCAAGCTCCCAGTGCATCAGGCGTGTCCTTTTTATGATGCAGTAGAAGGATGTTTCTCAACCTTGGCCGCCTTAAGATCTGTGGACTTCAATTCCCAGAATTCCCCAGCCAGCAAATCCTCAAAATTGGCACTCATTCCCGAACATGACTAGCAGAAGGAATGATTGATGAGTAAAAAGTTCAGCTGATGTTCACTGATCCACCCAGACAGCTGACTCAGTCTATTCTGAAAGAGTCCATTCTGCTTCAAAATAATTTTAAAAAGAAAAAACAACCATTCTTTTCTCATGCTGTCTTTTTCAACCCTTTATTGATTATTTCCAGTGTGGTCATTGCACTTTCTTGAATAATATACTACAGATTGTCTTCGACTTACAACCATTCATTTAGTGGCCGTTCAAAGTTACAATGGCTCTGAAAAGGGTTACTTATGGCCGTTTTTCACACTTACGACCGTTGCGGTATCCCCGTGGTCACATGGTCAAAATTCAGACACTTGGCAACAGTCTCATATTTATGACAGTTGCGGTGTCCCGGGATCATGTGATCACCGTTTGCGACCTTCTGACAAGCAAAGTCAATGGGGAAGCCAGATTCACTTAACAACCGGGTTACTAGCTCAACAACTGCAGCGATTCACTTAACAATTGTGACAAGAAAGGTCGTAAAGTGGGGCGAAACTTACTTAGCAACTGTCTTGCTTAGCAACAGAAAGTTTGGGCTCCATTGTTATCAAGCCGAGGAGTACCTGGTGTTTGTTTGTGCGTTTGTTTAACAATAATGCTGCCCATCTTGTGATGACTCGTTGGGGCCTAAGATCAGATTTAAACCTCTTCGTTCCTGCAGACATCAAGGAGAATTGAAAATAATTTGAGAATGGTATTAAAATCCCAGTGACCCTGGGGTGCAGTACTAGCCACCTATTGAGCAATGTGTTCACAACACCTCCATGTGGATTTTAGTTGTGTCAGTTTCAGAACTAATGTTGGCTATAAGCAGAGATAGAGGAATATAAAACAAATAAAAATTTCTGAATTGCTGATTGAATAGATTGAACTGCGTGGATACATAATTAACTTTCTTTTTTTTTGTAAAGTTTTTATTAATTTTTCATACAATTCAGTAGTCTTTATTCAACAAACGTGTTGTCTGAGTTTATCATTCACTAATACAAATTTAATTCCTAATCCTTTATTCTTTTCTCCAGCCATTGATAAAATAAGTCCCAAGTTTGAAAATATTCTGTTTCTTCTTTTTCTTCCAACCTCAAAGTAAGTCTGTCCATTTCCGCACGTTCTAGTATTTTTTTTAATTATTGCTTCCTCTGGTGGTGTTTCTTCATTTTTTCCAGTATTGTGCGAATATGATTCTTGCCGCTGTTATCACATGTAAAATCAGGTATATACTTGGTTTATCAATCTTTTCTGGCATTATACCTAATAAAAAAGTTCAGGTTTCAAAACAAATTAACTCTTTCATTAGTCCTTCCCAGGAGGTTTACAGTATTGACATAAATTCAATCCTATATTCCCAAGTTCTTGCAAATAACTTGCCTTGTTTTTAACAAATACACTAGGCTGCCAGTCCCAGACATGGGTGGAGAATTTGCAAATACTCTTTTATTTTGATGCCAACTGAAACAAAAGAAAAGAAAAGCCACATCCCTCCGGTTTTCAGGTTTATGCTCTTTCTTCTCTGATTATCGTCTCAAGAACTGTTTTGTTTTGCCTCAGTGGCCAGTCTCTCCTCTGCTCACACAGCTCTGGCAGTTCTAAAAGTTGACGTTACTTTCCTCTGGATTTAATTCACCGGGCCAGAATGCCAGATGTGAATCCAAGGCTAAAGAATTGTGTTTATGCGGTTTCTTGGAACATGTAGTCTTCGGCTTACGACCACAAGTGAGCCCAACATTTCTGTTGATAAGTGAAACATTGGTTAAGTGAGTTTGGCCTCATTTTACGAGCTTTCTTGCCCACCGTTGTTAAGGGAATCACGGCAGTTGTTAAGTTAGCATCATAGTTGTGAAGTGAATCTGGCTTGCCCCATTGACTTTGCTGGTCAGAAGGTCGTAAAAGGGGACCACATGACCCCAGGACAATGCAACCGTCATAAATATGAGGCAGCTGCCAAAGCATCCGAATTTTGATCACATGGCCACGGAGATGCTGCAGTGGTTGTAAGTGTGAAAAATGGTCATAAGTTGCTTTTTTCAGTGCCGTTCTCACTTTGAACGGTCGCTAAATGAACTGTTGTAAGTTGAGGACTACCTATATTTTAGGTCTGATTCAGCACCAGTAAAATGGCTACGAAAGATCTCCAGGACCTCAGAGGATACCTGCAAATAATCTCCCTTTTTACGATCCTATAGTCCCTATTTGGGGTAGAATCAGAGCGACTGGATGGATCCTAACTGTAAACCTACAAATGCAATGCTCAGATATAGGGAGTCCTTGAGTTGTGTCCACAGTTGAGACAAGAATTTGGGTTGCTAAGCAAAGTGGTTGTTAAGTGAATCATGCCCAATTTTACAATCTGTTTGCCATGGTTGTTAAGCGAATCGCTGAAGTTAAGTGACTTGTGTGATCGTTAAGCGAGTCTGCCTTCCCTTATTGACCTTGCTTGTCCGAAGCCAGCTTAGAAGGTCGCAAATGGCAATCACATGGCTCCAGGATGTAAATCCATGCCAGTTGCAAAATTTTGGGGCTTCCGGTTTCGCGCAGTAGTGCAGCGCGGGGCTCCGCACCCTGCGGCCAATTTCTGCCTGATAGATAAGGGACCCTAAATGGGCCTAAAGTTGCCCCGTAGAGGCAACAAAGAGGAAGGAAGTCCCGCCGATTGCGGAGAGACAGCGGTCGATCCGATCGGTTTGGGAAAAGCTCTCCAGAAACCAGCAGGAGATATGCTAGCTTAACTTCAGAGTCTAGCCCAAGCTACAAGCCAAGAAGCCAAATTTTGATCACCTGGTTGTGGGACGATGCTGTGATGATTGTAGGTTTGAGGAACAGTTGTAAGTCAGTTCTTTGAGTGCCATTTTAAGCTCAAATGGTCAGCAAATGGACAGTTGTAAGTCAAGGGCTA